>CM068370.1:414472807-415193228 GCA_034769895.1 Magicicada septendecula
AATTGTTCTCCACACTAACAGTGAAATAGAAAGATCAAAGATCAAATACCAATCTGTACAGTGGTTTACATCTCCCACAAACCTGCTAGAGATAAGAGCTCTTATTGGGCTGTTGTATATGAGCGGTGTTTTGAAGAATTCTGGTTTATGTCTTGATGATATGTTTTCTGTAATCTATGGACCGGCTGTATTTTGCTGTTCAATGTCACAGAAAAGATTCTCTTTTGTAATCCAGAACTTACGATTTGACGACAAAACTACGAGATATCCAAGGAAGGATAAATTTGCGGCGTTTCGAGACCTTACCTTGCATGCGTAAAAGTCCACCTTACCGTTAGAGGGTTATGAAGTACTAAAACACAATTCCCAATTTGTTACAACCTTATTAAAACATCATTTTAAGAGAAGTGAATTTAATGTTTTACATTTTTTAAATCAATAACAAAAAAACGATATATATCGCGTTTTTAGAGATGTATCGATATAATCCAAAAATATATAAATAACGTATATCGATAAAAATATATCGATATATTTAGAAATATATCGACAAATTTCAACTATCGATATATCATTGCCATCCCTACTGACGAGACCCTGGAAGTTTCACGAAAAGTAGTTAACACGACAAAAAGAATACTGAGCAATATCAATATTTCAATATTAATAATTTTTAATTAACTCGTAATGCTTTAAGATTAATTAAAAAAATAAAACGCTGAAATTTTGTTAATTAGAAAAATAACCTGTATGAGAATTACGAACTTTTGAAACACACTTTACCACACTTCAGAAACAAATTATAATTACACATTATATTATTTAAGTACAAATAATGTAAGGTAGTGTACTTTATTGTAATCATTATTAATATCTTTTTCGTAATCACAAGAACCCAGGACTTTGAACGGAACAAACTGTAAACAAACCAAGCAGTCGCCATATTTGACTGGATAATTTGTTCAAAGTCAATTCGCCGAAACCCCGAGATTTTGTCTCATAATAATTGTCGGTGCAAATTTGTTGAATAACAAAACATAATTTTTTGTCAAACTGAGTAATTTCCTATCATCAAATAAATAAACTAGTACAGAGTGTAATCACTTTTTTTATTCCATAGGAAAGTATAGTATAAATTGTGTATTATTTAGTGAAGAACGAAAATGACGGTAAGCTCTCACGTCGCAAACTCTGCGAACTAACTAAAACTGCTCGATTAAGAAGGTCGAACGAAGGCGGGAGTAAAATTTGAATACTCCAGACCGTCATAGTTATGAAGCTCAATCATACTATTTGTTAATTTAATTGTTTTAATTAAACAATTTGGTGCCACCCGGGATTTATGAACACCTAACGAAGAACAGGTAAGGTTTCCACTCGTGTTGTACTGGTAATTGAAGGATCGCTACGGACATCGTTAGCGTAACATATAAGTAACGACCACTTGTGTGAGGCGAACACACAACTTATACATTTTTACAGAGATGTTCAAAGCTATTCGTTACAGATTGGTGCCCATCGCGGGGCTTAAACAAGGCTTAAATGTAGGCATTTTTTGTTAAAATATATGTTTCCAAAACATTTAATTAATTGTTTTTTACGTTTAATAAATTGGTTATAGGAATGAGTTACAGCTTAATATTTTTCCAAAATACACAAAAATAATAGTAAAAAACAAGAATAACAATAAATTAAACAAATATATTACTCAAGCCCAATATACATGGATTAAAGACAGAATATCAAATCATTACAGAAAAATCGACTACATTGATAAACAATTAATTAATTTACATCTTTTACCAACACACTTGATTATCATGCATGGAATATAAATATATTAATATGCTTAAAATACTAAATAAACACAAAACAAATAAATGTAACACAATCAATAAAAAACTTAAAAATCTACTAATAAATAGTAAGCCTAAAGATGATAACGCACATTTACACACATTAAATAATAACCACACTTTTTACCAAAAATTCGTAAAGTTATCTAATATTAAATTCATGGAAAACGAAATAGCTACCCTAGAAACATCAAACAAAACAAATATTAAAAATGTAAACAAACTTGTAATAGAAAATATCATAGTCGAAACTGAAAACGCAATTTAATAATGTAGAACAAGAAAAAAAAGACAAAATAATAAGAACAGAAGCCTCAGTGGAAATAATAAAATATATCAAAAAATATAATAACCAAAATCGTCATACTAAAAATAAAAATAAACAAAATAACACCATTAATAATAACATAAAACACAAACTAACGACTAATAACCTCACTTTAACCAAAACTGATAAGAGTAATAGTACAATAATAATTTCTCAGAAAGATTTCGACGATAAAACAGAAGAATTTATAGTTAATAATAATTGCATAACATTAAATAAAGACCCCACAAATAAATATCAAACACAAATAACAAATATACTAAAAAATAGTAACCAAATCATAAATCCTAAAGAGTCCTTTAAATATAAAATGGATAATCCTTGTGGACCAAAATTAAATTCTTTAATAAAATTACACAAAATCAATAAACCTATCAGACCTTTAATAAACGCTAGGACCGCACCAAATTATAAAATATCAAAATTACTAACACAAATATTAAAACATAAAATTGATCTTCCAGCAAAATACAATATAAAAAATAGAATCGAACTCACGGAACAACTAAAAAACGTAACTCTAGGAAACAAAATGAAACTCTGAGTGAAAGTTTAATAAAACAAATGAACGTAAAATTTGACAGGAATGATGAAAATTTAAGACAAATTAAAGAAGATAATAAACGAATGAGAATGTAGAAAATAAAATGAGAGAATAAATGAAAAAATAGGTAGTACAAGTGAAGAAATAAAGGAAGATTTAACTAAGAAAATAAATGATAGTAATAAAAATAATAATCAAAACATCGAATTATTAAATAAAAACAAAGAGGAATTCAAAGAGGAAAATAATAAAAACATGGAAGCATTAAGTAAAAAGATGGAAGAAACCATAAATAAATCAATGGAAATGGTAAATCAAAACATAGAAACATTGAATCAGAAAGTAGAAGATAACTACCAAAGAACAGAAACTAATCATCAACAACTGAGGGAGGAAATGGGTGAAAAATTAGAACGCATTACAAAAGTTTGAAAAGAAGTATCAGAGACAAAAGAAAAATGTGAGCAGACGACTCGAGAAATACTCCAAATTCGGGAGGAAAACAAGGAAGAAATAGCCCGAGTACGCACAGACATCGGTGAAAGAATGGAAGGAGTCTACAACAACATGAACAATATCGACAGCCAAGTGAGTACAACTAAAGAGAAGATTGAGGAACTCCGTCGACGAGAGTTACAACTACAGGAAGAAGTTGACTCTGGCGGGATAGACCATGTCATAGCACCCATACAACAAGCAGCAACAACCGGGAGGTCATAAACTTCAAAAGCTACAAACATAACCCCATGGAGTTCCTAGAGAACGTAGAAGAGAGTATTGCGAGAAATAGAGACCAGATGGAGCATTATACGGGGAAGGCTTGATGAAATGTTCAAGGACATCCACGACAATTGGTGGACGGCAGCACAACTCGATTCAAAATTTCCAAGATTTCAAAACCCAATGTAAGGCGAAGTATTGGTCGGAGTCGACCCAAAACATGGTCAGAAACGATCTGAGTAACGGTAGGTATGAGGCGTACACAGGACAATCTCCAACATCGTACTTCCTAGGTAAGGTATGCATGGCCTGAAACCTGGAGCCCAGGATTCCTGAGGAATGTTTAGTCACACAACTGTCTTTACCATTACGAAGGCCAGATCAAGACAATCCAAGGTATGGCTAACCTCGTAGAAAGCTATGAGCATGAGGGGCAGTACTGTCGAAACCGCGTAGTGAATACCAAATATAACAGGTATAATGACAACTACCATCAACAAAATCAAAATACTCGTAATAGTCCCCAGACAAACAACCATAATAACCAAAACAGGAATCCTAATAATAATCCAAATAATAAAGTAATAATAATTATCGGGGGAACAACAATTATAATAACCACGATAATTGGCCTAATCGAGGAGATGGGGATAACCGAAATCGCAACTACAGACCCAATGTAAATTATGTACAATCTCGACCTCAAGGTACCCAAAGACGTTACTGTCGAAGGCCACAAATAACCAACATATATTATAATCAAGCACAGCGCAATGACAGCCACTAGGACGGAGGAAACGATGGACTAGTGGACAACAATCCAGGAACCACAACATAACCAACCACAAAACCCACCGGAAAACCGGAATAGTGAGGGAAGCCCTCATTTAAACTAATAGAGGCAGTGAAAACCGAAGACAGCCCATCACTGAACCAATCTCTTGGGGGAACACGACGAACGACGAGCACCGCGCAATGACAGCCACCAGGACGGAGGAAATGATGGACCAGTGGACAACAATCCGGGAACCACAACATAACCAACCACAAAACCCACCGGAAAACCGGAATAGTGAGGGAAGCCCTCATTTAAACTAATAGAGGCAGTGAAAACCGAAGACAGCCCATCACTGAACCAATCTCTTGGGGGAACATGACGAACGACGAGACATCTCACTGACCAGACCATAACAATCATCACCAATAAAGAATCATGATCACTATTTAAAGGATATTAGAGAGGATCTCATGGAAGAAGAAAATGTTAATAAGAAATAGAGAGCTACCCAGTACTATGGAGGGGATAACTAAAAAATTATTATTATTATATACAGGACCTTATCTGATAACAAAAGATAATGCCAATAACACATACGAAATCATGAGCCCCATCACAAAGAAAATTAAGAGAACGTTTAACCAGGCATCTTTGAAGAAATACCATGAAGAAGTACATTAACAAATAATGACAATTGGACTAGAACAAAACGACCAAGAAGACTGACTAAAGTGACTAATTGAATAAGTGTGAGAGTAAACAGGTTTAAAATAATAACCATTAAACCAAGCTACTAACTAATTAATGTTCCAAATGAGATAGAGTTAAATAAAGAAAGAATAGATTAATACAGCTCAGTGTAACAATGAAATTCAGTAATTAACTGCATAATTAAATGGGAATAAATAAATAAAAATGAAGATGAAGATAGAATATAAAATATCATTGATTGACAGCACCAAGATGGAAATAATCCAACATGTTGTCGAATAATGTTAACCAATTACCTGTGAATGATAGAATATTAATTGAAGTGATAGAACGCCAGAAGTAAAACAGTTATGGAATAAATATGTGAAGAGACCTCAAAAGAAATCATGTAACAATCCCTTGAATATAATTTTGTAGCGAAGGAGCTATCTTATAGGTAATAATTATATGTATAGAGTTGTGATAGTGCGACTTTTATTTTCCTGGACAGAGATGAAGTTCCTCTGATCTCAGATGATATATTTAGGGAAAACAGCGGAGTAATGGAAGCTAAAAGTGCCCCTCCGAATCCGAACCCATGTGTAATATTTAATGTTAGGGAATTATGGTATTTTAGGGATGATACAAACAACGAGATAATGGAATAAAAAATAAATATGACAATATGGATCAAGGCATGAAAAGTGAGAAGAAATTAAGTGTTCCATCATGAAAACAGGAATATAATTAAAGGGTAACCAAATAAATGATAGAATAACCCAAAATGTATGAAGAATCGACACCAATTTTTTATGTGCTAAGTTACTATATGATGATGAACAACGTGAAATCAATCCAAACAAACCCATTGAAATCTATGAGAAGAAAGCAGCAGTACTACAGCAGAACTGAACAAATATCAAATTGATAATTTCATCAAACCAAGAAACTTGTCTTTCCCAAATTATCAACGTTGGAGGGGGAGCATATGTAACGTAACAACGTTCCATACTCTTAAAGCAATTTAAAAACACACAAACTGACTAAAACGTTGACAATACCCAATACCCCTTAGATTGAGGTAGTGAATCACTGTCAATATTGATCATAATGAATAACCAATGATAAGACTAAATAAATTAAAAAAAACAACAACATAAAAACCCGTAAAAATAAATAAACAAAACTTTTTTAACTCCCATTTATGTTTTTCATTTTAGGGCTTACCCAAACTTTCTAGGGGCTCCCCCTCCCTGTTCATTACCATTTGCAATTTTCTAATTCGTCCAATAAGGTTTCAAATTCGTCGCGTTGTGAGTACCCACTATCTCTTTAGTAACCTGGTTCTGCAATACATATGCGTTATTCATCTTGATTTCTATCACTTCATATGGTCCCTCATACAACAAAAAGAACTTTTATATTTCCTTATCCTGTGCACTCGACAAATCATGCCTTCTCACTAACACCAACTGCCCTATTTCGTACTTCATTCGCTAACCTAAGTTTAACGCACCTATCAATGACCATACCTTCTGGTGGATACTCAAACAGTTGTTCTAAAATCCTCTGTGGGCGTACCCCCTTCACCAATTCATAAGGTGTAAATCCGGTAGACTCGTGGGTTGTGCAGTTCAACCAATCCTCAATTTTCTTCATGTACATCGGCCACTCACTATGTTTGTTATGACAATACGCTCTAAATATTCTGCCGATTTCTCTCATCACTCTCTCTGCCTGATTGGATTGTGGATGGTACACCGTGGTTTGCTTTGGTATTATACCTTCCCAGCCCAGAGTCTGCCGCCACTTGCCACTGATGAATTGAGGTCCGTGATCGGAAAGTATTACCTTCGGTTTTCCCACGTTGACCATGTAATCCCTTGTTATTTTCTCACTCAAAACCTTACTGGTCGCTCTCTTGACACTATATAATTTTACAAACTTTGAAAAAGTATCTAACACTACAAAAACATATCACTCCTCCCCTACCCTTTGGTAACGGGCCATACAAATCCACTGCCACTAAATCAAAAGGTCTTTCCACCTTAATTAAAATTTAACTCCCCTTCTAATCGATAGTTGACTACCTTGGACTTTTGACACAAATCACACCCCCGGAGTAATTTCCTTACCCGTCTTTCCATATTCTTAAATATGCATGACTTTTAATATATTTACACATTTCTTCGCCCCAAAATGCCCATATCTACAGTGACAATCCCACACTAATTTCTCTATTAACCCTTCCGGTATAACTAATTTCCAATCGCGTTCCCCCCCTCTACCTTCTTAAACAAACTCCCCTGGTAAACCTGAAAATATTGTCTATATCCCTATATCCAAACTCATCTAAATTTGACTCTAAACTGGTAATTATTTTGTTTAACTTAACGTCGGATCTTTGCAAATTTTTAATGTCTTGTAACCTCCCCCAAAAAGTCTATCTTCCCTACTTAGTCTATAAATTTCTATTTCCTTTAGGTCTCTCCCCGTTCTATTCCCCTCCATGTCGACTCGTGATAGTGTATCCGGTATTTTGTTTTCCACCCCCTTAATATATTCCCAGGAGAAGTTAACTCCTGTAGGGCTAGTACCCACCTTGTAAGTCGACTATGGGTCAGCTTACACGTATTCAGGAAAGATAGCGCCTTGTGGTCTGTTCGGATAATGGTAGTACTCCCTAACAGATAGGTGCGGAACTTCTTCACGGCGAATACTATACTCAGCAGTTCCTTTTCCGTTGTGGTATAATTCCGTTCAGCAGCTAGCAATGTCCGACTGGCGAAAGCGATGGTGCGATGCTCCTTGTCTTCATCCTCCTGGTAAAGTTCGGCGCCCAGGGCGACATTGCTAGCGTCCGTCTGCAAGTAAAAAGTGTTTTCAAAATTAGGGTGGTTCATCATTATCATCGCCAAGAATTTTTCCTTTATTTCGTTAAATGTACCCCGTTCTGCTTCTCCCCACTTCCATTGCTTGTTCTTTTGCAATACCGCGCTCAACCTTGACGTTATCTGTGCATAATTTCGGTGGAACTTTCTGTAGAAATTACACAACCCAAGAAAATTTTGTAATTGTTTGATATTTTTGGGTTTGGGGAATTTTATTATTGACTCTACCTTTTCTGGGTTGTCTTGTATTCCTTCCGGTGTAATGATAAATCCTAAAAAATTTTATCTCCTTTTGGAAAAACTTAATTTTTCCCAGTTTACAGTCAACCCCCCTTTATACAATCTCTCTAATACATATTCTAAATGTTCAGGAAACATTCGTGATGCTATTAATATGTCGTCTACATGTATAGTTAAGAAGTCTAAATTATTTGGCTCTAAAATCTTATCCAGGCATTTTATGAAACTGGTGTTGAGTCCGAACGGTAACCGTTTGAATTGATAATTTCTACCATTGAATAGAAACGCCGTGTACTTCGTACTATTCAATGCTAACGGAACCTTCCCAATACCCTGCGGTTAGATCTAATGATATCATATATCTCACGCCACTAAATTTTTGAAAAATCTATAACTTCGGGCGACTCCCGGTCAGGGATTATTATTTGATTCACTCGACGGGCATCTAAACATAGTCTTACCCTACCATCTTTTTTAATAACTACTACCAACGGATTAGATTACGGTGATACCGACCTCTCGATTATATCTCCTTCTAACATTTTATCTAATTCTGTTTGAACGGCTCTTCTCTTAGCATGTGGTACCGGATAACTTCTTTGTATGTAGAGTGCGTGTTCCCTTACCTTCAAGTCACATTCGTAGTCCCTGGCTCTTCCAGGTAACTCGGCAAATAGTTCTCTAAAACTCTCCACGACCCGCCACAACGCCTTACGTTGGGGACTCCCTACAACGCCACCGTCACTACAAAACTTATGTGCCCTCTCCTCCCATATCTATTCTTCACTCCCCCCTGTGCTCTCTCTCTCTCGCTACATTCACACTCTGTATCCCCATTACTAACCCGATTCTGTATCACCCTTATTCCCGATATTCTTACCACCTCTAAAACCCGCTCCAAACTGACCCGGATTGGTTTAACTTCGTTATTTAGCTCTAACACCCACTTCTCAAAATTAATCACCGCATTATGCCTCATCAAAAAATCGTTACCCAATATCGCCTCCAAATTCAATCCGCGTACTACCAAAAATGTGTTTTCATATTCTCCTCCGTTAATTATCATTTTCAACTGTACTTGTTTCATTACCCTTTTGCTTCTGACCCCTGTAATGCCTACTATAGTCACCCTAGCGACGGGCAAAGATGGAATGTTTTTATTTGTTCCTTTTAATTCATTGAGTATGTGTTCTGAGATAACAGAGACTTCGTTCCCAGTATCTATTAAAGTTTTTATTTCCTTACCTTCGATATTGATCCTTACTTCGGTTAATCCTGTCTCTGGTCTTACTGTCTCGGTGTCGTTCTCCTCCATCAATTCCTTGGATAGATCGGTGCGAATGATGTTACTCCGATACCTGTCGTTGCCTTGGACCCCGCAGTTATCCGTCGACAATGGCTGGGCCCCATTGTCTTCTCTAGTTTTCCGTCTGCGCAGCTGCACCACCTTGTGTGTATCCACCCCCTACTCCTGTTGATATTTCCATTGCTTCTTGGTGCTCCACCGCGACCATCTCCTTCTCGCTGCTGTGTTGCTCTGCGGTGGTGTCGTCCCGGTCCGCTGACCATGCTTCGCTTTCCTACATCTACAACAAAAATTTCTTGAAGCATAATTCTCACCTTGGCATCCGTACATTTCCACATCTCGTTTCGGTTATGGGTTTCTCCTCTTATACCCCCGTATCCGGTTGGTGACCCCCCTTTTGCTGTATATAATTCCCGCTATTTGTTTGTTCCCGGTGGGTTAGGGTGCCTCCCCATCTTGTAGTCCCTATGTGTTCTAATTCGCTTATATTTGCTACCTCCCTTGTCATCAAAGTAATCTATACCTCGCGGGGTAAGTGCTTACTAATATGCCTCACAAACGATCTGAATGGTGAGGGTGGTTCAAGGTACTTTGCTTTATTGAAAATTCTCATCACATATAGTTACATTATTGCAATATGTCCCGAAATTACCCACTCCCATTATTCTACTTCGCAATCCCTTCTGGTCCCCTTCTGACCAATATTTATTTCTGAAAGCTTGTGTGAATTTATCGTAACCCCCCCACTCGGTTCTATGTACCTCCGCCCATATCGCGGAACTCCCTTGGAAACGCTTGATAATTTTAATTAACTGTACCTCCCAGCTACTATTATTAAATCGGTTAAATTCCCATACTCTATGAAGAAACTGCATAGGGTGTACCCCCCCCCCCCGATTATCACAACTGAAAGATTCTAGTTCAATGTCGTTACTTGCATCACGAGTATACACTACTCATTCCACAATGTTTTTTTTTTTGGCTCATTGCCACCGGTAACTCGTCTTTAACCTCCCCAAGACTCTGTTCTATTAATTTAAACTTACTATCATGAATACTTTCACACTGAAGGTTATGTTTGTTGATAACCCCCAGACTCTCTTGTATTGACTG
Source organism: Magicicada septendecula (assembly GCA_034769895.1). Lineage (NCBI taxonomy): Eukaryota > Metazoa > Arthropoda > Insecta > Hemiptera > Cicadidae > Magicicada > Magicicada septendecula. Next base: position 414,483,274 of record CM068370.1, read on the forward strand.
TATTTCTTGTTTACATTTATTTTCTACTTCACTGATCTTACATTTAATATTATCATGGTTTTCATTCATTTTACTTTCACATTTGTTTTCTGTTTCTATACATTGTTCCCTAACTTGTGCTTCTATTTTAACTGATATTGTAATGGGACAGATCAGGGGTTTAAATAATTTTTAGAAGTTTCAAAGCAGTCAGTGTTCACCTTTGGTGTACCCCGTTTTAACCAACGACACATACAATGTTATTACAAAACACCCGTCTGTGTTTGTCTCTGGAGTCAGCTAGTCCAGACATATTACGTAACCATATACAGTTTGTGCCATCCATGAATCACAGAAAATATGAAGGCAACATGCAGATTTCACCAGGCAGCAAAAGATTGCAGAATTCGCTGGCCTAGCTTCTAGAACTTTTTTAAACCCACCAATCAGAGCTTGAATGGGTGATCACGTGACCAGTCTCATACCTCGCAAACTGCACCCCAACGCCGGAGTAGTTGACTAACAGTAAAGCTGAATAGCAGTCTTCCAACAGAGCGGTCGCAAGTCAACGGTGGCCTCGGGCATGTAAGATGGGCCGAAAACACTATAATCGGCCTATCTAGTAAAGTGTGCGAGTAATTAGCAGTCGACTCTTATTTTCCAGACCGCGCGGTCAACAAAACAACCAGTGCTCGCAAGCAAGTTACGTCGGCCGACACAAGTACTAAGTTTAAATTTGACAAAACAGTTATAAATTATATCACAAAGACAACACGTGACGAGCGTAAAAGTATTCGGACATTTGCCGTTTATTCTCGGAGTGTAGGGATCAACTGTGGGATGAAGTCTACATTAAGGATGAGTACAAAAATAACAAACTTTCTAATCTGAAACCATTAACAGTATGAAAATTTGTGCACAGAACTTAGTAACTTATTAATGAGATCTCAATTTTAAGGGGTTTAAATATAAAATTGTAAAAGAGTGAGAGAGTGAGTGAAATAAAAAAGAAAAGTACTGGTTGAGTAATCATACAGATCATTTTGTTATAGTCTTATAAGCATTGTTTTTTGTCAAATTTATGCATTTAATTTTATGTTTGAGATAAATGTTTTAATTTACCAGAAAAGATAAGAATTAGAGTAATTGTCATCCAAGTGGGGAAAAATAACAATTTTGCATAATAAACGAAAAGTAATTTGTTTTAGTCAGCATAAACTGTGTTAACATAATTATTTCACAACTCAACGTAAATAATCCCTCTGCAACTGTTTTCGTCTATAAGACCCTGGAGATCACCCGAAGGTAAGAAAAGCCATAAAAACTAAGTTTTTATAAATTTAATAAATTTTATTTGCATAAAATTCGTAAAGTTACAATATGTTTTCGTTTATGTCATTTATTTTACTTTCAAAATTTTCATTCATTTTGTGAATCTGCTCTTTGAATTTGTTATTTACTGATTTTATTACCTGTTCTTTCATATTATTGCAACGTTCGTTAATCTCACTGATACGCTTACTAATATTGACGTTTTGTTGTTTTATTTCGTCTCTAATGTCATTAAAATTGCTTTCATTTTTTGTATTTTGTTCGTTTAATTTAACATTCAGTTCATTCATTTTAGTGTGTCATTTGCATCAAAACGACTATTTATTTTATCGAAATTACTTTCGAATTTAGCGTTCTGTTCATTAAAATTATCTTTCATAAAATGAAACAGGTCGTCTATTGATACCTTTTCTACTCTACTGACCGTAGGTGTTGATTCAGCGTTTATTCCGCTCATAATCATTGACTCGGTCAGAGTGTTTTCTTGATTTGCTTCATTATTTTCCATTTTTATTATTTTTTATTACTCAATTCTTACTTAACAATACACATAAACAAATCATATCATCTAACTTGTAACATGCGTCTATTTAGACGTAAATAAAAAAATGTATTTATTTACTTCGAACAACCTGTTCCGCTCTCCAAAACAGACCCACGTTTACGTAATAAATTTTTATGCAAACGTCCCTGTTCACGGCGCCATTGTAAAGTTATTTACTTTCTTACTTTCTACACAAAATCAGCTGTGGCTTGCATCTACTTTTGGACACTATCTTGATTGTTACCAACTGCATATTTACTTACCGTGGTCCAAGATTTTGGACGAGCTAGAGAGCAGAATGGTTATTCGAAATAAATAATTAGTCTAACCCAGTTTTAGTTCAAAATTTCAATACTTTTATTGATTAAATTTTCAATATGTAATTTTCTGTTTCCAAGTAATCTAACTTTTATTTCAGTTGGTATAAAATCTTTTCTCCACCTCTTAACTATATTTTAAGAAGAAGAACAATATTAAGCAGAAGCACATATAAACTTAATTTCCCCAAACCAGCACTTCTTAAATGTATTTCATAATTTTCATCCCCCCCCACACACACACACACACACACACACCATGCCCTTATGAGATCTCGATTTTAATAATGCAAATATTTCTTTCTGTAAAACTCTCAATATGGTATTTGATATTATTTTATATGTTTGAAAAACATTTGTTTGCCCCCGCTCTGTTACTTATCTGATGATCGTCCAGATGACTCCACATTGTCCCACACACTTGCACCGTATTTTTCACTGGCTCTGCTTTTGAAGACGTTATTTGTTATGTCATTTGATTATGTCAAGATTGGTTGTTTTTAGATTTTAAAACGTTTTAAGCGGTGGGCCCACCTAGAAAACTCGTCCGTGGACTTTTGCGGCCGTACGGCACAATACAGTAAAGAGATCTGGCGCAGAGAGATGTTAGCGCATAGTCTTATTGGGAGGGGCGATCACGTGGTCCCAATCCTTAGTTTAGCAGCTGCCACGTATACAGAAACTAAGGCTTGGCTCTGTCCAACCTACATTTCAGCATTAGATCATCTAGGGTGCGGCCCATGACGTTGTGTGGCCCGACTCCAAATGCACAAAGTTCGAATGTCAGATCGCTAAAAATAGATGTCTTCCCCGCTCGATTTCCGATTCTGTAGCTAATTTACACAGTAACTTTTCCCCAATAAAATTATTAATATTCCCCATATGTCCTTGACTGTATTATCTGTACCGTTACAGGGTCAGTACTAACACCATCCGCAGAAATAATATGATGCCCGAGGAACTTTATTTGTGATTTTCAAAATTGGCATTTTTGTAAGTTGAGTGCAAGGTTCGCATCTCTTAACTTGCGGAAAACGGTATCCAGGTGCTGCATATGTTCCTCGAACGACTTCGATATAAGTATGTCGTCAACAAACACACTTACAAAATCGTTGACCTCCGGCCCTAATGCCAATTCAAGACACAACCATAGCGGCTAGGCTGGTAACCAAACCAAAAGGTACTACCTTAAACTGGTAACATTTATTTTTATATAAAAAGGCTGTGAATTTCCGACATTCTTTGGCTAACGGGATCTGGCAAAACCCAGTTTTTAGGTCCAGACGCGACATGTACTTTACTCCTTGACATTTTACAAACAAATTTTCCACGTTGGGAGCACAATCATAACATTTTTGTATTATATTATTAAGATTTCGCATATCTAAGCAGATGCGTATGTCGTTATATTTTTCTTAACGACCACCATCGGGTTTAAAAAATTACTATCTGCCCGTTCAATAATATTATTCTAACATTTTATTTATTTCTTCCTCAGCTTGTTGGACTTCTTCATCATGTAATGTGATCGGATATATTTTTCTTATAAATTTATTCTCGTCGCTAACTTGTATTTTACGTTCGTAACGTTGGTAATCGTGTGCTGTGTTTTGAAAATCGATTCATATTTATTTAAAATATTATTTAATTGTTATCTTTTAATGAAAAAATTTGTGTTAGTGGTTGAAATCACAATCACAATGATCAATATTGCACACCACTATATAAAAATTATTCCGATTAGCGCTTTCAAGCTTCACAGCTCATCGTCAGATCAGGAATAGGCAGAAAATATGTAATACCCAACCCTTCACCCCTCTCCACCACCCTGCTCACCCACAACAAACTAAAAATTAATGACCCTTCCCCACCCCCTAAATTCTGTCTCACCATCTGTACACTTACATATTTTTCTAGTAAATTCCTTGTGTTTCAGTGTGTGTGTGTGTGTGTGTGTGTGTGTGTGTGTGTGTGTGTGTGTGTGTGTGTGTGTCCCTTTAAACTACCCTCTTCCTACCACACACGTGGGTCAGTCACACACCCTTATTTTAAAACAACCAATTAGTACTATGAAATATAATTCTTAATCTTATCTATCTGCCCTCTCTCATTTACTTCTTAATCATGTTATAAAATATTTCTTCATTATCAAATTTGATTTTAATATTACTTAAATTGTCTAACCCTTTTTCTCTTTCTTTCAATATTTCTAACTCCTCTCTAAGCTTCCTTTCAACTGTGTTATTCACTACTTTTACAATTTCGTATTCTTCCAAAGGATTAACAAACTTGTGGTTGTCTTCTATGAAATGTCTTGCATATAACGAATTGGTTGTTCTATTACCTTCTCCACGTTTGTGGTCAGACAACCTGCATGCGAATTTTCGTCCTGGTTCCCCTAGGTACACTTTGTTGCAGTCTTTACATTTTAATTTATAAATTCCGCTTTTCTGTAATACTGGAATTTTTTCTATATTCTTATTCCTTATCTTATCAAATACCGTTTCACATTTTTTAATAGCTATATCTACTCCATATTTATTAAAACATTTTATAATTTTTCTAGTATGTGAACCTATGTATGTCAATGACCCTGCATAATTCTTTTGTTCTGGTTCTATTTTAGCTTTTTGTATGTTGACCCTTTTCATAACTTTATCCACTATGTTGGTGCTATAATTATTATTCCTTACAATTCCCTTTATCGTTTTTAACTCCCTATCTTTTGATTCGGTCTCTTTTAAACACTTCTGAGCTCTGTAACAAAAGGAATTGATTGCCGCCATTTTATATCTGTATGGGTGGTACGACTCGTGGTATAATTATATCAGAATACGACTCTTTCCTAAATATCCCAAACTGTAGTTTCTCATTATCTTTAATTTCTATGTTTAAATCTAAGTAATTTATTTGCTTACCTCCTATCTCTTCCTTAAATTGTAAGTTTTTATCCTTATTATTTACCTCCTTTATAAACTCATGCACTTCTTCTATGCTTCCTTCCCAAACTACTAATACATCATCAACGTATCTAGACCATAATTTTATATTGTCTTTATACTTAGTGGAAGTTATTAATTGCTTTTCAAAATCATTCATGTATATTTCAGCAAGAATAGGGGATAATGAAGACCCCATAGGTAAACCTTTTTTCTGTATATAAAACTTGTTATTAAACCTAAAATAGTTCTGATTTACACATTCTTTAATTACTTTCATCAACTGCTTTTTATACCTGTATTCTCCCATATTATTATCGTTTATTAACTTAATAACTTTATTTACTGTGATATTAGTAAACATGTCCTTAACATCCAGTGATATCAATTTTGTATTTACATTAAAGCTAATATTTTCTAATTTTTCTATCAATTTTATATTATTCTCTATGTTGTATTTTGTCCCAAATTCATATTTCTCTTTCAGTACTCTGCTAACTTCCTTTGATAGTTTATAAATAGGTGCATTAATAAAAGAAACAATCGGTCTAATTGGTTTTCCTTCTTTATGTATCTTAACCTGACTTTTAAAAGTTGGTGCTGTTGGATTACTTTCCAATAAATACTTTTTCTTATTTTCTTCTATAAATGTTATCTGTTTCATCATTTGTTTTATCCTTGACTGGTACTTACTTGTATAATCATACTTTATTTCCTCGTATGGTCCTTCCCTTATAAATTCTTCCGTTTTCTTTATGTATTCTTCCTTTCTCATTAGTATCATTGTATTTCCTTTATCCGCCTTCGTAACTATAATATCATTCTTCTTTATTTTATTCTTTAGTTTAGTTACAGTTGCTTTGATTTTTTGTTCATTCTTTGAATTATACAAACTTTTCTTAAATATTTTATCTACTACATTCCCTACTTCCCACCTTATTCTTTTTTTATCATTTTCATTTCCTAGTTTTTGTATTATGCTTTCGCATTCAATAATCGTTTTTTCTTGATTTAATTCTGGTGGCGGTGCGTATTTTAAGCCTTTCGCTAACATTTCTTTTTCTTCCGTATTGAAATTTACCTCTGTAAGGTTTATTACTCTTTTTTCATAGTTATTCTTAGAGAGGTGTTCCTTTTTTACTTCGTTCTTTCTTATTAATTTATTTAACTTATCTACCATTTTTTTCTTTTTCTTTTCCAATTTCTTTTCTATGTACCCCAAACCAAAATTATGAAAAATGTGAAACGGTATTTGATAAGATAAGGAATAAGAATATAGAAAAAATTCCAGTATTACAGAAAAGCAGAATTTATAAATTAAAATGTAAAGACTGCAACAAAGTGTACCTAGGGGAGACAGGACGAAAATTCGCATGCAGGTTGTCTGACCACAAACGTGGAGAAGGTAATAGAACAACCAATTCGTTATATGCAAGACATTTCATAGAAGACAACCACAAGTTTGTTAATCCTTTGGAAGAATACGAAATTGTAAAAGTAGTAAATAACAGTTGAAAGGAAGCTTAGAGAGGAGTTAGAAATATTGAAAGAAAGAGAAAAAGGGTTAGACAATTTAATTAATATTAAAATCAAATTTGATAATGAAGAAATATTTTATAACATGATTAAGAAGTAAATGAGAGAGGGCAGATAGATAAGATTAAGAATTATATTTCATAGTACTAATTGGTTGTTTTAAAATAAGGGTGTGTGACTGACCCACGTGTGTGGTAGGAAGAGGGTAGTTTAAAGGGATGCACACTCACACACACACACACACATTGAAACAAGGAATTTACTAGAAAAATATGTAAGTGTACAGATGGTGAGACAGAGTTTAGGGGGTGGGGAAGGGTCATTAATTTTTAGTTTGTTGTGGGTGAGCAGGGTGGGGGAGAGGGGTGAAGGGTTGGGTATTACATATTTTCTGCCTATTCCTGATCTGACGATGAGCTGTGAAGCTTGAAAGCGCTAATCGGAATAATTTTTATATAGTGGTGTGCAATATTGATCATTCTGATTAATTGTTATCGTTGACCATTTGTTATCTCCTTGTCATGTGCTCTACCGTTAGCTGCTATCTTATCTAAGCGATTAACAACCGGCTTTTGTGTATTACCGGGCCTACAACGATCAGCTGTGTCCTCATACCGACTTACAGCGCTGTGCGAATAACCCAAATTAATTTTGTTTTGTATTTTCAACTAACCCGACACCAATATGGTATAAGGGTATTTTGATAATAAATTTTCAACTATGCATTTTAGTGTTTTATTAGTGAAATCAATTGTAGCGTGTATTTTCCTTAATGTGTCAGTGCCTACTATAATGTCGTACACTAGATTTTTGACTATAAGAACGGGTATTTCCATTTCCATCCCTTTGAATTTATTGTGATAAGTGCTTGCTTATTAATAGTTTGTGAATCACCTGTGGCTGTCGTGACAACTGTATTGTTGACAGGTAAGATCGGTGTTTTTTTAAATTGGTGTCTGTGTTTGTTAATGAATTTTTCGCTGATTAGAGAAATTTGTGCACCAGTATCAAATAATACATTTCCGACACATCCATTAATTTTCGCTCTCACAACAATATCATTATCATTCTTATTTCTAACATTTTCCACATCAACACAATTGTTATATATTAATTCATCTCTAATGTCAACAGGATATAGGCCTGAAGCAATGTATACATTCTTACCACTAGTATTGTTCACATGAGAGTTTTGACACTGTTGTTTGTTACGGTACGTTTTATTTGTAATATTATCCTTAGTTTTATTTATATTTTTCAATTTATCGCATGGACTGACGCCGTGCAACCCTACTCGTTTTTTGGTTGCTCTTCGCTGGTACTTATTTCGGTAATTGCCGATACATTTCTTTGATTGAACTTTTGGAAATTAGGTTTGTTTTTAAATTGTTGTGGTTGCGGCTGAAATTGTTTATGCCCCAGTTCACTATTATTACTACTATTATTTTGGGTGTCAACATTATCCCATTTGATTAACAATAGGAGTAGTTACTCCAATTATTTAATACCTTGTGTAATTACAGCAATTTGAATACCGCGTCCGAAATGATGGGCTAATTTATTTACCATCTCTGGCTCTGATATTTCTGGTTCTAGATACTTCGCACAAGATATGAGTTGGATTAAATAATTTTCTTTAGACCCTTTTAAACTGGAATACCTACCAAACGCCAGCTGTACGCATATTTTTCGCTGTGTTTCGCTGTTCCAGTATCTCGCCCTAAAATGTACCAGATCTTGATATGTAACTATTTTATCTTGTACTACCGTGAACCACTCAGCTGCAGTACCCTTTAATCTTCTGACTACATAGTTTATTTTATCCATCTCACTCAGGGTGTCGCCTGTTGCATTCATGTCTCGCTGGCAGGTGTTAAGAAAATGGAGTGGATTCTCGGTGTCCCTACAGAAGAATTTTACTTGCGAATTGTTTTCTTCTAAAGTTCTATAGATGAACATGGTCTGGTTCACTGTTGTCGAGGTACTCTGGAGTCGGGTCAGCTGTTGTTTCAGGTCTTGTATCTGCTGATCTTCTTCAGCTACGAGCTCACTTACCATATACGTGTGTTGATCTATTCCTATAAAACAAAAAAAATGGTAAAATTACCTAGTACAGCAGTGGCTGAACTGCATGAGAAAGGAATAGAAATTATAAATCATTATTAAATGATTAAACTTTCCTTTTTTATGTTTTAAAAATAAGATTAAGTTGTGTTGATGTTACTTATAGTTTTCTTAAATAATATATGTATGATATGCCTTATGCAGGATGTATGTAACCAGGCATATACAAATTGTTTAATCACAAAATGTGAATTGTTTTTTTATGTTGTTACTGTAATAATTATTGTTATATTTTAAATAATAATACTAATAGAGTCATAGGGAGTAGTTTTGATGGTAGTTGCATTATTAATAGGTGTTACAATAACAGAAAATAGAAATTTAACTTGTCAAGACATAGGCCTATAAAAACTTTAGAATTTTGTAAATTTTAGGAAATAGTGTTAGAATTTTATAAAACAAATGTTATAATATGGATAGGTTTATAATTAATAGTATACACAACAAATATGGAATCAAAATAATCAGTTTTAAGTTATTTAAGAAAAATTCAGATAGCAAAAAATGTAACATCAGTATTTCTTAAGCAAAAATAGCCATGTTTGGTGTCTATATGTCACAAATGTTAAGACCAAAATAATGATGGTATTAGTTTTAAATTCCCAATCAGTACAAAAAAGTTATACTAATTTAAAAGTTTTTGACCAAATTCAGACATTGAAATAATGAATTTGTATGACAATGTATATCTGAATCAACCAACCAGATTTCAAGTTTTACCTTAGCAACCGAAAATTCAGATAAATAAAATAAGGACTTCTGTAACAACCATCATTGAAGACAGACGCATTAATAAAACGTCTCAGATAATTATATTTTAAATAGTGAGAACACACACCAGACTTTGTAAAACGAATTGGTATAGTCAATACAAAATGTTATAATAGCAAAAGAACATCAAGAATTTAATTCAGAAGAATTTAGATCCGGGGAGAAGAAGCAAAGAAGACTTGGACCCTATCTTCGTCCTGGAAGAATAAAAAAGAGGATCTGGTGAATTTGAACAATTTATCATCTTATGTGACAACACCTACACTTGTGTACACAACCATTTAGGAATTAAACAATAAATAAAACTATAGACACTATCCTACACCAACACTAAAGAACACTTGAAAATCACACCAATTGAGTGTTACACCTTTTTTGAACACTATAAAAACTTTAACGATAACTAATAAGCATCTAAACTGTTCATAACCTATAATAGTGAGTAACACGTTGTAATATAACTGTGAAATTACAAATTATAATTAAATTTATAAAGTGTTGCTTGTTCTGGTATTCTGCGGTAATCGAGCCCCACAAGTTGGACTCGCCAAATTATGTAATATAACGGTGATTGAGTGGGTATAATAAAATAAATAAAAGGTTGATGTATGTAGATTGTGCTCTCCTGTAAGTCCCACTGGTTGTGCTAGCTGATTTTGTAATAACCCTACTATAATTGTAATTGTATAGTGTTCTGGTATAATATTATCCAGGATAATTTTTATGGTGTGTATGTTCAGTAGTGACGTTCCGCTCTGGGAATCGTCGATTTGGTAAAGTTCCTGGTCTTTGTTATTGGTAATTGGGATGTTATTACCATCAATTAAATAAAGTGTATTTTGCTGTGTAGCAAATTGAAATAAAATATAAATTTAAAATTTATATTTATAAAAAAAAATAATTTCGGAACAAATATTTTCGAAGTATTTATGTGCTTAATAATAGGAATAAATTGAGGTTGTGGATCGTAATTATAATTATAATAGTAAGGTGTTTAATTTGGTAATAAATTTCTGTTCGGTAAATTTGTTAAAAAGATAATCCAATTAACTTCAAGTTAGGCGAAAACGGCTCTCTTCTTCTTACTCTTGAAATGTTGTAGTTTCGCATATACTGCCTTTAAAGATTATCTATTTTTCTTGGTTAATTAATGATTATGTCCTTTTATAAGAGAAATCAACTCCAATTTACCAAAAAACAGACAAATACGTTTATTAAATACAATAATAAGGTTGGTCGATTAATTAATCGAAGTTACAAGCCATATCGAGTTCTTGCTCAGGTCGGTCGATATTAGAAGTTTTACAATTGTATTATTTAAACAGGTTCTTTGAACGGTTATTTATATAAAAAGCCAGAGAAGGTCAGGGACATGAAAGTATAACACTTACAATTCAAAAAAGGTCTTAAATTTAAACAATATACTGGTAATTATTAATAATAAAAGTTTATATATAATTTTGTTCAAACCAGAAAGCAGCGTAGTCGTCTCTAATTGAGGTGACGGAATGGGATCAGAATGGCTGCCTGACGCATGCGCGTTGAAAGCTTCTAATGTAAACAACGTACTTGTTGAGATAATATGTCCCTTCTTTGGTTAAATGTTCTTCACTACGGTATATGATCTTCTGGGGTATAGTTTATTGTCACTGTTGTTAGATGGAAACGTACACTTGGTGTAAAAATGTTGTTAAATAAGTATATCAACTGGTGTTTATGTGTCAGTTAACCTCGAATTTTCACTTGGTGTTTGATGCGATTTCAGTGTTATTTCAATGTAATTGGTTATATGTGATTTCGTTTATAGGTGTTATGTAGTTCGTGGGTCAACTTCACCACTTCACTTTCATTAAAATAGTTAAAAATTTAATTTACATAAAATGATTCAGAACTCCGTTGTAGCATAACGTCCATTAAAGGTTGGTTCAAACAAATATTCACGAGAAGTGCTCTCTTCGAGGTATAATAATGAACTGTCTGTATTTCCATCATCTCATGAAAATCTTAGCCTATATAATATAGTTCAGACATTGTTAAAAATTGCCATAACTTCCGACACGTTTTAAAATAGTACACTATGTTCATAAAATAAATTCGTTATTAGTTAACTGTTTGCAATATAAAATACATATTCGTTTTCACTATTCTATTCTACTTATTTTGATAGTAATTAATTTAGTATTACGAAGTTTTATCTGAAATTATATTTCTTATAATTTTTTGGGAGGTAGGCCTAAAATTATACTTCCCTGTCTTCTATGTAAATAATAGCCATTTTAACTAATATAATTATTATTCTATGAAATCTGAAATTTGTATAATTATCAATTCTCACTTATTTTATTGCAATTTAGTATACTAATGATGGTTTTTTAATATAATTCAGTTGTATATGATTCCCCTTCTGATAAAGTTAGTGAACCTATTTCAGTTTCAAATGGTATTTCATTAGACAATCAAATAATTTTACTCATATAATGACCATATCTTTAGAAAGCCTTATTTACATAGTATTTAATATGTTGGGTGTATCTTGCCTAAATATTGTCAGTTTGCCTGGTTTATAAGATTAGGTTTATTAATTATTCTGCATTTTAACTTTATTATATTGCCTAGATTTGAATTGTGGCTATTTGCAGAATGTTTTACTAATGTAATTATTTTATTTCCTTCTCTGACTTCTGACTCTGATATATTTGATTACAAATTAGTTCTCTGATCTGGCATAACAGTAATTATAGATTATACAATTAAAATATAACACCCAGATATATAAAACTGGTGTTCTTAATAACATTGTTTTGGTATATCACCAAATAACATAATAAAAAGTATTTCTACAACATTGGAATGATATCTAATTTTAGATAATGCATTCCTAAATTAACATGAACAATAAAATAACAATTATAATACTAATATTTCTTATGACTAACCCTTATTTATCTAAATGTTATATGTAATAGGAACCTAACATCCTGGTTCCATATATAATTGTTAACACCTTCTATAAACTTCTTCATAAACAGTTTGTTCTGTAGTTCCCCATTTATAAAATTTATACCCCCTCTTAAAGTATACCCCTAGCTACCTAAGTTATATTCCATTCTATGGAATGTTCATATCGCTTTAGTAGCTTTTATTTAGTAATATTACTACTTCATTATCAAAGTAGGCACTGTTCACAAAACTTAAAGTTTGTTACTATGTACTGCAACTCATGTACCCTTTTAAAGTTTATTATTTATAATTTGATCACTTGCACTTGTCTATGGTGAATTATCAATATATTTACTAGTCTTTTTCTAGCTTTTAATATGAAATATTCAACCATGGGGGAACTGTGAAGACTTGTCTATACAAACTAAATAATAACTTTTTGAATGCACTAATATTTAATACTACTAACACTTTTAGTTTTTGTCAGTTTTACAGTGATATGGTTTTTTAATGTGTTATACTTTCTTTTCTGGGCATTCATTGATTTTGGGGTTTTTTGGGGGTTCTTTCCCTATGGGGTTTTTGTTTTATATGGGTCGTCTTAATTATTCTTCTTTCTTCTGTCTTCTGTATCTTTGATTGTTCTTCATTCTTCAGTAATAGTAGTTTTAATTATTCTTCTTTCTTCTGTCTTCTGTATCTTTGATTGTTCTTCTTTCTTCAGTAATAGTAGTTTTAATTATTCTTCTTTCTTCTGTCTTCTGTATCTTTGATTGTTCTTCTTTCTTCAGTAATAGTAGTTTTAATTATTCTTCTTTCTTCTGTCTTCTGTATCTTTGATTGTTCGTCTTTCTTCATTCTTCAGTAATAGTAGTTTTAATTATTCTTCTTTCTTCTGTCTTCTGTAGTAGTAGTTTTAATTATTCTTCCTTCTTCTGTCTTCTGTATCTTTGATTGTTCTTCATTCTTCAGTAATAGTAGTTTTAATTATTCTTCTTTCTTCGGTAGTAGTAGTTTTAATTATTCTTCCTTCTTCTGTCTTCTGTATCTTTGATTGTTCTTCATTCTTCAGTAATAGTAGTTTTAATTAGTTCTTCTTTCTTCATTCTTCAGTAATAGTAGTTTTAATTATTCTTCTTTCTTCTGTCTTCTGTATCTTTGATTGTTCTTCTTTCTTCAGTAATAGTAGTTTTAATTATTCTTCTTTCTTCTGTCTTCTGTATCTTTGATTGTTCTTCTTTCTTCATTCTTCAGTAATAGTAGTTTTAATTATTCTTCTTTCTTCTGTCTTCTGTATCTTTGATTGTTCTTCTTTCTTCATTCTTCAGTAATAGTAGTTTTAATTATTATTCTTTCTTCTGTCTCTTTGTTTTTTCTGGTCTGTTTTCTTTGACGGGGTATATTAATTGCCTGCTTCTATCTTTCCTGGGTAATTTTGTTATTATTATTTTTAGTCTTCTGGGTTTTTAAATTTGTATTATATTATATTATTTGCAGAAATTTTCTTTATTCAACCTTTCTTGTGAATATATTATTAAACAGTGCATTTTAATTAATTCTCATCTGGATATTCCATATATTAGAGCTTTATTAATGATCATTGAGTAATGCATTTGTGTGGATTATCTGTCACGCTACAGATTGCTCTCTTCCAGAAGTGATTAGTTCAGATCATACTTAGTTTGTCTGAAGTAATTGCTTATGACATTATATTATAAATTATATTTTCTTACTTCCTTCACATTTCTAAAATTTTTTCTCCTATATTTTTGAGCTTATTTATATCTCATTATTAACTGGATTCTTACTGATAGTAATAGTCATCTGATGTTCGTTATTTTTTATTTTTCCATTTTCTTCTTAACTCGTTTCTTTATCCTTGGGATATTTATTCCCTAAAATTCCCTAATACGTTAGCTGGGGCAGTGTCCAGAGGGGCTCTGTAGGCATCTCACTCTGCTGGCCATACTACGTCATTTATTGATTACAGAGGTAAATCATCTCTGACCAATACATAATAATACTGCTGGACTTATCTCAGACAGTCATTAATAAAATTATATAAGAATAGTCCACCTTATGACTAAAAAAAAAAATTAAATATCTTGGGATATTTCACTTCGTATACGAACAGATCTATTAATATTTCTATCTTAGTGAATCTCTATCTCAGTTATTTTTCTCAATGGTTAGCTCTGATGTCATTTTATTTCTCCTTGTGATTGGAAGCTGGTATAATATAATTATCACTCCTTATTCAGTGTAAAGTTTTTAATTCTCTGTCATTTTTTGACAGTTATCACAATCTCCTTCCGGTCATGGGTAGCATATATTTTGTATTATATTTTGAATCATTCCACTAATATTATGTTTTTTCAATTACTCTTTTAATTGTACTTCTTATAATTGACATTTATTATATGATCATCTTTTCCTTATGGATTTATTTATATATAGATTTTTCTTCCTTTTTTCACACTGTTATCCTGCTCTTGCTTTTTATCCAAATGCACTCCTTTATTTTTAATTCCATATGTTTAATATTTCTGTTTATTTGACATAAAATTCTCATTAATTTTACTTCACAATAAGTTTATTCATTTAAATTGTATCAGTGGTTTGTATTGCCATTTCTTTATTCTGGAAAGTTTTTCAGAATTGGTCCCATATATAATTGTTTGTAATGTTATCCAAATTCTTTTTCTCCTTGTTCATTTCTAAAAGTTGTTTTTAAAATAAGGTAGTAAATTGTTTTTACTTGGGTTTTTGAATTTTGATGATTTAATTCAAAATTCATTTTCTCTTTGATTCATAAATTGTTTCCTAAATGGTAGGCAGTAAGTAGTCATTACTTCATTTTTGAATTTAGTGGTTTAATTCAAAATTCATTTTCTTTTGTCCATAAATTGTTTTCTAAATAATAGGTAGTAAGTAGTCATTACTTCATTTTTGAATTTTTACTTACTTCTTCTATACCTTCCATTATTCATAATATTTTTTCATGGATGCCTGGTTATATACTCCCTTTATCCGGTCTGAATCGATCTCCTTTATCTCATAGGTATTGTTATTTTTCACATTGGATATTATATATGGTCCTGTGTATAATAGTAATAATTTTTTCGTTATTCCTTCCAGTGTGCTGGGAAGTTCACGATTTCTTAACAAAATTTTTTCTCCCTTCCCATATATTATTACTTTGCCACTGGCCTTTTGATATTTATTCTGCCGTTTTAACTGGTCTTCTGCCACCTTGTTGAAGAATTTAGCTTTATCAAATCTGTACACATGGCTACTGGGGAACTCGAGGATATCTGTGATCTCTCGTGGGGGTGGTTTCTCGTACATAGCAGAATATGGGGTTATCCCTATAGCTGGATGGTAAGCTAAGTTGAGGAATTCCTCCGTGGCTTCTAAATAGTCTTGCCACCTTTTTTGTTGATGGTGACAATAAGTCCTGAGGATCCTCCCCACTTCTCGCAACACCCGCTCTGCCGGATTACTGCTCGGATGGTAGACCGAGGTTTTGTATGTACGAATGCCCATTGACAATAACGTATCCCTCCAAATTACCCCTTTAAACTGAGTTCCATGATCAGTAATGATCGAAGATGGTTTCCCCAGGTGTGGGATATATTGTTCAGTTAGTATCCCCAGAATTTTCCTGGTAGTCGCTCGGTTAGTAGGGTATAGCTTAATGTATTTGGTGAAGTGGTCCATTATGATGGTTAGGTACCGATATCGGTGTCGACCTCCACTACGGGGAAATGGTCCGCAGATATCGAGGAACACCTTCTCCAATTTCGCTTTGGAAGTGATTGGGATCATCACACCTTCCTTCTTCTCATTATTAGTTTTTACCAGCTGGCAGATCTTACAACTCTTTATATACATTCGGACCTTTCTATTGATGTTTTTTATATAGCAGCTCTCCTCCAGAGCTTTTATTACCTTGAGGGCGCCCATATGCCCGTAACGTATATGGTAATTCACTATCAATTCCTTTTCGATCTGTGTCGGGACCACTACCTTCCAGATCTCTTCCTTCAAAGATGTTTTAATGAACAGTATTTGTTTATTCATCTGGTAATATATAGTAACGGTTTCATCTCCATCTTCTAGCCGAAGTCTGAGGTTTCTCAATTTTGGGTCCGCTTGTTGGTGGGTACTCATGTTGGTTAATATTGTTGTTAAATCGGCTCTGGTGCTAAGAAGATGATATATTTTCAGCACGCTTTCTTTCTCCCCTTCGAAAGTTTGTTCCTCCACATTGACCCGGGATAATACGTCCGCTACTATATTTTTCTTACCAGGGATGTACTCCCATTGTAGATGGTATTCTTGAAGGGCAAGTATCCACCTCGTTAGTCTGCCATGGTTCAGTTTGCAGCTTTTTAAGAATGAAATAGATTTATGGTCAGTGCGGACAGTCACAGGGTATCCCAAAATGTAAGTGCGGAACTTACCGCAAGCGAATACCACACTCAGTAATTCTTTTTCCGTTACCGTGTAATTCCTTTCGCAGTGGTTCAAGGATCTGCTTGCGAAGCTAATTACTTGAGGTTGACCCTTCTCGTCCTCCTGATACAGTGTTGTTCCCAGGCTGATGTTGCTGGCATCGCAGTTCATGAAGAACGGTAACTTAAAGTTTGGGTGGCGAAGTATTATCGTATCCAGAAATTTGTCCTTAATTTGTTGGAAAATCCCCTCTTGTTCCTTACACCATACCCATTTGTTTTTAGATGATAATTGAGGTTGGAACCTCGCGGTCAACTCAGAATATTGTTCCTGGAACTTTCTATAATAATTGCAGAGTCCCAGGAATGACTGCAATTGCTTCCTGTTTTTGGGTGCCGGGAATTTCTGGATGGCTTCTACCTTTTCTGCCGACGGTGAGATTCCTTGATCGTTTAAGTTAAATCCGAGGAATTGCACTTCTCGGGCGATAAATTTGGATTTTTCCAACTTCAGTGTGACGTTACTGGCAGATAACTTCTCAAGCACATGCTCCACACGGTAACAGTGTTCCTCCCACGTTTCAGATGTTATAAGGAGGTCGTCAACGTACACTGTTGTAAACTGAAGGGCTTCTTGTCCCAATATCTGGTCCATGCAGGTCACAAAGATGGCAACTGAGTTTACCAATCCGAAGGGCAATCTTTTGAATTGGTAATTGCGCCCTTCGAATATGAAAGCCAGATATTGGCGACTCCGTGGGTGCAACTCTACCTGCCAGTATCCGCACACCGTATCCCAAGTGCTGAAGTATTGGGTACCATGGAAGCGTTTCAAGATCTCCTCAATCTCACCGGGCGAGGTTCTATCGTTAACGATTTTCTTGTTAATTTCCCGTGCATCCAAACAAAGCCGGACTTCGCCGTTTTTCTTGGGAATTGCGACAATAGGGCTGGTGTATGGGGATTGGCTATGTTCTATTATATCATTATTAATCATACGATTGATTTCCGCTCTTACTGCCTCTTTTCGAGAATGTGCAATAGGGTAGGACTTCCTATTAAATTCTACTGTATCCCGGAATTGAAGGGTACATTGATAGTTTCTAACCTTGCCTGGCTCATCGGAAAATACTGAGCGGTACTTCTCATAAATTTGTATCAATTGATTCGCTTGAGTATTGGGTAATTTTTCTCTATTAATTCCGCTTCGGAAATCTCTTATCTCCTGTATTTTCTGATACCATAAATCTTCGTCGGTAGTTTCATATACTATATTATTGGAAATAGTGTTAGTATTTGTATGATTTATACTACGTATTTGCTGGTGGATACTGCTGGGAAGTGTTATTTCACTACCGACTAAATCGGCTGTCCAGGTTATATCTCCGGTAAAGAGTGATACCTTCTCCATTCGTAAATCAATAATAGCCGAGTTCCTTCTCAGTACATCACATCCCACTAATATGTTGAAAGGTAATCCTGCTGCAATTAAGAAGACCATGTTCATAGCTATACCCTTACTAACGACATTCAACGATACTTGTTTTCTAATTGTCTTGTTTTGGCGACCAGTGGCACCGATTAATGCAATGTTATTTATAGGTAAGGTTGGCAATAACTTACCACAATTTCCTTGGATTCTCTCCAATTCTGTTGTATTAATTATGGATACATTCGCACCGGTATCAATCATTAGTTGTGCGAATGTTCCTTCAACTTCTGCATTAATGTATATTATTTCATTATTTATTATAGGGAGGCGGGCGTTGTCCTCCTCCAGTAATTCATTTCTAATATTTTTCAAGTAATTACATCGAATGATTGTAATTTTATTGGGATTATTTACTATCGGCAATTCATTTACATACCCAGGCGATAGAAGCAGCAAAAGGTCCTTATTGTTTATTACTGCCTCCTCCCGTTTAAATTCTCCTCATCTTGGTTATTGGAAGGACCAATAGAGGCATCAGTAGGGAAACCTTGAGTTGGTTCCAGCCTTTCCGTTCTCGGTTCGTAGGTTTGTTCTCTATTTGTACGCCGCTCCGGGTCATCCAGGCTAGTACTTCGCCTCGGCAGATTATAACTAGAGTGGTCCCGTTCTCGGCTGCGGTTTAGATCTTCGTACTCGCGTACTCTGCTCCACCGTTGCTGGTTATACCGGCGGTGGTTGTTTCCTTCCGCCCGTATAAAATTTACCCGGGGTCGGGAGAACCTATTGTTGTTGTTATTCTGATTAGGGTAACCCCTATTGTTATTGTCAAATCGCTCGGTGTGATTTGCAGGATTGTTGTTTCTTGGTCTATTCATATAATTATTCGGGTAATAATTACCTCGACTTCCGGAGAGCCCGTTATTATTTCTGTTATTATTTGGGTTTATATTTCCATGGTTATTATTGTTGTTGTTACCATTCGTGGGATGTTGATTATGGTAGTTCGGGTTATATCTATTTCCTTGGTACCCACTGTTGACCGGTTGACTATTATTGTTTGATGACGGATTATTTCGAACTTCCGGCCGCTCGTTCCTTCTTCGGCTCTGCCTGTAGTATTCTTCATTCTCATAGTTCTCCAATAGCTCCGTCATCGCCTGTATGGTCTTTATCTGACTACCTCTTCGAGCTCTTATGACCTCCTCGTCGTAATGATAAGAGAGCTTGTTCACCAGGCATTCCTCTGGTATGGCTGGTTCCAGGTGTTTGGCCAGGCACACCTTCCCAAGAAAGTACGCAGTCATGGTACTGCCAAACTGAGTTCTATATCGGCCATTGCAGATGTTGTCCCTTATTAAATTCTGGGTGGTCTCTGACCAATACTTAGACTTAAACAAACTTTTGAACTGTGGATAATCGGTTATTTCGCTCCTGTTCGCCATCCACCAATTATCTGTCATATCACGGAACGATTCGTCTAATAGTTCACGATTATTGGACCATCGATTACTTTTATGTTTGGCCATATATTCTTCGATACGGGCCAAGAACTCCATTGGCTTCCTTTTATACTGGCGAAAGTTAAGCCATTCTCTGTTCTCGTTTATTGGGATATTAGTAAAGCTGGTTGGTCGGCTCCGAATTGCTTCCATGTCCTCCTGGTTCTGTCTCACTTGACCAGTGATGTTAGTCATTGCTTCCTCCATTCCGTCGCATCTTTCGGTAATTCGAGTTCGTACCTTGCTGAGTTCTTCCTGGCTTTCCCTTCGGTTTTCTTCCGCCTTCTTGCGAGTAGACTCTTCAAGATTTGTGACCTTTGTGTTCACCACTTCCTTGAACTCTTGTACCTCCACTTCCGTCATTCGACATCTTCCATCAACTTCTCTTATCTGTTGATTTATAGTTATGGTTTCGTCTTCCAGCCTTTTGGTCATAGATTTCTTGTTTTCCATGAGTTCCTTGTTCATTTCTTTTCTCAATAGCTCCATTCGTTCGTCTAATTTGTCGAGATTCTCCTGGTTCACTTCCCGTAATTCTTCCCGTAACAGTTGGTTATCTTCTCTTAACTCTTCCCTTAATTGTTGATGATCACTTTCGATTTTCTTATTGGTTTCTTCCATCTTTTCTTCCAAATTCTTCTTATTTTCTTCCATTTTCCTTTCCACCTTTTTACTGGTTTCCTCAATTCTCTTATTGGTCCTTTCGATTTTACGGCCCAATTCTTCTTTTGTTTCTTGGTTGTCCTTCTTCAATTCTTCCCTTAAAGATTGGTTATCATTCTTCAAATCTTCTAATCTTTTATTATTTTCTTCTGTAGTAGTATCCATTTTCTTACTTAATTCTTCCTTGGTAGCTTGGTTGTCCTTCTTCAATTCTTCCTTTAACGATTGGTTATCATTCTTCAACTCTTCTTTTGTTGCTTGGTTGTCCTTCCTTAAGTTTTCTTCCATCTTCTTGCTGTTTTCTTCCATTCTCATGAACATTTCCAATAATTTGTCCATTTTACTTTCTTCTGTAGTCTTAGTTTTATCTATCTCCTGGTCTTGGACATGGACATCCCCTGTTTGAGTGGGTACTTCGGGTTGTTTCTCTGGTGGTGCTGGTTGTTGATGTTCTACCCGTTCAAGTATCTTTTCCACGTCCTCCACTGGGGTCGCCTCCTTATCCTCCATCTCGAGTTCTTTCTCGGCCTCCGCCGCTCTCTTCTTTGATGTGGCACGACGCATTATTTTCCCTGATTCCCTGGCTGGGTAACCGCTGCCAAGCTGAATTAGGAATTGGGTAAGTAATTACCGCCTTTCAACCCCTAATTACAGCCCTTTAGTTGGACGCCATTTTGTTATACAACCCTACTATAATTGTAATTGTATAGTGTTCTGGTATAATATTATCCAGGATAATTTTTATGGTGTGTATGTTCAGTAGTGACGTTCCGCTCTGGGAATCGTCGATTTGGTAAAGTTCCTGGTCTTTGTTATTGGTAATTGGGATGTTATTACCATCAATTAAATAAAGTGTATTTTGCTGTGTAGCAAATTGAAATAAAATATAAATTTAAAATTTATATTTATAAAAAAAAATAATTTCGGAACAAATATTTTCGAAGTATTTATGTGCTTAATAATAGGAATAAATTGAGGTTGTGGATCGTAATTATAATTATAATAGTAAGGTGTTTAATTTGGTAATAAATTTCTGTTCGGTAAATTTGTTAAAAAGATAATCCAATTAACTTCAAGTTAGGCGAAAACGGCTCTCTTCTTCTTACTCTTGAAATGTTGTAGTTTCGCATATACTGCCTTTAAAGATTATCTATTTTTCTTGGTTAATTAATGATTATGTCCTTTTATAAGAGAAATCAACTCCAATTTACCAAAAAACAGACAAATACGTTTATTAAATACAATAATAAGGTTGGTCGATTAATTAATCGAAGTTACAAGCCATATCGAGTTCTTGCTCAGGTCGGTCGATATTAGAAGTTTTACAATTGTATTATTTAAACAGGTTCTTTGAACGGTTATTTATATAAAAAGCCAGAGAAGGTCAGGGACATGAAAGTATAACACTTACAATTCAAAAAAGGTCTTAAATTTAAACAATATACTGGTAATTATTAATAATAAAAGTTTATATATAATTTTGTTCAAACCAGAAAGCAGCGTAGTCGTCTCTAATTGAGGTGACGGAATGGGATCAGAATGGCTGCCTGACGCATGCGCGTTGAAAGCTTCTAATGTAAACAACGTACTTGTTGAGATAATATGTCCCTTCTTTGGTTAAATGTTCTTCACTACGGTATATGATCTTCTGGGGTATAGTTTATTGTCACTGTTGTTAGATGGAAACGTACACTTGGTGTAAAAATGTTGTTAAATAAGTATATCAACTGGTGTTTATGTGTCAGTTAACCTCGAATTTTCACTTGGTGTTTGATGCGATTTCAGTGTTATTTCAATGTAATTGGTTATATGTGATTTCGTTTATAGGTGTTATGTAGTTCGTGGGTCAACTTCACCACTTCACTTTCATTAAAATAGTTAAAAATTTAATTTACATAAAATGATTCAGAACTCCGTTGTAGCATAACGTCCATTAAAGGTTGGTTCAAACAAATATTCACGAGAAGTGCTCTCTTCGAGGTATAATAATGAACTGTCTGTATTTCCATCATCTCATGAAAATCTTAGCCTATATAATATAGTTCAGACATTGTTAAAAATTGCCATAACTTCCGACACGTTTTAAAATAGTACACTATGTTCATAAAATAAATTCGTTATTAGTTAACTGTTTGCAATATAAAATACATATTCGTTTTCACTATTCTATTCTACTTATTTTGATAGTAATTAATTTAGTATTACGAAGTTTTATCTGAAATTATATTTCTTATAATTTTTTGGGAGGTAGGCCTAAAATTATACTTCCCTGTCTTCTATGTAAATAATAGCCATTTTAACTAATATAATTATTATTCTATGAAATCTGAAATTTGTATAATTATCAATTCTCACTTATTTTATTGCAATTTAGTATACTAATGATGGTTTTTTAATATAATTCAGTTGTATATGATTCCCCTTCTGATAAAGTTAGTGAACCTATTTCAGTTTCAAATGGTATTTCATTAGACAATCAAATAATTTTACTCATATAATGACCATATCTTTAGAAAGCCTTATTTACATAGTATTTAATATGTTGGGTGTATCTTGCCTAAATATTGTCAGTTTGCCTGGTTTATAAGATTAGGTTTATTAATTATTCTGCATTTTAACTTTATTATATTGCCTAGATTTGAATTGTGGCTATTTGCAGAATGTTTTACTAATGTAATTATTTTATTTCCTTCTCTGACTTCTGACTCTGATATATTTGATTACAAATTAGTTCTCTGATCTGGCATAACAGTAATTATAGATTATACAATTAAAATATAACACCCAGATATATAAAACTGGTGTTCTTAATAACATTGTTTTGGTATATCACCAAATAACATAATAAAAAGTATTTCTACAACATTGGAATGATATCTAATTTTAGATAATGCATTCCTAAATTAACATGAACAATAAAATAACAATTATAATACTAATATTTCTTATGACTAACCCTTATTTATCTAAATGTTATATGTAATAGGAACCTAACATCCTGGTTCCATATATAATTGTTAACACCTTCTATAAACTTCTTCATAAACAGTTTGTTCTGTAGTTCCCCATTTATAAAATTTATACCCCCTCTTAAAGTATACCCCTAGCTACCTAAGTTATATTCCATTCTATGGAATGTTCATATCGCTTTAGTAGCTTTTATTTAGTAATATTACTACTTCATTATCAAAGTAGGCACTGTTCACAAAACTTAAAGTTTGTTACTATGTACTGCAACTCATGTACCCTTTTAAAGTTTATTATTTATAATTTGATCACTTGCACTTGTCTATGGTGAATTATCAATATATTTACTAGTCTTTTTCTAGCTTTTAATATGAAATATTCAACCATGGGGGAACTGTGAAGACTTGTCTATACAAACTAAATAATAACTTTTTGAATGCACTAATATTTAATACTACTAACACTTTTAGTTTTTGTCAGTTTTACAGTGATATGGTTTTTTAATGTGTTATACTTTCTTTTCTGGGCATTCATTGATTTTGGGGTTTTTTGGGGGTTCTTTCCCTATGGGGTTTTTGTTTTATATGGGTCGTCTTAATTATTCTTCTTTCTTCTGTCTTCTGTATCTTTGATTGTTCTTCATTCTTCAGTAATAGTAGTTTTAATTATTCTTCTTTCTTCTGTCTTCTGTATCTTTGATTGTTCTTCTTTCTTCAGTAATAGTAGTTTTAATTATTCTTCTTTCTTCTGTCTTCTGTATCTTTGATTGTTCTTCTTTCTTCAGTAATAGTAGTTTTAATTATTCTTCTTTCTTCTGTCTTCTGTATCTTTGATTGTTCGTCTTTCTTCATTCTTCAGTAATAGTAGTTTTAATTATTCTTCTTTCTTCTGTCTTCTGTAGTAGTAGTTTTAATTATTCTTCCTTCTTCTGTCTTCTGTATCTTTGATTGTTCTTCATTCTTCAGTAATAGTAGTTTTAATTATTCTTCTTTCTTCGGTAGTAGTAGTTTTAATTATTCTTCCTTCTTCTGTCTTCTGTATCTTTGATTGTTCTTCATTCTTCAGTAATAGTAGTTTTAATTAGTTCTTCTTTCTTCATTCTTCAGTAATAGTAGTTTTAATTATTCTTCTTTCTTCTGTCTTCTGTATCTTTGATTGTTCTTCTTTCTTCAGTAATAGTAGTTTTAATTATTCTTCTTTCTTCTGTCTTCTGTATCTTTGATTGTTCTTCTTTCTTCATTCTTCAGTAATAGTAGTTTTAATTATTCTTCTTTCTTCTGTCTTCTGTATCTTTGATTGTTCTTCTTTCTTCATTCTTCAGTAATAGTAGTTTTAATTATTATTCTTTCTTCTGTCTCTTTGTTTTTTCTGGTCTGTTTTCTTTGACGGGGTATATTAATTGCCTGCTTCTATCTTTCCTGGGTAATTTTGTTATTATTATTTTTAGTCTTCTGGGTTTTTAAATTTGTATTATATTATATTATTTGCAGAAATTTTCTTTATTCAACCTTTCTTGTGAATATATTATTAAACAGTGCATTTTAATTAATTCTCATCTGGATATTCCATATATTAGAGCTTTATTAATGATCATTGAGTAATGCATTTGTGTGGATTATCTGTCACGCTACAACGTACACGACTACCAGTTTGCACTATACACATCAAAACTTGTAATATCCTTATATTGTGAAGTTTGTATTTTGATTTTAAGAGTTGTATTATTTGTTTAACCATAATTTTCGAACCAAATACGCCCTGAGATTATTTATTTCATTGAAATAAAAACAAACTGCATCATTCTTTTGCTTGTCGAATCCAGCATAGAACACAATATTTTAGCTACTACCAACTTATGAATAAAGACGCATGATTTTGTCATAATTTGTAATTGCAGTAAAGAAAAACGAGAAGTAATTAACAAATACTTCGTTTGAATAAAGATTGTTAAAAGTATCTGTTTGGTGTTATCTTTGCATTATTATTACTGTTTCATTTAAGCATTACGATAACATAGCACAGCGGACGGAGCAACTGTCGGCAACTCCGAGTGACGTCATTGGGAATGGATGCATAGTGGGAGCGAGCAGCAGAATACAACCGTAGCATAATAATTTACCGTTCAACATATTTATTAAATTTGTTACAAATTGACGAATCCAACGTGCGGCGAATTAAGTCGTCTCGTATAATTCGTTACAATATTTATTTATCAAAACCTTTGTACGTACATACGTATTTTATTATGTGTATAACACATTTTGGCAAGGAAAATCATATAAAAGCAATAAAAACTAAAACGAGGTATTGGTCGGTAAAAAATAGGAAACCCCACTTAGCGCAATTTTCATTTTACGCGAATCGCCGAGGAACGTATCACCCGCGTTAAGTGGGGTATGACTGTAGTATGCTTAGCTAAAGTTCAGTTGTAACGGTACAGAATTGTAGGCTACCACAGTTTTAATTTTACTTTATATTAATTCAGTTCAAGTTTCAAATTGTTAACTTTCACCTGTGAGGTACCCCAGTAACCAGCAATGCACATTGTTAGCCTAAACAATTGCCCAGACGTATTGCGTAACCGCCCAGCAGCAGGCTTTTTGTGAATCACAGTCTGCAGTTTGTCATCAGAGAGTGAACAGTAGTAAGCAGCATCAGACAGTAAAGTTGGTGATATAAATTTAAACGGTGGCCTCGGGTGCAAGATAGGCCGTAATTAAGAGTAGGCCTATCTTTCAACGCATTAACAGTGTTAAAAGTTAAAGTTAACAGTAATAAAAGGTGTATAAACAATAATTTGCGGCCAGTTCAACTGTAACTCTGACTGCGCGGTCATCACCTAAGTGCTCGAGCAAAATAAAGTCGGTCGACAAACTGTTACAAAAGTGTAATCGGAAATCATGATAAATTAAATAAGACGTAGTATACCGCGTCAGTGTAAAAATTTTGTGAACTGTTGAAGTAACATTTTGAAGTGACCAGAAACAGCTAACTGTAAAGAACTTCATGGAACTGTAAGGAACGCCGGGGATGGGTTAAGTACTCTTCATAACACTAATAGAACAATGCCATAAATAATAAATCTAAATACTGAACTGTAATAACGGGGTTTAAAAGAAAAAGAATGTAAAAGAGTATGAATGAGAGAATGTCGCAAAGTACTGGGTAATGAAAATAACGCTATCATTAAGTAAAATTTTAAGAGGAGTTTATACGGGGTGATTAAATATCTAGGTAGTCTTGTTTTATTGAACTTGTAGTGTGAAGATAAGGTGAAAGGGTATAATTCAGGCTAATAAAAGAAAGCCAATTTGTTAACATACGCAAAATTTGTGTTAGCGTAATTATTTCGAAACTCAAATCCAAATAATCCTTTCTGTAGCTGGTTTCGTCTGAACGACTTTGGACCCTATCTCGGAAGGTAAGAGTAAGATAATATATATATATTATAACTACACTACTATGCGTTATTGTAATGTAATGTTGTGTGTGAGTACCCACCTGCTGTCTGATCTTGCAGATTCTTCCGACTAGGGCGTGTGGATTTTGGATTTGAAGTTCGCAAGCTAGTAATCTCAAATTATTACAACAACACACATAATGGGTTACTTTAAAGGGGGAGAGTTTTGTGAGACTGGTAGGCTTTATCGTACAACAATAAAACACTGTTATATGGGGTAATAAAACGTTGTTTATTACACCAACAACACACAAGAATAGAATGGTTATAATGTTATGAATTTTCTTATAGTCTATACAATGAATCGATGTTTTTCGATTGTCTAATAGTTGAAAGAAACTGAACTCGTTCTTTGCGAGTTAATTGCAATTTAAATTTGACTTTATTAATTGATTTGAATTTAATTAAATTTATTTAATTAATTTGAATCTAAGTGTTCATGAAACAACCTATAAAACTCTAAAATTAATTTGAATAATTAGTTAAAATAAATTAGACGTGACAGTCTAGTTCACGTTATTTCATTTCTAGTGATTCTACTTCTGATCTACTGCAGTATGATCTAAGATTAGATTGTCAGTTAAGATTGGTATAGCGCTTTTTATACTACTTCTATTTCTTAACTATAACTTACTAAAACCTTAAACTGCTATACAGGTTATCACAACGAATTTACTTTTTAATTACTAGAGTCTTTGCTTTTTGTTTGGCACCTGAATTATTTGAATTACAATGTTTTAATTGAAAAATAGAAAATTTGATCTGAAAAATAAATAAATAGATTTTGCTTTCCTGTTACTGAAGAGGATGTCGTTCCGATTTGTCCCTCGTCGATTCGAGTCCTTGGTTAGAGAAAGTAATCTGCTTAGAACTGCTGGATTCGGTCGTGGAGTTCAAAATTCGGCAACACTCTGCTTCCCTGCTGTTTGTGAATATTTTAACGTCTGCTGTTGTCTGCTGGAACTGCTTCCTGTTCTCCGTCGATTTGCACGTTGCACGTCAGTGTGTGTGTGTGTGTGTGCTTCGTTCGGCGGTCGCTCTGCTCGTCAGCTGTTAACCAATGATTTAGACGGCCTCTCTGCTGTATTCTTGAAGTCTGGTCTTGAAGTCGGGTGGATCTCTTGCGTGCTTATGACTATCTGGTAGTACACAATAAGCTTGGTTGATGTCTTGAAGAGTATCTCGCCTTTACGTAGCAATTACGAGCTATACAGATGATCTGTAGTTAGTGTGTTCGTAATCGCGTGTGTGTTGACCACGTAGAGTCTTCTTGTTGATCTTCACCGCTTTGGCTACTAGACGATCGAAGGACTACGTCTTAACTTCGTGAGTACTGACAGAAGAGTGAATTTTTCCACCAGAAAACATCGCACTGGCCGGGGCTGCATGAAATGATTTCATTGGTCGAAACACTCTCCCTACCACATAAAATTTAGAATTCCCTTAGTCCGTGAGAATGAAGTCTGGTTCCCACAGACGGAGAATAGAATTATTATCTAATAATTAATTATCCGGCGGAACCAGTTTGTCACTAAGGATATCCTGTACTTATTTAATTTTGCAATAACTTGGTTGCAAATCAAGTTGTGTGAAATCTAAAATATACAATCTGTCACAAATTATTATCTTTACAATATACTAAAATCTCTTTACTGTAACTCTATTTTAACAGAAGTTATTTAATTATTTTAATTAACTCTTACATTTGTTAATTATATTGCATCAAATTTGCACACGTCATTATTAATATCTCGGCAAACATTTTGGCTATGTTGGATTTCGCCTTTATTTATTAGTTTCCGAGATATTAATAATTAACAGTTTGGGTGTGGTCGCTTCCTTGTACAGCGAACTGCTTACATAACGACCACGTGTGCGTTGCTTTACACAGCATTATTTTCAATGCTCTACATTCAAATGGAGTTTTAACTGTTAATTTTTATTTAAATATGGTTTCAGCATGCGGTAAACATATAACCCCAAATAGTTAATATTTGGTTCCGTTATATATTCCCACACCCGCTTTAAAAAAATAATGAATGTAATAATTACAGTTATTTTTTTTTTCTTAATCATTACACACATATTCTGTAATCATTATTCTTACTAGCTATACATTGTATTACTTATTCTGAAGACACGTACACAAGTGTTAATGTTATTGCATTATATACAATTTAACTCTAAATACATGTATTAAAATGTTATATTTGCAACTTATTGCGTATAATGTTTTTCAAACGAGTAGTAGCCTTTATTTGTATACAATGCCACGCGTACAAAGAATTTTGCTGACAGTATTTAAAACGTTATCGCCGGGCGCGCGGCTAATTGCTTGACCTAGTTTCATATGTGGGTCAGGTAGTCGTTATCGCGTGACGTAACTGTTTCCTGCCGCTGTTCTCGCTCACTCTATACGCTTATTATTTATCGCGCTAGGAAAACATTATTATTAGTACACAAGTTATCTATAATTATTATTAATAATATTATAAAACACAAATTACTTATTTTAATTTTAATTATTATAATACAATTATTATTAACTCTATATACTATTTATCTTTTTAAAGTCTTTTTATTTCGTCGCGACGCGCTTTGGAACGCCATGCTACTCAAAGTATTTTCTCAAAGAGCTCGCATGGAATTTACCGATCGTTTTCGTTCGGTCCAGAGTCGTAACGATGAACGTGTGAGGTGCGAGTTGTTGAGCCAACAGATAGGGTCCATTATATAAACGAAAGAACTTTGCAGCCACATTTATGTCTCGTCGGCCTACAGGATTCGCCTTGAGCAGTACTTTTTCACCTACTATAAAGTTCGTTAGTTTATGCGTCGTATTAAATTTGTCTGCCCTTTTTCGCCCTTTTTCAACTATTCTTTCCCTCACAAGTTGATTTTTACATTGCACCGGCAGAGGTAGATTATAAGTCTTTGGCTTACTTAAATAATTATCCCAAAACCTCTCTGGCGTGGTTCCAGAGTCTAATTCTGCTGGTGTGTATTCCGTGGTATCATGATAACTCTCATTTATTGCCTTTTCGAAGAACGGTAAGAACTCGGGCCATTTACTTTGTTCCTTATAGCAATAGATACGGAACATTTTACCGATTTCCCGATTCACCCTTTCGGCAAGGTTTCCCTGTGGTCGTCGTATCGAGGTTAGGACTGCTTTGATACCGTTACGTTCCAGGGTGGCTGCCCAGTGTTTGTTTTGGAACTGCTTTCCCTGGTCACTAAGTACGTTCCTTATTGGTCCATGTTGTGGGATATACTTATTAAGTATAATATTTAAAACGGACTTTGTGGTGGGCCTAGGGATCGCATAAAGGCTAACTTTTTTGGTAAACACATCGACGCAAACTACCATGTGTTTTAGATTTCTGGTAGCCTTGGGTAATGGTCCCAGAAAGTCGATGGCGATCATCTGTCCCTTACCTTCCGTTATCACATTGGCCATGGGCACGTACGTGTGTACGTTTGGTACTTTCGCTGTCTGGCATGGATAACATGTTTTTAGCAATTTCTTTACCCTACGGTACATGTTGGTAATTGTAAAATCCTCCTGCAATATTTTGACACATTTTACAGGAGATGCGTGCGCCATTTTTATATGTAAAGATTGTGTTATACACGCAAGCATCGCTGGAGACAATACCACTTTCCATTCGCCCTGTAACAATTTATACAATATATTGTCTTGTATAAGATAGTGAGGATTTGGGTGAGCTGCTAACATTAGCTTTTTAGCAAGGAGTGCGAGGTTATCGTCCTGCTCGCGTCCTAAGTTCTGTAGCATATTAGTAGCTTCAGGCGCGACAGTGTATTGCATGTTTAACACTCTCAACTCGTCGTCAGCTGCTTCATATACTTCCTCCTTTTCTACGGGCGGATATCTACTTAGAGTGTCTGCGGTGGTATTCTCTGATCCTTTGCAATATTTAATCGTGAATGAGTACTCCTGAATAGCTAACACCCATCGTGTTAGTCGGGAATTTGCTAATCGACATTTTAATATAAACGATAACGCCTGATTATCAGTGTGGATCTCGAAATGGGTACCGTATAGGTAGTGTCTGAATTTTCTGAGTGCGTTTATTATGGCGAGTATTTCTTTCTCGGAAGTACAATAGTGCAACTCAGCGCCTTTGAGCGTCCTATTGGCGTATGCTACAACATGAAGACTACCTTGTTCGTCTTCTTGGTGCAACACGGCGCCGATAGCGTACTCGCTAGCGTCAGTGTACATTACGTACTTCCTACCCTGCTGTGGATGGAACAATTGTAAATTAGATTGGAACAGGCCTTTAACCCTCTCAAACGCATCGTTCTGTTCAGAACCCCATTTCCACTTTATATTTTTGCGTACCAGCTGTAGCAACGGGACTGTATATTCTGCGTATTTGCTGGTAAATTTCCTGTAATATCCCGTGAGTCCAAGGAATGCTCGCAGTGCTTTGAGGTTCTTGGGCACCGGGAATTCCATAATACTCCTGAGCTTCTCTGGGTCCGTACTGATACCTGTAGCTGAGATTATATGTCCCAGGAACTTCATTTGGGACTTTACAAACTCGCACTTGTGTAGTTTGAGCTTGATGTTTGCTAACCTCAGCTTCTGGAAGACGCTCCGCAGATGCTCGAAGTGTTCCTCCAACGTGCGGGATATCACGAGGATGTCATCCACGAATATTACCGTGTAAGGGTCTACCTCAGGTCCTAGAGCTCTCTCAAGGCATCTTACAATCGCAGCGAGACTCGTGCTAAGGCCAAAAGGTACCACCTTGTGTTGATAGCATTTGTTATTAAATATAAATGCTGTATACTTACGATCTTGCTCACACAGCGGGACCTGCCAGAAGCTTGCTGTTAGATCTAGCTTCGTGAGGTACCTGGCTCCTTCACATTTAATGAAGAGGTCCTCCGCTGTCGGTGCGCAGTCAAACTCTTTCTCTACGAGACTGTTTAAGTTCCTCATATCCAGGCAGAGTCGGATTTCTCCAGTCTTCTTGCGGACGACCAGCAGTGGGTTGAGGAAGCTGCTATTAGATCTTTCAATAATATCTTCTTCCAACATCCGCTGTATCTCCTGCTGGACCTCGGCCTGGTATTTTATAGGGACCTGGTAGATTCTCCTTATGAACTTCTCCGGCTCTGAGAGGTGGATTCTGTGTTCATACACTGACGAGATTGAATGTTCTTCACTGAAGATATCGCTGAATTCTTCTTGCAGCGACGACAATCTCCGTTCAGTTCGGGAATCTAAGGTGGTCTCCCCCTCTTCACATTCTTTATAGTGAATTACTTGTTTTGGTGGCCGTGTGATTTTAATTGGGTCACCATGGTTTTGTGTGTGTGTATGTGTGTTCAATTTAAAAGTGTAACTAACATTGTCTATGGTACATTTTAATAAGTGTTCACTGGTGTTAATTTCCGCACGTATTTGTTCCAATACATCTACCCCCAATAACATATCACATATTAAATTGTTTATAGCCACTACACACACTTCAAATTGCACTTCGTCTAGCATGATAGTTAGATAGTATTGAGTGTCAATTTTTTCTTTTGTATCGGTAGCGGTTCGTATATAAAATTGATTGATTGGGAGTGATGGGGCCGTACGAAAATATTTTTTATTGGTACGCAGGAACCTTTCACTGACGCCGGATACAACACTACCGGTATCCAGCAGAATTCTCGTGGGAACGCTATTGACAAAGGCGTGTAACACCGGACACGCCGCGCTCACGGGCCTTTGTCGCGTGGGACCGGGTTCTAGCAACGGATCCCTGACATCCGGTGGGAACACATTATTAACGGGCACACAAGTTACATAATTAAAAGTACACATTTCACACAATATATAATCCTTATAATTAACATGCTTATATTTACACAATTTTGCCGAATTTATAGCGCGTCCTTGCTGGATGCGCATTTTGGCACGTTTTTTGTAGCTTGGTAACTTTTCGATTTATTGTTCGAATTTTTATTGCCGTGGGAGTCGCTGTCTTTTTCAGTTGTATCAGCTTTGGCTAATTCGACCGTTTGAATCGCTCTAATTTGTGCTCCATCGTTACCCTTACCCTGCCCCTTTGGTCTACCAAAATTTTGTTTTCCCTTGTACTCAAAGGTTTTATTTGGCTGTTTTGACGGTGTTTGGGGTGGAGTAGAACTGGTACTCGGTTTTTGATCCGTTTGCTGATGGTACTGTAGTCGCGTATTCTGCCCTTCATTATTTCGGCGAAAATCGGGATTATAACGCCACCCACCAAAATCAAAAACCGTCTCACTTTGGGACACTAGAATGAGGAGTTCGTCTACCGTGCGAATACCCTGGGTAAATACAGCTACTCTAATGTTATGATTAAAATGGTAGGCAAGCTTGGTGACTATGTCAATCTCCGCAAATGCTGGGGTTAAATGCTTCGCGCGCTCGACCTGCTGGATTATATAATTTTCGGCGGTAATATTCATTTTCTTGTCAAAACGGCCATATTCCAGTTCATTGCGCAGAAGTCGTTGGGTATGCGAGTTCCAGTATCGGCTTTCAAATTTTTGTTTGAACTCCGCGTATGTGGACACTCTATCGCGTACAATGTTATACCACTTACGCGCCGAATCACGCATCGCGTTAACCACCCACTGTATTTTGTCTTGATCTTCTAGTCGGGAACCTACTCTAGCCATTTCACTCTCACATGCTAATAAAAATTCAATGGGGTTTTCGTTATTTTCCCCCGTAAAATACACACGATTTTTCTCGTCGACAGGGCCTTGTACCAAAATATTTGGAGCAGACCTCCTTCGTACCTCCTGTCGTACTTTCAAAATCTCGTCGCTTAACGTTTGTAAAACACTCTCTTTATTAGAGTCAATGTTAGATCGCGTCTCTACAATTGAAGCGTCTAATTTATCTACTCGTCGTTGTGTTTCGGTCACGTCCGCGTGAATTTTTACCTCTAGGGATTCCACCTTCCTGGAAACCTCTGGTGTCTGTTTCTCACAGCGGGTTATGTGGTCTTTGAACCGGCCCTCCATACGTGTTACTTGTTCAATAAACGATTTTTGCATTGTGGTCTCAAAAACCTTAAACCGTTCATTGATTTTAGTATCGACCGTATTTACTCTTTCGCCGATCTCTGCGACTTTCACAGTTAGCTCTTTATTACTCTCACCGATTTCAACGACTTTAGCGGTTAACTCATTTACGCTTTCGTCTATTTTCGCAGTTAATTCTTTACTACTTTCTTTATTACTTTGCTTAATCTCGGCGTTTATGTCAGCGTTACTGCGTTCTAATGCTTCGGTTAGACTAACTCTTTGTGTTTCGATATTAGATTTTAATTCCGCGATATTTATGTCAGCATTGGCTGTTATTTGTTCAAATTTCGCGTCTATTTTAGC
Source organism: Magicicada septendecula (assembly GCA_034769895.1). Classification (NCBI taxonomy): domain Eukaryota; kingdom Metazoa; phylum Arthropoda; class Insecta; order Hemiptera; family Cicadidae; genus Magicicada; species Magicicada septendecula. Next base: position 414,517,641 of record CM068370.1, read on the forward strand.
GGTCAAATCCGCGTTAGCTTGTTTCATTTCCGCGTTCATTTGCTGTATTTGTTTAAGTATTTTATCCATATCCATTTTAAATAGACAACAATGTCAAATATACACAATTTAAAATACACAGAACAGTTTCAAATACACACAATAACTTTACTGTTGTACACACACCAGTCACAAAACTCTTTGGGGATTGTTTAGTTGGACGCCAGCTGTTTTATGAAGTAAAACAGCAAATTTTGTTCTCAAGTGAAAATTAAATTTAAATTGAATTTAATTAATTTTCTCGAGCCCCACGAGATTGGAGCGCCATTTATAACTCTATTACAAATGTGGCGTTTCAATCTCGTTGTGATTTAATTAATTTAATTGAATCGTGCCCCACGTTCCGGGCAAGCCATTTATAACTCTTGTTCGGAACGTGATTTCAATTTGATGTATGTTTGTCGTGCCCCACGTTGGCCGACATTTATAACTACACTACTATGCGTTATTGTAATGTAATGTTGTGTGTGAGTACCCACCTGCTGTCTGATCTTGCAGATTCTTCCGACTAGGGCGTGTGGATTTTGGATTTGAAGTTCGCAAGCTAGTAATCTCAAATTATTACAACAACACACATAATGGGTTACTTTAAAGGGGGAGAGTTTTGTGAGACTGGTAGGCTTTATCGTACAACAATAAAACACTGTTATATGGGGTAATAAAACGTTGTTTATTACACCAACAACACACAAGAATAGAATGGTTATAATGTTATGAATTTTCTTATAGTCTATACAATGAATCGATGTTTTTCGATTGTCTAATAGTTGAAAGAAACTGAACTCGTTCTTTGCGAGTTAATTGCAATTTAAATTTGACTTTATTAATTGATTTGAATTTAATTAAATTTATTTAATTAATTTGAATCTAAGTGTTCATGAAACAACCTATAAAACTCTAAAATTAATTTGAATAATTAGTTAAAATAAATTAGACGTGACAGTCTAGTTCACGTTATTTCATTTCTAGTGATTCTACTTCTGATCTACTGCAGTATGATCTAAGATTAGATTGTCAGTTAAGATTGGTATAGCGCTTTTTATACTACTTCTATTTCTTAACTATAACTTACTAAAACCTTAAACTGCTATACAGGTTATCACAACGAATTTACTTTTTAATTACTAGAGTCTTTGCTTTTTGTTTGGCACCTGAATTATTTGAATTACAATGTTTTAATTGAAAAATAGAAAATTTGATCTGAAAAATAAATAAATAGATTTTGCTTTCCTGTTACTGAAGAGGATGTCGTTCCGATTTGTCCCTCGTCGATTCGAGTCCTTGGTTAGAGAAAGTAATCTGCTTAGAACTGCTGGATTCGGTCGTGGAGTTCAAAATTCGGCAACACTCTGCTTCCCTGCTGTTTGTGAATATTTTAACGTCTGCTGTTGTCTGCTGGAACTGCTTCCTGTTCTCCGTCGATTTGCACGTTGCACGTCAGTGTGTGTGTGTGTGTGTGTGCTTCGTTCGGCGGTCGCTCTGCTCGTCAGCTGTTAACCAATGATTTAGACGGCCTCTCTGCTGTATTCTTGAAGTCTGGTCTTGAAGTCGGGTGGATCTCTTGCGTGCTTATGACTATCTGGTAGTACACAATAAGCTTGGTTGATGTCTTGAAGAGTATCTCGCCTTTACGTAGCAATTACGAGCTATACAGATGATCTGTAGTTAGTGTGTTCGTAATCGCGTGTGTGTTGACCACGTAGAGTCTTCTTGTTGATCTTCACCGCTTTGGCTACTAGACGATCGAAGGACTACGTCTTAACTTCGTGAGTACTGACAGAAGAGTGAATTTTTCCACCAGAAAACATCGCACTGGCCGGGGCTGCATGAAATGATTTCATTGGTCGAAACACTCTCCCTACCACATAAAATTTAGAATTCCCTTAGTCCGTGAGAATGAAGTCTGGTTCCCACAGACGGAGAATAGAATTATTATCTAATAATTAATTATCCGGCGGAACCAGTTTGTCACTAAGGATATCCTGTACTTATTTAATTTTGCAATAACTTGGTTGCAAATCAAGTTGTGTGAAATCTAAAATATACAATCTGTCACAAATTATTATCTTTACAATATACTAAAATCTCTTTACTGTAACTCTATTTTAACAGAAGTTATTTAATTATTTTAATTAACTCTTACATTTGTTAATTATATTGCATCAAATTTGCACACGTCATTATTAATATCTCGGCAAACATTTTGGCTATGTTGGATTTCGCCTTTATTTATTAGTTTCCGAGATATTAATAATTAACAGTTTGGGTGTGGTCGCTTCCTTGTACAGCGAACTGCTTACATAACGACCACGTGTGCGTTGCTTTACACAGCATTATTTTCAATGCTCTACATTCAAATGGAGTTTTAACTGTTAATTTTTATTTAAATATGGTTTCAGCATGCGGTAAACATATAACCCCAAATAGTTAATATTTGGTTCCGTTATATATTCCCACACCCGCTTTAAAAAAATAATGAATGTAATAATTACAGTTATTTTTTTTTTCTTAATCATTACACACATATTCTGTAATCATTATTCTTACTAGCTATACATTGTATTACTTATTCTGAAGACACGTACACAAGTGTTAATGTTATTGCATTATATACAATTTAACTCTAAATACATGTATTAAAATGTTATATTTGCAACTTATTGCGTATAATGTTTTTCAAACGAGTAGTAGCCTTTATTTGTATACAATGCCACGCGTACAAAGAATTTTGCTGACAGTATTTAAAACGTTATCGCCGGGCGCGCGGCTAATTGCTTGACCTAGTTTCATATGTGGGTCAGGTAGTCGTTATCGCGTGACGTAACTGTTTCCTGCCGCTGTTCTCGCTCACTCTATACGCTTATTATTTATCGCGCTAGGAAAACATTATTATTAGTACACAAGTTATCTATAATTATTATTAATAATATTATAAAACACAAATTACTTATTTTAATTTTAATTATTATAATACAATTATTATTAACTCTATATACTATTTATCTTTTTAAAGTCTTTTTATTTCGTCGCGACGCGCTTTGGAACGCCATGCTACTCAAAGTATTTTCTCAAAGAGCTCGCATGGAATTTACCGATCGTTTTCGTTCGGTCCAGAGTCGTAACGATGAACGTGTGAGGTGCGAGTTGTTGAGCCAACAGATAGGGTCCATTATATAAACGAAAGAACTTTGCAGCCACATTTATGTCTCGTCGGCCTACAGGATTCGCCTTGAGCAGTACTTTTTCACCTACTATAAAGTTCGTTAGTTTATGCGTCGTATTAAATTTGTCTGCCCTTTTTCGCCCTTTTTCAACTATTCTTTCCCTCACAAGTTGATTTTTACATTGCACCGGCAGAGGTAGATTATAAGTCTTTGGCTTACTTAAATAATTATCCCAAAACCTCTCTGGCGTGGTTCCAGAGTCTAATTCTGCTGGTGTGTATTCCGTGGTATCATGATAACTCTCATTTATTGCCTTTTCGAAGAACGGTAAGAACTCGGGCCATTTACTTTGTTCCTTATAGCAATAGATACGGAACATTTTACCGATTTCCCGATTCACCCTTTCGGCAAGGTTTCCCTGTGGTCGTCGTATCGAGGTTAGGACTGCTTTGATACCGTTACGTTCCAGGGTGGCTGCCCAGTGTTTGTTTTGGAACTGCTTTCCCTGGTCACTAAGTACGTTCCTTATTGGTCCATGTTGTGGGATATACTTATTAAGTATAATATTTAAAACGGACTTTGTGGTGGGCCTAGGGATCGCATAAAGGCTAACTTTTTTGGTAAACACATCGACGCAAACTACCATGTGTTTTAGATTTCTGGTAGCCTTGGGTAATGGTCCCAGAAAGTCGATGGCGATCATCTGTCCCTTACCTTCCGTTATCACATTGGCCATGGGCACGTACGTGTGTACGTTTGGTACTTTCGCTGTCTGGCATGGATAACATGTTTTTAGCAATTTCTTTACCCTACGGTACATGTTGGTAATTGTAAAATCCTCCTGCAATATTTTGACACATTTTACAGGAGATGCGTGCGCCATTTTTATATGTAAAGATTGTGTTATACACGCAAGCATCGCTGGAGACAATACCACTTTCCATTCGCCCTGTAACAATTTATACAATATATTGTCTTGTATAAGATAGTGAGGATTTGGGTGAGCTGCTAACATTAGCTTTTTAGCAAGGAGTGCGAGGTTATCGTCCTGCTCGCGTCCTAAGTTCTGTAGCATATTAGTAGCTTCAGGCGCGACAGTGTATTGCATGTTTAACACTCTCAACTCGTCGTCAGCTGCTTCATATACTTCCTCCTTTTCTACGGGCGGATATCTACTTAGAGTGTCTGCGGTGGTATTCTCTGATCCTTTGCAATATTTAATCGTGAATGAGTACTCCTGAATAGCTAACACCCATCGTGTTAGTCGGGAATTTGCTAATCGACATTTTAATATAAACGATAACGCCTGATTATCAGTGTGGATCTCGAAATGGGTACCGTATAGGTAGTGTCTGAATTTTCTGAGTGCGTTTATTATGGCGAGTATTTCTTTCTCGGAAGTACAATAGTGCAACTCAGCGCCTTTGAGCGTCCTATTGGCGTATGCTACAACATGAAGACTACCTTGTTCGTCTTCTTGGTGCAACACGGCGCCGATAGCGTACTCGCTAGCGTCAGTGTACATTACGTACTTCCTACCCTGCTGTGGATGGAACAATTGTAAATTAGATTGGAACAGGCCTTTAACCCTCTCAAACGCATCGTTCTGTTCAGAACCCCATTTCCACTTTATATTTTTGCGTACCAGCTGTAGCAACGGGACTGTATATTCTGCGTATTTGCTGGTAAATTTCCTGTAATATCCCGTGAGTCCAAGGAATGCTCGCAGTGCTTTGAGGTTCTTGGGCACCGGGAATTCCATAATACTCCTGAGCTTCTCTGGGTCCGTACTGATACCTGTAGCTGAGATTATATGTCCCAGGAACTTCATTTGGGACTTTACAAACTCGCACTTGTGTAGTTTGAGCTTGATGTTTGCTAACCTCAGCTTCTGGAAGACGCTCCGCAGATGCTCGAAGTGTTCCTCCAACGTGCGGGATATCACGAGGATGTCATCCACGAATATTACCGTGTAAGGGTCTACCTCAGGTCCTAGAGCTCTCTCAAGGCATCTTACAATCGCAGCGAGACTCGTGCTAAGGCCAAAAGGTACCACCTTGTGTTGATAGCATTTGTTATTAAATATAAATGCTGTATACTTACGATCTTGCTCACACAGCGGGACCTGCCAGAAGCTTGCTGTTAGATCTAGCTTCGTGAGGTACCTGGCTCCTTCACATTTAATGAAGAGGTCCTCCGCTGTCGGTGCGCAGTCAAACTCTTTCTCTACGAGACTGTTTAAGTTCCTCATATCCAGGCAGAGTCGGATTTCTCCAGTCTTCTTGCGGACGACCAGCAGTGGGTTGAGGAAGCTGCTATTAGATCTTTCAATAATATCTTCTTCCAACATCCGCTGTATCTCCTGCTGGACCTCGGCCTGGTATTTTATAGGGACCTGGTAGATTCTCCTTATGAACTTCTCCGGCTCTGAGAGGTGGATTCTGTGTTCATACACTGACGAGATTGAATGTTCTTCACTGAAGATATCGCTGAATTCTTCTTGCAGCGACGACAATCTCCGTTCAGTTCGGGAATCTAAGGTGGTCTCCCCCTCTTCACATTCTTTATAGTGAATTACTTGTTTTGGTGGCCGTGTGATTTTAATTGGGTCACCATGGTTTTGTGTGTGTGTATGTGTGTTCAATTTAAAAGTGTAACTAACATTGTCTATGGTACATTTTAATAAGTGTTCACTGGTGTTAATTTCCGCACGTATTTGTTCCAATACATCTACCCCCAATAACATATCACATATTAAATTGTTTATAGCCACTACACACACTTCAAATTGCACTTCGTCTAGCATGATAGTTAGATAGTATTGAGTGTCAATTTTTTCTTTTGTATCGGTAGCGGTTCGTATATAAAATTGATTGATTGGGAGTGATGGGGCCGTACGAAAATATTTTTTATTGGTACGCAGGAACCTTTCACTGACGCCGGATACAACACTACCGGTATCCAGCAGAATTCTCGTGGGAACGCTATTGACAAAGGCGTGTAACACCGGACACGCCGCGCTCACGGGCCTTTGTCGCGTGGGACCGGGTTCTAGCAACGGATCCCTGACATCCGGTGGGAACACATTATTAACGGGCACACAAGTTACATAATTAAAAGTACACATTTCACACAATATATAATCCTTATAATTAACATGCTTATATTTACACAATTTTGCCGAATTTATAGCGCGTCCTTGCTGGATGCGCATTTTGGCACGTTTTTTGTAGCTTGGTAACTTTTCGATTTATTGTTCGAATTTTTATTGCCGTGGGAGTCGCTGTCTTTTTCAGTTGTATCAGCTTTGGCTAATTCGACCGTTTGAATCGCTCTAATTTGTGCTCCATCGTTACCCTTACCCTGCCCCTTTGGTCTACCAAAATTTTGTTTTCCCTTGTACTCAAAGGTTTTATTTGGCTGTTTTGACGGTGTTTGGGGTGGAGTAGAACTGGTACTCGGTTTTTGATCCGTTTGCTGATGGTACTGTAGTCGCGTATTCTGCCCTTCATTATTTCGGCGAAAATCGGGATTATAACGCCACCCACCAAAATCAAAAACCGTCTCACTTTGGGACACTAGAATGAGGAGTTCGTCTACCGTGCGAATACCCTGGGTAAATACAGCTACTCTAATGTTATGATTAAAATGGTAGGCAAGCTTGGTGACTATGTCAATCTCCGCAAATGCTGGGGTTAAATGCTTCGCGCGCTCGACCTGCTGGATTATATAATTTTCGGCGGTAATATTCATTTTCTTGTCAAAACGGCCATATTCCAGTTCATTGCGCAGAAGTCGTTGGGTATGCGAGTTCCAGTATCGGCTTTCAAATTTTTGTTTGAACTCCGCGTATGTGGACACTCTATCGCGTACAATGTTATACCACTTACGCGCCGAATCACGCATCGCGTTAACCACCCACTGTATTTTGTCTTGATCTTCTAGTCGGGAACCTACTCTAGCCATTTCACTCTCACATGCTAATAAAAATTCAATGGGGTTTTCGTTATTTTCCCCCGTAAAATACACACGATTTTTCTCGTCGACAGGGCCTTGTACCAAAATATTTGGAGCAGACCTCCTTCGTACCTCCTGTCGTACTTTCAAAATCTCGTCGCTTAACGTTTGTAAAACACTCTCTTTATTAGAGTCAATGTTAGATCGCGTCTCTACAATTGAAGCGTCTAATTTATCTACTCGTCGTTGTGTTTCGGTCACGTCCGCGTGAATTTTTACCTCTAGGGATTCCACCTTCCTGGAAACCTCTGGTGTCTGTTTCTCACAGCGGGTTATGTGGTCTTTGAACCGGCCCTCCATACGTGTTACTTGTTCAATAAACGATTTTTGCATTGTGGTCTCAAAAACCTTAAACCGTTCATTGATTTTAGTATCGACCGTATTTACTCTTTCGCCGATCTCTGCGACTTTCACAGTTAGCTCTTTATTACTCTCACCGATTTCAACGACTTTAGCGGTTAACTCATTTACGCTTTCGTCTATTTTCGCAGTTAATTCTTTACTACTTTCTTTATTACTTTGCTTAATCTCGGCGTTTATGTCAGCGTTACTGCGTTCTAATGCTTCGGTTAGACTAACTCTTTGTGTTTCGATATTAGATTTTAATTCCGCGATATTTATGTCAGCATTGGCTGTTATTTGTTCAAATTTCGCGTCTATTTTAGCGGTCAAATCCGCGTTAGCTTGTTTCATTTCCGCGTTCATTTGCTGTATTTGTTTAAGTATTTTATCCATATCCATTTTAAATAGACAACAATGTCAAATATACACAATTTAAAATACACAGAACAGTTTCAAATACACACAATAACTTTACTGTTGTACACACACCAGTCACAAAACTCTTTGGGGATTGTTTAGTTGGACGCCAGCTGTTTTATGAAGTAAAACAGCAAATTTTGTTCTCAAGTGAAAATTAAATTTAAATTGAATTTAATTAATTTTCTCGAGCCCCACGAGATTGGAGCGCCATTTATAACTCTATTACAAATGTGGCGTTTCAATCTCGTTGTGATTTAATTAATTTAATTGAATCGTGCCCCACGTTCCGGGCAAGCCATTTATAACTCTTGTTCGGAACGTGATTTCAATTTGATGTATGTTTGTCGTGCCCCACGTTGGCCGACATTTATAACTACACTACTATGCTTTATTGTAATGTAATGTTGTGTGTGAGTACCCACCTGCTGTCTGATCTTGCAGATTCTTCCGACTAGGGCGTGTGGATTTTGGATTTGAAGTTCGCAAGCTAGTAATCTCAAATTATTACAACAACACACATAATGGGTTACTTTAAAGGGGGAGAGTTTTGTGAGACTGGTAGGCTTTATCGTACAACAATAAAACACTGTTATATGGGGTAATAAAACGTTGTTTATTACACCAACAACACACAAGAATAGAATGGTTATAATGTTATGAATTTTCTTATAGTCTATACAATGAATCGATGTTTTTCGATTGTCTAATAGTTGAAAGAAACTGAACTCGTTCTTTGCGAGTTAATTGCAATTTAAATTTGACTTTATTAATTGATTTGAATTTAATTAAATTTATTTAATTAATTTGAATCTAAGTGTTCATGAAACAACCTATAAAACTCTAAAATTAATTTGAATAATTAGTTAAAATAAATTAGACGTGACAGTCTAGTTCACGTTATTTCATTTCTAGTGATTCTACTTCTGATCTACTGCAGTATGATCTAAGATTAGATTGTCAGTTAAGATTGGTATAGCGCTTTTTATACTACTTCTATTTCTTAACTATAACTTACTAAAACCTTAAACTGCTATACAGGTTATCACAACGAATTTACTTTTTAATTACTAGAGTCTTTGCTTTTTGTTTGGCACCTGAATTATTTGAATTACAATGTTTTAATTGAAAAATAGAAAATTTGATCTGAAAAATAAATAAATAGATTTTGCTTTCCTGTTACTGAAGAGGATGTCGTTCCGATTTGTCCCTCGTCGATTCGAGTCCTTGGTTAGAGAAAGTAATCTGCTTAGAACTGCTGGATTCGGTCGTGGAGTTCAAAATTCGGCAACACTCTGCTTCCCTGCTGTTTGTGAATATTTTAACGTCTGCTGTTGTCTGCTGGAACTGGTTCCTGTTCTCCGTCGATTTGCACGTTGCACGTCAGTGTGTGTGTGTGTGTGTGTGCTTCGTTCGGCGGTCGCTCTGCTCGTCAGCTGTTAACCAATGATTTAGACGGCCTCTCTGCTGTATTCTTGAAGTCTGGTCTTGAAGTCGGGTGGATCTCTTGCGTGCTTATGACTATCTGGTAGTACACAATAAGCTTGGTTGATGTCTTGAAGAGTATCTCGCCTTTACGTAGCAATTACGAGCTATACAGATGATCTGTAGTTAGTGTGTTCGTAATCGCGTGTGTGTTGACCACGTAGAGTCTTCTTGTTGATCTTCACCGCTTTGGCTACTAGACGATCGAAGGACTACGTCTTAACTTCGTGAGTACTGACAGAAGAGTGAATTTTTCCACCAGAAAACATCGCACTGGCCGGGGCTGCATGAAATGATTTCATTGGTCGAAACACTCTCCCTACCACATAAAATTTAGAATTCCCTTAGTCCGTGAGAATGAAGTCTGGTTCCCACAGACGGAGAATAGAATTATTATCTAATAATTAATTATCCGGCGGAACCAGTTTGTCACTAAGGATATCCTGTACTTATTTAATTTTGCAATAACTTGGTTGCAAATCAAGTTGTGTGAAATCTAAAATATACAATCTGTCACAAATTATTATCTTTACAATATACTAAAATCTCTTTACTGTAACTCTATTTTAACAGAAGTTATTTAATTATTTTAATTAACTCTTACATTTGTTAATTATATTGCATCAAATTTGCACACGTCATTATTAATATCTCGGCAAACATTTTGGCTATGTTGGATTTCGCCTTTATTTATTAGTTTCCGAGATATTAATAATTAACAGTTTGGGTGTGGTCGCTTCCTTGTACAGCGAACTGCTTACATAACGACCACGTGTGCGTTGCTTTACACAGCATTATTTTCAATGCTCTATATTCAAATGGAGTTTTAACTGTTAATTTTTATTTAAATATGGTTTCAGCATGCGGTAAACATATAACCCCAAATAGTTAATATTTGGTTCCGTTATAATATATATGTGAACAATTAATATTGTTTCACTGGCGCCCGAACAGGGACTCGAGTATAATTTGTGGTTATATTCGCCAGACCTAATTAAGCTGCAGAACGGGTTGTTTGGGGGTGAGGGCGATTAGTAAGAGTGGTTAGTAAGCTTACAAAATTGTGTATAAGTAAATACTAGAAAAATGGAAAACACTATTGATTTAACTAGCATTAGTGCTGAAAATCAAATAAAAACAATAGTAACCGAAACGGTAGTAAATGAAAATATGTCAACCGAGTCTGCCAATAAAAGCGATTCAGGTATTCAGACAGAGTCACTGTCAATCAGTGACAGTAATGTAAACGGATCTGTATTAATTAGTGAGGGGGGAGTAACTTCCACCCCTATTACAATTAAAACAAATATAAAAGAAAAAGAATTGTCATTGGAGGATATATTTGATTTTATGAAAAACAATTTCAGTAAAGTGAATAGTAATTTTGATGAACAGAAAAACGAAATCAAAAGTAGTTTCAATGAGAAATTTGATGAACAGAATGTTAAATTCAATGAGTTAAAGGGTGACATAAATAATATTGATATAAAATTTGATAAGCGTTTATGTGAAATGAATACACAAAATGTTAAGTTCAAAATCAGTTTGAATAAACGTCTAAATGAGATGGATGAATGTTTGAACACTATTAAAGAACAAGTGTTAGAAAAAATTGATAAACAAATACAAAAGGTAATCGAAAATTTTGAATATAAAACAAATGAGAATTATAATGATGTGTGTAAAAACGTGGTAGTAGAGAACAAGGAGATTAATGTTGAGAGTGATGAAGATTTTGTTGACGTAGAGTTTAGTAATGAAGTGTTGTTAGCAAATGTCGATGAGAATGAGAGAGAGGGTGAAGACAGTTTAAATGTAGAGCATAAAAAGAGGGCAAATTTTTCTAGTGATACAGGTGAAGAAAAAGTTTCACCAGCAGTGTTGGAGGACAAAGGTTCCTCCTTAATTTTTGTAAAAGACAAAAGGTCTTTTAATTATTATTGTGTATCTGGTAAAGCCAGATGTTGTAATAATGTTGTTGCCCTCTGTGGGGAATGAGAATGTAAAATGTTGTGAGAAGTATTGTAATGAAAGTGGTTATGAGAGAGAGAGAATGGTAGAAATATTTAAGGTAAAGAGAAATTATGAAGAGTTAATACAGAGTTTAAATAGTGAGAGAACTGGTAGAATTAAAAACATACCTTGTGTGAATGTGTATATTGATCACAAATATTTGCCTGTTAATGAATCTATAGTAGCAGAATATGGTAATACTGATGTCGACTTGATTTATGTTAAGATAATTTTGGGGGGTAACCCTATAGATTATTGTTTTGGTACAATGGGAAAAATAAAATTGTATGGCCACAACACACAAACTAGCCATATGTTGTGTATCAATAAAATTGAAAAGTGTCATATACCGAAAAGGCTAATTTTTGACGATGGAGGTTGAACTAAAAAAAAAGCAATGTATGGACATATTAAATACTTTAATATATGGTAATGACCTTGCTGAATTTAGGTATTGATGTGTGGTATATAAGAAAATTAGTATGGAAATCTGTAAATAAATGTGTTAATGTTAAATGTATTGTGTTAATAGTATTCTGTTGCAATGTATCTTATAGCTTATGTGCAACATGTGTGTAATGAGAGGGAAAGGTATAATAATAAATAATAATAATTGTATTCCACTACAATAATGAACAAAAGGTATTCATGAAGCCTATTTTGTATTGTTTATTTATATTCAAAGTGTTTTAAATAATATAACTAAAGAAAATGTTTTTAGTAAAATGTTATTAAAAGTAATTGTGGTGAATTAAAATTATATCTGATCTGAATTGGAAAAAAAAAATATAAGAGACAAATATGTTAACTAAAAGATTTATAGAAACCAAAAAATTTGAAGGAAGTATATATGTCAGTATATGATGTAACTATGAATGTTGAGACAGAGTGTTTATTAAAACAGTCTGGCATACAACTGTTTATGTAAACAGGTATGTTGTAGTTGTATGTTGTGACTAATGTCTACAGACATACTTGGTGACAATAACAAAAATGTTGTAGTCTGCTGAATCATTGCCAGTAGGAAAATCCCATTATGAAATAAAAAGAAATACCATTATTAAGGGGGTAGGGACCTCTCTATCTTACGTATGTTAAATAACGCATTTTTAGGTACACAACTCAAAAAGTATAACACATAACTCTTTCAAACAAGAACTAAATTAAAGAATAGAGCTGTGGGTACATGTTAGACCACCTATTTTTCTTTCTGCTCAACCCAAAAAATGTTCATATAAAAAAAAGTAATGTAACATTTTTTCTTGTACTTTTAAAGATTTTTTAGGCTAAATAAAATGTATTATCACATTTATAGACATTGTATGTGGTCTACCATGTAGAGAAAAATTAGTTTTATTATTGGTATAAGTTTCAGACCTCTAGGACTAAAAACAAATAATCTACGTGTACCTAAAATTAAAAAAAGGGCGTTTTCGGTAAATCGCGTTTGAAAATAAATATATATAAATAATGTAGGTAACTTACTCCTAAAAGAGTCCTGGTCCATAATCTGGGCCGTTTTTTCTTCTTCTTGCTTTTCTGCATCCTCTGTTTTTCTTTTTAACTGCCTTTTTTTCATCCTTGCCTCTTTTGTTTTATCTTCTGCAGCTTTTTCCGCCTTGTAAATTCTTGTGCGATCAAGAGTCTGTAGGCCCTGGATTGTGTTTTTGCTAAGTGTACACCCCAAACTTTTAGAACAGTACTTTTGGCTATATTTCCATCATTAAATGTTAGAACAGCATCCGCTACTCCTAATTCTAATGTATTTATCCCCACAAATTCTGTTTTTGGTACTCTTTTCCAAATGACGCTATTGAAGGATTCATTAGGGTTTTGAGTTTGGCCATGGAGACATTTCCTTAGGAGGTCCGGGTTTGAAAGGTCTTTGAAAATGGGTTTTATAGCCAGTAAAACAGGCTCTGGGAGAGAATGGTTGTGTGTGTACGTCGTGTTAGTGGCTATGGCTCTATTGTATTGACACCAACTCTCTTCGCCTTTTGGGCACAGCCCATGTTGGGGGTTCTCGTTAGTAGAGAGTTTATGAAAATAAATTTACCAAACATCTCTTATCATATTTTGTAAGTTATTTGAGTTTCTTCTAATTGCCAGACCATAATAATTTTGAAGTTTATCTATGGTGGCATTGGTTAGTCTTCCTTTTCCTCTGATAATTTTGCCATCAGAAAGTTTTTTTTCCTTTCATGGCCTTACAAAGTCTCCTCAAACGGCTACCCATGCGCTTCTGAATGTGACCTACACATTCCAGCTTTTCAATGTCACAATCTTCCTATGGTTTGTCCTCAATTACACTGCTAAAAGCTTTTGAGTCGCCGTCTCCGAGATATTTTGTATACTTGACCCCTCTGGTTTCAACTGAGCGCCGAAAGATATTTATTGCACCAGAGGATTCCATCCCTCCACTTGAGCCTACATAGTTAATTTTACATTCATGAGGGCCTTTACTTTCCCCCTTACAAACATGACAAAATCTTGTGAGGCATTCGTAGTCCAATACTTTACCAGTATCAAAACTAGTTAGCATAATAACGCCATTCAGTGAAGTATATCACCTTTTCTGCCACGTTCCGTCTATCGCAGCTGAAATTTCGGTAGGCCTATCACTATCATTTTGTTCCACTGCTTCCTTAGCTGCAGTTTTCATTGATTCTTCAGCAACAGTTTTAATAACTGGTGCCAACATTTTGGTAAGCCTCATGAATTTCTGAGGTGGCGATGGAATGTCCAATAAAGAGCACAATATGTTGCCGCCAGCTAAACCTTTACCGATTGATCGTAAGGCGTATACACATCTAACGTTAACTTCATAGGCCTTATTTGATAGTTGTTTAGAGTTACAGAATACAGTTTTTGCATCACAACTGTCACATTGTAAACTGTAACTAACAGCAAGGCCTTTTCTTGGCTGCAATTCTTATAATACTAACTTCGCTTCAAGACACACTTTGCACACACATGAACTAAAAATGAGTTCTTGTAACAAATCTAAATTAATTATGGTATGACCTTTTACACTGTCATGAACATATTCATCTTTACTAACATCTAAATTGGTTGAAGATATCTTCCTGTTAGAAGCACAGGTTTTTCCTTTCCATTTTGATCCCTATTTGGTTTAGGCATAACATTACCCTGAGAGGTTATTTTTTTGTTTGGTTTCCATGGAAATGTCTTGAATCAAATTTCTTTATTCTAGGCATAATAAACACTCAAGAGTGTAAATTAATATGATAAAACAACTATAATAACTCCACACACTAATCTAAAATCACAGCACTTTACAAACTTTCATTGTAACCTAAACTAACCAAAAAGTAAACAAACAACACTCAGAGTAAAAACAGATGATACTACAATACAGTAAAATATTAGTTTTCAGACCAGGTTAGCAAACCTAAAAATCAAAATTATAAAGTTATTATTAGTGTTATAGTATATAATACAGTATTAACGAAGCGCTCCATTACACTGGCTCAGAGGACAAAATCCGAAGTGGAGAGACTTTATAAAATACACAATGAAACACGTAAATAATTTTTTTACATGTACATATTATATATGTATGTGTTCAGGAAGATACGTAGAATAATTTTAGGCAATAAAAAAAAATGTATTTTTTCAAAAATTTTCAGGTCCCTACTCCCTTAAGGAATGTAAATTTTTTGAATAATGTAGGTAGTATTTTATGCCGGATCATTTTGAAAAATGTAATTAATTTTGAAATTGTTAATTAAAACAATATGAATTAAATTAAATGAAATTAGTAATTAATTGAAAAGATGATTTTAATAATGAACTTATAATAATGAACTTAACTTTATTTTCAAACTGGAGTTATAAATTAAATGCTAATCAAGGCAAATAATGATTAAAATATTCATTTAAAATTGAAAACTGAAGGACAGTTTGTGTAAATGTAGTATAATGTAATTCTGTATAATTAAGGTGTTATTTTGGATGGGTAATATTATACGGGGAATATTATTTTGTTTATATGATTGAACTGCAAGTAGACTGTAAGATTATATTATTATTTTAAACTAAAGCCAGTACTTTGCAAATAACAGAACCAGTACTTTGCAAAGAATGAGCCTGTATGGCCAAGAGAAACAAATCAGTTGTGGGATATGGAGTGATGGAAGGCCGTTTATTAAATTTTAATTGAATGTTCTAGAGTCAGGCGATACTGTGGTGGGTATCGGTCCGAGCTTATGGTGGTGGGATCTCGAGTAGAGAAGTCCCGTAAGATCGGATGGGTGCTGCCGCAGTCGCCGGACTAGGGGGGTAAGTACCCATGATTTTAGTAGAGTGTTCAGGGGGGTTGCGGCGCCATATCCTCACTGACCCTCTTAGGTTTTAGGCAATAAGAGTTTGAACGCTTCGGCCTTCAACCTCTTATTGGGGGGGTATTGTAACGGTACAGAATTGTAGGCTACCACAGTTTTAATTTTACTTTATATTAATTCAGTTCAAGTTTCAAATTGTTAACTTTCACCTGTGAGGTACCCCAGTAACCAGCAATGCACATTGTTAGCCTAAACAATTGCCCAGACATATTGCGTAACCGCCCAGCAGCAGGCTTTTTGTGAATCACAGTCTGCAGTTTGTCACCAGAGAGTGAACAGTAGTAAGCAGCATCAGACAGTAAAGTTGGTGATATAAATTTAAACCGTGGCCTCGGGTGCAAGATAGGCCGTAATTAAGAGTAGGCCTATCTTTCAACGCATTAACAGTGTTAAAAGTTAAAGTTAACAGTAATAAAAGGTGTATAAACAATAATTTGCGGCCAGTTCAACTGTAACTCTGACCGCGCGGGCATCACCTAAGTGCTCGAGTAAAATAAAGTCGGCCGACAAACTGTTACAAAAGTGTAATTGGAAATCATGATAAATTAAATAAGACGTAGTATACCGCGTCAGTGTAAAAATTTTGTGAACTGTTGAAGTAACATTTTGAAGTGACCAGAAACAGCTAACTGTAAAGAACTTCATGGAACTGTAAGGAACGCCGGGGATGGGTTAAGTACTCTTCATAACACTAATAGAACAATGCCATAAATAATAAATCTAAATACTGAACTGTAATAACGGGGTTTAAAAGAAAAAGAATGTAAAAGAGTATGAATGAGAGAATGTCGCAAAGTACTGGGTAATGAAAATAACGCTATCATTAAGTAAAATTTTAAGAGGAGTTTATACGGGGTGATTAAATATCTAGGTAGTCTTGTTTTATTGAACTTGTAGTGTGAAGATAAGGTGAAAGGGTATAATTCAGGCTAATAAAAGAAAGCCAATTTGTTAACATACGCAAAATTTGTGTTAGCGTAATTATTTCGAAACTCAAATCCAAATAATCCTTTCTGTAGCTGGTTTTGTCTGAACGACTTTGGACCCTATCTCGGAAGGTAAGAGTAAGATAATATATATACATATGAACAAATTAATATTGTTTCACAGTTCGTCATATTTTTTAGTTTTTACTAGTCACATAGTTAGTAGACTTGACGTATGTAACCCTTAATAAAATAATAACTCTCAGCCAGTACTGTGTTGGCCACTTCCGTTTATAGACTATTGTATTTTGGTCTGTTGGTTTTCCAGACATTTTTGTGTCTAGTATAAAATGTACATACAATTAAGTTGTGTAATAGTAATTATGGTTTTAATGTTAATCGTTTAAAATTATAGTATGAACACAGTTATCTGGAAGCTGTTGTGTTTGTGTTTGCAGGATGTGTTGGCTAACATGGGACAGGATAACGTGCGTGAAGACTTTTTGGCAGGTCGAAATGGTGCACTCACACTTACGGAAGAAGATTTACAGCGTCTTGATGACGTATTTGTTGAAGTTTCACCAAAAAGAGAAATTGAAGAAGGGATGCCACCATTTAGTGTTAGTAGTTTAATTTCTATTAAATTGTATAGTGTGTTAATGTGTATAATATCAAATTTAGTACATAGTTGGTTACAGAAAACTTGTATTAGCATCACAAAAGGCCATTATCAGTTGCAAATGATTTATAAGTTACACCTACGTAATTGCATTGTTGCCGTGTTTCTATGTCACTTAAAATATAGGCCTACAATTTGGGAGGGGGGGGGTCAGGTCAGGTTCATTGAATACTTGCAGGTGATGAATACTGTAATTGTAGCAACTGAAAATATGAGTCATTTTTGCTATTGGGACAATCTGTTGCAGACAGGCAGTACTACAGTTCTAAAAACATATTATTATACCAGATTTCTAAGTGTCAAGTTTGTGGTCGTGGTAATTAAAAGTCGAAATTAAATTATTTATTATAAATGTAATTATGCTGGTTTTTTCCAGGGAAAAAAAAATAGTTGCACAAGGCAAGGAGTACAACGATTTTTCTCAAACATGGCGGCTGACAAGTACATTCTCAGTCATTAATCCATACTTCGCCAAAACACTTTGACCATTCAGAGTTCAGTTTGGCTGCTGTAATAAATTTCAGATAAATTACGGTTATACAAGCAAAGACTACAATTTCCAGACCATTGAAATTATTAC
Source organism: Magicicada septendecula (assembly GCA_034769895.1). Taxonomy (NCBI): domain Eukaryota; kingdom Metazoa; phylum Arthropoda; class Insecta; order Hemiptera; family Cicadidae; genus Magicicada; species Magicicada septendecula. The sequence continues at coordinate 414,535,667 of CM068370.1, forward strand.
ACTTTTGCTTCTCCCAAACTTTTTGAATATAAACAAAATAAAGTAACTCTACACTTTGAATTCTGTTCCTGTAATGTAAATAAAAAATAGGGTTAAAATAAGTATATATATTTTATGCGCAAAGGTAATCTTTTGTTTGGCTAAATATTATCATAGGCGTAAAAAGCAGCATCATGCTGTTAAATATTTCACTAGCAAATAAAGTTTTCCAACTGCTATTACCACCATCCATCTCTCTACCAGTGTCTCCATTAGCTCATGCGTTTTGTTCCTCCAAAATCTGGAATGCTGCCTCCTTCCCATTGGACTTTCTTCATTTATCTTCACAGTCCATCAGTTTGGGGTTGTTTATTATTTCTTGGGATTAACATGGTTCTGTCACTAGACGATCAAAAACAACAGTTTATATAAGCTAGCCGGTATATTTGAGTCAATTTGTCCATACTGTTCAAAGTTATAACTATGTCACTTTTGTTTAATTGTCTTTAAAATACTGTCTAAATCCATTCAAACCAATGTTCTTTTTTTACTAAATCCACTGATTTGCCTTGTTTTTTAATCAGTCCAACATTAAACTTTTTTCTTTTATATTCACAGTTATTATTCATGGTCCTTGTTTTAGCAATATCTTTTGTGTTAATATTGTAACGTACTCGCGTTTCTATGAGGTATAGAGTTATATTATATGCCTATCGTTGATTTCGTCAATCTGTAACGTCCCGCGGGTAATCTCGTGAAAGTATCTTGTTATTAATTTAAGCTTTCCCAATTAATACCCACGTTAGTACTTCAATTTGTAACGTAATCTTCTACGGTGGTACGTCGGTTTTTTTTTTAATCTCGGAGCGGTCAGAATACCTTTATGCGATCGTCACTTATGAATTATATTTATTAATGTTCAAAGCAATTGGATTTGATGTTTACCAAACGAAACAGAAATCGAGAGTGTGTGATTTGGTAGAGATTAAGGAAGTTGTTTAATCTTAGTTAGAAGAGAGAGTAAGAACAAAGTTGTTACACCCAGAGTATACAATTACTTAATTTCAAATATTCGCTGTTCATAAGATCAGCTGATTTTGACATCAACCTCAAAATGTTAGGTTAAACAAACCACTGTTCGGTGATACTCCCCGGTGGATCGTCCTCTTCTTGGCTTCCTGAAAATCTACAACAACTACCCTCTACAATAAAGAATAAATGTTTGATTATTTAACATAAAATATTCAGAGTATTTATTTATGTAATACAGTGATTTCCTCTTCTTCCAGTATACAAGTATTATAATCGATCTTTTCGATCAACAATACCTTGGATCGATTTAATTAGGTAAACATTTGAATTATCATAAAATATATTTTTATGATTTTATAATTTTATCCTTTATTAGACATTAAACAACATATAATTCATTTTATTAATTTCCCCAGGATTAAGGGTAAGTTCTTTGTGTTATGAGATGGTCAGAAATGAATAATTATATACTACGCTTTACAAGATAAAAATAATAAATTTCGAATTTTTGGTTTTTTCCGTAGTATGTAGTTCCGGATTTGTCCGCAAGAGTGCAGATTATTTCTTTATTATACACATGAAATCATTTACGAAATATTGGAACTGCACAACGATTTGACATGAGGATTTCTTGGTTAATAATTATTAATAAAGTTTATTTTACCTCTTTTCTCGAAGTGTTTACTTAAATGGAGCTGTTTCAAGTGTTGGAGTTCTAGTTGTTTTGTAATTTCGTTGAATGTCCATAAGATACAATCTCGCCAAAATCTCGAAGTATGGTTCCGCTAGGCCAGATCTGGTAATTGGTTATTTCACTTTTTTATCGGGTAAAGCACGTTATAGTTGATGTCTGAAGGAGTTTGAACATAAGGTGGATACTATGAGTTAATTTTTATTCCATTTTTGCACTGTTTCCGAAAGTTTTTAATGGTTTTAATAAAATTTTTATGACATTACTTTTTCTCAAACGAACGGTTTCCAATCGTTTTAACAATTAATTCATATGTTGTTATCCGGTTACTCTTAGTAACCAATAATTTTTATATCATTTTTTATTGGTGCTTCTATTTACTTTTGAGTATATAGGCTGTTTTTAATTATTATAAATTTATTTCTTATTTATAGAAAAATAATTCCTTTTAACTTTGGTTTATTATCCAATTTGATTTATATAAGGTTTTTCCGTTTATTTTCTCATAACCTTAGATATAGGTCTTTAATATTATTATTTCCTTTAATTGAATTTATATATTATTTATTAATTTCTTATAGTATCCTTACACTGCACTATTTTCTTCTGCCATTTTACTCCTACAGTATTATTTTATTTTTTTATTATTATTTTATATTTAACTCTTTTATATTTAACCCTGGGTTATCTTATATTCAAACATAATTATTCTATTAAATATAAAATTAAACCTAGGTAATAAATTTTAGTTGCCTATACAATACAAATCATACAATATTTAAACAAAACACATAATTGGTTAGTAGCAATACAGTCTACTATTATAATCAATTGTTTCTACGACTACAGCATAAGTCTGTGAGATGCTCCCTTCAAAGTCACTTATTTACTCACTGGGTACACTATAACTCACTTGGTACACTTTATATCAATTAAATATAGTTTATAATGTTTTGTGATATAAAGTAAATTAGAGCTAGGTATATTATACCCATTTCTGACCTTTATGATGGGGTAATTAAGTTATAATTTTTGGGACTGGGTTATGTAACGTTACATAAAGCCCCCCCCCCCACTAGAACAAATTTATTTTCGTTTTACTTGTTTCCAAAATAAATTGTTGATTGCTTCAATTTTCATATCTGGTTTTATTCTTCGTGATATCGTTTCATTTCAGACTGGTTATATACTCCTTTTATTTGGTTATTGTTAATTGCTTTGATTTCATATGTATTATTCCCCTTCACCTGGGTTATGATGTAAGGTCCAGTATAAAGTAAAAGTAACTTTCTCACAATACCCTCTATAGAACTGGGTAGTTGTCTATTTTTTATTAATACCTTATCTCCCATTTGGTATGTATCTAACCTTTTCCTTTTCTCTTGATCCCTTTTTTGTTGAAGTTCCACTTTATGCAACAATCTGTTGTGCATTTCGACTTTATTGAACTCCACTCTCTCTCCTGGAGGAAAATTTATTAAAGATGTGATTTCTCTTGGTGGTGGTTTATCAAACATTACCTGATAAGGGCTGGTTCCGATAGTGTCATGGTATGACCAGTTAAGGAAAGTCTCTGCTGGTTCAATGTACTGGCTCCATTTTTTATGTTCTTGGTGACAGTATGTACGTAGAGTTCTACCAACTTCCCTTAATACGCGTTCGGCAGGATTACTACTAGGGTGGTATACTGATGTTTTGTATGTCCTTATTTGCCATTTCCTCAATTCTTCTTTCCACCTTTTACCTCGAAATTGCGTTCCATGATCGGTTATTATGGTTTCCGGTTTTCCCACCTTAGGTAAGTATTTTTGAATGATTACTTCTAAAATTTTCTTCGTAGTGGCTCTACTGATAGCGTAGAGTTTTGTATATTTGGTATAATGATCAAATATAATAATTATATATTTAAATTTATGTCTCCCTCCACTTCTGGGAAAAGGTCCACATATATCTAAGAATGTCTTTGCAAGTTTACTGTTAGATTTTATTGTAATCATGGCTCCCGTTCTCTTCTCGTTGTTTATTTTTACTAGCTGGCATATGTTGCAGTTTTTTACTATTAATCTTACTCTCTTATTTATGGCTTTTACATAACAGTGTTCAGATAAAGCTTTAATAACTTTGAATGGTCCCATGTGACCATATCTTTCATGGTAGTCCTTTATCAGGGCTACTTCTGTTGCTTGTAGCACATACATTTTCCACACATGATCCTTAATGGTTGGACGGATAAAAAGGATTTCTTCATAAACACAGAAAAATTTCGTTATTATAGGATCACTTTGTAATATCCGGTCCTTAATTTTTGTTAATTTAGTGTCCATTTGCTGATCTGTTTTTATTTTATTAATTATATCTTGTAACTCCTTTTTCATTTTGATAATGTAATATATCTTTCCAATACTTTCTGGTTCTATTTCACAAGTTCCTTTTTCTAGGTTAATCCATGACAATCGGTCTGCTATTACATTCTTCTTACCCGGGATATATTCCCAGTCTAAATTATACTCTTGAAGTATTAATACCCATCTGGTGAGTCTACCGTGGTTAAGTTTACAATTTTTTAAAAATGAAATTGATCTATGATCGGTTCTTATGGTTACTGGGTATCCCAATATAAATGTTCGAAATTTTATACATGAGAACACAACACTCAGCAGTTCTTTTTCAGTTACTGTATAATTCCTCTCACAACTACTCCGTACTCTGCTTGCAAAACTAATGACCCCATGATTTCCTTCCTCATCTTCCTGATATAGCTCACTTCCAAGGCTAATGTTGCTAGCATCACAATTTATGAAAAAATGTTTATTGAAATTTGGGTGGTGTAACATGATGCTGTCCAGAAATTTATTTTTTTTTATCTTAAAATTATTATCTTCAATTTCTTCCCATTTCCACTTGTTTTTCTTCGAAAGTAAATATTGGAATTTGGCTGTTAATTCTGAATAATTCTGTTGAAATTTCCTATAATAGTTGCAGATCCCCAGAAAGGATTGTAGTTGTTTTTTGGTTTAGGAAAATCTTGGATAGCCTTTACCTTCTCAGGAGATGGTTTAATTCCAGTAGCGGACAGAATGAATCCTAAAAATGGTAATTCATGTGTGATAAATTTAGATTTATCTAGTTTCAAAGTTATATTATATTGTAATAGTTTATTTAATACTGTTTCCACTCTATTACAATGCTCCTCCCATGTACAAGACGTAATTAATATGTCATCAACATATATTGTAGTAAAATCTAAAATTTCCTTACCCAAAATTTGATCCATGCATTGGATGAACACGGCCACAGAATTTACCAATCCGAAAGGCAAACGTTTAAAATGATAATTTCGTCCTTCGAATATGAAAGCAACATATTGTCTGCTGTTAGGGTGCAACTCTATTTGCCAATATCCACAGACTGCATCCCAAGTACTCATGTACTTACATCCATAGAATTTTTTCATTATTTCTTCAATCTCATCCGGAGACGTGCGATCGTTAATGAGCATTTTATTCAACTCCCGAGCATCAAGGCATAGTCTTACTTGACCATCTTTCTTAGGTATAGCTACCAATGGGCTAGTATACGGAGAACTACTTCTTTCAATTATATCTTCCAATATCATTCTTTGAATTTCTTTTCTTGCTGCCTCTTTCAAAGCTTGAGCAATGGGGTATGACCGTTTATTAAAATTTACATTTACTTTGAACTTTAGTTCACACAGGAAGTTTTTTGCTTTTCCTGGTGACTGAGAATACTGATTTATATTTATTATATTTGTAAGCTGTTGTTTTTGTTCTACATTAATTATTTCCTGGGCCTGCCTATTTTGAAACTCGATTATCTCTTCTATCTTCCCTTGCCAAATCTTTGATTCTGTTACTTCTGTATTTTTACCTAGGGTTAATCTATTATCTTCCCTAATAAAAAATGAGCTCGGACACTGAGGGGCACTTTGGCTACCAATTATCTCAGCCGCTAACTCACCTTCTTCTGTGCTCAAGGTTACTATACCCCTGGCCAGATTTATAACTGCAGTGTGTCGCCGTAGCATATCACACCCTATTAACACCCTAAAAGGTAGCCCTTTAGCTACTAAAAATCCCATAGGTATTGCTATTCCACTAGTAGTAACATTCAAAGACACTTGTTTTCCGATTGTTTTATTTTGCTTCCCGGTGGCGCCAGTAATTGTTAAATTATTAATTGGTAAAGTAGGTATTCTCTCAGTAGTTAGTTCAGTAATCCGGTCCAGTTCTAATTGATCAATAATTGAAATATTTGCTCCTGTATCAATCATGGCCTCTGCTAACACTCCATTTAATTTTATTTGTATATAGACTATATCATTGTTTGGTGATGAGTCTTTAATTGCTCTTTCTTCCATTAACTCCGCCTGTATATTTTTTAAATAATGATTTCTGATAATTGTTATTGATCTGTTTAATGTATTATTATGATTAGGTCTGTGGTAAATTCTGTGCCCGGTTGTTGCTAGCAGTGACGGGCAGTCACATCTTCTCACTGCTGGTACCCGTTTCCCCGATTTCCATAATTATTATTATTTGGTTCAACATTTTCTTTATGTTGAATATTGTTTACTGGTCTTCTTTCTTCATCACTATCTCTGAATCTAGGTTGTTCTTCACTCCTACTTCTTTGTGGACCTTCTTCTCTCTGATAAGAATCATTTCTGTAATTTCGGTTGTTATAATTTTGCCATCTTCCTCGATACCTGTTATTAAAATAATTGTTATTGGCACGTACATAATTTACTCTAGGTCGATTATCTCTAGGTGGTTCATTTTTCCGCTCCTCGGTATTCCCTGACCTCCATCTACTCCTCCTGTAATAAGATTCTTGCTCATAATTCTCTAGTAGCGTTCCCATGCCTCCAATAGTTTTTATTTGTCCTCTTAATCGTGCGTATAATCTTTTCCTCGAAGTGATATGCAATTTTGGTCACCAAACACTCTTCAGGGATCTTTGGGTCTAAATATTTTGCCACACACACACCTTCCCCAAAAAATAAGCAGTAGGTGTTTGTCCTATATTGCGGTCATACCTACCATGACAGATATCGTCTCTAATAATGTTTTGCACTGACTCCGACCAGTACTTAAGTTTGAACATTGTTTTGAAACTCCCATAATCACACACCTCGTTCCTGATTACAGTCCACCAATTATCGTTAATGTTTTTGAAAGATTCGTCTAATATACCTTTGATCATGTTCCATCGGTTCTCCTTTGACCTATTCAAAATTTCATCTACTCTCCCTAAAAATTCGAGTGGGTTTCTGCGATAATCTCGAAAGTTTACACTTTCCCTACTATCTTGGATAGCATGTTGAGTGTTGCATGTAGATCTGGAACCTATTCTATCTACATCCCCTTGTAAATTTGTTTGTATTTGTTGCAAATTATCTAATCTCTCTACTTGGCTATGGAACTGATTCTTGACATTCTCTACTGTTTCGTGAAAATCCGTGAATTTACAGTTTAGACTGCTTTTTATACTAATTAATTGGTCATTGTTTTCTTGGCGTATGGCCATTATACGAACTTGATTACTTTGTTCCTCTCCGTCCATTCGGGCATCTAGTCCGGTTTTAATTTGTTCCATTTTTTCTTCCGTTTTATCTACTCTTTGATTGGTTTCTACTGTTTTGTTTTCTGCCTCGTCCTTGTACTCATCTACTCTTTGGCTAAGTATATTACTGACCATGTCAATCTTCGCCTGAATTTGTTGTATATTTTTATTATTTTCTTCAAATTTGGTGTTCATCTCTTCCCTTTGACTGTTAATAATTTCTCTCAATTCCTGGTTTTGTTCGTTCATGGTTTCTCTGATGTTTCCATGAATGATCTCTATTTTTTTGTTTAGTTGTTTGACTAAACTTTCCTGAATACTATCCATTTTCTCATTGGTTTGCTTGTTTTGTTTCTTTGAAGTTTCCTCCTGTTTTCTAAAATTTTCATCTATTTTATTAAATTTTTCGCTCAAGGTTTCATTTTGTTTCCTTGAGTTTTCATCTATTTTGTCAAATTTCTCCTCCTGTTTCCTAAACTGTTCTTTTGAGTTTTCCAATATTATTCTCAACATCTCATGCATGCTCATGTCTTCTTTTTGGGCGGATCTATCTGGTTGATCCCCTTGAGCATCCTCTTCGACTATTTCCTTTCCCGTGTCTGTGATTACTTCGGTTTCTTCTTTGTCACCCATTGGTTGTTCCATTTCACTGTCCGTAACTATTTCTATCTCTCGTTCCTGTCCACCTTCTTCCTTCTCCTTTTCTTCTGCCCTCTTCTTCGATCTGCCTCTGGTATTATGCATTTCTTGTTTTCTCATAACTGCCGACGATAATTAGGTTTTTTGGTATTATTATTTTGTTGAATATCTCAAAATTCTTTTCTAATTACAGCCCTTTTACGTTGAGCGCCATTCTGTAACGTACTCGCGTTTCTATGAGGTATAGAGTTATATTATATGCCCCTCGTTGATTTCATCAATCTGTAACGTCCCGCAGGTAATCTCGTGGAAGTATCTTATTATTAATTTAAGCTTTCCCAATTAATACCCACGTTAGTACTTCAATTTGTAACGTAATCTACGGTGGTACGTCGGTTTTTTTTTAAATCTCTGAGTGGTCAGAATACTTTTTTGCGATCGTCACTTATGAATTATATTTATTAATGTTCAAAGCAATTGGATTTGATGTTTACCAAACGAAACAGAAATCGAGTGTGTGTGATTTGGTAGAGATTAAGGAAGTTGTTTAATCTTAGTTAGAAGAGAGAGTAAGAACAAAGTTGTTACACCCAGAGTATACAGTTACTTAATTTCAAATATTCGCTGTTCATAAGATCAGCTGATTTTGACATCAACCTCAAAATGTTAGGTTAAACAAACACCACTGTTCGGTGATACTCCCCGGTGGATCGTCCTATTCTTGGCTTCCTGAAAATCTACAACAACTACCCTCTACAATAAAGAATAAATGTTTGATTATTTAACATAAAATATTCAGAGTATTTATTTATGTAATACACTGATTTCCTCTTCTTCCAGTATACAAGTATTATAATCGATCTTTTTGGTCAACAATACCTTGGATCGATTTAATTAGGTAAACATTTGAATTATCATAAAATATATTTTTATGATTTTATAATTTTATCCTTTATTAGACATTAAACAACATATAATTCATTTTATTAATTTCCCCAGGATTAAGGGCAAGTTCTTTGTGTTATGAGATGGTCAGAAATGAATAATTATATACTACGCTTTACAAGATAAAAATAATAAATTTCGAATTTTTGGTTTTTTCCGTAGTATGTAGTTCCGGGTTTGTCCGCAAGGTTGCAGATTATTTCTTTATTATACACATGAAATCATTTACGAAATATTGGAACTGCACAACGATTTGACATGAGGATTTCTTGGTTAATAATTATTAATAAAGTTTATTTTACCTCTTTTCTCGAAGTGTTTACTTAAATGGAGCTGTTTCAAGTGTTGGAGTTCTAGTTGTTTTGTAATTTCGTTGAATGTCCATAAGATACAATCTCGCCAAAATCTCGAAGTATGGTTCTGCTAGGCCAGATCTGGTAATTGGTTATTTCACTTTTTTATCGGGTAAAGCACGTTATAGTTGATATCTGAAGGAGTTTGAACATAAGGTGGATACTATGAGTTAATTTTTATTCCATTTTTGCACTGTTTCCGAAAGTTTTTAATGGTTTTAATAAAATTTTTATGACATTACTTTTTCTCAAACGAACGGTTTCCAATCGTTTTAACAATTAATTCATATGTTGTTATCCGGTTACTCTTAGTAACCAATAATTTTTATATCATTTTTTATTGGTGCTTCTATTTACTTTTGAGTATATAGGCTGTTTTTAATTATTATAAATTTATTTCTTATTTATAGAAAAATAATTCCTTTTAACTTTGGTCTATTATCCAATTTGATTTATATAAGGTTTTTCCGTTATTTTCTCATAACCTTAGATATAGGTCTTTAATATTATTATTTCCTTTAATTGAATTTATATATTATTTATTAATTTCTTATAGTATCCTTACACTGCACTATTTTCTTCTGCCATTTTACTCCTACAGTATTATTTTATTTTTTTATTATTATTTTATATTTAACTCTTTTATATTTAACCCTGGGTTATCTTATATTCAAACATAATTATTCTATTAAATATAAAATTAAACCTAGGTAATAAATTTTAGTTGCCTATACAATACAAGTCATACAATATTTAAACAAAACACAATTGGTTAGTAGCAATACAGTCTACTATTATAATCAATTGTTTCTACGTCTACAGCATAAGTCTGTGAGATGCTCCCTTCAAAGTCACTTATTTACTCACTGGGTACACTATAACTCACTTGGTACACTTTATATCAATTAAATATAGTTTATAATGTTTTGTGATATAAAGTAAATTAGAGCTAGGTATATTATACCCATTTCTGACCTTTATGATGGGGTAATTAAGTTATAATTTTTGGGACTGGGTTATGTAACGTTACAATATCTATATAGTGGTAAATCATAACACCTTAGAATTTTATTTTTATGAGAAGACTATTTCCCTAGTTTCCTTACTATCATTGTAGAAGATGATAGACTTGAGTATAATGATGTTCTAAGCTTGCAACAGTTTTGTTGTGGTCCAGCTGAAACTTGTCTTGAATTGTTCAAAAGGTTTGATTGTTCTGTTGAAACATACATCAAGCCTTCATAAAGTAATCCCTTTTTTTTAGTAATTAACATTTTTCTAGTATTCATCAAGTATTGTGGTTTTTGTTTTAGGAACAAGCACAGAAAGCTGCTGAACACTTAGTTAATCTGGTGGATGGTAAGAACAAGGACTTTGTTGGCACCACATATGCCAAACTGATGGAACAGATTTCTGCTATCAGTGCATGTGGTTACTTTGACCAGTCTGCTGCTGGAGGGACCCCGGCTGTTGCTGTAATAAGATTTTTTTAAATTATTATTTAATTTTAAATTATTACATTTTGAAAACTAGTGAAGAAGTTTCTGAATTATAGATTTTGTTTATGATACTTTCTGTTAAAAACAAAAGGTTTTATCTCTTGACATTTTCCTGTACGTTGGAGTAAGAATTGTGTTTTGGTATGGCTCATATAATACTGTACAGTATTATGCCAAAAATTGTGGTATTATAATGAACAAGGTTTTCTCTTTAATTGGCAGTGGTAAATGAGCTGTTATTTTACTGTGAGGTTTGAGACAGTAAAATGTGATTTTACTGTCTTAACCTCACAGTAAATGTTGAGTTACAGCCTAATTACGGTTAAGTTAGGGGAGCGTGTGTAGTACATGAGTTGACCTTTAAGTGTTGTGTGGGGGGGGAATTAGTCATACTGCGTAGCCAGCTTCTCTCAGTCATGTGTTACTGTTGGTTGGTTTGTGTTTTGTCATTATCAGGGAAAATGTAGAACAACGTGTGTATCAAATTCTGCCAAACGAATGGGAAAACTGCTATAGAAACTTACCAGCAGCTTACAGAAGTAGACAGTGCATGTGTAGTTGTTTTGAGGGGTTTAAAAGAATTAAGAATTGATGGTGAAAGTTATGAACGTGAAGACCTTGTTTAACGCAATACTGAAATGATAGGAAAATAATCACAAAGCTGTCCAAATTAATCACTGTCTGATAAATCAGAAAAGTTATCAATGATTTCAACATTTCACGTGGACCAGTTCAAATCATTTAAGACTGTTGTTTATCTAAGGATAGTTTTTTTAATCAGTAATTACTTGTGATGAAACCACCGGGGCTGGGGCTGTGATCTGGAGATTAAGGTCCAATCTTCGCAGTGGAAAACACCTGATTCTCCATGACCCAAGCAAGTTTGCAACCATGTGAAAGTAATGGTGTCTATGATTTCAATTGTGAGAACATTGTTCACGATGGGTATGCTCTAGCAGGACAGACTTAACAAGTACTACATTGGAGTGAGATGCTGTGCACAAAAATAGACCCAATTCCAAACATCAGCGCTTTTGTGCAACAGGAACAAACAGTTATTATGTTAAATATGTTGACATCCCAGTTGCCCAACAACATGTATACTCATTGCCCTAGTTCCATGCGACGTCTTCCTATTCCCAAAGATAAAAATGGTGCCGGAGGGTCATTGTTTTCAAGATATGGAAGAAATAAAACAAAATGCAACAGATCACAAAACAAGAATTCCACCGATGCTACCAGAAATGGTAATGACAGTGGAGGCACTGTGTGGATTCAAAAGAAACTAGTCTGAAGGAGGTTAATGCAGGCCTGCAAGTCCAATATAGGTCTTGTAAACAATATGTATACTTTTTAAATTTAATCAGTTTACTTTTTTGATCACACTGTAAAGGTATCTCCTTCTACCCTTTATAATTACATATAATACACTCATCAAAAAATACTCACCGCTGCCAGAATTTTACTTACCGTCATGGTCCCCGTAAAACTTACCTTTAAAAATTACCCAAGGTCGCCACGATATTTTCTGGTTTAATATCGAAACCATTCTACACACTTGCCCTTATAAAAATCCCGCTATCTGACTATAATACAACTCAGAAAAATCCCAAAGAACGTTAGACGAGGTTTTCAGCACAGAAAACTAGGAAATGGTTATGGCGTAATGACTTACTCTAACACATACTTTATATTAAATAAAATCTGAATTTATTTTAAGGTGAAATTTTATGAATTAATAAAATAAACATTTCTTAATCAACTAGCTTCTAACAAACTATTATGAACCAGTACTAAATTTTTTCCCTTAGAGATCTCGTTTGAAATTTAACACTTTATACATAACAAAGGAAATTACTAAAAAATGGTGTTTGATTTTATTCAATTGATTATGTTCTTAAGTTTGCTACTCATCTGGTCAATGCAATCCACAATTTCCGCCACCACGTGTTACGCACTTTTTGTTTGTAGAACACTCCGAAAACTGATTTTATACTGTTTAACTTGGATTATTTTCTCAATCACAAATGTTAAGGCTGTTTCACAAATGACAGCACTATTCTTTTCAATCGGTCAGCTTACATTGTTCGCAAGCACATTTTTTTGGCAAACTGCGCGTTAACACTTTACTTGATAGGCCGATTAGATTATTTTCGGCCTATCTTGCGCCCGAGGCCACTGTTTAATTTTACATTACAACTTTACTGTCTGATGCTGGCTGTCTGTTGTTCACTCTCTACTGACACACAGCAGACTGTGTCACAAAGCTGCTGCTATGTGATTACGCAATGCGTCTGGCAGTTGTTTTGTCTGACTGTATGTGTGTTGCATTGCTGTACTGGAGGCTCCTTACAGGTGAAAGTCTGGCAATTTGGAAAGTGCTTAAACTGATGATTTGAATTAATATGAAATTAAACTGGGGTGGCTCACAATTCCGTACCGTCACAATACCCCCCCAATAAGAGGTTGAAGGCCAAGGCGTTCAAACTCTTATTGCCTAAACCTAAGAGGATCAGTGAGGATATGGCGCCGCAACCCCCCTGAACTCTCTACTAAATCATGGGTTCTTACCCCCCTAGTCTGGCGACTGCGACAGCACCCATCCGATCTTACTGGACTTCTCTGTTCGAGATCCCAACACCGAAAAACCGAACAGATACCCGTCCCAGTATCGCCTGACTTTTAAAACATTCAATAAAAAAATCAACAAACGGCCTTCCATCACTCCATATCCCACATCTGATTTGTTTCCTCTTAACCGTACTGGTTCATTGACAACGTACTGGCTCATTTTATATTATAGACCCTAAAGAATAATATTAATAAAACAATATTGGTTTACAATGATACACATAAATTCCAGTTAAATTGAATAATATTCCCCATACAATGTTGCCCATCCAAAATAACACCTTAATTACACAAAAGGACATTAACTCCATTTATACTTAGCTACTATAAATTTTTTTTTTTTTTTTTTTTAATATATATATATACCCCCCTTTTAATCCCTTAACCCCTGATACCCGTTACATTTTAATGTGGTCTGCACGAGGCTTCTTGGCCCTTTTTCAGCCTCATCCTCGCCGTAACCCACATCTCCCTCGTGACCTGTAACTGGGTCACCGCCCATCCACACTCACTATTGCCCCCCCTAGACTGTAGCGTCTAGTTGCTTTCACAAGGACTGATGCGGAAGGGGTGGACATTTTTTTTTTTATTCCACCCCCATCCTTGCTTCGGCGTTACAATAAAATTCGGTATACATATAACCTACTATTCTTTTTTATATTATACACCCCTAATGGACTACCACCCCTATCTGGGTGAAAATAGCCCTGTTCCAAAATTTGGTAGATTCCCCAAAAAATAACCCCCCTACTAAGTCTAACAGACCACCGGATTGACAAAATAAAACAAACCACAAGCCGGTTATATCAAGTAAAATTTATGATTTGCCACAATTAACTACTTTCACGGTCATGGTCCGGTGAGGCCATGACCGCACTTAGGTGGGGAATCTACAGTTAAAACATAAAATATAGATTGGCCTTGATACAAGTTACTTGGACAGCAGTATATACATCTTATTTTCCAAACGCCGCTTCAGCTCAAACATTTCCTTCAGTTTTCGATTTTAAATGAATATTTTAATAAGTTAAATCCTTATTTACATCAATTAGTATTTACTTTATAATTCCAATTTGAATTTAAATGAAAATAAAGTTAAGTTCATTGTTAAAAATCATCGTTTCTATTAATTTTATTACTAAATTAATTTAATTGTATTTAATTTACTTTAATTAATTCAATTAATCTCAAAAGTTACAGTAATTGCCTCATTATTATTTGGTCTGTAAAAAAAAATTTGATTTCAATTCTTTTATGTCACAATAGGGTTTTACTCAAGATACTGATTCAGCAGACTACAACATTTTTTGTTATTGTCACCAAGCATGACTACAGACATTAGTCTCAACATACCACACCTGTTTATATAAACACTAGTCTGCAAGACTCACATCGTCTAAACATTCTGGTTACATCATATACTAACACCTGTACTTTTCAGTTTTTTATAAATTTTTTAGATAACATATTTATCAATGGCTATTTCTTACCGTTCAACCAAATATACTTTTAATTCACCTTTCAATTATTATTTCTCTTTTAATTACAATTTCTATTTAATGCTATTATCTCAATTCATATTATTGAATCAACATTTTTTTCACACCTGTAAGCATTTTATTCTATCTGATTAGTATTATGAACTTTATACTTACAATCCACTTATTGACATGAATACAAAATACACACCACACACACACCAATATCTCCGTGTAACCTCTGAAACATTTAACAACAATGTTATTTCATACAAACAATTTAACCATCTATTATCGAATTCCAAATCTCGTAAACCATTCAACTCAAAAAATTTCAATTATATAACTTTTAAATCAATCAGAATATTTTAAACATTTCAAATTGTTTCAATTAAATTCATTATTAAAATATAAATTCCATTATTATTGTTTGCCATTATACAAATGAGCCAATTACTGTTTCTGAACTTAATGTTATTATTTCTTTAAATTGCAAAATATTAATCTTATTATTACAACAATTAATTACCTACATACACTGTTCACTTAACCCTTTACAACACATACAATTGAATTCACTACATATTTATTTACAAATCTACTTCATTATTTATTCAGTTATCATATTTCAATGTTCAAATCAGCTAAGTCAACATCCTTAAAACAAAAATTTAACTGTCTTTTATTGTTTTATGGTCTAGCCTCCATCGTCAAAAAGGTATCTTACATATTTATAGCATAAATGATTTTTATTTACATCCAATTTATTATTATTATTCTTATCATAAACCATTACCTCTATGTCATTCATTTTCCCTTTTATTATTCCATAAGACTTGTCACTATTATTTGTTTTTATCCAGCCTCCGTGAATATTTGTTGTTACACCCAGGTAATTTATTTTCTCATCATATTCCTCCACTACAAGTACACTAATTCTTCCTACAGGTACACATTTATCATCAATATAATCATTGTCTACTACTACACAAGGTATGTCTACATTATTTATCATAACTCTCTTAATATCCATCTTCTCTATCAGCTCTACATAACCTCTATTTATCTTGAACCACTCTAACTCTTTCTCTCTCTCATAATCACTTTCATCACAATACCTATCACAACACCACTGACCTACTTCACTCCATGCAAAGGGCACAACAAACTTACTATACCACTTCCTGGCTTTTCCAGGTTTACAAAAAATTAGGGGACTGCTTGAAGACACCTTGTCTTCCACATAATTACCGGAGGAAACTCTGTCCTCAAAAATCATTACTAGCGGAGTCCTTACTCCACTTATATCACGGGGAAAATTTGCCCTTTGCCACCCTAACCTTTCATCACACTCTCTCTCAATTTCATCAACACTCGCTAACATTTTGTTATTAAATTCTACTTCACCACAAACTTCATCATCACTATTTGTTTTCATCACATCATTCTTAAATAGCTCGTTTTCAACTATTTTATCACTATTATTTATTAATTCATTTTTACAACTGTAACTTACCTTGTTAGTTATTTCTTCGCTATTATCAAAGACACCACTTACCTGTGTTAACTCAACTTCTGTACTCTCTTTTAACTGACCTCTATTCTCCTCCCGCTTCTCGTCTGGTTTATCGATAGCATTTTTTATTGTATTACAACCCTTACTCATTATTTCCTCCCTTTCATCCACTAGTTTATCCATCCTATCAAAACCCTTGTTTATAACACCCCTTAGTTCATCAAAATGTTTGTTCATCATTTCAAAACCCTTAACCATCTCTGTTTTTATAAGGTTCAACATATACGTCTTATATTCAGATTCACTCATATTATCCCTACTTACCTTATTATCTGCCACCTGATCGACTTTCTTTTTGTTAACTTGGTCTGTCTCTCTACCTTTATTTATCACCACCACACTATCATCATTATCACTAGGCCTATTTACTGCCTTATTTTCTACCCCTATTACTTCAACTATCTTACCTTTATCATTTGTTATCTTACCCCACTCCTCGTCGGTCATTTCACCTACTTCACCCATATTTATACTCGTACTTCAAAATTTATTTATAAACCCAACATTTACGCTACCAAAACATAACCTAATTTTTACAACGTAATTATATACGATTAATTTTACAAATACGCCGTTACCAAATCCTACTTTCTGTGCTTTAAAACAGGTCTAGTTCCTATAATATTTATACGAACATCCTGGCAGGGGCGTCGCTTGTAAAGGTATCTCCTTCTACCCTTTATAATTACATATAATACACTCATCAAAAAATACTCACCGCTGCCAGAATTTTACTTACCGTCATGGTCCCCGTAAAACTTACCTTTAAAAATTACCCAAGGTCGCCACGATATTTTCTGGTTTAATATCAAAACCATTCTACACACTTGCCCTTATAAAAATCCCGCTATCTGACTATAATACAACTCAGAAAAATCCCAAAGAACGTTAGACGAGGTTTTCAGCACAGAAAACTAGGAAATGGTTATGGCGTAATGACTTACTCTAACACATACTTTATATTAAATAAAATCTGAATTTATTTTAAGGTGAAATTTTATGAATTAATAAAATAAACATTTCTTAATCAACTAGCTTCTAACAAACTATTATGAACCAGTACTAAATTTTTTCCCTTAGAGATCTCGTTTGAAATTTAACACTTTATACATAACAAAGGAAATTACTAAAAATGGTGTTTGATTTTATTCAATTGATTATGTTCTTAAGTTTGCTACTCATCTGGTCAATGCAATCCACAATTTCCGCCACCACGTGTTACGCACTTTTTGTTTGTAGAACACTCCGAAAACTGATTTTATACTGTTTAACTTGGATTATTTTCTCAATCACAAATGTTAAGGCTGTTTCACAAATGACAGCACTATTCTTTTCAATCGGTCAGCTTACATTGTTCGCAAGCACATTTTTTTGGCAAACTGCGCGTTAACACTTTACTTGATAGGCCGATTAGATTATTTTCGGCCTATCTTGCGCCCGAGGCCACTGTTTAATTTTACATTACAACTTTACTGTCTGATGCTGGCTGTCTGTTGTTCACTCTCTACTGACACACAGCAGACTGTGTCACAAAGCTGCTGCTATGTGATTACGCAATGCGTCTGGCAGTTGTTTTGTCTGACTGTATGTGTGTTGCATTGCTGTACTGGAGGCTCCTTACAGGTGAAAGTCTGGCAATTTGGAAAGTGCTTAAACTGATGATTTGAATTAATATGAAATTAAACTGGGGTGGCTCACAATTCCGTACCGTCACAACACCTCAAAAAGTAATATTTTAATGACGTGGTGAAAGTGACAAGTATATATTGTAATGTGACATAAAGGGAGCCCCAATATAATCTAAAAAATTCCCCAAATAATGAACATTATATGCCCCATTAACTGTGTATGTTAATGAAAGAAAACCTTATTGAAATAAAATTAAATTGTAAAATGTAAAAAAAAAAAGAATGCAATACAATTAGGTAGCATAAAATAAAGACCTTTGTATCTTAATGAATAAGTCAAGCATTGTAAATAGTGTGAAGTAAGGCCAGTTATTAACCAAGCAGAAGTGACTTAAGTGAATCAGTGTTTCTTTTAAAATGCCCAGTGAGTGAGTAAAAACAAAATAAGCCCAAAACAAACCATTGCAATATAAGCAAAATGAGTGAATATCAATTAGAATTGCATAGCATGGAACTCTACTAATAGCCAGTCAGTATTACTTATTTTTCTTATTAATATCATAAACTAAACTAGTCATAATATTTATCAGAAGGACATTATTTTGAAAGGTAACCCTGCAGAAGGGTCAAATGATATTTATGTATGTTGTCTTAACATTAAACCCAATAGACATTATGAGTGATAAATAATGTTAATGTTTGTTGTGAACTTGTGGGCAAGGACAAGATTTTAGTATTGCCACAGCATAAACCTTATCAAAGTTTAACACAAACATTGAGATAATGATCATAAACTAGTTGTGTGTTATGAATTCAGACAGACAGGACTGTGAAATAACAAACTAAGTCATAATGTTGTTTATAGGATAGGGAACATGGTATTGGCCATGTAGGCAACATTTCTTTTGTAAAATATTAAGATGTTCTATTGTCAATTTAAAATGTTAAATGTTAAGGCTTCTAGTTAATGTAAAATGAAGTAATTAATATAATCATTTATAACATTGTAACAAGGCAAATGGGTTCGAAGCAGACATGTAATTAAGCATGAATGTAAGTAAAAACATGGTTGTGTATGGCCTAATCCCAACTTGCAAAAACAGAGGATAGCAAGGTCAGAAATGTCTAAAACAACAAACTAATGTAATAATATCATAATTAGGGACCCAGAGTGTGTAATAAACCTAATCATGTAAAGTAATTATAGAGTATTGTAAACCAATATGATAAATGAAAGTGTTCTATGATAGGTTTTATAGATTGATAATGGTCCTTAAGTAGTACTTTTGTAAAGGGGTAAAAGCTCCTATTATAACACCCAATCACATGAAATAAGGTGTCAAAATGTTTATTTCTTATTTAGGCATAACCCTGTATAATTAAATTATAACACAATCAAAAAATAGCAAAGGAATACTTTTTGGTTGAGTAGGGATGAACATTATATTCAAATGCAGTGCCGGTTGACCTCAGGTTCACAAAACCAACCAATAGCAAGGCAGATATTGCTGGTCAAAGCCGTTGACACAAAAGAAACATTATTGGAAGTCTTTTGTTAGTTGTAGATGAAACAAGATCAATTTTACAAACCTCTGAAGTTAAAAGTAAAAATTGTAATTACAACAGTATTGAGAAGAAAAAATATATAACCAAAATGAAGAAGAAAGAAATATAATTAAAATCATATAAAATACTAACCAGAAATGAGAAGGCATAATGTCGACTACATCTGAAGCGTAACTATAGATGTAACCTTTAACTAGTTATACACTACACTCAGCCAAGCTTCACAGACACTACTTTAATAATCATCAGAGAGTATTAAACAATCTACTTAATAAAGATCTTTCTTTGTGTGTCGCTTCATTTGGTCTAGTCTAGGCCTTTGGAAGCAGCCTAACGCTGTTACTCATTTAGCACTACGCAGGTGACACGTGTAGCTTAAAGGATGCTACGGACGTGAGTAACTTTGCCACCCATAACTTCAGCACCCTAAGAAGACTGATGATAAGGAAAACAAACTCTTGCTTCCTGGAAGAAGCAAGAAACATATCAGAAAGAAAAACATGGTCAGGGATTGAACAGTTATAGAATAACAACTGTAGAAAACCCAGGAAGGAAGCAGTCGCCAACTTTAGACTGGAAAAACTGGCCATGACTGTCTCTCAGCGCATCTCTACAAATTAAAAATTTCTACCGCAGAAGAATGTGTATTGTGCAGGAGAGAATACTCAAAAATAAACAAAAATCATCTATCGGAGTGTGTGAAGCTGAACCGGGAAATGCAAGAACTCAGAAATTACAGTGGTCTTTATTGGGAAGCTCGGTACCAAATGGTTTAAATGTACCAAGGGGGAGCCATTGGAAAACAACAACAACTCAATAAAGATACAGTGAAAGAATAGAGTAAAACATTTTATTTGAATTAAAACTGGAACAAACGCAAACAACGTGTAGTAGTTCGAAGTGAGGTCGGCCATTTTGAGTTGATTTGTATACAGCCTTGCTATCAGAATTCCGCATCACCGTAGAGACATTAACTATATTTCTGTTTTATGTTATTTAATTTAGTGAGTAAGATTAATGTTTCATTTCAGAATTATCATAATGTGTTGTATTCTGTTTGACATTATCTGACTTCCGAACAGCTTCAAGAACCCTAGCCCTGAGATTAAAGTTCTAATATATTTAATTGTAATTTTCGCACAGATCGAATCCAATACAAAGATCGATCCTATATTTTGTTGTAGCCTATGTATGGTTGAACTATTAATTTGTCCTAGTAATCAAATAATAGAAATAATAATAAACCATTGATTACGAAAAGGAGTTATTATTTTTGGGGAATTGTAATTGGGATAAGAGATTTTTACAGGAACCAAGTGAGAGCGGGAGCAACACGCAGATAACCTTAACGTAGCAGATGACAAGACTCCGTCAACATACACTTGATTTGCTTACGTCACAGTCAGTTTCTTTATCAGACTGTAACGGGGCAAAAGGGGTGAGACAGGTTTTGAGCATTTTAACCAGTAAACCAATCTATTTGAAAGTTACTATTCGGGAACAGTCAGTGCAAGGTGCGCATTGGGAATTGTGACCAAGAATATACGGTGAATTGACTTTTGCATCGAGACTGTCGCGGTGTGGCACAGGAATGTAAAATTGTTAGCGAGGGCGCGTATTCACCTTCATGCGCGCACTCCCTCGGCCAACGTTCTCATGGTTTCAGCACGTATGAATACTTTCTTTCGCGCTGTGTGCGCAGAAAACAGCGTCAGTCGACTACAGAACCCCCATCCGGCTGGATGCAACACAACGGCTCGCGAGCCGAAAACCTATTAAATTTTACAAAATAGGTCTAGAGTGTGATATAAATTAATAGAAATTAAATGTAAAAAACGGTTATAATGCAGTGACGCGAACAAATTTACCAACAGAACTTTTTCGGACAAAACAGTGGAATTTATAAAGAAGGTGAGAACGTGACTAAAATTTACAAATGAGAACTTTTCGGATATAAAACAGTGAACCACCAAAACGACCGAACTACAATATTTGATGTCGTGATCCGCAGGAAAGGAAGTAGCCACACGTAAATCCATTTTCAATAATTATAAAAAACTAATTAATAGAGCTCTGAATGAATGCATGTGTGTGTGCGCAAATACTGGGTTGTTTTTATTAATTAGTTAATAAATGATTTAAGTACGAATTATAATAGAAGATGTAAATGGTTTTTATGTATCAATGTGGTTATAAGTTTGTCAGAGGGGATTGATATCCCAGTATTAATTTGTTCATCAAAAAATTTAGAGAAGGAGGAAGTATGTTTATTGAACCATAAAAGGATTATGACATAAAAAATAAATAAATCAAGTGAGTTAGTTAACAAATACAATGAGAGTAATTATTAATAACACTTAACCCTAAATCACTTATAGATACGAATTCACGTGAAGACTCTGGCCCGATGCAGGTAAGGGAATTGTGATTGTGTATATTATTTAAATATATTATTTACTAAGAAGTTAGTATACTTTCAATGGCATGACCGAACAGGCACAGTTTGTACAAATTAAATGTTGTACAGACCACGTCTACTCGTAAATAAGTGATTTAGAAGTTGATTAGTAATACATATAAATTACGTACAAAAAATTATGTTAGGTTAAGTGAGTGATAAAATGATTTTGAGTTATTTTATATGTAACTTAAGAGACTCATTTAAACAAAAATCAGTAAATTTATAAAAATGGCAGGAAATAACGAAAATGATATAAATGAAATTGATGTAATTGTAGGCGACGAAGCCGAAAATAAATCGATGTTTGAAAGTATGTCAACTGAATCGGCTGATAAAAGCGATTCAGAAATTCAAACAGAGGTAATGTTAATAAGTGAAAGTAATTTGACCGAGTTGTAACAGTACAAAAAGGCCTGTTGTCATAGTTATGGGATTAAGGGATTTCGTATTGTATTTTTATTATATTTATGAATGTCAACCATGGTTAGGTCAGTTTTACCCATGTCCAAAGAAACAACGCATATTCAACAAGAGTAGAGTGATTCCAAGGTCACCGGCTGACGTGCGGAATAGAGTGCATTCAATGGTGGTAGTAACTAACACAGACTCTCAATATAAAATCTCATTGGCCAGCAATGTGTGTCGTCATTAATAAATGATAATGACGTATCAACAATAACGTATAAACCAGGGCGTTGGCCGTAGAAACAAAAGACGGTGACGTCATATATACTACTACATACGCAGATTTTGCGTATAACCCGTTCTCAGTCTGCATTACCAACTCAGAGCGTACACACGTTCAATTGTGTGCTGGTCAATTATTGCCAGCAGAGGTGATGAAAACTTGGTAAAAACGTAATCAAAACATACATTTAGAGTCAGTGCACAGTTTCAAAAATGTGTTAAGCAAAATTTAGTGAAACCAAAAGAAAACAGACAGATCACAAAGTTCAGCCGAACATCCGCCGCCAATCATGGAAAACGTCTGAGGAACGCCATCACTACTACAATTCAGGGAAGTCCTTTTAACATTCAAAATTCTAAATATTAATATGAGCTCAGAAATATTATTAATCCGAAATGTAATCACAATCAATGTATGAGATGTGCGAATGAGAGTGAGAGTAAATGGTTGCCGGCATTTAAAAACAATAATCTGAGGCGTTGGTTCGTGTTATACATATATTTTTATTTAACGAGTATAACGAAATAAGTAAATTTGAATTGAATACTGCAGTTTTAAATTATATTTGAGTGAAAGATTAAAATCCAGAAAAAAAAGCAAATGTTATATAGAGGTTAAAGCATGGTAAAGAGGCGGAAGTCATGAAGCCGCCATTTTGCTAATTGTTTTAGATGAGAGATGACTCCATTTGTTCATAACATATAAATATTGAAAATAAAAATAAATCACAAGTTGTTTAACTACATGTTGTGCAAATGGTTATTTCGAAAACCCGACTACCTCTGCCTTTCGCTTAACGAAGCCCTGGACCCTAAAGATAAAACTAATGCTGATAATAAAGCCACATGTTTACACCGGATGTATGGTGAGTACTGCTTTATTTACAATTAAAAAACATAAAAATAGTTTATCATATTTGTATAATGTTTAAAAGTTAACAGAGTCAAAATTAATGGAAGGCGTAACGAGTCAGTCGATGCCAGTCCAAAGTAAAAAGTCTGACGATAGTTATGAAATGTTCAAAATGATACAAGTAATGTTAGAAAAGCATACTATAAACATAAATGGTCGTTTTGATAGTAATGATAAAAAATTTAATGAATTAAGGGGGTGAGATTAACGAACGTTTTGATATTAATGAGAGTAAATTGAATGAACAGAATAATAAGTTTGATGCTAAATTTAATGAAATAAAGGGGGAGATGGAACAGCAAAATATAAGAAACGAAAGTAATTTGAATAAACATCGGAACAAGATTGATGAACGGTTAATGACATTTAAGGAACAAGTGATAGAGTCAGTGGAGGAACAGATTAAAAGTAAAGTAACTCAGATAATTAATGACAAGGTAAGTGGTAATTACGGTAGTGATTCTAATAATGAGTTAAGTGATAACAATGATATAATTAAAAATGGTGATGTAATTGAAAATGTGGTATCAGAGAGTGATACATTGAATAATGATAGTGACGATGAGAGTTTAGTAGGAGTAGAAATTAGTGATGAGGTAGTAGTTGTTAATGAGATTGAGAGAGAGCGTGAAGAGAAGTTAGGTGAGTATGGATGGCAAAGGGCAAATTTTCCCTGTGGTATAAGTGGAGTAGACTCCACATGTGTTTTATGAGGACGAAGGTTCCTCCAGAGGTTATGTGGGAGACATGGTGTCTCCAAATGGTCCCTTAAGTTTTTGTTGTGATGTACCTGGTAAAGCCAGGAAGTATTTTAGTGATTTTGTGTTGCCCTTTGCATGGAATGAGATAGTTCAGGGGGGTTGTGCGAGGTATTGTGATGAGAGAGAGAGATAGAGATTTTTGAGATTAATAGAGGTTATGAAATGTTAGTGCAGAGTTTAGATATTGAGAGAGGTGAGCAAATTGACTTACCTTGTGAAATAAAGATAGATGATTTTGATGATACCGCTGTAGATGATAAACACTTACCTTGTACGGTTATGGATTTAGTAGAAGAATATGATAACATAAATTACCTTATGTTGACCAAAAATACTGACGGAGACAGGACAAAAATTACCAAGGTAGATGGGTTTTATGAAATAATGGGAGACAAATATGTAGTTAATTACTGTGTTAATATAATTAACGAAAGTGGTCATTACAATAATAATTATAATGTAATGTATGTCGATAAGAATGAGTTGTGTTATAAATACATCAGGTTAATATACGATGATGGGGATTAAATAAAAAATCAGTGAATGAACATTTTATTATTTTAGTTTATGGTGATGACCTGGCTAGATTATGAAATGAGGTGTGGTAAACAGAAAATTAATGACAAAGAATTGTAAATAAATTTATAGTGAAATTAATTGTGTTTGTATTGTAAAAGGTATTTTATGTAAACAATGTGTGTACATAGTAGAAAGTGATTTTAATAATAATATTGTAGCAGACTAAATAAATAATGAGAGTTTGTAATAAATGAATTGTAATTGTTTTGGAAGAAGGTAATTAAAGTAATGTTGTTTTTAAATAACTGACTGAATTAAAATAAATTGTAAATGAATTAATTGATTTAAATGTGGTAGAAATAAATTTTGATCATGAATCTATATATTAATACGTGAAGAGAAAACTTTGTACCCCTTTTTAAGCATATTGCGCGCACGGAGGAGTGTGAGATTTGGCATAGTTAAAGTTTATATGGAGAAGGAGTGCAGAAAGCTAAAATTTATATATAATATGTGTTACAAATAACATTAAATTAAATAAAATAAAACATTCATTTGCACTTGAAAATTCGTGTAAACTTTTTCAAACAATGGTAATTGTTAAAAATAAAATAATTTTGTTGCCAGGCAATAAAATTATAATTTTTTCATTTTAGTGTACGTTCATACTGCCAATGTCAAACACATAATAGTCTGTCGTTTGTTTAGGTTCATACTGCCAATGTCAAACACATAATAGTCTGTGGTCAAACAGTCGCACAGAGTAGAGATTGTCCCCAAAGAATTTAAAAATGTTGCCAACAAATAATTACTTACAGATTGACTGAATGAGCTGTGAATTTTGTGTGATTTCAAATGTTCCTTTTTCAATAGTCTGTGGAGTGTATGTCAAGGCAAAAAAGCGTTTATTTTATATTTTGTATATTAGATATCTGTGTTTTATATATTAATGTGCAGTTGAAAGTGAAATACAGCTTGCTTAATATATACCTGTTGCAAAAGGAAAATTTTGTAGCAGCAATTTGAATTGACTTACTCTCGCCTAATTATTATTGGTGGTTTCAAAAAAGTGAGTACATTTTATTATTTTTAAATTAAACCCTGTCTAATCTTAGTTTCAGTAATGTTTTTTTTTTACATTCAGATATTCGCACCTACTTCCATTATGCCTCGACATAGAACATTGACGGGTAGGAGTGAGAGACAAAGAAGAAGGAATATATATTCGCGTGAAAGTCAAAATGATAATAGACCAAATGCAAATTTAAATAGTGTAAATAGTATAACATTGACGGGTCGGAGTGAGAGACAAAGAAGAAGGAATATATATTCGCGTGAAAGTCAAAATGATAATAGACCAAATGCAAATTTAAATAGTGTAAATAGTATACAAAATGATGAAATTATTGTGAGGGATACATTTAAATGCGCACTGAATGTCATTCCAAGAAATTTTAATACTTTTGATTGTGGATTAATGCATTTACAATGCAGGTTTTGCAATGCAAAACATTTCGAATCTGAGGTCACTTTAGGTGAAAGGACTGCATTTACTTCATGTTGTCATAAGGGTAAAGCAATATTACCGGCCTTAAGTCAAAATGAATACTTTAAATCATTGTATGATGGACTTACTTCAAATGAACCTTCAATAAAAAGAAAGTCAAAAAATTATTTTGAAAACATTCGTAAATACAATTCATCATTTGCTATGGATAGCTCAGAAGCTAAAATTTCGGATACAGTTATGCGTGGAGTGTATCATTTTAAAATACATGATGTTTTTTATCACAGATCAGGTCCAATGACTGCTGGATATGGTCGCTCACCATGTTATGCGCAATTATATTTTTATGATGTTGACACTGCTGTCAATTATAGATTACGTGAACACTATAATCAAACATGCAATAACAATATAATGCACGAAATCTCTCTTGAATTGGAACGCATTAATCCTTTCGTTCGGTCATTCATTGCAAAGAAAGATCATTGTCAGAGAGTTGAAAATCAAAATAAAGAAATTTGTATGCTCATTAAAGTAAATCGTGATTTAGATCTACGACGTTATTATGATGCAGTTCAAACTGATGTAGCAGTAATATTTAGTACAGTTGATGGTGAGCCACCCTTTGAACAAAATATGGTTTCGTTTTCAAAAGTTAATGGTACCAATAAAAATAACTCTGTTTTGGATTCATCATTGGACCCTTTAGCGTATCCATTACTTTTTCCAAATGGTGATAATGGGTCGCATATCAATATTTCTCATAATGTACCAACTATATCTAATTCAAAAGAGCCCAGAAATAAATTAACCATTCTTCAGTATGCAGCCTATCGACTTGCAATTAGAGAAGATTTTAGCATGTTGCACCATTCACAAAAATTATTTCTGCAGTGGATAGTTGATTTGTATGTGAGAATAGAGGGCACAAGGTTACATTTAATTCGACAAAATCAAACAAGTCTTAGGTCTGAAGTTTACAACAATTTAACAGATTATTTAGAATTGAACCCCAAATGCCAATAATGTTGGCCGTAGAGTAATTTTACCATCTTCATTCAATGGATCTCCAAGAAATATGTATCAGAATTATTTAGATGCAATGTCAATTGTACAACATTTCGGAAAGCCTTCTTTGTTTATTACAATGACTTGCAATCCAAGTTGGCCTGAAATAGTTAGCAATATTGGTGTAGGTGAGTCAGCTAATTAGCAATATTGGTGTAGGTGAGTCAGCTAATTTTCGACCTGATATTGTTGTGCGTGTATTCAAGTCCAAACTGAAAGCATTAATTGAGGGCTTTACACTACAAAAAATCTTCGGTAAAGTTGAAGCACTCATTTATACAATTGAGTTTCAAAAGAGAGGATTGCCTCATGCTTACATTTTACTCTCTTTAAATGAGCAAGATAAAATTGTTAACGCTACCGATATTGATAAAGTTGTATCTGCGGAGATTCCTAACATTCAAACACATCCTACTACAACAGTATATTTGTATATGCAAATGTATTTTGTTATTTATTTGATCTACTGTCTTCTGTGTATTATTAATTGCTTCTTGCCATTCTTGTCGGTCCTTCTCTCTCAATTCTTTACTTTCTTTGCTTTGTCTTGTTAATTCATTCAACTCTTTCATTCCACGTTCATTCTTTTTCTGTAACTCGCTAATGTTCTCTTCCCATTTCTTGGTGTGTTCTTGCAATTCTACTTTTATTTTTCCAATCATTTCTTCATTCTGTTGTCTCTGTCTCACGCTCATTTCTTCATACTGTCGTTTAATGAACTCTAGCAATAACTGGAAATTCATCTCGCGAGGTACTAACGATTGTCCCCCCGCCCTTGTGGTCTCGTCGGCGCTAGTGTTTTCACTCTGCGTCGTATCTTCCTCACGTCCTTCGACGCCTAGCTGGTTGTTCACGTCGAACTCCATACTATTCGAATTGTTGGTTGTCATTTTCGCGCGACTGCGCGTAATCATTCAAGTAAGCTTAAACTAAGTCTATTTTCTATCATTGACTTATTGTCTAACAATTGCTTATAGCCACTGCCTGTCCTCAGCCTACTCACTAATAATAATTATTATTAATTAATCGAGCAATCGCTTCGTGCCCCACGTTGGGCGCCATTTACAACCTTATAATGCCACGCTTTTGGCAGCCATGTACAACATTTTATTTTTGTGTCTGCTGATGTATTTGCATAAATTAATTATTCCATTAATTATATAAATTTTTATCTGTATTTATGAAAGTGCTGCCGGTACGAACTTTGTCGTACTTACGTGTATTTAGCCCCGTAGTTGGACGTCATATACAACTTTATATTTTCTGCGAATTTATGATTGTAAATGTTAATTGTTCAATTAACTAAATTATCTTGATTACTATGATTGACAATTCTTTATCAGTTTTAATAAATTGTTTACTATTGATGCTATATATATCTGTTCATAGGAACTTCATTATGCGAATAAACTAATTGTTTTATGTTTCATATAATGAGTTATGTCTACTACTCACTTAATCCATTTGATTCTAACTACACATGGGCGTGTTGTTACAATGTTATGTTTATCTTGCCTAATTGACATATAAAACCATGTAAGAAATGATAATTACTAGTGTTCCATTCTAAGGAGTTTTCCATAACTGTGTGTTTTCACTACTGATCATGCTTACTGCTCCAGGTCGGGCATACCATATATAATGATACACTTGGATATCACTGAATTTAAATACGTCCCCACGTTCTGGAGCACCATATATAAACAGGTGTTTAGGTCAATAGCAATTATATGACTCAGACACTATGAACATTTGTGAACAATACAAATTTATTTTGTATATTCAATGTCATTTTAAATTCTGAAATAAAGTTAGCGTTACTATACTAGACATTAAAATACACAATGCTGCTATATTGTCTCTAACATCTATCAACATCTACAAATCAATAAAGGTTAATTAATTACTTTACTAATTTCAATATACCCTACTCTATAGATTCATATTTCTCAATTGGCGTTACTCAGAGCAATAAAATAAATGTATAGGCTACTCAGTGCCGAGTTCTTTTTGAGCGGCAGGACAGTGGCAACCTAATCTAATAGTACGTGATTAATAATAATTTACTTGGCGTTTGTATCCGATTTGCGGTGACTAACTGCGTAGTTCCTCATTCTGCGACGAGGTCCTGGCTGTAGATAAGAATATTAATCTACTCCACGTCATTGAATTGTGATACACCAACTCCACTCCACTTGACACTCCGTCGACAACACTATTTGTTCCACATTTGACTTGGATACGCTCATTAACAAAAATGACTAATAGCGGTCATTCGAATATTACTTCATTGTCTCAGAACACTTTCGCGTGCGGGTTCTCTGTCACTCACTGTGTACATGCATTAATAGTTTATGCCACGTTCAACTAGAGCGATTGTGCCATTTATGATGTATATTATTATGCAAATATAAATGGTTTTATTTGCACTTCAGTAAGTTAATTCGTGGCGCAATCTCACTATATTGTCCCATGTCACTTACGTCACGGTAAAGTGATATATTGTCAATACTTAATCACACGCATTCGATTCTTAAAACTGGATATATATAATCACAAAGTCTGATTGAACTTAACTCGACATTGTCTTAATATTTAACTTCCACGATCTAATGAATTCTATTAACGCACGGGTTAGTTCTACAGTTAATTTACTACTTCATTTCGGCGTACTACAGTTTTACATAGTTTCTGACTCACTCCCGAACGATCTATCTGCTTGTATGAACACACTTTACTACAGTCCTTCTGAAATTTGAAATAAGACTGAACTCAAATTGACTGTTTGAAAATTGAAAATCGACTGAACTCTCGTTCTCTGCGAACACCTAATTTTATTTCTTCAGCAACCCGATCCTCTCCACGGATCGCATACCCTTACTCCTCTCTCCGACATGATTGGCTTCTCGCCTCCGATTCTGCGAATCGGAGTATTCTCCTAGATACTCGGGCTGGGGTCCCTGGTTTACTTCCCATTAGCTCTTCACCCTCGTCTCCATGGTGATGTCTTCTTAACACCCGCCTTTACCGAATTCCTTGTTCCTGATAGGTCAGTCTAGACCCCTCTCTAAAAGTCTTGCTGTTCGCACCACCTCCACGTATGACGACGGACCTAATTACACGTTATCTGTTACGCGATTGTCTTACGTTCCCTTCTGTCCTTCCCAAGCAATTTCCGTCCAGCACATGTGTGTTCCCTAACTCGGGTGTGTCGAATCGCCGTATTGTCCTCGACTTCCCTTGTTACGTTCACACGCTGATGGTGGTAAACTTCCAGGAACGAACATCTGCTCTGCAGCCCTCCAAGATGCTCCTTATTTTGTGCCAGTAAGCAAATTACCTGCTGTGCGGATGTTCTTTTGTTCTTAATTGCATCCACTCTTATACTGCCTTTGTGGAAAATGTCATGTCCATGTGCAGTCGCTAACTCGCACGTGTAGGTCGACAAATGCTGGCGTCCCCTTAGTACATGTTTTCTCGGTAATTGTGATGAAAAGACGTAGTCTTTTGTTTCTTTGTTATTGTAGCCTTTTGCGCTTATGTCGTTCATTCACGTCTAACATCTGCTGTGTGCTGAGGCATTGTCTTTCTTAAGTCATTGTCTAACGGCGGCCGTTTGGCTATAACATGCATCACTCTTGACAGTTGACGCCCGCTACAGTGCCGTTTACTCAAAAAAAAATTCTCTACAGTAATTGGTTCACACTACATTACATGAATATGTTGTAAAACACATGATGCATGGTCCATGTGGTGTACTTAATCCAAATTCTGTATATATGAGAGATGGAAAATGCACAAAAGATTACCCAAAACGATTTAATGAATTTACATGTGAATCATTAAATGGATATCCATTATACAGAAGGCGTGATAATGGTATTAATGCTGAAGTTCACGGTAGCTGCCTCAACAATCGTTATGTTGTACCATATAATCCGTATTTACTTGCCAAATTTAATTGCCATATAAATGTTGAAGTATGCACTACAGTTAAAAGTGTTAAATACATTTATAAATACGTGTATAAAGGCTATGACAGTGCATCTGTTGAATTAGGTTCAGAGAGAAATGAACCAGGTCAAGAAATACAAATTGATGAAGTTAAAAATTTTTTAAATGGCCGTTATGTCGGATCAATGAAGCTGTATGGCGCATCTATGAATTACCAATGCATTTTCAATCACATGTCATCGTTAGACTTGACATTCATTTACCGCGTAGACAGAATGTTTACTTTCGAGAAGGGCAAGAACGTCAAGCAATTGAAAATTCAAGACAAACAAAATTATTATTATTTTTTGAATTGAATCGATCAGATCCATCAGCGCATGAATATAAGTATATTGAAATTCCTTTGCATTATGTGTGGGAAGATTCCCAAAAAAAATGGAAGAAGAGAAGGCGTGGAGGTGATAAAATCATTACACGCATATTGTATTGAACTACTTAGGGTGTTAAGAGGAGATGATGATGCCCCACGTTGCAGGCGGTAATTTGTAATGAAACTTTTTAGATTCCCTCTCCTTACAGCCTCACTGTTGGGCTGGCCAATTTGTAATAAACTAAGTATGGTGAGTCCTTCTTCGATCAGCCCCGACGTAGGAGTTGTCAATTTGTTACGGAATAAGTATGTTAGGTACTAGCGGTGAAACGTCCGTCTTATTCAAACCTCACTGTTGTAAACCAATTTTATAAAGAACTAATTGTTAATTATGTGAGGACGTGTGTTATATTATATGTAAAACGCTGGAGACGTCAAATTATAAAGAAATCTTGTCTATGGGTGTAATTAGTTATAATAGACTCCTGTGTATCAAACGCCAAGTAATATGTTGCAGGTGGCAATTCGTAACAATTACAAATGTTGTTGCCTGTCTTAATTAATGTTTTATTAATGAATATATCTTTCAGTCGTGACCGATGGAACCTTCGGAAAATAGATTATTAAACAAACAAATTTATAATTATGTTCTTGAATTTATAATCGTACTACTCTATAGACTTAACTTAGTTTTCAGTGGTTGTGTAATATTAGCAATATGTATGGAGCATTAACTGAATGTAAGGGGAATTTGTGTCAACCCTAGTCACTCTATGTTAGAAAATTTCATTCAAATTTAGTATTAAACACAAGCTAGTTCAGCAATCTTCCATCCCACCAGCTGCAAACTTTGAGCGCTGTTACTAGTAATAAGCGTACTTATAGGTTAGTTATTCGTTATGTTTGTATCAATCTTTTTGTAAATTATTCCACCCACCACATATAGTATTTATTCTGCAATAACTTAAACGTTATCTCATACAATAAATGTACTTTATTTATTTTCTCTATTAATTAACAGGTTACGTTGTCTCAAAAAACAATAATACGATCCAATCGATCATCCAGACCATATATCGATTATTAATTACTCAAATCCTAAAAACATATACACTTGAAAATAATAACAAATAATTCTTATCCCAGGGTTCGTATAGTTCTTGGAACCATTAGTAAGGCCAGGTAAAATGCATAATTAAGGTTGTTCAATTTACAAAATAAAATTGTTTACTTAAAATACAGTGAAATGAAAATAAGTTGTTTTTTTACCAAACCGACGAAAATTTCGTCTGGCGGTGGACGTTTGTCAACAGTGGCCAAAATGCGGCTTATCTCGTCTTCATCCAGTGAAATAGCTCTGGTTTTCAATAAAATTGATGGTGGTGTGTACTGGTAAACCCTCAGGAAATCTTCTGGCTTCTATTCTTCTTTTTCGATCTTCACAATTCTTGGTCCCAGTGAAATGGAATTAGGATCCCAGCTTCTCTGCTGCTAATGAAGGTTATTATGCCAAACCGAGTCTTCTGGTATTTCCAATAATTCCGTTAGTTCAAAATTTAATTCTTTTACTGATCTTCGGTTTATAGTATGAACGGGTTTAATACCAAATCCAGCGGAATTATTTAGTGAATGAGGTGAGAGGCTTTCAATTCTTTTTTACTGTATTCGTTTACAATTTGGAGGGTTATTTAATTGGTATTATTCATTAGCATTAAAGTATAATTGTTTTACAAAAAAGGTTTTTCAATTTGGATACATATTTCCTTTAGATTTATTCATATTTTTTAAATATATCGGTCCATCTCAACCTAATAGCTTGTAACAATCAGAACGAATTAATTCAAAATCAACAACTTCTGCAATTCAGTTGCCTTAACAACCACGTTTTCTATATATCCTTGAGCCGGCATTATAGAATATTACTACTCCTTTCCAATAAAATACTCCATGCTTGGATTAATATTGAATCACATAAAATTCTCCCCTAACCTTCCTTCCTGAACAGTAAATATTTTACCAGAGTTTCGTTGGACTGGGTTTACTAAAAAGGTATTAATTTCCTTTCACTAATATGGAATTTAGGCCTATAGATTCACTTACAACCATTATAACATTATTTGGTTTTTTAACTTAATTTTCTTTTTACCTGACCTACTGTACAATTAATTACTGGTTACATGGTTAATTACATGAATTTTAATTTACTGGTGGTTATTTTTTTTTTATATTAATTAACTGGTTCTGGAACCCTTTATTAATTTATGATATAATTGTCAGAACTACTTGTTAGACTTGAAACACTGGTCACACTCCTGATCCAGTTTATAAACATTAATTAAAACAACAGTATTTTTCAACTTTATACAATACTGAGAACTTAGTACAGTGCCTAACATTGGTAACTATACTGGGTTGTATAAAGACAAATCTAATATAAATATAAACATAATTATTGATGAAGTATTATTATCAAACAACATCATTTCATTTTTAGCATATTCAACATACAACATAAATACTCTGTAGACCTTAACATGTCACAGTACAAAACAAACATTTCATTACATTCAATCATTCATTGGTCTGGCTCTTTTACATTTAATATTAGTCATTGCCTCCTTTTGACTTGAGGTACTTCTCAAGCACATGAACTATTGAACAACCTTAAGTCAGGGTATGGTCCTTGACCATATTTCATTCAATTTTTATGTAACGTTGGGGAACCTCAACTATGTTACGTTACAATATATGTAGTATCACCAAAAGACATCGAACTTTTCCATTTACGATTGCTTTTATTACATGTCTGTAGTCCAAAATCATTTGAGGATGTTAGAACATACAATGGAATTATACACACTTCTTTTGTTGAAGCATGCCATGCTCGCGGCATTGCTTCAAATGATAATGAATGGCGCGAATGTTTAAATGAAGCAAAAGAATTACATTCACAAAAAAAATGCGAAATTTATTTGGTTACATTTGTGCATTAAATGTGCCAGCCAATGCATTGGCGTTATGGAATGACTTTAAAGTATATCTTAGTGAAGATTTTTTGAGAGATTACAACGAAGAAGTATCCTTTAACACAGCTCTATTAGAAATTGAAGATATTTTGAATGTTCATAATTTGTCATGTCAAGAACTTGGTTTACCAGTTCCCACGTATTCGCAGAGAACAGACGAAGCAAATGCTATTGATCCAATAGAACAAGAGTTTCTGTTTTGTGAGCGTTATGAAACTGCAAATATTGAACAGCGTAATCTAATTGATCGTGTGATTCGTGAAGTTTTGTACCATGATACTGGATCTAATGTTTTTTGTTTAACCGCTCATGCAGGTTGTGGAAAAACATTCACACAAACAGTAATCATTCACAAATTAAATTTGGTTAATCTTAGTTGCATTGCAACAGCGTTCAGTGCCATAGGTTCAGCTCTATTACTTGGAGGTAGAACTTTACACAATGTGTTTAAATTGCCTATACCCATTTTGGAAAATTCTGTACCGAATATTACCGCAAATAGTAGCTATGGACGTTACATAAATTCATCATCATTGATAATTATTGATGAAATTTCTATGTGCCCACCGCAAGTGTTGAAAATCATAGATAGATTATTGCAGGATCTATGCGATGAAAATGATAAACATAAACCATTTGGAGTGAAAACGATACTTCTGTGCGGTGATTTTCGGCAAATC
The DNA here is from genome assembly GCA_034769895.1 of Magicicada septendecula. Taxonomy (NCBI): domain Eukaryota; kingdom Metazoa; phylum Arthropoda; class Insecta; order Hemiptera; family Cicadidae; genus Magicicada; species Magicicada septendecula. Next base: position 414,571,213 of record CM068370.1, read on the forward strand.
TTACCAGTTGTCCCACATGGATCACGTGCAACTTAATTGAAAATTGTGTCACGAGTTGGCATAAATTTTAAAGTCATTGTACTGGTATCCGCATACAATTAATTAAAAAAATTTTAATTATGGCATAAATTTGTTTATTTTCATAAAGTAACATTTACTCAAAATATGAGAGCCTTACCAAGTGAAATAAAATTTGTCGAATTCTTGAAAAAAATTGGTAATGATGAAGGCTTACAATTCCCTCAGTTTAGTAAAAATATTATTGAAATACCTCAGCAATTAATAGGAGATGAAAATAATATTATTAATGAGGTGTATGGAAATATTTCCGAAAAGATACTCTCAGATAACATATTGAAGTCAGTTATTTTAGCACCTAAAAATGATGATTGTACTTTTATTAATACTGATATACTTAATCGAATATCAAGTGAACAGAAAACATATCATAGCTACGATAAAATAATTTGTGATGATGACAATGAAATCAATAACTATCCAGTAGAGTTTTTGAATTCTTTGACTATTAGTGGTTTGCCACCACATAAGTTAGTATTGAAAGTTAATTGCATCGTTTTACTGATCAGAAACTTAAATACAAAGGAAGCATTAGTCAATGGAACAAGAATGCACATCAAGTGTATGCATCGTAATGCTATTGATTGCGAAGTTTTAACTGGAACCGCACGCAATAAGAGAATTTTGATTCCACGTATAAATTTAACATATTCCGATACTGTTTTACGATTTAACTTTCAAAGAACTCAATTTCCAATTATACCTGCATTTGCGATGACAATAAATAAGTCTCAGGGACAAACATTCGAAAAAATTGGAATTTTATTGAGGCAGCCAGTTTTTACACATGGTCAATTGTACATCGAGGCAAGTAGAGTTCGATCATTCGATGGTTTGAGATTTTATATTTCCGAATATAATGGCCAAGGGCATTTAGCAAATGATGAAAGAATTTTTACAAAAAACATCGTTTACACAGAAGTTCTGAATAATTAAATTCACTTTCAAACTATTTTAAGTTCAATGGACAACATTTATTTTTTTGACCGCCCGGTTTTTTTATTTAATGAAAAAATACGAGGCACGTATTTCTTATTTCATTTTTTATTTTGTATTAATTTTTTATTTAAATTTTATATAATTCAAAAAAGATAGCCAAATAACTGTGTAGCCTTGGCGAAACCTGGTCAGTACGGCAATAAAAAAAAACCCAAGGAAATGTCAAAAAACGCGTTATTGCTTTTTAAATATGGCTTAGCCAAGCTAAACCTCATTTTTCGTATCTTTCATATTTTTCAAATAACTCGAAAATTAATGCATAGAAAAAAAAATTATATAAGCTTTGTAGCAGATAATCTTCAAACTGTTTTCGAATTTTGTTCCTTACCAAAAATGAAATGTAATCCACTGGAATTGAAAACAATGTATCTTATACTTCTATGAATGTCAAGTCTCATTTTTATTAGCGTTTATTTGATTCAATAATAACATGAAAAAATTAAAACTGACAATGAATTATATCAAAAAATAAATACGAATACAAGCTGTAATTGTGTTGTTTTTCACCTGTTACTAACATTAAATTTTAAATTTCATAGGTATTGCAGGGAATTAAGGCAAACAACACACGCTAATGACGTATTTGTACACGCTCGCAGCTGATGTAATAGAACAAAATTCAAAAAAATTTTATGCAATGATTATAGAGGTATACTCTTTGACAAAAGAACCTCAATAACGTTCAAACTTAAAAATTTAATGAATTACGGTCGAATTTCGACCACTGGACGACCACTAGTTTAAATTATTTTATGAGATTTGAACTTTAAAATAAATAGTATATGAATAAATGTAAAATGTGTTTAGTTGTGGAGTCATATGATTGTTATAATGTTTCAGAAGATACATGGAGTTATGTACATTATTTGGTGGTGAGAAATGTTTATATTTTTTGTGTCTATGACAGTAATCATGAATTCAAGTATATGAGTGATGTAATGTAAGTATGAAGTTTATAATGCAACTTAAATAAAGTAAAATGTTTAATGTTCGAATTATAAATTTCAAATGTGTTTAAATGGTTTTAAATTAAATGATTAAATTAACTTGAGATAGATGTGATTTTTCTGGGGTAATTTTCAATGATTAAATTAATGGAAAATGTTGTAAGAGATGGAGTTTGGGTGATAATAATTGTTTCAATAAGGTATTAAGTTAGTCCAATGTAATTTTAAATGGGTGTTAGACAGAATAAGAATTTTGGAATAAAGTAATACAGAAACGGAGTATTAGTAGGTACACAGTAGCGATAGTGCATGTATGTAGAGTAACGAGAGTGATGTAATTGCAGAGTAAATAATTGATGGTGAAAATTTGTAAAGAGGGTGGTGTGATAAGGATTCCTCAACGAAAGGCGTTGTGGCGGGACGTGAACCGTATGTGCGTTGGTGGAGTTACCTGGGAAAGGGCCAGGAACTAATAAGGGAATGAATATACGGGAAGGGAACACACATCCTAGGTACAAAGAGGGTATCAGGTATTTTGTTATAAGAGTAGAATGATTTAAGGTGAGTTAGCGTATTGGGTTAATTGAGGTAAATATTTTTGAGAGATTGGTGTCACCCTATGTAAATCTGTTGGTGATTGTTAGAAGGGATGAAGGGGGTAAGGTTATATTTTAATGCCTTTTTAATAAATCGAATTATTATGAATGACTGATAATCACCCAAACCAATTGATGATGAAAACATTTAATAGAAATTCATGATTGAAATGTAATACTAGAATGTAACCAGGTAAAGAGTTAATAGAATTTGAAACTAAACCTAAAATTTGAAATGTTTGTAATTTTATTCAGATGCAGATTAAATGTTTATTTTAATGAAGTGAAAGAGAGTAAATCTTTTTTATTAAATGGTCAATTAAATTGTAATTAAAGATTCAATCGTTAGTTGGTGATAGCCTAGGTAAGTAGGAATAGATTAGTTGAGATGAATAAGTAAATATTTTGTTGTACTCACTATTTTAAGTTAATGAAGGAGTGTAGGGAAGGTTAAGAAAGAAATGTATGGTGTTAAAACGCACTGTAACCCCTCTTTATTTTTGTAATACTTTATAAATTTTTTTTAAGAGGGGCCACTAGATATTTAAAACTAGGCAGAAGGCCTAGAGAAGCAAAAAAATGCGCTGGGTCCAGTGAGACGGGACTTGCAATTAAACTCTGGTAACCAACAATAACAGCATTTATTAGGTGAAATTACATGTATCACAATTCCAAAACCCCGTAATACTCCGTAATGTCCAAAATCACATAATTATACATTTATAGCCCCTGTTTATAACACATTGACAACAAACATAAAAGTCGAACATAATACATGTATATATATATATATATATATATATATATATATTGTAATCTAAAAGATTATGTTATTTGTAATATGTTATACCCCACTGTTGGGTTCGCCAATTTGTAACGAATTACTTATCTAATGTTACTACTCTTTGAAACTCTCGTCTAATTATGCCCAAGTATTTGTAATATAAATATACTTATAAGTGTAATATAATAACTCTTGTATTTATTTTATTTTAAGCCCCACTGTTGGGTTCGCCAATTTGTAACGAATTACTTATAATGTTACTTTATTGAATTAGATGAAGATCAAAAGCTCCACTGTGGAATGCATCAAATTGTAATATTTTACTGTAGATGAGATCTCCTGCAAATCAATGTTAATTTATTTATAACGAAAATTATTTATTATGTGGTTGATATTATTCGGTTCTTGATAATAGATCCGTATTAAATAGTTATCAAGTGTTTTAGAAGAGAAAAACGCTATATTCCAGTTATTATATTGAATAATTCAATATTTTTCTCCAACCCTAGTCGGTATATACTATCGAAATTGTAAAGGGAAAAAAGCGGAGAGAGTAAGTTAGTTCTCTATTCTCCTGTATTCACCAGCTGTCAACAAACGAGCGCTGTGGTTGGCGATTGACCAGTTATAGGTTAAGTCGTTCCGCTTGATGCGTTCTCACGTTCCTTTCTCTGTAATTTACACCCTATTCTAAACACACTAATTATTCTACAAATAACAAGGATTCTTTATTTTATATATATTTTAATTACAACAGCTGCTTCATCTTGCTACTAATACACCATATCGATTACACAATACATAATCGATTTGTTATTGAATTTGGGTTTTAGATGTGTTACAATTTAATTATAATTTTCAGTTTGTTTTTTATCTCAGGGTACATGTAGTTCTTTTAACTATTAGTAAGGTCAGGTAATGCAATTTAAGGTTACTAGGTATTACAATTTAGTTATAAAATCTTATTATATAAAGTTAAAACATAAGTAGGTTTTTTACCGTAAATTGACAAGGTACTTAAGGTGGCCGTGTTTCGCTACGCAGAGACGAGAACAGTATGTGGATTCAATTGTCTGGAAAATATCAGCCTCGGTCTTTTCAATAAAAGTTTGGTATTGATGTCCCAGGAGGTAGTAGAAGTTTCAGCTCCGATCTTCGTGAATCTTCACAGTTCTGGCGGTTACAGGTCCCAATGGAATTTGTGTAGTATTAAGATTTTCGTTCAGTTGTGGAAAGTGAGGTTTGGACGTGATTCTAAATTTCTTTGTTCGTTTTTACTATATTTAATTAATTTAGCATCTCCACGCTATGGATTGTCTTCATTTATTCGCTGTTGATCTTCATCATTACTCCTTTGCCATTAATGGGTTGATTAATTTGTTTTTTTTGGAAATTCGTTAAATTTATTAAAAGATCGAAGTATATTGATTGAGGAGTAGTTTCTGCATTCGATCCACTGTCCTTTTAATGGATTATTATTTTTGAATTTTCATTTATTGTACTTCATTCGTTAGGTTTTTTAAATTCTTTTCTGGATTTGTATTAACTGAACTTAACCCATTCACATGTAACAATTAAGTGTTGAAATCAACAAGATATCTTGCATTTAGTCGTCCCTAACAACCATCTTCCTCTTCTGTCATTGGATAATATTTGTTATCCTAGAGCCGTAATTAGGAAATATTCTTACACTTATTTAATAAAATACTCCCTTATTGGAATTACATTAAATCACCTAAAACTTTCACCTAATATGCATTATCAAACCATATACATTTTACTACATTTTCTTCTTGATCAACTTATTTTAAAAGGTATTATTTTCCTTTTACAAAATACTAATTTTAGGCCTATTTGTTTTATTACATGTGTTATAATTTTTTGTTTTTAATTTAACTTTTCTGACCTGACCTAACCTACTGTACAATGAGTCACTGGCTAATGGCCAATTATTCTAATTTTATTTTATCCTGATTTCAATTTATTATTATTATTTATTTTATCATTGAACCCTTCATTGGTTTATAACATAATTGCAATGACCCCTTGACAATTTATTAACAATTATTGTCTTCCTGGCCAAGTTTACAAATATTATTTTTAAACATTTTTCTTGCCTCCAGAAACGATTAAGACTATAAAATAGGTTAATTACCTGCTGTCAAACGTTTCTTAAAATCCTTTTAGGATGACTCGAGTTTCGACACCATTTGGTGTCATCATCAGATCGGAATATGAATTACGTCAAAACATTTTGATGCATATACATCACGTCAGATATTAAAACATTAAAAACAACACATAACATTATATAAATAATAAATAAACTATATCACAACAAATAACATTATAACAATAAAATATAAAAACAACGCGGCCGCAAACGAACCTGTACAGGAACGCACCCCACGGTAAGACTAATCAATGCCGGTTTGACCTTGGTTCAATTTTATCGATCTGACATAGCCAATTTCTCGCTCTATAAGATCGATTCTATTAAATAAAACATTATTGGTATGTATTGCTTTCTCATTTAGGATACGATTGTGATCCTTCTTTATGGCTTTATATATCTCAAACCTTTCAAGGGTGTCCAGCTTTAGTGACTTTTTACATTTATGTAGGATATCCAAATTATCATTAATACTCTTTATATTATGGTTATATGAGCTCAAATGTTCTGCAAATGTAGATCTTATTACATTTGACTTGGAGCTTGGGATATGTTCTTTATAGCGTAATTTGAAAGAACGACCTGTTTGTCCTATATAGAACTGTGTGCAATCAGAACAATTAAGTCTATATACACCAGTACCATCAAATATATCGGAGGGTATATTTTTGTTAGTAAATGTAAGTTTTTTCTCAAGTTTATTACTTGCCTTTGAGGCTAAAGTGATATTATGCTTTTTTAATTGGTTTTTTAAAGTATGGTATAGATTTTCACCATATTCTATAGCAATGTATTTGTTTACTTTTTCTTTGGATATATCAATTGGTTTATTTTGTTTTTTATTAATTATTCTGTCTACTATATTACTTTTGTATCCATTGGCTAATGCTATGTGTTTGATAATGTTTAGTTCATTGTTATAATCATCTGTGGATAAGGGCAATGCCACAAAAAATGATAGATCCCAAGGCCCCTAGACTTAAGGGCCTTCCTAAAATACATAAAAATAATATGCCTGTCCGTCCTTTAGTTAATTTTATGTCTGCACCTTCATATAAAATTGCCAAAAAACTCGAAAAAATTTTTAGACAACACATAACGTTCAATAAAAATTATAGCTTGAAAAACAGTTTAGAACTGGTCGAACTTACAAAAACTATTACAATCGAGCCGAGACACACTCTCGCCTCATTCGACATAGTAAATCTATACACGAACATACCTATTACCGAAACGTTAGAAATAGCTAAAAATTTATTACTATCTAAGTCCACATTAAATCATGAAACAGTTGATGAGTTAATCAATTTGACAAAAGTAATATTAGAACAAAATTATTTTACTTTCGACAACAAATATTATTTACAACGGGATGGTTTAGCTATGGGATCCCCATTGTCAGGCATCCTGGCTGAAATTTACCTAAATCATATTGAAACAAACGAAATTTTATCGACTAAAAACAAACATTATACAAAAATTTTATTTTACCGACGATATGTGGATGACACAATAATGATTTACAATGGCAATTGCAGACAATTAGAAATGCTTAAAAAACATATGAATACAATTACAATTAATTTACAATTTACATTAGAGACTGAAATGAATAATAAAATTAATTTTTTAGATTTAACTTTAACTAAAATAAATAATAAAATTGACTATAATATTTACAGAAAACCAACAATCACGGATCATGCTATTCACGCCTCATCGTATCACCCTATTTCACAAAAAATGGCTTTTTTCAACTGTATGGTTCATAGATTGCTGGCATTGCCCTTATCCACAGATGATTATAACAATGAACTAAACATTATCAAACACATAGCATTAGCCAATGGATACAAAAGTAATATAGTAGACAGAATAATTAATAAAAAACAAAATAAACCAATTGATATATCCAAAGAAAAAGTAAACAAATACATTGCGATAGAATATGGTGAAAATCTATACCATACTTTAAAAAACCAATTAAAAAAGCATAATATCACTTTAGCCTCAAAGGCAAGTAATAAACTTGAGAAAAAACTTACATTTACTAACAAAAATATACCCTCCGATATATTTGATGGTACTGGTGTATATAGACTTAATTGTTCTGATTGCACACAGTTCTATATAGGACAAACAGGTCGTTCTTTCAAATTACGCTATAAAGAACATATCCCAAGCTCCAAGTCAAATGTAATAAGATCTACATTTGCAGAACATTTGAGCTCATATAACCATAATATAAAGAGTATTAATGATAATTTGGATATCCTACATAAATGTAAAAAGTCACTAAAGCTGGACACCCTTGAAAGGTTCGAGATATATAAAGCCATAAAGAAGGACACAATCGTATCCTAAATGAGAAAGCAACACATACCAATAATGTTTTATTTAATAGAATCGATCTTGTAGAGCGAGAAATTGGCTATGTCAGATCGATAAAATTGAACCAAGGTCAAACCGGCATTGATTAGTCTTACCGTGGGGTGCGTTCCTATACAGGTTCGTTTGCGGCCGCGTTGTTTTTATATTTTATTGTTATAATGTTATTTGTTGTGATATAGTTTATTTATTATTTATATAATGTTATGTGTTGTTTTTAATGTTTTAATATCTGACGCGATGTATATGCATCAAAATGTTTTGACGTAATTCATATTCCGATCTGATGATGACACCAAATGGTGTCGAAACTCGAGTCATCCTAAAAGGATTTTAAGAAACGTTTGACAGCAGGTAATTAACCTATTTTATAGTTACAAATATTATCTTATGATATCTTCATTAATTATTCAAAGTAAATACACTTAACATGATACAATACATAATAAATACACTTGTATTTAATTACTTAAATACAAGTTTAACATGAATGAAATTAGTATCCATTACTTAATACTTTCTTAAAGCAATGGCTTCACACCTGCTACATACAAAACACAGAATAAATATCGTGTAAACAAAATATCATGATAAAGCACAACAACGTACATCATTATAAAACATTAAATATCAATTAAACAGTCTACTATTTTCAAACTTGTCTATAGTAAATTCATCTCATTAGACACTGTGTTTATAGTTTACATCTTCCACTGATCACTCCATATTTTATACTTGTAGACATTTTACTATTATTAATATATTTATTAGGTGAGGTTTACCTTCCTGACCTTAATTATGGCATACATTGGGTATTGTTTTAATTTATTTTGACAAAGTTTTTATGTAACGTCTGGGACCTTAACTTTGTTACGTTACAATATATATATATATATATTCCCCTCAATCTGAACTGATCATGATCATAACTCAACAAATTTTGTTTTGTTTTGTTTTAATCTCGACATTATAAAAAGATACTTTTATGTATATATTAATCACTCCCTCTCTAGAACACATAACACCCTCTGACATCACAATTAAATTTCATAAAATCACAGTTACAACTCATATGCCATCATACTCAAAGGCCCCACGGCCCGCCTGTATATTAATCCTTTATCGCCCCGTGATATAGAAACATCAGATAACTGACCCGCCAATATCTATTAAATAAAAGGAAACTAATGTCATCGACCAAGACCACCTCTTATACATTGTTATAATGTCGGCAGCCCACATAATTAACTACGAACTGTAACAATTCCATGTCAGATACAAATATACATTATAAATTGAGAAAACATTTGGAATGGCTGGTAATTAAAAAATATAATGATAAGTAAAGCTTGCTATAATGATAGGCAAAATGTGAAACTTGTTGATCTATATAATGCACAGAACCTTTCTAAAAATCTGTCATAAGAATGTTAAATGTTTAGAAATTATTCTTATTTAATTATATACCTAGTCATTATTTAACCATAAGGATTTGATAATAACAAAAATTAACAAAACAGGTTTAGCATATGATAGCCAGAAAATCTTAAGTTACAAAATATAGGTACCGCCTGTACAATTTCATTCCATGTAAAAATTTTATAATCTCCAAAATATTAAATATATAGACCTTAAAGAAAGAGAAAATGTTAATTTCAGCCATCTGTGCATATATAAAATAAAACATGCTGTATTCGTCCGGCTGCATGAGTGTACCAGAGCAAGCCTGACCTGACCAAATATGACCCGTAGAAAGCTGCATGAAATGGCACCAACAGGTGTTTACCTTGTGAACAGAAAACCCATTTATAAAATAACACCCAGAAACAGAATAAAAAAAACAAACCCCCCTAAACCCTTGTATACAGGAAAATCATAAAATGTAAAATCCCAGTAATAATCTAAGAAAGACATCCGAACCAGCCGGTCCGGAATCAAGAAAATCATACCTTTATACTTAATTTAGAACAAATTTTCCCTTACAACTTTTGCACCCATAATACATACGAAAACATCTCTGGTACCCTCCCACAGGTCAGCTTACAATTGCAGCGGTTGTACTGTATTATCAAGTTTAATTTACATTGAAATTGTCTTGCCGACACACCCTCGATTTAACCATGTCGCGGAATAAAGTTAAACTGCTATAGCACAAACACCTCACATGGGATGTTCCGCGGGCCAGGATAAAATAAAAAAAGAGTTTATATCACCTCATACGAAGCGGGCAGTTCCATCATTGTTGGCGGCAGCTGGTCGTCCCTCCTCAGTTACAGACGAAGCTTCAGTGGTTCATAGCTGGTGACGGTGGCAGCACACCAAGCTGTGGTGAGATCTCCATTCTTGGGCGAGAACCCTAAATATTCGAAATGATTAATGTACTGTCCACTATTGCTTGTACATTTGTCATGTATACCAAACACCCGACCTAGTGTTCCCAACGAACTCAAAATAATGCATAAAAAATTTTAAATTTTGTATTTGATTTATATGTTACTAAATGATCATCATTCACTCATAACCAAGCACAGTAATGAGGAACGCACACCGGCTTCGACCAGCCTCAACATATCTTGACATGCTCCCAGCCACTGGCCACGTGGCGTTACATTCGATCACAAGTTTTGCAAATAACGAATACTTTAAAGGCCCATCAGCTACAGACAATTAACGGATACACAGTACTTCATCTAGGGCGATCTTAAAGTTTACAATTAAATGATTTACTCAAAGAACATCCACACTTCCGGTTTCCCATGTGCGTTCATACATAGTTAACAAGATACAGTTTTTACTAAATTACTTAATTCGGTTACGTCTTTATGCAAGGCTGAATGAACAATTCAATTACAGGCGGTATTCAAATAAAACAACATTAATTAAATATCTCACCATACTCACACACATCTGATCGACACCACGTGCATTCTACATGTTCGCATCTGGAATGAATAAGTTTTGAATTTAAAATTTCTTACAACCAATTATTATGTATATGTATATAATGCACTTACCGGTGAGTCTTGAACACTTAGCCTGCCATAAAGATGAGTAAGACAACACCCAAAAAGACTGCTAGACCGAGGGAGGCAGCTGAAGTAATTTATGCAGTGAGAGCCAGAGCGGAACTGAACATTTACCATGTGCTCCGAATCGAAACCTGAACTCCGCCCGCTAGATAGCGTTCACAGTCAAAACATTCCCCAACTAGTAACTAGACACTTATCCGAATCAGAAAAGCTAGTATTGCATTTCCTCGAACGCCGGATTGTGCAAACTCCCGCACAACACAACCAAGACTAGAAATTTCATGCAATTCAAATTGTAAATTTTAAATGTAACCATATCATAAACAAATATATCTTTTACTTGTGATTCCCCAACTTTCGGGCGGTCACGGAGTCACCGAACCCTGACCGTGGATTTGGATTATTGGTAGCAAGTGTGGTTGGGCAGATTGTATCCTAGCCATACGTGTTATTATTTTCAAAATTGGTGAATTTAGAAATTAACCGGGGGGTCAATTCAGGGGAATCACCAAACTATGGAACAGCGGCTATCATCGTAGGGGGTGATAGTGCCGTGTTAAGGGTGTGTAAATCATATTTAGTAGGATTACTGGTGTCCTCGGACACCAGTAATGCCGAATTTTTTATAACGCTGAACCAAGAACGGTATAGGCAGCGTCTATACCCTATATATATATAAACTTCAGTTCTTGGGGATGCAACTGGGCGCTACAGTCCAGGGGGGCCATAGTGTGTGTGGTAAGGAGGTTACTCAGGGGAGTAACGAATTAAAATTTGAAACTGAATGATGCTGACTAGCTGATAAGCTAATGAAATGATTTTATTTTGAGTCAAGAGATACTATCCAAAAGGCAGATGATTAACGTTTTCCAATAGATAACTTGTTCAGAAATAATTGCTTTAAATATGTTATGCTCTGTATGATAATTTTATAAATGACTACTGATGGCAATGATTAATTCTAGGATAGAAGGTGTTTATTATGTTTTATGATGTTGTACTATGTTAGAGTGTAAGAATTATAAACATGTGTGATGCATTTTACATTGTATAATTTTTTTGAAGTGTATCTAGGGTAAGGTCATTCACCTGACCATGAGACATCAGCTGATGACTGGTGTAAGATATGTAGTATGTTCCTTATAATTGATTTGTAGATTCTTTTGTTAATCAATTTAACTAAATGATGGAATAATAATTTTTATTGACAAAATAATTCTTTTTGGAGATTAAATTTTTTTTGGAAAAAAAAAATTTTTGTTCTTTGCCATAAAGAATTTTATTTTAATTTTTTATGTTCACTATAGGTAGAGAAGGTGTCAGCTGATACATGATGTTCATATTATGGTATATTTTATAATCATATGTAATTGTGTTTGAATAAGTGGATAGGGACAAGTTGTTTATTTTATTTTGTGTAACAGGATTGTTAACAGGTAAATTAAGAGGAGTAGTAGTAAAGTTTGAGTTTTGAAAACTATGTTTAAATTAATTGAACCAAATAATGTAAAGTAACATACAAGTAAATTTTTGATAGGGTACGTAGATTTATTTAACTGTTGGAACCAAATTTGAATTTTATATTAATTTTATATTATAATAATTAATGTGCAGATAGTGTGTAATTAGTAATGAATATGTGTACGCACCCAGTACTTGCTAAAGGCAACCCAGTATGTATATAAAGGGAGATATATCGGTTGAGGATCTGGTATGGTATAAAGCCAGTTTTAGAACTTTATTCAGAATGTTACAAGGTTAGGTGGTACTGTGGTGAGTACCGGACCGACTTTACGGTGTTGAGATCTCGAACAGAGAAGTCCAGTAATGTCGTTCAGATACAGCCATAGTGGCCGAGCTAGGGGGGTAGTTTACCCATGACGTGTTTAGAAATTAAAGGGGGTTGTTGGCGCCATATCCTCACCGATCCTCTTAGGGTTTAGCAATGAGAGTTTTTCTGTTTCGGCAGAAAACCTCTCATTGGGGGGGGTATTGTAACGGGGCAAAAGGGGTGAGACAGGTTTTGATCATTTTAACCAGTAAACCAATCTATTTGAAAGTTACTATTCGGTAACAGTCAGTGCAAGGTGCGCATTGGAATTTGCGACCAAGAATATACGGTGAATTGACTTTTGCGTCGAGACTGTCGCGGTGTGGCACAGGAATGTAAAATTGTTAGCGAGGGCGCGTATTCACCTTCATGTGCGCACTCCCTCGGCCAACATTCTCATGGTTTCGGCATGTATGAATACATTCTTTCGCGCCGTGTGTGTGCAGAAAACAGCGTCAATCAACTACAGAACCCCCATCCGGCCGGATGCAACACAACGGCTCACGAACCGAAAATTATTAAATTTTACAAAATAGGGTCTAGAGTGTGATATAAATTAATAGAAATTAAATGTAAAAAACAGTTATAATGCAGTGACGCAAAAAAATTTACCAACAGAACTTTTTCGAACAAACCAGTGGAATTTATAAAGAAGGTGAGAACGTGACTAAAATTTACAAATGAGAACTTTTCGGATATAAAACAGTGAACCACCAAAACGACCGAACTACAACATTTGACGTCGTGATCCGCAGGAAAGGAAGTACCCACACGTAAATCCATTTTCAATAATTATAAAAAACTAATTAATAGAGCTCTGAATGAATGCATGTGTGTGCGCAAATACTGGGTTGTTTTTATTAATTAGTTAATAAATGATTTAAGTACTAATTATAATAGAAGATGTAAATGGTTTTTATGTATCAATGTGGTTATAAGTTTGTCAGAGGGGATTGATATCCCAGTATTAATTTGTTCATCAAAAAATGTAGAGAAGGAGGAAGTATGTTTATTGAACCATAAAAGGATTATGACATAAAAAATAAATAAATCAAGTGAGTTAGTTAACAAATACAATGAGAGTAATTATTAATAACACTTAACCCTAAATCACTTATAGATACGAGTTACACGTGAAGACTCTGGCCCGATGCAGGTAAGGGAATTGTGATTGTGTATATTATTTAAATATATTATTTACTAAGAAGTTTGTATACTTTCAAGACAGCACTGCGGGAACTTTTGAAATATTTGTTTTACGTTATCTCTCTCCTCAATCTTGACAATGCATCCTGTAACCCAAAATAAACTACGGTTTAGTTTTTATTTGAATCCCGGATAAATAGACCGTGAATAAAACACCCATTTAATACATCAAGGAATCGTCGAGTTACAATATATATGTACTAAATAATGTATTTACTGGTGGCTAGCGTTTAGCCATGCTAAAATCTGGCCAATAGGAGTTCAACACAATATGGTTGGCTCACACTTTTCATAGCCTGAGTCGTGCTAACATCTTGAACAGCTGCGAAGAAATTATTTATAAAGTGTGCTTCTGGTTTCACTTTAATCTCAGTTTTTCCTTTTTTCCTCTGGCGTTACCATCTTTTTTCCTCTCTACTGGAAAATTGTAACATTGGACAATGGCCTAATGGCTAGGTAAACATGTCATATAGCTATGACAGTTCCAGCTGTGAGAGTTTGCATTCACTTAAACATAGTTTAATTTCAAACGTAAACGTACATTGGATCCATTTTTTCCCAACCTGCACTTAGCTTCTTCCAAAGTGCTTATTATAAAACAGTACTCCCAGAGTTGTGAATACTTAAATTTGATGCTTTCTTATTAGTGTAGAGTCATTTAAAATTTCTGAACTTGTTTAGTGTATAAATTCATATACATTTGCAGCAATTAAAATATTGGAATAAAATAGCAAGCACTTAGTCATGTGCAACATTACTTGCTCCGATAAGGTAGGAAATGGAAGGTCAGATGTAGCATAAATAAATAAAACTGTTTACCTTAACAACAAATGTCAACCAAAACCTGCAATTTGGGAAAACAATTTACCGTGTACTGTTTTTGTGTTTAATGAACAGCTCTCATCCTTTTACCACATAAGTTGCACCATCCTCGTTTTTTCACATTTGGATACATAAACATATACTAGAAATAAATACATATAATTTGTAATTAAATAATTGTTCAGATTCTATATTTATCTGAATATGTTGCTATTAACTTGTTAGTGTATATTACAAATGCACATGTCTTAATGGTTTCATTATTATTTTGTAGGAAGAGGTTGCTGTCGTCATTGAGGCAAGTGCACCACCAGAGGAAGAAGTTGAACCAGAAGAAGTAGATACACAGGTGGTACAGTCGGCTACATTCCAATCAAGTTAGTATCTTACATTGAGAGTTTTGAATATTTTGCTGATGAGAGCCTGCTACATTGACTGTACAACTTGCCTTTGTATAATCAAAGGAATGTATACTAGCCTTCAATTATATTTTAATTTTTTCCAAAACTGGAAGTATAAAATTTTGCCAGTACTACATAGTGGACTTTTCCTGTATGTTCTCCCCAAGAAGGAAATTTCATTATCCAAGGCCCACAACAGGGAGTCATTGTACATTTTACATTACTCTTAGTGTGAACAGGCAATTCTTTTCAAAAGACACAAAGTTTTTACAAGGTGGACTTTTAATGAACACATATGACAGTAAAGTATTAACTGATCTATAGTTAAGACATAGTTCACAATGAATTTCAGTTATAATTAGCTACGAGAATTACCATTCTTAGTTCAATCCTGATGTAAACAAACCCGCATGGCACATCTGAAATGCTGTTGGTGAGGGGGTATTAACACTGTTCACACAATAATGTTCTTTAAACCTAACTTTCAATGGTATGTGAACTTTATCAGAAGGATTAGGTGAGACAATGACCATTATAAAATTTATCACACAACATTTTGACCCCTAAACACTCTGTGGTTGTCCAGGTGTATGAAGAAACCAACCTATATACAACCTCTAATTCTGTGGCATGCCTCTAACTCTAGCAGCAAATAGCTTTCAGATGTATCATGGCCATTTGTTTATATCAGGAATGAGCTAAGAATAGAAAGAGTATACTTAGGTTCATATGTTACATGCAGATGGTCATTATTTTAAAAATTTGCCATGTTGCCAATATCCTTGTGTTAATATATTTTTGTAAGTTTAAAATTTGCTTTAGTAGAGAACTTGCCATTTTTTAATAAACAAATAATTTGCTATTACTCAAGGTAGTGAATTCTTTTATGTAACCAGGCTTGAATCATGTCCTGAACCAACAATAAATAACAAATAATATTTCTTAAAAATTAACATAAATTAACTTACAAATATTAATTAATAAACAAATATTTTTGTCTGTACAAAAATAACTTTAAATGTTCAAACGGTTATGTTTTAAGCTAGTTAACTTTACTGGCACCAGGAGCTGTGTTCGCTGCGGTCTATTTACACTAATTCCTAGTATGACTTTTTTGGTTGATATTTCAAATATTTTCACTATTTAGTCTATATACAGTGAAAACAATGTGTCTTGAATAATATAGTGTGTTCACTTTATTATGTTCAACACCAATCGTCACTGTTCTTATTTTTTCACAAAGTGTTGTGTGATTCAGTGTTTTAAGTGTCGAGGTTATGGTGTAAAATACAGTTCTGTTCAATGGTTAGTTATTTCGTTATTAGAATATTTAAATGATGTTTCAAAATAAAAATCTGGTTACATCTCACCATTCATCTCACCTCGGACGCTGTAATTCTTTGAAACTTTATCTAATGCAAGATAGGTAATTACGATATAGAATTAATTCTTCGTATTCTTATTTTGGTTAATACTTAATTTTTTTTTATTAATTCATTTAATTTCATGTTTTTTGTTATTTTTGCTCTTATTTCTTTGTTTGGAATCAGAGCATAATCAGATACTGGACAAGAGCTATACAACAATTAAAAATTAATTTTTTTACCTAAAGAAAGCGTCACCTCACTTTTCAGTTACGAATGTGATTGGTTAAAACTTAAATCTGCTTTAATCATTATGCGCAATAAACGTCTCAAAATTTATTTTTTCCCCAAAATTCCGAGATATATATCTCGCCCCTTAATCAAAAATCTTAAGTCCAGATCTGAATTTCCCATGAAATTTTGGTTAAAACAAAATGTCTATGACATTTGTAGGCCTAATATTTTAGCTTTTTGTATTTTTTTTTTGATATTACGTCACTTTTTCACTGTAGAACTGCATTTTATGTTTCGAAAATACCTTTTTTCATCACTTTTATGGTTTCTGTCTACCTATTTTTTGTTTTCCAATCTGGTTTAATTTTATATGTTATATTCTTCATCATAGGCCTAAAGTACCATTCTGCTACCTGACAACATCAACAAAACATGCAGGAAAAATGTGAACTAAGAGAGTTCAGAGACAAACGCGCAAGCGCGTCACCCCACTAAGCAGTTTACAGTCATACTCAAAAGTCTGTCATTTGAATGTATGTTTTCCAGCTATGGATTTGCGTTACAAGTACTAGGCTAATATTTGTGCATGTTCGTGTTACAGAATTTGTTATTTGAATTTATATTTACTAATTGTGAGTATCGTAGCGTTGATCTGCGGTATAATTAACATTTGTGTGTGTTCGTGTTATGCCTACAGAGTTTGTCACTTGAATTTATGTTTATTAACTACGAGTATTGTGAGCGTCGATTTGCATTAGGCCTGTAATTAATATTCGTGCGTGTAAACCCGATAAAAGTATTTAAACTTGAACATTTTATATAGTGTAATTTCCAGACTTTAACACCACACTCGACATAAAATTTAGAACAGCGTAGAACGTTACAATGCAAGAGTTAAATAATAGTTTATAATCAACTCCGAAATTAAAATTCATTGACTGTAGAATTGAAAGATGACAAGTAACAAAGAAAGGCCTACCATTCGTAGTCAAGCACGCCAAATAGTTGGGTCGAGTTATTGAATTTTTTGATGAAGAAAAGAACAGTGGTTGTTATAAGTACCCAATAAACAACGCGACAAAGCGAGCAGCAGCTGTAACAGGAAAGTCAGAAACCACAATTTGTAAGATACTGAAAGAGGTAAAAGTGTCAAAATCGACTGGTAGAAAACTGAGCACTTTACTCATTAAAAATAAAACAAAAAAGCAAACCAAAAATGGTTTAACTTTTAATCACTTAATTTTATTTATCTTTAATCAGTTAGTTTTTGTAACTATTAACTATGACTTTAACTTAGTTTGTTTGGACAGTAACTTTAACTTTGATCAGTTAACAATAATTATGAGATTTCCCAAGTCCGTTTATAACTTGATATCGTGTTTATAACGTGGTATACACAATATCACGTTAGAAACTTTCTAATTCAATAGAAATTAAATTTACTTGTTCCTCATAATTTCACTCATTTATAGAACTACTATTTGTAATAGCAAAACCTTTCTCTACCAGCTAATGTTTCATGTTGTAATTCGAAAAAATCACGAGCAAAAGTAAGCTCCAAACTCCAAGTAAGCTCCATATTAAGCTCCAAACTGAAGTAACAATAATCCATTTATGTTGAGCAACAACGGAGACACGACTAGTTATGTTTTATAGATCAGTACCTAATTGAAATTGTGGAGTTTATTGCTCATATTGTTTATGGTCAACGTAATTTAATAATTTTTGAAACCGTGTAGAATAACAATTTTGACACCATACGGGTACAAAGTACAAGGTACAAATAAGTATTATAATACTCTAACTTTAATTTTTGGACGTACAAATTTTCTAGTCGCGTATGAGTTACTTTGACTGTACAAACGTCAAGCAGCGTAGGGGAACATACTGAACCCCCGTGCAACTGGCAGTGCCAGTGCTGTTACACTTCCCCTCTCCAGATTCTGTGTTAACGGAGCCATGTAGTAGCTAATTTACAATGTCTCTGCTTATTACTTAATTTTTATACAATTTATTTAGTCCTACTTTAGGTCCTAACAGTTTTACTATTTAGTACAACATACAAAACAATATTACGTAACTATTGAAATTTGTTGTCTAATTTTACAAGACTGTTTTAGAATTTATTTAACATCAAAACCCAGTGTATTGCTCAATGACATTTTACTATTTATATTCCAAAATTTTAAATGGCTCAGTGTTATTAGGTAGTTATACAATTATATAACACTGTTATTATTTTGGATACTTAATTCAGCCCAACCTGACAGTTATTTACAGTCTTTCCGTTCTTAGCTTAATCCTGATGTAAACAAACAGGCGTTATACATCTGAAACGCTATTTGCTGCTTGAATTAGAGGCGTGTCACTCTGACATAAGGAGTACAGACAGGTTTTATATGAAGGGCTTATTTTAATAGTGGTCCAACTCCAGTTTCTGTGAAAATGGAGTTAACTGCAAATTTACATTCAGTAAAATATCATTTATTTATTTATTTTAAAAGTGGTTCGTCTCCACCTTCTTTCTACACACTGCAGAGTGCACCACAAGATATACTTATAAATGAAAGCACAATTTTTTTAATTTCAGTAGCGGTACAACTCCAGATCATCAGCTGTTTTATTTCAATAATGGTATACCTCCATTTTGCTTGTTTAGGCAGATAAATATTATTTAGTGTGTCATTATTAAAGATGAGTTACTTAAAGGATTCAGATGTTGCTGATTGTTTTAACATGGAAATTAGTGGCTCTGAACAAACATGATGATGAAGATTTGGATCCAGATATCAAAATTTCTACAGGTATTTATACATTTAATTTTTTTAGTACGGTATAATAAAACATTTCCCTATTAGGTTATGTTCAAAGTATTATAGTGTTACATGAAATTATGCTTAGTAATTCTTTACGTTTTGTTCTTAAAAAAATGTACTCATTAACTGGGAAAGAAGGAATTTTCATTCTTGAACATTTCATTTTTGTTATTTTAATACACTATAGTTTTTGTAGCTTAATAAGTATACAAAATTTGGTTAACAAGGGGCATCGTTAGTTAATGTTCTATTCATTACTATTTTATATACATCGTCAATAATGAAATGCTGAGAATAAATTATTTGGAATGATACATTTATTATTTCAAATCTGTCATTTCACATCAAGGAATAAATTTAGGTGAAAATGATTCTACAGAGCCATATGCAAAATTTTGAAAGGCCTACACTTTTCATTAAGGTTTTACTCTATTTTTGTTGTGTGATTAGTCAAACATTTTACTAATAATTTCCTGTTATCTTTGACAGTTTTTATTTAATGTAAGCTATGTTGAATGTATTAAAACTTTTCTGAACCGAGTATACCCATTTATTAAATTCTTAAAAGATTGGTAGTGAGCTTCTAAAAAATTATTCATCTATGTCTGATCTATAAAAATTACAAGAATCTGTTTTATGTTTTTGTAATTTCCAGATTCGAATGAAGACACTGAAGTAAATGATGCTGTGAATGATGTTCCAAACAATAACAGAGGAAAACAAGTTCGAGGCAAAAAGGGACAGAGAAAAGAGTATGAAGTAAATATCCGAAAGAGGAAAAGAAATGGTGGTGAATCTTATTTAACAAAAGCTGGTAAGATTGTTCCAGCTAAAATATTTACTAATGTTACTGTCAGTGCCCTCGTAAATGTATCGATAAAATTACTGAAAATTCAAGGGAAACACTGTTTGAAAAGTTTTGGTCTATGGCCGATTTTAATCTTCTAAATAGTCACCTAAATGGGTTGTGTACTAGTCACCAGTCAGTCAAACGTAGACGTCCATCCAATGGAAATGGAAAACAGAAGGGTCATATCTATACCTATGATTTGGAAATCAATAGCAATAGGTTTGTTGTGTGTAAAAGTGCTTTTTTTGAATACTTTCGGCATTTCCAATGGACGCCTTGGTAGGCTTCTGAATAAAAGCAAAACTCAAGGCACACCTCATGTTGACAAAAGAGGCAAACATGTAAATAGATATTGCATACCTGATGCAATTTCAAATGAAATAAAAGACCACATCAGAAGCTTTCCTGTTTCTGAAAGTCATTATTGTAGAGAAGACAATCCTAACAAAATGTATTTAAATCCTGATCTAAATGTTTCTAAAATGTATACATACAATATGCAATATATAGAAAACCAACTTCCACTAACATCATTATACCTAACCATTCTGACCATCCACCACAACATAAAATGGCAGCATTCTATTCACTATTTAACAGAATGTACAAAATTCCCCTAAACAAACAAGAAACTGACAAAGAAAGAAATATAATATACCAAATAGGTTATGAAAATGGATACAATAAAAATACTGTGAACAAAATAGAAAATAAAATCAAATATAAAATAAAAACTGAACAACACATAAATAATAACAACAACAACAAGTGGGCCACATTCACATACATAAATAATAAAATGACAAAACTAACAAAACTATTTAAAAACACAGATATAAAAATAGCATACAAAACTAATAAAAATAAATTAACAAATTCTAAATAGCTCACACAACAAAGATAATACAACAACTAACGGTATATACAAAATTGAATGCCAAGATTGCAATAAATGTTACATAGGACAAACAAAAAACAGCTGAAAAAACGTTATTTTGAACACCTAAACGCATACAAAAAAACAGAAATATATAAATCCAATTTAGCCACACATGCCATAAACACAGGACACGAATTCCCAAACATAACCAATGTATCACTAATAAAACATATACCACACAAAGGCTCCATAATGAAATTTGGGAAAATATATACAAACATAAAACACAAAACAAACTACGGTAATACCAGAACAAATACAAATCAATACAAAACATGACACAATATTCAAAGCACTCAATATCGAAAATACACAAAATACAAAAACATATACCACAACCACACACAATAATACAACTTTAAAAGACCAAAGACCAACAAACTACCTTAATAACATCCAGCAGCCAACACACAAATACTTAACCAGAAACAAGATGGCGAAGGCTGAAGATGAGAGAACAGGAACTCTCGAAACAAGTTCCAAATAAGGAAAAGAACATCTTGAGGTAATATAATTATAAATTTTAAATACTTTATATATATCAAGAAACGAACTGTAGCAGAAAGTGATTGAATATATATATATATATATATATATATTATACGTAGAAAAATGCAAAGAGGAAAACATACCCTTTGCTGGAGAACATATCTATAGAAAAATGTTTCATAATGATTTTAATCTGTCATTCAGACATCCTCCCCAAGATACTTGTAGCACTTGCGACACACTAGACTTAAACGTAAAGGCTTGTTTAGAAAATGAAGAAAAAATGTGTTAATACTTAAAAAGGAACTTCATCTTAGAAAAGCTGAGGCTGCAAGATCAGCAATGTCATCTGATGCTGAATCTAGCAAGCTACCTAATTCTCAGATGCGAGTATTCACATTTGACTAACAGAAGGCACTAGCCTACCCTAAGTTAACTACTTCTGTGTCATATTACAAAAGAAATATATATGTATATAATTTTGGATTTCATAATTTAACAAAAAATCAAGTGTTAATGTACTACTGGGATGAGGTCTCAGTATCTCGTGGGTCCCAAGAAATTGGTACATGCTTATTGAAACACATAACAAATTCTATTTCATCAGAGAAACACATCGTTGTCTACAGTGATACGTGTGGTAGCCAAAATAGAAATTTATATATTGCACTGACCATGATGCGAATCACACAAGATCCTAACCTAAGTGTGGAAACTTTTGATTTAACATTTTTGTTACCTGGCCATTCGTATCTCCCTAATGACAGAGATTTTGGTCATATAGAGAAGAATTTAAGAACAAAAAAGAAATTATTTATATTCCAAATGAAATTTTTAATGTAATACAAAACACTGGTAAAAAATGTAAATTTATTTGCACTGAAATGAAACAGTGATTTTTTAACTATTCAAGAATTACAAAATGAAATAACTAGACGTAAGAAAAATGACAAGGTTGATTGCAATTGGCTAAAAATAAAATGGATACGATTTGAAAGAAGTAAGCCATACATTATGAAATACAAAGAAACATTAAATGAAGATGTAGAGTTTTTCACCTTAAACTTAAAACCTAACAAGACAGGAAGACCAAGACATTTTGGTACAATTCCCATTCCGTCTTTGTATCCTGAACCACGGAGAATTGTTGAGAAGAAGAAAAAAAGACATGATTGATTTATTTCCTTTTATCCCATCGATTCATCATGATTACTTTAATAATATAGTTACTACCAAAGATAATAACAGTTCAGATGTTACTATTAGCAAAAATAATAAAAATAAATCTACAAAGAAGAAATAAAGTTAAAAAGCAGCTTATTGAAAACTGTCTGATAATGTATATATTTCTTTTATTATGTATTATTTTTTGTATTTCATGACAATTTATAAATTAACAATACAATATTCTTTCATCCATTGCAGAGTTGTTTTTATTTCCTGGTGGTCTTCCTGCATCATTATCTAAAGAAATTACTGAAGATGTTGAAAATTGTTTATTTTAACAGTGGTCCATCTCCTTTGAGCATTTACCTTGGAAAGCACATTACATGGATCAATTCAGGTTTATAGCATAAAAAATAAGAATTTCATCGTCAACTAGTTGGTATATTTACCTTTCATAAATTTCATTAGTGAATTTTCTGTATTGTCAAAACTTTAGAACCTTCTTTCTACTAAACATAAAAACTGGAGTTGGACCACTATTACAATAAGCCCTTCATATAATGTTGATACTGTATAAACACGTGTAAATTGTAATAATTAGTCCTGACCAAAATAAAATTTGAGTGACTGTGTCAGACCAACAGTGAAATATTTTATAACACGGATAGTTAATGGCTTTTTTATTCACTGTTTGAATTTTGCAAGAAAAAATAAATAAAGTAGGCCTATATTTAAAGCGAAAATAGAAGCTGTGATAATTACTTACCAGTGTACTGTACTGTGTATTATCAGTTGCTGTCAGAGTAATGCAATGCCTTCCATATCTGTGTCGGAGCTTCAATCATCACTTGAGTCAGCAGTGTTGATGATAAGATTGTCCACAACAGTGTCGGTAATTTGGTCCAATTCCCAAAGCTTGTCTTCTTTGAATACGTGTTGCACACAATGACTCCACTTGTTCACTGTTATCTCATTTACCGCCTTCTCTATCAGCTGTTTTATATCATGCAGCTTATATGTTGTGTTGTGATGGGCAATGTATCCTTTCAACTGGGTCCATATTATTTCAGTGGGATTCAGAGTACAGTGATAAGGAGGAAGCCTTAAAACGGTGTGTCCTGATTTTTTGGCAATATCATTTACTACAAACTTTTTAAATTTATGTTTATTTTGTTTTACTATTTATAAAAGTTCAGTTTTGATGCAACTTTCATCTAAACATATATTTTTTAAGTTGAGCCACGGGACAATATCTGCTTTCCACCACGCACTATTCGGAATACGTTCAGTCATCACGGAATGATATGGGGCGTTATCCATGATTATTACACTATTGTTTGGTAACAGTGTAACAATCTTTTCAAACCATTTTTTGAAGACGTCACCATTCATTTCAGTATGATAATCCCCACTATTTTTAGATTTGAACAGAAATAAGCCCCCATCTAAAAACCTATGTTCATTACCGATATGAAGTAATATGAGATGCTTCCCTTTGTTACGTGGTGGTTTTATTCCAGTTGACAGACTTGATGGAAAAGCTTGTTGTGATGTTTTTATTGTAGAATCACTCCATACTTTGCTAGTCGTGTGTCCTTTGTGAATCAACGTCTCATCGAGGTAAAAAATGTGGCGATTCTCTGTCCTGAACTGCTTGATTGACTTGAAGTAATTTCTTCGCCAAGTTGAAATGTCATGTCTATCTAAAATTACAGATTATTTATTTTTTTTTAATAAATTCAAAACCCATAGATTTCAAAAGTCCATGGAGACTGGTACATCCCATATGAGGTAAATCGGGGTTATTATTTATTTCTAATGATAGTTTTCGGGGTCATTATTAATTTCTAATAATAGTTTTTTTAGGGTTGAGCATTACAAAAAAAAAGTTATGCACTTTACAACGTATAGCCATTTTAATGAAGTCATCGCATTTACCCAATACAGTACTCTCGTGTTTTCTTTTCTTTCCTGGCGTAACGAGTTTCCCTGTGTTTTTAATCTCACTTCTGATGCTTTGAACACTACTTTCTGAAACACCAGTAAATTCGGAAGTAAGTTTTTCTAAGTCTTTGATAGCAAGAGTCGGGTATTTTTCATTTAGCTTATTAAAAACGTTAAATACTATTAATTTTTCACCACTTTTTAGCGGCTTACCCCATTTGTGTTTCGTAACAGACACACATGCTGGGCCAGCTGTGCTATCCATCTTAACGCAAAATATTAAAAACAATGCGCTAAAATTAAAAAAGTAATAAGTTTCACCAGCTTACACTAAACACATGAAATACATAGCACTGATACACACACACACTTTACACTCGTACCCTTAACCGCTAACTCGTAATCGATATTTACAATCAGCAACGATAAAGTCCTACTGTATGCTCATAAAGATGATTAAACATAATCAAAAACCACTTGTTGCAGTAACACTAAAGACAACAGGTAGGCCAAAGACAACTCTCACATGACTACAGACATTCTGCACATGCACATAACACATTACTATGTGTCAACATCCCTGACCAATGGCATTTCAGATGAGCCACGTGGATTTGTTTACATCAGGATTAAGCTAAGAACGGAAGCAGTATAGTTAGATTCATACTTTCTATACTGTATAATGTTGTTAATTTATATCACATTAATTATGGTTACTATATTTTAACATGTTATCTATGATATATGCTACTTTTCACATGATTAGTTTCTTATATTGAGGAGAAAGAATTCTCTTTGTAATTTAATTTACTTCAGCTTTCATAATATGCAATCTTATGTTATATTACAATATCTAAATTAGTGTTTTTTAATTTCAGAGAGATCAACTGATTTTTAAAATATATTGGGATGATATAAACTGTGATTTTGTTTTGCCAGCATGTTTAAAATAGCAAACCTTTCATACTTGGATTAGGTTATTTAAAGATACTTTAACATTGTGGTCAAAATTCAAAGATAAAAAAATATTAAAGCGCCTAGTTTTTGTAAACAGTATTTAAATCAGTCTTGCAAATAAATACTTTTGTATTTTGTAGAAATTTGAATGTAAGTGTATATAAATAATTATTTACTGAAAGTATCTGGGAATTTATTGAAATTTGCGTATAAAATTATTGAGGAGTAGCTTGTAAACGAAGATGCAACTTCATACCGTAAGAATGTGTAGACATGAGTTATATTGGAGGTAAAAAGTGTACTAAAAACATATTTAGTACCTGTGATCTTTCAGTTATCCTAAAAGAAATAATATATGACAGTCGACACTTTGTTAGTAACAACCAAATTTGGAATTAAATTTGTTGGGACTGAAAGCGAGTTTGGGTAATTTTTCATACAATATAAATGAACATTCCAGGTAATTCATATACAGTGGAATCTTGGCACATCGATTCCACACCTTTCATGTAGCACAGCAAGGAGCAGTGTACACGTTATCCATTTCACTTCTACAATAGTTGTACTAAACACTGCCTTGACTTTTAACAGTATTTAATTCTCATTTTATTTTATTTTTGTGTAATACCAGCATTAAACTCTGTAGGGCAATCGTCTTCATATTTATCATTATAGTATGTTTATATAATGAAATATTTAACAAGTTTGTGTATTCTGAAATTATTATTGCTTTATTTTAATAAGAACTTTATGTTGTGTTTTGAAATATAGTGTCTGTTGTGGACGTATCGCATGTTGTCGAGGCTAGCCCAGCTGTGATGCCTGTTGTTGAAACTGCTGGTCAATACATGACCCAGCTACCCATTACTGATGTCATATCAAGCGTAATGAGCTCTGTTACTGGCTCACTAAATTTTATACAGGTGAGCACTGTGTAATTTACAATATAATTCTAGAAATGAGTTGGAGTTACCAAAACCATTCCTAACCAAGCTCAGTTCTTGTTATTTTAGTTGCTAGTTTCTCGTCGTGCTTGTTAATTTACTACCTAATGTAATGTAATCAGCTCTGAGTCATTGTAACTGAAAATTTCACAGAGTTGTGTGAACACCATTTGACTTTCAAATTCACACTAAATACCACTATGCTCACAGTTTTAGGAAACTTTCAGGGATTAGCCTTCTATTTCATATTTAGCATGTGTTGAGAAGTCACATAAAATTCAAACGAAGATAGTTCATCATTACCCTTTTGTCAAAATAAAAATAAAGATTCAGTTTATTTTATAGTACAACTGCTGTTCGTAATAGTCTTGGCAGTTACTTGCTTTGGTACACAACAGTATTTAGAACTTAAAATTATATTTGTAAGTTAATTTTAAGTTCCATTTGTAATCGCTTTTCTTTTGTAGCCCTTCATCACCCCAAACACAAGGAACATAAAAATTGATGACAGTTGAAAATAACAGTTATGAAATTTTCTTGTACTGTTAAAAAGTGAAAAAGAGGAGCATTAGTTGAATAAGCAGTAGTAGGACATGGACATGTAATACTTAATAGTTTGTGTTATATGAGATGTATTATTTGTGAGACAGTTATTTTATACCTTTTGTTTGAAGTATGTTGACATATTTTGTTTTTCTCCATTCCAAAGAGTACATAAAATCCCAGCTTGTGATTTCAGTTGACAACTTGCTTGAATAGTTCCAGCACTCGGAGGGGTGTCTGCGCACTCGTGCGTGCATGGCCAATGTGTGAATTTTCAATATTTCCGTTCTTACTGATACATTAAAGAATTAAAGAAAAAAAATATACACAGTTGTAGAGAATTGCCTTTTCCTTTTTGTGGAAAATTTAATTTACAGATGTGTCAGTTTTGTTCTTAGTTTCATAGAGTTTCAAAAGCTGAAGCAATAGTTAATGATGGCTTACGTTTCTGTTATTATAATCTTATTAGTTTACCTGTTTTCATCTAAAGCAAAAACACTGTAAATTCCCATCATAATATCTCTTTATGTAGCCATCTCTTGTCTTTATTCAAGAATGTCGACTTGAATGTTTGGTGGGGGAGGTCCAAGAGACGTTTTGTATTGGACAAAACACGTCTTTTCATTTCTTGTACTTTTCATTATACACAGTAACAACCAACGTTTCAAATGCTTACAGAATAAAACCAATCACAAAATAAGTTATCACATACCTGAGTCACAATTGTGTACTTGAATTCATTAGATTTGTTTTATCTTGGACAGTAAAACTTGCCCTCCCACTGCTTCTTGTTATGCCCTTAATAGATTGCAATAGCCACGCTCTATTTCGCATATTACTCTGTACCTTTACTTTGTTATGCTTATTAATAAATCATTTGTTTGAACTGAATAGGAATCTGAGCTGGAATCACCGGAGGTTGCTGTTGGTGTAGCCCAGGTGCCTGCTCAGCCCGTTACAATTCCAACGCAGACATTCACAAATGCCAACTTCAGTGCACCTGTAATGCCCACAGCACAGCCATCATATCCCCACCAGCACCAGGCACCAGCTGGTTACGCACCTATTCCAATGCCACCATCACAACAACAACCACCACCACCACAACTGCCACAGCAGCAGCAACCACCTCCACAGCAGCCTCAGCAGCACATCCAGCAGTCAGCTCCACCGCAGCCTCAGCCAACACAACAGCAGGTTGCATACAACAACCAACCGCCAGCTCAGACATTTCAATCACAGCCACAACAGCAGCCCCAACAACAGATAACAAACCAGTATACACCTACTCAGCAACCACCTGCTCAACAGTACAGTTCTCAGTCATTTCAACATGTAAGTTATGTTTCACGTATTACTCAGATAATAAAATTTGTATAGTTTTCTATTTTAGTATGCAGAATGTATCGTACACAACACTCAGGCCCATGACGATGGTCTGCTAGCAAAAGTGTTAACTGCATAATGAAGCCACTTCAATTACTCTGGTGCCTTGAACCACCAAATGATGTGACAATGATTGGTTGGGATGACCAGGCCATTCAGCGCAGTCACGCATGGCCGGTGCCAATAGCTTATCAGTTTTGCCTCCTCCACCCATCCATCCACTGAGAGTCTCATCAGCTGTGTCATGTGCTGTTGGGATGACATATTCACCAAAACAGCAATTCAGGACCAACATATTGCCAACATACACAGCAGACAATGAGACTTTTCAACAAATACCATCACACATTTTACAGGTGGCAGGAGAGACGATGATAAACAACATGTTTCATCAGTCACTTCTTAAATAGAAATCAAAACTTGTCTCGGATTCGTGTTAACAACGTGAAGAGATTCTGGTTGCTACTAAGTATGCAACCAGTTTGTGTGTATCACCCAATCGGAGGTTAATTTTTGCATGTTCTTCATGTTTGGACTTAACAGTGAAATTTGTATAACAATTTATAATTAATGATTATAGGTTAATTTTTGCATGTTCTTCATGTTTGGACTTAACAGTGAAATTTGTATAACAATTTATAATTAATGATTATAATTATAATTAACAATTGTTTCCATACAATTGGAAAGATTTCTGTTAAGATAAAAAATTTCTGGCCAAAAGGAAAAACTGAATCTTAGTAGAGGAAAACTGTAATAAGTAATTACATGTAATTAATAAATTCCAATAACATTTAATTCCAATTATATTTGGTATGCAATAATTTTTATCAGGTGATTTAGACATTTTAGAAATACATTGTTGGCTGTAGAAACACAGCATATATGCATGTAACTGTGGAAATATGTTAATATTACTTTACTACACTGAATTATAGTTACACAAGACAGAATAGTAATGCAGCATTGACAGAGATTTAATTGTGAGTCTAAAAAAAAAATAAAGAAAAATTTACAGACTAATTAACAAGCGTAGTTTAAATTGGGTTTGATGCAGTGAATTAGAACAACAAATGTGATCATAAGCGAACAGTGTTCTCTAAATTTTAAATCATTGTAATTATAATGTATGACACTACTCATGCAGTGTAATTGATGCTGACAGTATAGCACTGTCCAGCGTATGCTAGTCTGGCTGGGGACAAGTAGCGGTAGTAAGCACATTGTGCACATGCTCAGACCAGTTTCAAGCAAAGTGAATGAGTTGTACATGTGGTGCACATGTCCAGTAGAGAAACGTTTAAATTTTATTGATTAGATCCGGTGCATGCAGCAGTGTTTGTGTTATATTCACAATGTTGAACATTGGAAAGAAGATTTTACAAGCTGGAATTTTTTAAAAATTGTTATTCAGTAAGAATTTTGTTACAGACAGAATGATTAAATTCATTTTTCCTCATAGGCAGGGTTTGGAATCTGGACCCCTTTTTTGCAGTGACATAAATTGGTCTTGTGCTAGGGTCATGCAGATAGTCCAGTAATGTATTTTAAAAGAGTGCGATATCCATAGGTTGACTAATTCTGTAATAAACAAATAGAGTAATGTATTAAAAAATATATATTTTGTTTTAATAAACAATACCTTGTGAAGGTGCAAGGTAGAGGTAATCCTTCCTAATGCAAAAATTCTGCTAATTTTTGTTCAAACTGCTAAAAGGACAAAGAACTTCAACAGTAATGAGACAATGATTGAAATGTTTTGTCATTTATGGTTTAAATTTATTTTTAAAAAAATTAACCCGCTGTTATAGAAGATTAAAACTTGTAATGTTAAGTTGTACAAAAGAGTTTTTTTGAAATGCAACAGATTAGTGGCAGATTAATAGATCGTTGGTATTGCATTAGAAAGGAATGAATCACAAAACATGTACAATTAAATTTATGTGAAAACTAATTTATGTCTAATTAGCTTTACATAATAAGTGAATAGGTATTACAAGTCATGTAAAAAGAAACAGATAATGAAACTGCATTGGCAAGTGACTGGAATTACATATATGCAGTCTGTGAATGTGAGCTCTTTAGATTAGGCTATGTATGGGTTTTATGTCAACCACACACATCCATTTTTTTAGTAAAGTCTTGAATGTCAGGAATACACTCTTGTATAAAAGGATAAAAAATGTTCAACTCTTCGCTCTGCAGTGCAGTTTGGGTCACATATTCATGCCATTTTTATTGAAATACAATTTTGCTGCACAAATCATCCCATATAAAAGAAATAAAGGAAAAGGTACAAGAAATTTGTGCTGAAAGTTGGTTTAATACAAAGAAAAAATTTCAGCCATACGAATTTAATCGGAATTAAAGGGAAGAATTATCCAGATGATTTAAAAGATTGTGGAAGACAGACATTGCTTTAGATATTTTTAGGGGGAAAATTAAACACCATCTAATAGAACAAGTAACATTTGAGAAAAGCCATTCCTGTAACAGACTGTCTATTGTGTGTTTAGTACATATATTAAGCAGGTGATGAAATTTGAAAGGGAAAATATTTGTCAGGAATGAAAATGGGGAGCAAAATAATAAGACTTGTTCGGGTGGGTAAATGATAATACCTCTGATGGTTGAAAGTAAAGAAATGCACAGGTCAGTCTATTTATATTGTGGAAAGGAGGTTTGTTGAAAATGAGTGAAATCAAGGCAATCTATGTTAATTTGAGAAACCACAGCTAAAATTATTATTTAACTGAAGGTGTACAAGATACTGAGAGATGCATTTAATTCAGACAAGTAAGGTTTCAGATATGTTCACAACTGTCAAGTCAAGTTTCAAAGTTGAGGTGAATTTTAAATATATGGCCACAAGAGTCTCAGTGGCTGAAAGAGCGTATGAAGGTAGTAATTCTTGGTATTGCAGTTGACTTTAGTTCTAATATCCTGCTACATTTGAGTCTGAATTAAGGCAAGACCGAGAGAAACAAGACATGGTGCTGGTGGAGAGTGTACGGGTTTTGTGAGCAGTGTCTGATAATGGGGATTATATAAAGAGGTCATCAGAAACAAAACTGAATTAGACAAAATTGAGTCTGATTTTGAGATTAAACAACAGTCCAGGAAGAATGGTGAGAGATGGAGAACCATGAAGATGGCTTTCCACCTACAGCCGACACCACCAGATCACAAACTGTATGAAATGTCCCAAGAAAAAATTGCCACTTTTGCAGCAAGGGCCAGAATGGAACAGGACATCATGCAATAATATTTGTTCCAGTTTCTCTGAACTGCAGAGTCTGCAGTGAGTTAAAAAGAAAGACCTAGATCATAAGCTCCTGGATTACATGTCCGCGAATCCCAAGAAAGACAGGCTGAGAGCCTTTATTGGTGGCTATGAAGAGCTGGAGGATATCCTCAAAAATAAGGCTTTATGGGGTCCAGCAGCTGTGGTATACTCCAGTCATTGGGCCATCGGCATCACATGATGCTGGATGCCTGACTCAGGAAGTAAGTAAATAAACAGTCAGCATTGAAGGTCATAAGTGTAGAGGAAGGCCAAGAAAAGACTTTCCTAGATGAAGTGACTGCAGATAAGGATTTGAAAGCATACAGGAATTTTAAAGAGAGGACTAACAAACAGGATTGCAGTGGTGAGAGAATGGCAAGCATCCGTACGTACATGAATAGAGGTCATGCATGTGCCTTTATTTATATAAGGGATATAAAGTTACAGTCACTTATCAACTTTCGCATTTACACAATTGTTTTTGTTTTACATAGATGTGTTTTATCTGTTAAAAGTAATACTTAAAAATATTTATGGCTTATTTTGTAAATGAATATTGTAACGTATCAAAACCAAGGTCCCCTACGTTACATAAAAATTAAAATAAAAAAACACTAGAGTTATTCATTGTAACGAAGGCAGGTAAGTGTAAACCCTTATTGAGTTAAAAATAGATGATATTAAATAAAAATACAAGGTAGTAGAGCCAAAGATAAATGTATAGAAATACAAACTATGAAGTGGTCAGTGAAGGGGTCAGTGCAAAGAGTGAGTGATAAGTACAGTTTTATATAATATGAAAAAATAGTATAAACAGTTTATTCAGTGCTCGAAAACAACTATATTAAGAGTGTATTAAATAATTGATGTTAAGTTAATTTA
This sequence comes from Magicicada septendecula, assembly GCA_034769895.1. Taxonomy (NCBI): domain Eukaryota; kingdom Metazoa; phylum Arthropoda; class Insecta; order Hemiptera; family Cicadidae; genus Magicicada; species Magicicada septendecula. The sequence continues at coordinate 414,604,269 of CM068370.1, forward strand.
TAAATATCGATATGGAGAACCATACATGACTTCCATATTCTAAGATTTATATTTAAAATCATTTTCGAAATGAAATATTACCATAGAAACTACTTCTTTCTACTTACTGCTTCAGCCTTAACCACAGTACTGTGGTCACTAACGTATACCACCTCACGTTATCGCACTCGATTTTCACTGATGATGGAAGTCGATGGCATTGCCGAAATGACTACGGCCAAATATCCCGGGAAGGAATTTTAACAAAAACTACTTCTTTGTTGCCGATAACGTTGTACACATATATATCAGTGGCGAAGTTACATGGAGGCAATTGAGGCAATGCCTACCCTAAAAAATTCTGTAGAATAAAAATTATAAATACGTATGAACTACATAACGTAAAGATTATACATTGTTACTGCGACTGTCAAATTTATTAAACCGAAACGTGCTTTATTGAGCGACCGCTAGATGGTGACAGGTGAGATTCGGCATAGTTCGTTTAAAGCGAATGAGGCAACCTGAACTTGCCTCAGCATTTTTTGTATACATCGTATGTAAGCAATGTAGTGGTGTGATAGGGAAGTGTAGGGAGGGGGGATTGTCCCGCACTGTACACATAGAGCGTTGAGGCATGCCTCACTTCTGTGGTCCAAACAGTTAAGTTAAAGCGCCTGTGTTGTTTCTAAGTGTTTATTTTATGCGGTTATTAAAAGTGTCACTGTTATTCCGCTGAACTAACAGATGATCAAGATTGTTATTTGAATTATTTGTAACATTAAACATATATATAGAAACTAATCAAGTTTAAAAATTTGAAGTTCAATCAGTTGTATTATTGTGTATGACTAAGACAAGGATTGTTCAATAGACACACATATAGAGCTGTAAAGCATTTTTTATTCAACGATTTTAAAAGAAGTCTCCAATAACATTAAGACATGAGTTCCACTGTTGCGCTAACCTGTAGATTCCCTGCTAGTAAAATTCTTACGGCTGTTTGTGGAACCATTCGGTTACAGCAAACTCTACCTCAGCGTCCGATTTGACCCACCGTCCTTTTAGTGATTCCTTAAAAAAATTTAAGATAAGATTTTTGCCTACCCATTCATTAACTACTAGCTTCGCCAGTAAGCAAATTGATGTCCATTTTTTCGGCTTGCACGCATTATGTTGGTGTGGGTTTCGGCACTTTCCATTTAAAAAGCGTGTAAACGTAAGAAAATAAACATGAGTGAGGCCAGAAATAACGTGAATTGTGTGTGTGTGTGTGTGTGTGTGTGTGTGTCTTACCTGCCTTTTTATTGCCGTATTAAATGAAAAATATATTACATTAAAATGAAAAAATTTTAATTTTATTGCCTGGCAACAAAATTATTTTATTTTTAACAATTACCATTGTTTCAAAAAGTTTAAATAAATTTTCAAGTACTTTACTCTTGTTAAAACGTAAAAGGTTGCAGGTAAACTACCCCTTCCCCTTAACCGATCTTCACCAAAATCGAAAGTCCTTGAGATCTCTACAATTCAGGGATGTATGCAAAAAATTATTTGATTCTGTTTGAATTTGCGGCAGTTATCGTTTGCCATAGAAAATAACGCTTGATAAAAAAACGTTGCAGGTAAACTACCCCTTCCCCTTAACCGATCTTCACCAAAAACAATAAGTCTTGAGTACTCTACAAATCAGGGCTGTATGCAAAAAATTATTTGATTCTGTTTGAATTTGCGGCTGTTATCGTTTGCCATAGAAAATACCCTTGTTAAAAAAACGTTGCAGGTAAACTACCCCTTTCCCTCAACCGATCTTCACCAAAAACAATAGGTCTTGAGAACTCTACAATTTAGGGCTGTATGCAAATAATCGTTTGATTCTGTTTGAATTTGCGGCTGTTATCGTTTGCCATAAGAAATACCCTTGTTAAAACATAAAACGTTACAGGTAAACTACCCCTTTCCCTTAACCGATCTTCACCAAAAACAATAGGTCTTGAAAACTCTACAATTCAGGGCTGTATACGAAACATTATTTAATTCTGTTTGAATTTGCGGCTGTTATCGTTTGCCAAAAAAAAATTTCCCTTGATAAAAAAAAACCGTTGCAGGTAAACTACCCCTTTCCCTCAACCGATCTTCACCAAAAACAATAGGTCGTGAGTACTCTACAAATCAGGGCGGTATGCAAAAAATTATTTGATTCTGTTTGAATTTGCGGCAGTTATCGTTTGCCATAGAAAAAAAATCTACAGACACACACACAGACACTTTTCGGAAAACGACTTTTTTTCATGTTTTGAGTGTAGTAGAATCAGAATCTGCAATAATCTCGAACACGATTTTTTTTGCCATCACCATACTTCCATTCCTTAAGGAATATGGAAGTAAACAAGTTTAGTTGAAATTGGTCCAATGGTTTAGGTGGAGACGTGGAAGACCCCAAAGGATCGTATCGAAAAAAACACTTGTCCTATGTTGGTTCTCCCTTTGCGTAAAATATTTGTGCCAAGTTTGGTTGAAATCGGTCCAGTGGTTTAGGAGGCGATGTGGAAGACCCCAAAGAACCCCCAAAAGGACCCCATCGAAAAAACACCTATCCTATGTTGGTTCTCCCGTTGCGTAAAATATTTGTGCCAAGTTTGGTTGAAATCGGTACAGTGGTTTAGGAGGAGATGTGGAAGAAACCTTCGCGGACATGCGCACAACAACTCACCGAAGTTTCATCGCAGTCGGATGAATGGTATAGGAACGCATACGGGACAAACAAAGAAACATTCATTTTTATATATAAGATGTAAACTATACCACTTACTTGACATAAACCGTGATAGATAAGCTAATGTACAACATATATGTATTAATTATACACATAAATGTTCCTCGATAGACACTCTATCTATTGGCGAAAACTTGAATAAAATCCGTTCAGTACTTCCTGAGATTAGCGATTTCAAACACAGAGAGAAAACGGACCGACTTTACATTATACTATGTACAGATTTACATTAAAATGAAAAAATTATAATTTTATTGCCTGGCAACAAAATTATTTTATTTTTAACAATTACCATTGTTTCAAAAAGTTTAAATGAATTTTCAAGTACTTTACTCTTGTTAAAACGTAAAAGGTTGCAGGTAAACTACCCCTTCCCCTTAACCGATCTTCACCAAAATCGAAAGTCCTTGAGACCTCTACAATTCAGGGACGTATGCAAAAAAGTATTTGATTCTGTATGAATTTGCGGCTGTTATCGTTTGCCATAGAAAATACGTTTGATAAAAAAACGTTGCAGGTAAACTACCCCTTCCCCTTAACCGATCTTCACCAAAATCGAAAGTCCTTGAGTACTCTACAAATCACGGCTGTATGCAAAAAATTATTTGATTCTGGTTGAATTTGCGGCTGTTATAGTTTGCCATAAAATATACCCTTGTTAAAAAAACGTTGCAGGTAAACTACCCCTTTCCCTTAACCGATCTTCACCAAAACCAATAGGTCTTGAGAACTCTACAATTTAGGGCTGTATGCAAATAATCTTTTGATTCTGTTTGAATTTGCGGCTGTTATCGTTTGCCATAGGAAATACCCTTGTTAAAACATAAAACGTTACAGGTAAACTACCCCTTTCCCTTAACCGATCTTCACCAAAAACAATAGGTCGTGAGAACTCTACAATTCAGGGCTGTATACGAAACATTATTTGATTCTGTTTGAATTTGGGCTGTTATCGTTTGCCAAAAAAAAAAATTTCCCTTGATAAAAAAAACCGTTGCAGGTAAACTACCCCTTTCCCTTAACCGATCTTCACCAAAAACAATAGGTCGTGAGTACTCTACAAATCAGGGCTGTATGCAAAAAATTATTTGATTCTGTTTGAATTTGCGGCAGTTATCGTTTGCCATAGAAAAAAAATCTACAGACACACACACACACACACACACACACTTTTCGGAAAACGACTTTTTTTCATGTTTTGAGTGTAGTAGAATCAGAATCTGCAATAATCTCGAACACGATTTTTTTTGCCATCACCATACTTCCATTCCTTAAGGAATATGGAAGTAAAATGAACATGTCATCATGGCATTTATGTCGGAGTTTTGTATGTAGGAGGTGTTAAGTAACTACGTTAAGAGTGTATTAAATAATTGATGTTATGTTAATTTATAAAAATGAACACCATGGAATTTATGTTAAAATTTATATAGAGTAAATATTTTATAACTACATTGAATAGATAATGGTTGTGTTGTTAGATTATAGATTATAATTGTAAACTAGGCCAGGAAGGCAATAATTGGTGATAAAATGCCAAAGGGTTTTATTGTAACTATGTTGTGGACATATGAAGGGTTCTATACTAAAAAACTATGTAATGATAAATTAAAAATCAGAATGGAGTAAAAAATTGAATTATTGGCCCTAAGCCAGTGACACATTGTACAGGAAGCCATGTCAGAAAAGTTAGGTAACTAACAAATGTAAAGACACTAAATTTTATATAATAAATTAGAAGAAAGTAATAGTAGTTATTAATAGCAGATAAGTGCCATGAATTACAATAAAAACATAATATATGTAATAGAAGAATAGGCCCCAAAATTAGTATTCTGTAATGAGAAGATAGTACTTGTTAGAATGATAAGATTAAGAGGAGAAAGGTAGCAAAATGTATGTAATTTTATAACAAAGAATCTGTGAAAATTCAATATGATATAACGTGACTTTGGTAAAGGAGTATTTTATTAAGTAAGTGCAAGAACATTTTTTAATTATGGCTCAAGGATTACAAATATTAACCAATAACAGAACAAAGATTGGTTGTCGTCAAGGACGACACAAAGGCAAGAAAGTTTGTTTATTCTATTGTTATCTGTGAAAGAGGATAGTTCAGCTTTATGAGTAGAAATAAAAAAAGAAAAAATCTGAAAGAACAAATTTCCAAGTTAATCCAAATAACATGATTCAAAAATGAAAGTATTAAATAATAAATAAAATGAAGAGGACGAATGACTTAAAGAAATTACTGTAATCAGGTAAAGTAAAAAAGAAAAATTAAAATCGAATGCTAAACCCCACTTTCTTACGATCAAGTGAAGAAAAACTATTGCTACACAAAATCCATGGTAATCCATAACCACAAGAAACTTCAACATTAGCGAAGATTAAGAATTGGAAATTCTACTCCATCCAGGGACAAATACACCAAACTTTTATTTTCGGAACTGGAGACTGGCGATGACACAGACATCTGTAGACTAGTTAAACGGCCATCACGTAATTATCGATGCGCTGCCATTACGAGTGAACTTCGTCATCAGACGGTAAAGCCAACTTATGTTTAAAGATGTTAGTTAATAAGATTTTATATTTAAATTTGTAATACCTTGTACTTTTATTTTGCATTTTCTTACCTTCCTAATAGTCACAAGAACCTTTCAAACCCTGAGATTAAGAAGAAATAGTAATATAGTTAAAATTTAATATCTGAAAATCGAATTCTGTAACATAGTCGATTCATTTAAGTGTGGTCGATCTGTTGAACCCAAGCGAAGAGAGAACATGTAAAAAAAAATCCTTCATGAAAATGATGACTTATTATTATTTGCTGACTATTTAGTGCGTTTTAGATAATTTGTAGTTTACAGAGAGAGATATACGGCGATTGGAAAAACTTAACCTCAAATAACTGGCTGACGATAAACCACAGCCCTCGTCCAGCAGTCGAACTGCTAGAGAAGAGAAAAACAATTCACGCCTTATACTCCCCTCTCTTAACGTTGTTGTACAGCATAGGCCTTAATAGGAACGATCTAACCACCAAATATACTAAACTAATATTGTACGCTACTCGTTCAGGGCTGATTTACTTATTATAATATATTAGAGTTAAGAACACATTCTCTCAGTAGATTTGAATATTACAAATTGACGCTTACAACAGTAGGGCATAAATAAAGAGACACAACGAATCTATCTAGTTAAATATATTACAAATTGGCGTACAACGTGAGGTGAAATTAAATTATTAATCCATTACATATTGACAACACAAAGTGGATAAGGATTGGAAGAACACACTATCTCTCTATATTAATTATATTACAAATTGATGCTACCAACGAGTGGCTGAATAAACCCAAACAAATATCTCTCTATAAGTAATATATTATAAATTGGCGATCACAACAGTGAGGCACAAGTAACGAAATAGGAATTATATTACAAATTGGCTTCCATCGCGGGGCTTAAGAGAGGGCAACTTACACCATCAAAATCAAACAAACGAATTTATTATTATATTACAATATAGTGTAAATAACATGATTTATTCCAAATAACATGTACACTAATATTGTAACTTTTGGTTTTGAAGACTGTGGATTCACATGATTGGGCAGACTCAACAGACCAGAACAGCGACTGGAATATACCGGTAGAACAGACTACTACAACTACTACTGACAGTTGGGTAGACCAGACAGAAAGTGAATGGAATGAGCAAACAAATGATGGTATGTTAGGACTAATTGAACTCATATTCAAAAGTTTATTTTTATTTTTTTTTATTTTTTTTTTTTTTTTGTTAATATTAATTTATTATGTTAGTGTTCGTGAACAAAGTTTTCAGTGTTTTTATTTCTTGGTTTTTATTGTAATTTCAAATAAGTGTTAACAAATTTAAGTGTTGTGTGTTACATTCACAGAGAAATGTAATGATAATATGGTTTTTTGTTACAGGTTTCGTGCAAGCTGGCGGTAGAGGTGGTGGTGGCCGTCTTGGCCGTGGTGGTGGTAACAGGAGTGACAGAGGAGGAAGAGGTGGACGAGATGGTGGCTATTCAGGACAGAGAAGTAATAGAGGGAACTACAATAACCAGAATGGAAGAGGAGGTGGTGGTGGTGGTGGTGGAGGAAGTAAGTGTATACTTTTTTTTTTAAGTTTGATATTTAACAATATTCATCTGGCATGTTACAAACAAATTTACATTGATATAAGATGTAGATTGTTGTTTGAGCTATTCAGCATAAAAGGAATGTTGTATGGCCAGCACTACACTTCATTCGTCTATGATTACTACGGGAGGTTATATCAGGTAATCATTTCAACAGGCTGAGTCAACCTGTGGAGGATGAAAAACACCCTGATTTTATGATGCACCTGCCAATTGAACCCAGGGGTTTAGTAGCTAGGTATCATTCTGAGTAGTCTATTTAAATCCTGTGAAGCTACATTATTACATATTTCAGGTAAGATTTGTAGGTAAAATGCACTTATTTGGGAACCAGATTCTCATGGTGTTATAAAAAGAAAATACAACCCCCAAAAGTAACGTTTAATACAGTTAAGTGCATAACAGAGTACAGTAGCCTCTCTCTTATCCAACTTGGATGGTACCGGGTAACAGACGGGTGGATAATGGAAAAGACGGTTAACAGAACGGTAGCTCATTTATGACCATCGAGAACAAAGAATTGAATAACCTATAATTTGAAGTACATATACATACAACCCACTTTGTACTGTATCTATAAATGAAATGCATACGATAAAATTGGATAAATGGTTTAATTATAATTGCTTTAATTATCTGCGAGTACAGTAAATAAAATATACACGGTAGTGTACATGAATGACTTGCCTTAATTATGAAAACAAGAAAGAAATTACGTTCTGCTTTCTTTTGGCTCATGTCTGTTCTAATATATAAAGAAACGAATATTTTGGGTGTTAAGTAAACTATGTAGGCAGAAAATTAAAGTTGTAACACGAAAACGTGTTACGCTTATTTTACTGTACAATTAACCTACGTAAAAAGAAACACTTTAATGCACACTGTACACTTAAAAAATTTTAAACCCTCGGATTTATAAGAAAAAGTTAGTCATTTTGTTTTGTTTTATGTTATTTTGAGGTCTGTCAGCTGCATAATCTCTCTGCTTTTCAGATTCAGTACATCGGTTGCCATTGAAGTAGGCTGTTGTTCAACATATCGAAGGGCTATTTCTAGAGCGTTTTCCCAGCAGCGTGAGAATTTTTTCTTTCTTGATCCTCGTCAGATTCATTGTCACTTTCATGAAACTCGTTATTATTCATTCCTGCTTCAATAATTTCATTATCGTCCATTTCTTTCTCCACATTTTCATCTTCATTTAACCATTCGACTATCTCTTGTTCTTCAGAACATTCTTCAAGAACTGGTAAGAGTTCATTTTGTGCAGGGCTGGGCGTAATATCATCTGAAACAACCTCTTGCAGAATTTTTTGCCATGATTTTTGTAGAGTTGTCTCAAAAATTGTACTCCACGCATCAGCTATCATGTAAATAACGTCCTTAATATTAATTTTTTTAAAGCTTGTGTTATATCAATATTACCGTCATCCCTATTTTCCAAAATTGAAGTCAGTAACTTTCTTTTGTACAGTTTGTTTATTGAAGCAATAACACCTCGATCCATTGGTTGTATAATCGATGTAGCATTATGTGGCAGGAACGTGGCTTTAATTTCTTCATGTTTGAGGAAATGATTTGACGGATGACTGGGAGCATTATAAGACAAGATGGCCTTTTCTGGAAGATTTTTTTTTTATTTAACAAATGTTTTCACTTTCGGAACAAATTCAGTACCAAACCACTCTTAAAATAAAAAAAAATCCAAGCAGATTTCTGAGCATGATAACAAATGGGTAGAGATGATGGATTTATGTTTTTGAAAGCCCTAGATTTTGCAGATTTTCATACAACAAAGGTAGTAATTTATGTGATCCTGAAGCAAACAGCAATAGTAATTCTGTCTGTAGACAACTTAATGACTGGCTCATTTAGTTCTGCTTGTCGAGCAAAAGTCTGTCGTGGAAGCATTCTATAATTCACCCCCATTTCGTCAATATTATAAATCTGATCAGCCACCATCTTTTCATCAGTTATGATTTTTATAAACTGATTTGAAAAATTAGTAGCAGCCGATGGATCACCCGATAACTTTTCTCCGCAAATCAATAAAATGTATATACCATGTCGTTTTTTCCATTTTGTTAACCACCTGTCACTTGCCAAAAAATTCTCATAACCATTAAGTGACCTATTTAAATGTAAATCCTTTTCTTGAATTACTGGGCCATTCAAAACACACCTTTGTGTCGTTGTTGAACAAACCACAGCTATAGAGCTATCTAGTGTTTCCAAATTTCGTTTCTTCAGTGTAAAACGAGACCTTAAAGCAGTAGGTGTTTCACTTGATACACAGAGCAGTAAGATTTTATGTTCACTTTATTTTTCTTCCAGTCCTTTACAGTGGTTTCCCCGGCCCCAAAGTCCAGCGCAATTTTTTTAACCGACTCCCCTTTTTCTAAATGGTCCAATGCATCCAATTTTTTCTCTAATGAAACGACCAGCACTTTTCTTTTATCGGCCATGTTTATAACATGCAGTGTGTAAATTAAATTTAGTACAGTAGACACAAATACTGTAGAGTACACGCACAAATTTAAAATTTTCAATTTAGACTAAATTGAACGGACGGAAACTGTACGATTTCTTCAAGCACGTTGATAACTGCACGGTGTCGAAAATAAAACTGATCTCATTAAGCCTAATGGAAAGAGGACAAATGATTAATCACTACCGGACATGACTCATTTTAAAAACTCCAGCTGTTACCTAAATGCTTTTGTTTACGTCAGTTTGTCAAAATACACACTGATTTGTGATGCAGTAAAATATTTGAACAGTGGTAATAATTAAGCATAGTACAGCATTTCATCGTTAATAGAATATAATGTACGTACTGTACAAACAATCTTTATTAAAAAAGTGATTAGTAATTTATTATTGGTGTACGTAAGTACAGTTAATTTTTTCCACCGTCTCTAGTGAAACAGTCAGTTAATGGAATGGTCGGTTAAGAGAGAGACTACTGTAATTGGATTTGTGTTTTATTGGAGTTGGTTTTACTGATTGTTTATGCTAAAATTTTTAATTCGCCTCAGAATAATTTCAGTCAAGAGTAGTTTTGATGATGGTGCTCTGCTCAACTGGAGTTGGTAATACTGTAGTTCATACGTTATTTCCAGTGTGTTGGATTAAGAGGTGAATGGCTACATCCAAAGCATTGACACCATTCTTTGGTTTTTTTTTTTTGCTGTTATGTTTTGCATAGAATTATTTCACTCCACTTCCAGATCTAGATATTTTGAAGACAAGGATAAAAGACACATTGGCAAAAGGTATGTTGGAAGAGCCTGGAGAGGAATCAACATTCAGACTTGCTAAAAACTGGCCACAAATTGAAATTTATTAGTACATAGAAAGTAAACTTTACGAGTTAAGATCTAATTTGAAAAAAGAAACTTTTATTTTGTACATTTTCTGTATAATACATTTTTTAATGTGGGAAAGATTTTGTGGTGCCCACACTAAATTTTTTAATAACATTTATAAAAAAAATTAAGTCCATTGTTAGATGGTTTTTCTCATCCTAGTAACTTAAAATTGCAGGTTCGTGTAATTTCAATAGTCAGTATCTTTCAAGTCTTATTTTGAAATGTGAACATGACTACACTTTAAAAATATTTTCAGATAACTGAAAAACATTTAGCATTGTTTCGTTACATATGAAAACACAAGAAAAGATTTGTAAATTAAATCAAAATTTGAATTTTGTTCTTGGATCTCAGAAGACAATGAAAATTACTAATAGCACTGGTAAAATTATCGTGGTAAAGAAAAATGTGGTTGAAACAATTTTTTGGGTTCTCACTCGTACATGCAACACAGCAAGCTAAAAACTACTGCCAACCACCTATTTTTCTCTTTTTGCTGTATAAGAGATAACTTATAATTAAGTTTGTTATAATTACGTAATAACTCCTTTCTTCTGGTAACACAAAATCTACCTGAACCCACAGCTGACAGACCCTACGACTTGAACAGAATCAAGAAGCTGATTAAAGAAGGCTTATATACTTCTAAACTACCCGAAAAAGACTTATTCATTTTGTCAAATAAATTAGTTTACTGTTATTAAAATTCATTCCCGGGCTGTTTGACCGTGGCCCATTGTTTCTTACTGAAACACACGTTTCGACAGTACCATTACCTGAGACCATATTACTGTGGTTAACGCTGCTAACGTCTCTAACGCGGCCACCCTACGTTAGTACACCTCGATACAACAGAGGTGCCAACTATTACGGATTGTCTGTAATTATTACGGATTTCACCTCATGATTATTGCATTACGGTCAAAGGGGAAATTATTACGGAAAGGGACATTATCACGAAAAAAATAAATTTCTATGAAAAAAAGGAAAGAAGAAAAAAATGTCGATCCTTTCGAGCATTACTGCTGAACCCTCCTCGTTTGAATGCTTGTGAGTTGGCTACTAATTAGATCGTCACTTTCTTTTGCTATCGTAGCGCTACCCGTGAGCGTTGTGAAATTCATTGTGAATAAAGGAGCTCAACTCCAGTGAGCGTCATTGGTGAGCGTGGTGTCTCTTTGTTGTTTGCGTCGAAGTACTTTAGCGCGTTACAGTTCTAATTATTCTAGTCGTTGTTTGTAAAAGAAGTGATTGGTTTTGTAAAATGAAGCGGTGCAATTGTCAAATTGCATCTATTTCTAAGAAGACAGCAGTGTTACAAAAATATCGAGACGGTTACACAAAGGAATGGCCATGCCTGCTTGCTTCACGTGTTAGTGAAAACCACGTGTTCTGCAGTGTGTGCTCGTGTGATTTTTCTGTGGCTCACGGTGGACGAGATGATTGCAGAAGACACATAGAATCCAAGAAACATAACACATACAGTGAAGCAAAATTACAAAACAAGTCTGTTTCATCATTCTTCGTAAAAAGTAATGAAACTGCGGTGACAAGTGCCAAGTTGCTGTTCACATAATTTCTTTTGGAGCATAATATCCCGTTATCTGTTTCGGACCATGCAGGAAATTTATTTAGAGCAATGTTCCCAGACTCTAAAATGTCGCAGAAATATGGCTGTGCAAGAACTAAAACCTCTGCTTTAGTTCAATACATGGCATCTGAGACAAAAATGGAAATAAGTGAACTTTTGCAAAAAAAAAACCTTTTTCTTTGGCTACACTGATGGCAGTACGGATTCAAATGCAGTAAAACTTTATCCTAAGTTGTTTCTTTCGTTACTCAGATAGGCCAAATATCAACTCTTCTATTGTCATTGTTAGAGAGTACTGACAACACAGGTGAGGGAATTTTTTCTGTTATCAATAGTGAATTGTCTTCTCTAGCCGTTCCATGGGAAAATTGCATTTCTTTTTCATCTGACAACGCATACACAATGATAGGGGCAAATAAAGGTGTTGCCAAATGTGTGAAAGACAGGCATTCTTCTGTTTATGTTTTGGGTTGTTCATGTCATCTCATACACATCTGTGCACAAAAAGCAGCAGCCCAATTACCAGTCAATGTAGAGAACTTTTTGGTTGAGTTATATTACTACCTTGATAAGAGTTCTAAAAGGCAAAACATGTTGAAAGTATATCAGGCTATTTGTGGCACAGAGGGTCACAAAATTTTGAAATGTGTCAGTACCCGTTGGCTGTCGCTTCTTCAGTCTATTAATCGAGTTCTTGAGCAGTGGGAAGCTTTGACACTCATGTTTTGTAGTGACCCCCACCATAAAAATGAGAGCACCAAGCAGTTTGAAACTGTAAAATCTTTCTTACAGGACCCACATACAAAACTGTTTTGCTATTTTCTTCAGAGTACACTTCCTGTCTTTAACTCAGTGAATTTATTTCTGCAACAAGATGCTCCAGCCATACATCTTCTTAGGAGGAATCTTAATGGTCTTCTAATTGACCTATTGGTCAGATTTGTTCAGCCATGTTCTATTCAGTCAGAATCTACCTCCCTTTCGAGTGTTGAACTCAAGAAGAGGGAGTACCAGAAAGGCAACGAGGACTTGGTAATCGGAGCAAAAGCCAGGGCATACTTGAAAGAGAACGACTGTGATGAACAGATGTTTTATAATTCTGTAAGAGAGTTTTATATGGCAGCTTGCAGTTACATTATCAGGAAATTTCCCCTTGATGATGAATTTCTTCAGCATGCTGAAGTTGTAGACATCTCTCTTAGAATGAAGATTTCCTATTCATCTCTTGAATATTTTGTTCGAAGATTCCCAAGTTTGGTCAAGGAAAGTGAACATGACAAACTTGAAGAGGAATTTGCAGTTTACCTGTATGATACTTTCCCTGAATATATTGTACATGGACCTGAAATTGATGTAAACTGGGGCAACATTGCAGAGCTTAAAAATGAAAGTGGACAAATGAAGTATAAAACCTTAAGTAATGTATTTGCAGTATTAAGTGTACCTCACAGTAACTCTCCCATAGAAAGAGTTTTCAGTGTTGTTACAAAAAATCAGACAGAATTCAGGCCAACATTAAGCACATCTACACTGGAATCGCTTTTGGTTCAGAAGACGAAAATGTCATCACAGGGGGAAGTATGCTTCAAGAAAACCTACACTGAAAAGCAGCTGCTGGGTGCAAAACAAGCTACAAAGAATTTTTTATCACAGAATTAACAGGTAATTTGCATATTTTATTGTGTAATATGATATATATACTTTAGAATAGATTGCTGTCGTGAAGGGGAAAGGAGGTGTCATTATCGAGAGGGGAGGATCATGCTTTGGATTTGACTCGAAAAACTTTTTTTTTGGGGGGGGTGTTAACAGTGGGATTACTTATAACTCATTTCAAAGGTTGGCACCTCTGCTACAAGTAAATGTTAATAAAATTGAACTGTATCTGTGCATTAATAGCACAGTGTCGGTGGAATGTTAGAGAGGGTTTGGATAAAAGGGAGTGGAATTGGAAGAATTTGATAATATTGCAGAATGTTGTGAGACTGCATTCTGAGTTTTTTTACCATGTTTCTTGTTAATAGTATTAAAGACTTAATTATGTTAGTTGAAATTTTTAAAATTTTTATTGTTTCTGTATGGTCCAGGATACACAAATATATTGTATATTTTTTAAATTAGTAGATTTTTGCAGTACTCATTGCCTCTTAAATTCACTGTCAGCTTTTGTATTGTTAGATTTACAAATGTGAACAGATGACTATGAACCTAATACGTTAGACATATTTTATAACATATTAGTGAGTATATTACAAAGAAATAATAAATTTTGAGTTTTTGTGACTATATGTGTTTCAGTCAGAATATCTGTTTGTTAAACCTTTAAAAGTACATCGTCAGTCATATGTATTTAAGAGCTACGCATCATTTAAAGGAAACTTATTTCTTAACAGTATAGACAATGTGTATTCTTAGACGTTTACATAGTGTAGAATAATTATACTATATAACGGCAGTATAGTATATAATAATTACGGCAGCAGAAATTATACTGCCGTATTACGGTAGAATAATTTATTATACTATATAACGGTAAGAATAAATATAGAATTACTATAACGGCAGCAGAAATAAGGAAAGCAGTAAACTCAATGAAAAACAACAAAGCATCAGGCCCAGGAGGGTTAGTAGCGGAACTAATAAAGTACGGAACCGAAAAACGTATGAGAATGATAGGAAGAATGTTTGAGAAGGTTATAAATGGAAAAGATTTACCGGCAGAATGGAAAGAGGCACAAATTACATCGATATTTAAAAAGGGCAATAGAAAAGACTGCGAAAACTATAGAGGCATAAGTCTCATAGCAACAATGGGAAGGCTGTATGGTAGGGTGCTAAGAAATAAAATCGGGGAAAAGATAGAGGGAAAGATTGGAGAAGAACAAGCAGGTTTTACAGCCGGGAGATCATGCATAGACCAGATATATAAAATCCAACAGATCATAGAAAAGAAAAAAGCGAAGAACAGGGAAGTACATCTAGCGTTTATCGACCTTAGTAAAGCATATGATACAGTACCTAGACAAGAAATGTTTAAAGCTCTATCACAATTGGAAATACTGAAAGTCCTGACACAAGCAGTAAAAAATTATATAAAAACAACAACGTACAAATTAAAGTAGGTAACAAAATTGTCTGTAGGTTTAAAACATCCAAAGGGTTATTGCAAGGCTGCCCAACATCACCCACGCTGTTTAAGATATTTTTAGAATATGCATTAACCATGTGGAAACAGAAATGCCATGGAACACCTGTACACACTATGCTTCGCCGATGACCAGGTAGTTATAGCCCAGGATGAAGAAGATCTAAGCTACATGGTCAGAAAGCTGAATGAAGAATACACAAAGATGGGATGGGAAATAAACAAAAAAGACTGAATACTTGGCAATTAGATATGAAGAAACAACAGATTTAGAAGTAGACGAAAATGTTAAAATTAGAGGAACAGACAAATTCAAGTACCTATGAGTTACACTGAGTAAACAAGGGACAACGGAAGAGGAAATAAAAAGTAGATTAGGGCAGACTAGAACAGAGATTAGACAATTACACAGTGTTATATGTGACAAAAAGATTCGAAAAAGCAC
The DNA here is from genome assembly GCA_034769895.1 of Magicicada septendecula. Classification (NCBI taxonomy): domain Eukaryota; kingdom Metazoa; phylum Arthropoda; class Insecta; order Hemiptera; family Cicadidae; genus Magicicada; species Magicicada septendecula. The sequence goes on from CM068370.1 coordinate 414,619,754, forward strand.
CAAAAAAATGATATATCAGACCATAGTCCAAAGCATTGTGACGTATGCAGCGGAAGTATGCGTTATTGACAAAAAGAATGAAAGAAAGATTCTTGCAACGGAGATGGAATATTGGAGGAGGTGCTGTGGAATAACGAGAGCAAACCGAATAACAAACGAGAAGATCAAAAGAAGAATGGAAACGGAAAGAAGTGTAATTGACTACATCGAAGAAAAAAGATTGGTGTGGTACGGTCATGTCTGGAGAGCCCAAAATAGGTGGATCAACAAAGTGACAGAATGGAGTCCATTAGGAAGGCGAAAAAGGGGAAGACAAGAAGATCTTGGAGGGACGAAGTGGATGAATCTATGCAACGTATGTGACTTGAGGAAGGACAATGGGAACATCGGGATAATTGGAAAGCCAGGTTGAAGGAAGGGAGACGGCACTAGCTGTAGTAACCCTAATGTGTATATATACATATATACATATTTCAATCACTTTCTGCTACAGTCCGTTTCTTGATGTATATAATACATTTAATATTTATACATAAATTTACCTCAAGATGTTATTTTTCTATTTGGAACATGTTTCGGGTACTATCTTGTACCCATCCTCAGCCTTCCGGTTTTTTTGTCTGGTGAAGTACATATGTGTTGTTGGTTGACTATTGTGGCTTCCTGTTGGCTTCTGGTATTTCAAGTTTGTTTTATTGTGTGTGATTGTGGTGTATGTGTTAGTTTTTTGTGTATTTTCAATGTTGAGTGCTTTGAATATTGCGTCATGTTTTGTATTGATTTGTATTTGTTCAGGTATTAGTTTGTTTTCTGTTTTATGTTTGTATATTTGTAAATTTTCCCATATGTTCATTATGGTGCCTTTGTGTGGTATATGTTTTATTAGTGTTACATTGGTTATGTCTGGGAATTCATGTCCTGTGTTTATTGCATGTGTGGCTAAATTGGATTTATATATTTCTGGTTTTTTGTATGCATTTAGGTGTTCAAAATAACGTTTTTTCAGCTGTTTTTTTGTTTGTCCTATATAACATTTATTGCAATCTTGGCATTCAATTTTGTATATACCGTTAGTTGTTGTATTATCTTTGTTGTGTGAGCTATTTAGATTTTGTAATTTATTTTTATTAGTTTTGTATGCTATTTTTATATCTGTGTTTTTAAATAGTTTTGTTAGTTTTGTCATTTCATTATTTATATATGTGAATGTGGCCCATTTTTGTTGTTGTTATTATTTATGTTGTGTTCAGTTTGATTAATTCTTAATTGTTCAGTTTTTATTTTGTATTTGATTTTATTTTCTATTTTGATCACAGTATTTTTATTATATCCATTTTCATAACCAATTTGGTATATTATATTTCTTTCTTTGTCAGTTTCTTGTTTGTTTAGGGGTATTTTGTACATTCTGTTAAATAACGAATAAAATGCTGCCATTTTATGTTGTGGTGGGTGGTCAGAATGGTTAGGTATAATGATGTTAGTGGAAGTTGGTTTTCTATATATTGCATATTGTATGTGTTTGTTGTATCTTGTGATGGTTATGTCTAAATAGTTGATTTTGTTATGTTTTTCTTTTTCTTCTGTGAATTGTATTTTGGGATGTATGTTATTGATTTGTTTCAGTATGTTCTCTGCATTTGTGTTTTTGTTATTTGATACATATAGTATACGTAGGATACACAGGATATCCTACATAGGATAAGATATGTAGATGATGGACTATATGTATCAAATAACAAAAACACAAATGCAGAGAACATACTGAAAAAATCAATAACATACATCCCAAAATACAATTCACAGAAGAAAAAGAAAAACATAACAAAATCAACTATTTAGACATAACCATCACAAGATACAACAAACACATACAATATGCAATATATAGAAAACCAACTTCCACTAACATCATTATACCTAACCAACCATTCTGACCACCTACCACAACATAAAATGGCAGCATTTGATTCGTTATTTAACAGAATGTACAAAATACCCCTAAACAAACAAGAAACTGACAAAGAAAGAAATATAATATACCAAATTGGTTATGAAAATGGATATAATAAAAATACTGTGATCAAAATAGAAAATAAAATCAAATACAAAATAAAAACTGAACAATTAAGAATTAATCAAACTGAACAAAACATAAATAATAACAACAACAAAAATGGGCCACATTCACATATATAAATAATAAAATGACAAAACTAACAAAACTATTTAAAAACACAGATATAAAAATAGCATACAAAACTAATAAAAATAAATTACAAAATCTAAATAGCTCACACAACAAAGATAATACAGCAACTAACGGTATATACAAAATTGAATGCCAAGATTGCAATAAATGTTATATAGGACAAACAAAAAAACAGCTGAAAAAAACGTTATTTTGAACACCTAAATGCATACAAAAAACCAGAAATATATAAATCCAATTTAGCCACACATGCAATAAACACAGGACATGAATTCCCAGACATAACCAATGTAACACTAATAAAACATATACCACACAAAGGCACCATAATGAACATATGGGAAAATTTACAAATATACAAACATAAAACAGAAAACAAACTAATACCTGAACAAATACAAATCAATACAAAACATGACACAATATTCAAAGCACTCAACATTGAAAATAACAAAAAACTAACACATACACCACAATCACACACAATAAAACCAACTTGAAATACCAGAAGCCAACAGGAAGCCACAATAGTCAACCAACAACACATACGTACTTCACCAGACAAAAAAACCAGAAGGCTGAGGATGGGTACAAGACAGTATACGAAACATGTTCCAAATAGAAAAATAACATCTTGAGGTAAATTTATGTATAAATATTAAATGTAATATATATATATATATATTTATTGTAATGTATCGTTCGGTAAGTCTCTGAAAAATGTATACCAGTTTTATATGTGTTAGTTAGTGCGTTCGTCTTGCACTGGGGGTCGTTACATCAATTTTGCGCTAACGATGTCCGTAGCATTGCGGTAATTACCAGTATAACATGGCAGTAACCTTACCTGTTCTTATATAGGGGTGTGTTAATCCTGGGTGGCACCAAATTGTTTGTTAAAACAATTAAATTTGTTAATCTGTGTCTTACTAGGGTGTTCTCAGCTGTGATGGTTCAAATATTTCCCGCTCGTCCAGCCTTCTGTATCATGCAGGTAGTTGTACTAATTGCAACTCGAGCGCTGATTGTCAAATCTAACTTTCGTAAATGAACACAAGTAATATAATGCACTCCCTATGAAATAATAACAAGGGTTACTCCCTGTAATAGTGATTTTAATGTTTGATAATTAATATTTTCAATTTTGACAATTAAAATATATTAGTTGATTAACAATTTTGCTCCGACTTCTTACATGAAACAATTTTACTCAGGATGACGAATCGATTCAGGAACGATATATTCACATCAGCAACAGCATGGCTGTGGAACGTTTAGTTATTATAATTATTTTAGTTCCAAAATCGAGGGATTCTTTTGATTATAAGGCAAAGAATTCCTATGATTACAATAAAATTACGTTACCTTGCTCTAAGTGTACATAAATAATAAGGTGTGTTGTTACAATCTGTTCTGTAGTGTCGTTAAATGTGTTTTGAAAGTTCGTGTTTAAACAATAGGTTAGATTTTATGTTAACAAATTTTCAGTGTGTTTAGTTTTCTTAAATAATCTTTGAAAGAGAAATATTCGGCTTATAGTGAGATCAAATTACTTTTCATTTCAGAGTGATCAAATTACTTTTAGTAAAATTCAGAGTGATTTTGTTTTTGGAAATAAGGTAATTAAATGGTACCTAACACATGGTGTTTTCATTCATTGGTTCGGAAGAGGATTGGGCTGCAATAAGTTCTATTTTCATTGATCTTTGGATTTAAGTTGGTCTGGCGTCCTTTTCGTAGAGGATGTGGTCATATTTTTCTATTTTATGGACCTTGGTCTTCAGTTGACTGCTCCAATGGTCCGTCTGCTTCTTATCCAGTCATGGTTTCGTATTTCGTTCACTGTTTTACATTATTTAATTTAAAAAATTGGTCTTCCAAACTTTGGCTTCTGTCCTGGTAGACTGACGCTTTACGAGTAATGGTATTCAACGGTAATTTTTGCCACCAACGTTGGTTTCCATGGTAACCAAAGAATTCTGATTGGTTGAGATTGACATAAATCCATTGTTATCAAAATTTGAATTCTTTTCAAAATCCTAGTATATCTTCTGATTGCTGTTATTCCTCTATCTTCCTTCCTAATTATTAAATATTCATAGTTACTGTATGGTCTCCAGATCACTGTATATGATTAAATAAATAATTACCTTAATTTTATCCACTAAGTGATCTTCTTTTACTAAATTACAACATGTTTCAGGGGTTATATCCCCATCTTCAGGTAAAAACAAAATCTGCCCTATTGTTAGGGTTTCGTTAAAAAGTTCACGAAGACACAAACACATAACACACTTAAATAAATTAACACAGAACATCGAGTTTGCATCGGGATGCGCTACAACCGAACCAGTGCACTGGCCGAAGTCCGACTTCCAACTGATCCGTACACGCTATTCACGGTTTATTTTCATTGCTGTGTCATATAGTTTATTTGACTTGAATGATTTAATGTTTAATGATTTAATTGTCTTAAAAATGATTTACAATTTATCCTTGGTGAATCATTCACCTCGGATTTACTAATTTCTTTGTTATTTTGTTATAATTTGTAGTTATTTGTTTCTGAGAGTTAGGCATTTTCATAGGCCTAAGTAGCCATTATGGTATTTGACTTATTTCATATAAATTACATCTCATTTTAGCCTCATGGGCTTTATTTTGTTAGTATAATTGGTTGTATCATTTATTGTTGTGTTTTGGGTCTGTTTATGTGTTATTATTGTGTCAGTATTATTTTACACATAATTGTTTACTATTTGGTTTCCTCGTTTTCTAGTCATACCTTTCTTAACTTTTTTACTTATTTACTTTGCCAATAATAACAATATGGTTTCTGTTTTTTCTTTCAGGGCATCCTCCCTTTTAATTATAATTGCCTTTACTTAAATTTAATAATGACATTCTTTCTTAACTAATTACTGTCTTCATCACTTTTCAGCGTTCATTATACCTTACTTAACTGTTTATACTTACTACTATTCTTAATTACTAATATTTTTCCCTTTTAAATATTTAGTGTTTCATTTGGATTTATTAAGTGTTTATGCTTTTATCATTCACTATTTTTTACTATTTTAACATTCTTTATTCTACACTATTCTCATTCAATCATTATTCTACACTATTCTCATTCAATCATCACCTTCATTTTTAAATTATTTATAGTTTATTATAATTTAATTAGTGTACCTTCTTTATCACTACACTTTGGGGTTTTTACACTTTCATTTTGCACTTCACAAATGTTTTTGTTTTTTAAGTGTTTCTGAATGGATACTCCCTCTAATTACTATCTCACTACCTTACTATCTCTTTCATTACAATATATTATTAATAATATTAACAATTTTATGTCTTTATGTTTCTATCCTTACATCTAACTCTAAATTGTGGGTTAGTTTGCTTTTTATATTTATATTTAACTTTGTTTAATTGGGTTTCCTTCAATTCCATTACTTTTGTCCATTAATGGATAATAACATTTTTTTTTTCTCATAGGTTAATGATTGGTCTTTTTCCCACTATTACATTTGAGTGCATTATTTCTCTTGCTCATATTCCTTATTACTTGTTTGTGTCTTATCATTGGTTTTCATTTTTATTTATTTCCCTTCATATTGGGTTTGTTTCTTCTTCGTTTCCCTCCTTTTTCATTTTCATTGTATTTGGTTAATACCTTGGTTTTCCACCTTCTCCTTTGGGTTCATTTTAACATGTTACATTGAGTCATTCAATTCCATGAACTTGTTTCATTTTTGTTTGGTTTTGGTTTTTTCCCTTCTTCTTTTGGTTTGGTTAATTACTTTCTTCTCTTCTTTGGTTTTATTCTTGTTTGTTTTTTGTAGTTCCCTTCTTCTTTTGTTTCCTTTTGTTTGGTTCAATTACTTTCTTCTCTTCTTTGGTTTTATTCTTGTTTTTTTTTTGTGGTTCCCTTCTTCTTTTGTTTCCTTTTGGTTGGTTCAATCACTTGGGTTAGGTCATGTCGTCGTTCGTCGAGTCATTGTCTTTATATTTTATTTATATTAAACATTTTATTTTATATGAAGTATCATTTTATCATCCCTGGTATTGGGGTGGCTTATTTGTGTTGTAACAATATATATATATATATATATACATTTTTCTAACATTTTGGCGTCTTTTCAAAATGTATACGTTTTGGCGTCTACTCGAAAACGAAGAGTATATTGAAATTTTATTATAACATTACGTTCTTGTGATTATGTTATTTGTGTTTTGCGTTTTATATTTCAATATACTCTTAATACAAGAAAATAATTTTTGTTGTACAAAACGCTGTCATTATGGCATCTTTTTATAATTACGACAGTAGGGGCGTCTTTTCAGTTTCCCGACAATGAAGTGTCTGAAATGTATACTTTTTTCGAATTGTAGCGGTTTTTGCTTCCAGCGACGTTGCCAGATTTCAACCCCGGGTATTGCACAGTTTACGTTGACGCTTATTTGTTTGTATGAAAGAGTGACTAACTGCAGGCGAATGACCATTATTCTTTTCCGTTGTTCACACGCCAACTTTACATCATAATTTTAACTAAATATTTATTAACTGTCAAATATTTATCAACAATTCTTAAACTTCACTATCCAATTCTACTAACCGTGATAATGTAATTATTGTGTTTTACGAAGCATGCCAAAGTAGCGTACTGTGCCTTTCGAATTATGTAAAGATTGACCACTTGTCGTCGGATTAACTAACAGAATTAACGGGCATGATAATATTTTCTCACATGCATTGATACCGGGTGATAACGTAACTTTGATCTCATTTACTAGAGAAATTTCCTATGCATATTAGCAGTCAAAAATAATAAATGTAACACCAAACGTTATGAACTTATACTCATAATATAAAAAATATAATCAGTTATATTTTTGGTCAGTGTTCATTATTATGCATACAGTATTTTGAAGTAATGCTATAAAACATTTATTTGTATCAATTTTGTGGGTAACAAAATTTTATAACTATAGTTTATAGTTCTGTAGTTCTTAATTGTCTATAGTTCTGTTTGGGATTGAGATTGATAAATAGATAGACAGATAGAGAGAGAGAGAAGGAAGGAGAGCGATCACAACTTTGCATATATGTACATAGTAATAATTACTTCTTGTGTTAGAGATAGATGGAGAGATGGGAGACAGAGGGTTGCGAGATAGCATAAAATTTTATATTAACATTTCCATAATATTAGTTCTAGTTGTATTAGAAATAATAGCAAGATGTTGCGAGAAGCAGGCAGGGGGAGAGAGAGAGAGAGACAGAGACAGAGAGACGATATTAAAATGTTTCGGGTTGAGGGTACTAGAAGTCATCGGATACCTGCACTTTTTGTAAGACCAGGAATAGGTTATTTTATGATACTGTTCATTGACATGTCTATTGTTATATAGGCTTGTGGTTTCTCCACGGATTATAAAAGTAGTGGCTACATCCACTACATTTTCTTACAGAGAATGCTCACGGCTGCTAATAAATCGAGAAATGCTGAGACTTATTTCAACAATTTCTTCAGTTACTAAAGCGGTCAGTAAGGCATTGTCGTTTTTCACATCTATGTTAATATCTTTACATCTGTTTTAATTTTATTTATTTTTTAGATTTTGTCCAACTCACTTGTACGTTAGCTAAATTTATTAACTACAAATTACTGTATATTCAATTTAAAAATTGCGTGTAAAAATAATGAATAGCCGCTAAAAAATCATTAAACAATTCTCCTACAGAAAAACATTTCTCTTCAAATATATTCAATTAAAAACGTCTGAAATGTACTAAGAGACATTCTCCCGACTCTTCTCCATACATCACGCTTAATTTTGGACCATTAGTTCTCGATAGTTTGGGTGTGAACGGCAAAATTGCGAGGACATACAAAATTAAGCGAATGATTCACAGGAAAATGTATAACCCATACATTTGGGCAGTGGCGCACCCAGGAGGGTTTTGGGGGTTAGAACCTACCGAAAATATGGTAAATATCAGTATGGAGAACCATACATGACTTCCATGTTCTAAGATTTATATTTAAAATCATATTCGAAATGAAATATTACCATAGAAACTACTTCTTTCTACTTATTGCTTCAGCCTTAACCACGGTACTGTGGTCACTAACGTATACCACCTGACGTTTTCGCACTCGATTTTCACTGATGATGGCAGTCGACGGACTGCCGAAAAGTCTGGTTTTGCAGAAAACATTGGACTATGGCTAAACAGCCCGGGAAGGAATTTTAACAAAGAACTACTTCTTTGGTGCCGATAACGTAGTACACATATAAAAAATTCTCCCCTCCCCAATCAACTATAATTTTCATTAATAGAAAATTACCCCCACCCCGTTCACCTAACCTCTTCATTTATAGATATTTCATCTACGTTTCTATAGTGGATTATTATGAGATTCTTATTAGGATACATTATTTATCAAAATTAAGTACTTTACTCTTGTTAAAACATAAAACGTTGCAGGTAAACTACCCCTTTCTCGTAACCGATCTTTACCAAAATCAATAGACCTTCAGTCCTCTACAATTCAGGGAGGCATGCAACAAAATATTTGATTCTGTTTGAATGTGCGACAGTTATCGTTTGTCATATAAACAATTACCCTTGTTAAAACGTAAAACGTTGCAGGTTTTACCCCTCTCCCTTAACCGATCTTCACCAAAAACAACAGATCTTGCGAACTTTACAATTCAGGAGTGTATGCAGAACATTATTTGATTCTGTTTGAATTTGCGGCAGTTATCTTTCGCAAAAAAAATTACCCTTCTTAAAACATAAAATGTTGCTGGTAAACTACCCCTTTCCCTTAACCGATCTTCAACAAAATCAACAGACCTTGAGTTCTCTTTAAGGGGACCATGTACCCGCCTATCTTCCCCATGTTAAATTAATCAACTTTATGTACCTTTTTCTCAAAACCTGTTCAAGGTACAAACTTGAGGTTTGGTCAGCATATTCTGGGAAGGTATTTTAACCATCTGAACCAAAAAAATTACGTTTTATTATCTCATATTTATTTAATTAATTTTTTGAAAAATTGTCTAAATATTTTAATTTTTTTAAAGAGTTAATAATTTTTTATAATTTTTCGGTTACTTTCTTCTTCTGTTTTTGAGGTTCAGTAGATACACTGTAATTAGCCCTACAACTTAAAAAAAGAATCGTGTTTCTATCTTTTACAGAAGCTGAAAAAAAGGTACATAAATATGGTAAAAAGTCATTTTTTGAGAAAACTTACTTTATTGTCAATGTTACCATAGTTACACAACAAAGCTACATTTAAAATAGTCCTGCGCCGTACTGTGGGTCTTCCTCATTTTCTTCTGATTTCTTCTTGTTTTCTTGCCTTTTTATTTTACCTTCTACCTTACTTTGGTCTGTCATTGTGACAGTACAAAAAGTCTCATATAAAAAGTATGGTATGCAAGGTAGTAAATTATTGTATTTCGATGTTTTTAAATTCATTTTATGGGTAATACAATTTCCCTTGGTTTTGCCTGCAACAACGCAGTTCCGAGACAACAAAATAATTTCAAGGACAGCAGTGTACGTGCAGATAAAAACACTTATAATGGTTACAGCAACTAATACCGGCTATACATACTTCTGTTTCATTGGCCGACAACGCCAAACGTCATTAATACAACAATGACGTGATTAAAATACGTAACAAACAAGGCGTTTATGTAACGAAAGACAAAGAACAATGACGTGTACTCACACACACATACGTAAAAATTGCGTAGTGTTCGTCCCAGTCGGCAGAAAATCATCATGGCGATAACACGTTAAAAATTGTGCTGGCCCTAAAATAGTCAGCTAAAGTGTCTTAAATAATTCAAAATTGTAATCAAAATGTAAATAAGTATGAACTACAGGAGAACTAAGACAGTGTGAAGTAACAGTGTTTCAAAATTATATTTAGAGTCAGTGAAATCAGTAAAATGTAACCACGCCATTGGAGAAAGCAACATGTGATCCACTTCGACAACTTCCAGACTACAGAATCAGGAAAGTGCAAAACTAAAATTTTACTTAAAGAGCTCTTTACCCAAAATTGCCGTTATGTGTACACAACAAAAAGTAAATTGAAATTGTACGTATGAATGTGAGTGAGAGCAGCGCGTACATGGTAAATGTCGACACCCAAGCGGGGTGTTGGTTTGCATTAGTTATAAGGAAAAAGAATTAAAATCAGTTAATTATGAAGCTGCTTCATAGTCAGTATAGAGAATTTGATAAACTAAAGTTTAATAAAACATAAGAGAATTTTATGATGAAAGAGAGTCAATATAAGTAATGGCCGCCATGTTGAAATTTTATCCGGTGTACACAATTAACAAAATTGCTGAATAAATTAATATTGGTGTTCAATGTTTACAAAAGGACGTATTCTTATTTCTATGCCTATCTCTGTCAGCAATCACGCTGAGTCGAATCCTTGGACCCTAGGTAATAATAAAAATAACAAGATTGAAACAACCAGATTTTTGAACTATGGTATGTACCATAATTATGGGGTGCGTGACATACGTGTTGAATACAAGTAAGGTAAACAAACCCAAATATAGGTTACTTGTTATTTCTTCATACAGATACATTTATATTTATTTGAATTCATTGTAAAATTTAACAATTGGCCACCCGAACTGGTGACTATATAAAAATATATTAATGTATTTTATATAATAAGCCTGAATGATGGCAGAGTGGGCATTGAAACTAAGAGTACGGTTGTAGGTTAGGTGGTAACGTTAATATAAAGCAACAAATCATTAACATTTTTATGATGGCAGAAAATAAAGAAAACGTCAGCATAACTGACAGTACGAATAACAGTCAAATAAGTATGACAGAATCACTAGTCATGAGTGAAGGAGTTGTTCACTCAACACCAGTCCCAAATAACGGGGCTGAAAATAACGAAATTATGAAAATGATGCAAATGCTTTTTAATGAACAAAAAAGTTTAATTAGAGAAGTACAAAATAATTTTAATGTAAAATTTGAAGAATTAAAAAATGAAATACAAAGACAAAATTGTAGTATTGACAAAGTAGACAAGTTAGAGATAAACAAAGAGGACAAGGTAAGTAGTAGTGGAAATGAAGATAAAATAGATGAAAATAGAGTAATAGGTGATAGTAGTGTGGAGGTTGGTAGTATAAATGAAATTTTATGTGGAATAGAATATAATAATAAGGGAATGATAGTGTGTTTTGAAGGTTTAAAGAGTGGGTGTAAAGAGAGATATATTGAGAGAGAGAAGTGTTATTGGGAGAGTTATTATAAGAGATATTTTAAAAGAGAGAAATGTTTTGAAAGTGAGAGATATTGTGAGAGAAAGAGGGAGGTAGAAATTTTTAAGATAAGCAGAGATTATGAAGAGTTGATGGAAAGGTTAGTAGTAGGAGAGAATGAGAATAATGACTTTACAAAATACCTGATTGTAACAGACGATACCAAAGGTGACATGACCATACCCGATCATGAGTTATATGAGATTGTGGAAAATTATAGAAATTTGAATAGTATGTATATTGATTGTAATAATATAAGACATTCAATATTAAACCATGTATATAGTTTTAAGGTTCGATTATTATTTGACGATGGAGGTTGATTATTTTATTGTGTTATGAACATTTAATTATGTGAACAGTGTTTTTCAGGATGGACTGTTTATGACTGAGTTTTGGTAAATGATTTAATGACTATGTGGATTGTATATTTTTGTGTATATTAATGTCAGTGTATTTTTTGCTGTTGTGTATTTTATGTATTTTTTTTTATGTAAACATGTATTGTAGAATTTTAAATAATTGCAGGAAGTTAATAATGATTTTAAAGGATATTATGGGATTCAGAGTCTAATGGTTAGTAAATGATTATGTATTTGGATATTGAGATGTATTGTTGTTAGTAGGTAAGTGATGAATTTTCTAGTGGTATATTAAGGTGAAATGTTGTAAAGAGTTTGGGAATAGTGATAAATAAGGGCATTGGAGTTAGTTAAATAAAGTTAATGGGAGTTAGGGAAAATAAAGTGTTGAGATGCTGATAATATATAAAGAGGTGTTAGATATTTTAGGGACACAGTAGGCAGGGATTATATGTAGAGGTGAGTAATGTGGATGGTAATTTTATAGTCGTTGATGGTGATATTTTGTAATAAGGATCCGGTGTTAAGGAGTGATCAACAAGCGACGTGGCAAGGGATCAGCGTGCAGCGTTGTGGCAGGCGGAGCAATTTTGGGTTAGAGTGTTTGCCGATATTGGTGGAGGGCAAATGGTTAGGAATGGATATGGCCAGTTAAGTAACATACATCCTTATATAAAAGACAAAATGAGCGGTGCCAGAGGTTTTAAATGGGATTTGTGAAGGGGGTTATTATAGAGATATTGGTGTCACATTATATTAATGGTTAGAAGCGGTTAGTAGAGAAAAGGGGGTAGTAAGGTTAGACTGACAATGCCAAAATAAGATATAGAGAATAATGAATAATAGAGAGTCACCCAAACTAATAAGGATGAAAGGTTAGAAAAGGAAAATTCATGGTAGGAAGGTAATTGTAAATGAAAGGTAATGATAAATTTGAAATTTTTTTTTGTATAGAATCTAATGAATGTTAAATGACTAAAAGTTAATAGGGAGTTGATAAAAATAGTAATGTCATATTAAAGTTCTGCTACAAGTTATGTAAATATGAATTAAGTAATGTGAATTGTTCAATGTTAGTGTTTAATGTTTATGATGTACAATGTTTTATTATGTTTTTATTATGTTGATGGTACAATAGTGTGTGTGGATAGGAGGTTACTACCAGGATAGTAACGATTATAATATTAAAATTTTGTGAAGGTTGTCCATTCTGTGGTAATGATTCTGTTATAAATTAAGTTAAACATAAGGAAAGATCGTAAAGAAATTATAAAGCTTTAAAGTTGTTTGTCATGATATAGATATTGTAAGATTATATGAAGTAAAATATTAGGGTTAATGGTTGTTGCTAAAGCAGTAAAATGCATTGTTTGTTTAGGTTAAGAACAATTGTTTTCATGTGATAAAGAGAGTGAATATAATTGACAGAAGTCAGAAAGGTGTACTAGATACCGGATTGTTAAAAGAGAAGGAATTTTCTATCTTAACTCTTGTAATACATTGTTTGAAATTTGTAGAATTAAGCAAACCAATGCCCCAAAACGCAAACCAACGTACTAAGAGGAAACATATCAGTTGTGGATATGGATATAGAGAAGGCCACTATTTTAAAATTTTGTATTGAATGTTTCAGAGTTTTATGGTGTGTTGACCGCGGTCCTGAGCTGGCCGGTGCGTCAGAACAGGAGCGTAAAGTGCCTCATGGCCTTATGGTGTAGGGATCTCTCAGGAGAAGTCCAGTAAGGTCAGAAGGTGCGAACCTCATCATTGGACCAAGGGTAAGTGATTGAAAATTTTTATAGTAACACTACAGGGGGTTGTGGTTCCATATCTGAGCTGATCCTTTTAGAGAAGTATGAATGAGTCAATGAAAGTTTTTGTGTCTCGACACAAAACCTTTCATTGAGGGGGTTTTGTGACAGTACAAAAAGTCTGATATAAAAAGTATGGTATGCAAGGTAGTAAATTATTGTATTTCGATGTTTTTAAATTCATTTTATGGGTAATACAATTTCCCTTGGTTTTGCCTGCAACAACGCAGTTCCGAGACAACAAAATAATTTCAAGGACAGCAGTGTACGTGCAGATAAAAACACTTATAATGGTTACAGCAACTAATACCGGCTATACATACTTCTGTTTCATTGGCCGACAACGCCAAACGTCATTAATACAACAATGACGTGATTAAAATACGTAACAAACAAGGCGTTTATGTAACGAAAGACAAAGAACAATGACGTGTACTCACACACACATATGTAAAAATTGCGTAGTGTTCGTCCCAGTCGGCAGAAAATCATCATGGCGATAACACGTTAAAAATTGTGCTGGCCGTAAAATAGTCAGCTAAAGTGTCTTAAATAATTCAAAATTGTAATCAAAATGTAAATAAGTATGAACTACAGGAGAACTAAGACAGTGTGAAGTAACAGTGTTTCAAAATTATATTTAGAGTCAGTGAAATCAGTAAAATGTAACCACGCCATTGGAGAAAGCAACATGTGATCCACTTCGACAACTTCCAGACTACAGAATCAGGAAAGTGCAAAACTAAAATTTTACTTAAAGAGCTCTTTACCCAAAATTGCCGTTATGTGTACACAACAAAAAGTAAATTGAAATTGTACGTTTGAATGTGAGTGAGAGCAGCGCGTACATGGTAAATGTCAACACCCAAGCGGCGGGGTGTTGGTTTGCGTTAGTTATAAGGAAAAAGAATTAAAATCAGTTAATTATGAAGCTGCTTCATAGTCAGTATAGAGAATTTGATAAACTAAAGTTTAATAAAACATAAGAGAATTTTATGATGAAAGAGAGTCAATATAAGTAATGGCCGCCATGTTGAAATTTTATCCGGTGTACACAATTAACAAAATTGCTGAATAAATTAATATTGGTGTTCAATGTTTACAAAAGGACGTATTCTTATTTCTATGCCTATCTCTGTCAGCAATCACGCTGAGTCGAATCCTTGGACCCTAGGTAATAATAAAAATAACAAGATTGAAACAACCAGATTTTCGAACTATGGTAAGTACCATAATTATGGGGTGCATGACATACGTGTTGAATACAAGTAAGGTAAACAAACCCAATTTAGGTTACTTGTTATTTCTTCATACTAATACAATTATATTTATTCGAATTCATTTGTAATTTAACATCATTTTCTTATCAGCTTCTTTTACTCTTCTCTCATCGATTCGTCTCAACCGTGCCCGACAAGACTCACTTACTTTCAGTCCCAGTTTCCCCATCACAGTACATTTGCTGTAAGCTCCGCTGTTGAAAGCAAGCACTGCATCATACACTCCCACTTTAATTGTATTTATCCCAACATAAATTGTCTTTGGTAACCTTTTCAAATTAGGGCATTGAACGATTCATTCGGGTTTTGTGTTTTACCAAAAAGGCACTTGCTCAGTAAAGTTTCATTGCTTAGGTCCCTGAATGTGTTTTATTTTATGAAGCTCAGGTAAAGGCAGTGAATGCTCATGTTTGTATTCCTCACCTGTAATAATGACAGAGTAGCCAACCTAACCTATAACACCAAAAATTCCCTTTTGTATGTGAAAAAAAAAACATATATTAAAAGTTTCCAAGCCTGAAAATGCAAGCGCTCAACGCAAAATTGTGTACTTTTTAATTATTTATTTTTGTAACTTTTATTTCTCATAGGTAAACAAATTTTATATCATTTTTTTCAGAATTAACTGTAGTTTCTGAAAATTTGAAAACAGAAAAAGTGAAATTTTTAAAAAATTTCGGGTACATGGTCCCCTTAATTCAAAAAGGTATGCAAAAACGTAGTCGATTCTGTTTGAATTTGCGGCAGTATCGTTCGTCATATAAAAAATTATCCTTGTTAAAACATAAAATGTTGCAGGTAAACTACCCCTTTCCCTTAACCGATCTTCACCAACACCAATAGGACTTGAGAACTCTACAATTCAGGGCTGTATGCAAAACATTATTTGATTCTGTTTGAATTTGCGGCTGTTATCGTTTGCCATAGAAAAATATCAGTATGGAGAACCATACATGACTTCCATATTCTAAGATTTATTTTTAAAATCATTTTCGAAATGAAATATTACCATAGAAAAACTGCTGCTCTTTCTACTTACTGCTCCAGCCTTAACCACAGTACTGTGGTCACTAACATGTACCACCTCATGTTATCGCACTCGATTTTCACTGATGATGGAAGTCAATGGCATTGCTGAAACATCTGGTTTTGTAGAAAACATTGGACTACGGCCAAATATCCCGGGAAGGAATTTTAACAAAAACTACTTCTTTGTTGCCGATAACGTTGTACACATATATATAAAAAATATGCATAAAATTAATGGCTTGTATAAGTTAATGATTGATCTCCATTAAATAGTGCTCAAGTTTCCAAAGTTTTAATATTATGATGTCCGTAATTAAAGTGGACAAAAATTTTCAACATTTCCTATTGAGCGTTGCTTAGAATAAATCTGCGAATCTACAGTGTACGTTTCACAGAACAAACACGCGGAAAAGAAGGAGCGCTCCGAAGTCACTCATGGACCCTCAGCATCTTGCAGAGGGTTCATTCCCTAAAGACGAAAAGTCTGTCTATGAATCGTTCCTCTGTAAACACGTGCAGTTACACTGCCCAGCGATCCACAGGAAGCAAATCGCTATCCACGCTGGACACTTTTTCGGCTTGCATGCGTTATGTTGGTATGGCTTCGGCACTTTCCATTTAAAAACCGTGCAAATGTAAGAAAATAAACATGAATGAGGCCAGAAATAACGCGAATTGTGTGTGTGTGTGTGTGTGTGTGTGTTCCCTGCCTTTTTATTGCGGTAGTGATAATAATAAAATGGAAACGTAAACAGTACATAACTGAGATATGCTTGCCTGCCACGCACGATATATTTTCTCTTATACATGACTAGCAGAATACCCGTGCTTCGCTACAGAGTTTCACATTGTACGTAATTGAAAATGTTAGTTTAATTAATAAAGTTTAATTAAAGTAGGCTTCTTAAAAATAAATAGCTGTTGCCCACAACTTCGTTCGCGTGGTCTTCAATTTAATGCGATAATATATTTAGAACAGAATCTATTATATTGGGTTGCCATAGTA
Source organism: Magicicada septendecula (assembly GCA_034769895.1). NCBI lineage: Eukaryota > Metazoa > Arthropoda > Insecta > Hemiptera > Cicadidae > Magicicada > Magicicada septendecula. The sequence goes on from CM068370.1 coordinate 414,636,790, forward strand.
ACCAGATCTAATAGTTTTTTAAGACCGCAAAGGACCCCCCCAGAGGATCGTATCGAAAAAAACACCTGTCCTATGTTGGTTCTCCCGTTGCGTAAAATATTTGTGCCAAGTTTGGTTGAAATCGGTCCAATGGTTTAGGTGGAGACGTGGAAGACCCCAAAGGACCCCCCAAATGATCGTATCGAAAAAAAACACTTGTCCTATGTTGGTTCTCCCTTTGCGTAAAATATTTGTGCCAAGTTTGGTTGAAATCGGTCCAGTGGTTTAGGAGGCGATGTGGAAGACCCCAAAGAACCCCCAAAAGGACCCCATCTAAAAAACACCTATCCTATGTTGGTTCTCCCGTTGCGTAAAATATTTGTGCCAAGTTTGGTTGAAATCGGTACAGTGGTTTAGGAGATGTGGAAGAAACCTTCGCGGACGTGCGCACAACAACTCACCGAAGTTTCATCGCAATCGGATGAATGGTATAGGAACGCATACGGGACAAACAAAGAAACATTCATTTTTATATATAAGATGTAAACTATACCACTTACTTGACATAAACCGTGATAGCTAAGCTAATGTACAACATATATGTATTAATTATACACATAAATGTTCCTCGATAGACACTCTATCTATTGGCGAAAACTTGAATAAAATCCGTTCAGTACTTCCTGAGATTAGCGATTTCAAACACAGAGAGAAAACGGACCGACTTTACTTTATACTATGTACAGATTTACATTAAAATGAAAAAATTATAATTTTATTGCCTGGCAACAAAATTATTTTATTTTTAACAATTACCATTGTTTGAAAAAGTTTAAATGAATTTTCAAGTACTTTACTCTTGTTAAAACGTAAAAGGTTGCGGGTAAACTACTCCTTCCCCTTAACCGATCTTCACCAAAATCAAAAGGCCTTGAGTCCTCTACAATTCAGTGACATATGCAAAAAATTATTTTATTCTGTTTGAATTTGCGGCAGTTATCGTTTGCCATAGAAAATACGCTTGATAAAAAACGTTGCAGGTATACTACCCCTTCCCCTCAACCGATCTTCACCAAAAACAATAGGTCTTGAGTACTCTACAAATCACGGCTGTATGCAAAAAATTCTTTGATTCTATTTGAATTTGCGGCTGTTATCGTTTGCCATAGAAAATACCCTTGATAAAAAAACGCTGCAGGTAACCTACACCTTTCCCTTAACCGATCTTCACCTAAAACAATAGGTCTTGAGAACTCTGCAATTTAGGGCTGTATGCAAATAATCTTTTGATTCTGTTTGAATTTGCGGCTGTTATCGTTTGCCATAGGAAATACCCTTGTTAAAACATAAAACGTTACAGGTAAACTACCCCTTTCCCTTAACCGATCTTCACCAAAAACAATAGGTCTTGAGAACTCTGCAATTCAGGGCTGTATGCGAAACATTATTTGATTCTGTTTGAATTTGCGGCTGTTATCGTTTGCCAAAAAAAAAAAATTTCCCTTGATTAAAAAAAAACCGTTGCAGGTAAACTACCGATCTTCACCAAAAACAATAGGTCGTGAGTACTCTACAAATCAGGGCTGTATGCAAAAAATTATTTGATTCTGTTTGAATTTGCGGCAGTTATCGTTTGCCATAGAAAAAAAATCTACAGACAGACACACACACAGACACTTTTCGGAAAACGACTTTTTTTTCATGTTTTAAGTGTAGTGCAATCAGAATCTGCAATAATCTCGAACACGATTTTTTTTGCCATCACCATACTTCCATTCCTTAAGGAATATGGAAGTAAAATTACCCCCGATAAAAAAACGTTGCAGGTAAACTACCCCTTCCCCTTAACCGATCTTCACCAAAACCAACAGGTCTTGAGAACTCTAGAATTTAGGGCTGTATGCAAATAATCATTTGATTCTCTTTGAATTTGCGGCTGTTATCGTTTGCCATAGAAATTACCCTTGTTAAAACATAAAACATTGCAGGTAAACTACCCCTTTCCCTCAACCGATCTTCACCAAAACCAATAGGTCTTGAGAACTCTATAATTCAGGGCTGTATGCAAAAGAGTAGTTGATTCTATTTGAATTTGCGGGTGTTATCGTTTGCCATAGAAAAAAATTACACTTGTTTTAAAAAAAACCGTTGCTGGTAAACTACCCCTTTCGCTTAACCGATCTTCACCAAAATCAATAGGTCTTGAGTACTCAACATATCAGGGCTGTATGCAAAAAATTATTTGATTCTGTTTGAATTTGCGGCTCTTATTGTTTGCCATAGAAAATACCCTTTTAAAACATAAAACGTAGCTGGTAAACTACCCCTTTCCCTTAACCGATCTTCACCAAAATCAATAGGTCTTGAGAACTCTACCATTTAGGGCTGTATGAAAGTAATCATTTGATTCTGTTTGAATTTGCGGCTGTTATCGTTTGCCATATAAAATACCCTTGTTAAAACATAAAACGTTGCTGGTAAACTACCCCTTTCCCTTATCTGATCTTCACCAAAAACAATAGGTCTTGAGAACTCTACAATTCAGGGCTGTATGCAAAAGAGTAGTTGATTCTGTTTGAATTTGCGGCTGTTATCGTTTGCCATAGAAAACAATTACCCTTGATTAAAAAAAACCCGTTGCAAGTAAACTACCCCTTTCCCTCAACCGATCTTCACCAAAAACAATAGGTCGTGAGTACTCTACAAATCAGGGCTGTATGCAAAAAATGATTTGATTCAGTTTGAATTTGCGGCTGTTATCGTTTGCCATAGAAAAAATGTACAGACAGACACACACAGAGACACTTTTCGAAAAATGACTTTTTTTCATGTTTTGAGTGTAGTACAATCAGAATCTGCAATAATCTCGAACACGATTTTTTTTGCCATCACCATACTTCCATTTCCTTAAGGAACATGGAAGTAAAAATTGTGTAATCAACGAATGTACAAATTCGCCCGGTAGCTCAGGCGTGTGGCGTGTCTATAAATAGTGTTTCTAGAATTATTAAAGAAACATCATGGTATATGGGTGATATAAAATCTTTCAGGACTCTCCATAAAAATGTTCAACAATGAAATAAAAACTGATTTAAACGATTTCGACAAGTGCACCACTCGACGAATTATTCACCAAAGTAAACCCATAGAAGGGTAAAGATTAACATTCAAAAGTAATTTTAACAATTTAAAGAATAAATTAATTATAATGGTAGCGTTACCAGTCTGAACCACATTATTCGTCAAATGGGATTTCGACGGAAACGTGCCAAAAGCAATAGGAAACTTTTAAATAGAAAAACGTGACATTGAAATCTTAAGAGTTGATATATAAGAAAATTACAGCAATTCAGAGAAGAACGGTAGTCCATAGTATACACAGATGAAATTTTGGTTTTCACCGTTCAAAATCGGTTACAAAAATTTGGACAGACAATGACGAAAGTGCCTGAAAATTTCAATAAATAAATTCGCCTGCAACATCATTAACAAAAAGGTAGACATGATTAACTGGTTATTGAATCATGGGATTCCTTTAGTCCATTTATGTTATAACCTGAGCTCTGTTTAATAGTTAGGCTAAACAAAATAACCCAACATTATTATTATTAGCGGGTGTCCTACAGTCTATGCCGCATCCCTCATTTCGATCGCCTTTTCTCCCTATCTTTCCAGTCATCGTCTTCAATAGCTCGACCTCTCATGCATTTCCTAATTCCTGTTTTCCATTGTGTTGTCAGTTTTCCTTTTCTTCTCCTGTTTTGTGGAGTGTAAGTCAATGCTTTCTTTGGCCATCGCTTCTCCTCCATCCTCATTACGTGACCATACCATAGCAACTGTCTGGATTCTATTCTTTCTGCTGCTGTAAATATGCGCCCTGTTTTCCTTCTTATATCTTCGTTTCTAACATGTTGCATTCTAGAAATATTACACGATCTTCTTAAGAAGTCCATTTCCACAGTTTCTATCATCTTTTTCTCTTTACCTGAAAGTTGCCAGCATTCGCAGCCATAAGTTAAAATGGGCTCCTCAATAGTTGTGTAGATTGTCAGTTTAGGTTGAAGTTTCACTTTGTTCGACCAAAGTAACGAGTTTAGCAAACGAATAGCCTTTTTTCCCTGTTGTATCCTATTTTTTATGTAATTCTTTGTTGTTCCATCTTCTGAAATAATAACCCAACATACTAAACGTTTAAAATAATCACTATTTCAGCAAACTATGGACATTCCATTTTACGACTTCCACCCTATCATCCGGTTCTTAATCCTAGAACTGATTTGGGCAACTGTGGAAAAGCATGTTAAAACAAAAAAAGTTTATTTTCGTAGACAGTGTTATAAACTTAGCAAAAAAGGAATTTGAGTGTATTTATCTCACATGCTGGACATCAAAATGTGACCACGTCTTGAAAATTTAAAAGAGCATGTGAGATAGGACCAAAAAGTGTATAATGTAACAGATCGTTTCTAAATTAATAAGCGATGGGATAGCAGCAGTTAAGACAATTTGAGTGATGATAACAGTGAAGGAAATTGACGTACTTATTACGGCAATAAGGTGTGGAAGAATTGACGTAATATTTGTAATTGTTTGTAAGTAATTATGTGCTATATTAATTAAATAGTTTTAGTATAATTTTTTCATTAATGTTGTCTGTCCTGTTATTCATGGTTAATTTACATCTGCTTGTTTTTATAACACACACACACCCAGAGTCACAGTCATTTCACATTCGAGCCTGTTATTGATGTTACTTATACAAACAAATTAAGATGCCAGTGCAATTTTGACTATATATTACTAAAGTTTTTCCTAAATCGTAGCATGTCTGATAACAAAGTGTTATATACTCCAAAATATACAATGTTTGTTAATGTCTAGACTCGACTAGGAGATTAGGAGAAACACTGTAACAGACACAACATGACAAGTCACTGTTTACATAATAATTGCAGCACTAAACATTAAACATTTTATAACTCGGTGAAATCTTTGTATGGTCCCTCTGTTGTATCTATTGTTTGTTTCGTCTTACAAAACGTCCATTTGAATTGTTTGTCGTGTCGAAATAGAAATCAAAATCAAAACTTGTCACGTACTTGTACGTAGACTTGTCGTTCAGGGAACAGTCTAATATTCAGCTGTAGCCTTTCTATTCACGTGTATTACATTGTTCCTGTCTTATCCCCTCTACAATATGCACGAATGCTTCACGTCTGATTATTTTACTATATTATTGTATTATTATTTCAATAAAATCACCATCTACTCATTAAGTAATTTATATTATTCAGTCAGCACATGCAAATTACTAAGCCTTGTGATTACGTGGTTTTTACTCGTGATTCCTACAAACATTGTGTGTTGATTCTTACCTGTGCAATATTTATGTGTAAGAAGGACTCTTTTTCAGCATTATAGGTGGCATTATAGATGGAAAATACATGAGTGAAATTCCATGAAGCAAGGATCATTTTTACTTGCACTTGCAGCATTGACTCCCAATAAGTTACGTGTTGTCGTTCCTCTAGGAAAAAGCAAGCCCTGCTTGTTGAGAAAATAATGAGGGAAACCAAAATTGTACTCCTTGTTCGCAAGTTTTCCCCCCCCCCCCTCGAAAAAATCCTGGGTGCCCCTCTGCATTTGGGTATGTATGGGTACTCGCGAGATGTAGCCGCGCCACATATCTGCAACTATAGTGGTTCCTAGTTCTATATTATTTAAAATTACATGATTTAGTGTGTTTGCTTCGCGTTTATCCACCACCTTTAGCAACCACTTCTTTATTTTCCTGTAAGTTCCCCCAAGTACCCACTGAGTTTTGGTTATTCGGTCCCTGTTGTACTTCCTTCAAGTGAACGCACTTTCATCAATTTCAGTATCTCCCGGGCCACCAATTTTTAAGCTGGTATCCATCACCCAGACAGTAAGGATCTCTCTGAACTCGTTTATTAATTTTCGCGTAGTTTTCCTGTTTATGTCAAGCTCTTTTGAAATAACTGAAATTTGATATTTCAAAATCCAAGCGACTAACACACGGAATAGGCTACAGATAATGCAGGAACACACGCTTTTCCGAAAAGTGTCATCATGTATGTTTTTTGTAGCTCAGCAATTCCGTCTACCACATCCGAAGGTGACTTTTTTTTTAACATATTACCATCACACTTTACACATTCTATTGAAAACGGAAAATGATTTCAATCACAAACACATTTTCTGAAACCTTTTTTTTAATGAAACACCGAAAATTATTAACACTTTTGTATTCCATTTTAGTAAGATACGCATGTGCACAACTCTGATGAATGAATGTTAAACAAAATTAAATAGATTTAAAGATATAAACATAGATGTAAAAAAACGACAAGGTCTCACTGGCCGCTTTTAGGAAGTGAAGCAATAGTTGAAACAAGTAACAACATTTATCTTTTATCATTTGCGTCATTCTCTGCATGAAAATATCGGGCTGCATGAAAAATGTCTCTCAAGCCACTTTTGGTAGCCACATACGTTTATAACCTTTGGAGAAACCACATGCTATATAACAATAGACATGTCAGAGAACAGTATCATAAAATAACCTTTTCCTGGATTTACAATCAGTGCAGGTATCCGGCGACTTCTAGTACCTTCAACACAAATGTTTCTTTATAATACGAGTAATTATGCAAGTAGTTATATAAGTGATAGGTAGGTAACTAGACAGGTAGAAAGAGAGCAAAAGAGAAAAAGAGAGACAGGGGTAGATAGAGAGAATAGTATAGATAGTGTATGTCAGTCTCAATTATCTCATGTTTTTTCGTTTCCCTTTGTTTTTAGTTTAAAGCGAAGGTCTTGTTCCATCGCAACTGACACACAATCTCAGGGCACTTTATATTGTATAATACTTTATAATTTATAAAAAATGTGTTACATCGTGTTATAATCGTTTATTTAAGTACTAAGTAGGCCTGTAATGTTGCTTAGTATAAGTCTATGTAGGCCTACTTGTGCTTCATATTAGGTTACTAATTAATGATGGTTACATGTTCATAGTAGTTATGTTATATCTAATAATGTGTATTTTATCTTTGTTCTTCCACTACTAATGATGATCGTAGTGGGCATAGAAGAAACATCTGGAAATTCAGTATTCAATAAATGGTGGCCTAATAGCCCGCATGATAAATGTAACACTACAGTTATATGCCATTCGCTTTCGCGTGGCACCTAAGGGATTAGGAGACCCTTACACACACATGCACACAAATGCAGCTGCTCGCGTCCGCTCCGGCCGGCAGGTAGATGACTCATAACTGGGGCCCTAATTGAGTAATTGCTACTTCTTTAAAATATAAAATTTAACTACTGACATCAGTTTATTTATAAACTTCATGCAATTCCAAGAAAAATGACACCAAACACGGTATGATTATGATAATATATGATGTTCAACATGCATAGTAGTATTTTATATTTAATATACCGGGTACCATTAAATTTTTTTTGGTTACATTTCGACATCAAAGTGTGTTATATATTGTTGATTTATTTTTAGCGTGTTTATACACAGCATGTATCAATTAAAATGTAAACTTGTAAGTGCAGAATTAAAATAAGCTTACTTTTTAACCTCCAGTTTCTTCATGTAAGTGCGGGTAACTGGTTGAATTATTTTTTATCTTAATTATTATTAATTCTACCAACTACCTCGAAGCTACAATGAACCGCTGTTCAGCGACATTTTGAAGTCTGTCCGGAGTTTAATTTTGACTAAGCGTCGTTATGAAAGATATTAGCCGAAACAACCCTATGACTCACTTCCTGTGTATAGGGCATCTGCTTTCGACGACAATGAATATGACTCACTTCCTGTGTAGTAAGTAAGCGCCACTGTCGGGGGTGTCGAAAGCATCATTATTGTCGGTGGCTTTCCTTAGTAATGTGGTCGGTGTTGTGCTGTGCGTGGAGGTTTAAGTGTTACAGTTATGTCCTCTAAGTCTAAGCAAGTGTTACATTCGCAAGCAAGAACGATAGTTGCTTCGGTGATACAGTATTTTTATATGGAAAAAAATAATATGGGGCCTCTATTGGATGTAAGAAAAGTTTTGGAAAGAGTTTTATCAGCGTGTAATGTTCCGAAACGAACCGTCGCCCGGATAAATGCTCAATTGAAATCAGCGCTACGGGAGGAAACTGAGACCGTGGAAGATGATGCGAGCGACAGAGAAGACAACGTAGTTAATGAAGTTTCAGCCTGTAAGAAGATAAAAATAACAGCGCCTAGGAAAACACCAGGAGGGCCACAACGAAATAGAAAAGTGACGGGCCTCGACGAGTTTGCGAAATCGGCCATAAGGCGGCACATCCTGCAGTACTACAAGCGGCGAGAGATACCATCCCTCGAGAAACTTGTGAGTTCGTTAAAGAATGCGAGTCTGTTCGACGGCGGGAAGACGGCATTGCATCGTATTGTACGAGATTTGGGGTTCGTTTACAAGAAGTATAATAACCGAAGGGTTTTGATGGAAAAGCCTACAATCGCCAGTTTTTACGTAAAGTCCGAAATGTAAATATTGAAAATGTTGTGTTCCTAGATGAAACATGGTTAAATGGTACATAATGACAAAGGATGGACCGACGATACAGTTAAGGGGACATTGAATGCTCCCTTAGGCAAGGGGAAAAGATTGATAATTCGCCATGCTGGAAGCCAGAAAGGATGGATCGAAGCTCCCCCACTCGTGTTTGAGTCAAAGAAGACGGGAGATTATCACGAAGAAATGAACCATAAAGTTTTTGAAAACTGGTTTTTTAATACACTAATCCCCGCAATACCCCCTGCGAGTACGATAATCATGGACAACGCTCCGTACCATTCCAGAAAAATAGACAAAGCACCAACTTCAAGCTCAACAAAAGCCGCAATGATCCACTGGCTGAAAGAGAAGAAAATTCCATTTCCCCCTGACTTCCGGAAGCCAGAAATCTACGAATTGGTAAAATTACACAAGCCTCCAATTCCAAAATATGCCATTGACACTAAAGCCACCGAATTAGGGTTCAAAGTTATCAGGCTTCCACCTTACCATTGCCATTATAATGCTATAGAAATGGTCTGGTCTTACTTGAAGGTGTACGTGAAGGAAAGAAATAAAACTTTCAAGCTGAAGGATGTGAAGGAACTTTTTATGGAGGCGGTCGCCCAAGTCACACCGGAATTGTGGTCAAGGTATGTTCAACATGTCAAGAAAGCCATGGACGCAGACTGGGAGAGTGAAGGATTGCACGACCAAAGTGTTCAGGAGTTAATAATCAATTTGTGCCCAGGCGATGATGATAGCAATGAATGTGATTCCGACGATGACTCAGACGACGACATCGGGTGCTACCCACTGATGTAAGATTTTCCAGGTACGATTTGAGGACTTATTAATATATTTAAAGTTGTGTTCACAGGATAGGGCTACTGTTATATAACATATAATTAAGAAAATAATCTACCCTGAAATTAATTTTATTTTTAACTCATGACTGACCGATTTCGGCACTAAGGCCATCGTCGGCGTCTTCTTGATTATCGTACTTGCAGGGGGTATTGCGGGGATTAGTGTGTTCAAACCCAACCAGTTTTCAAAAACAACCTGGTGTTGACTCAAACACGAGTGGTGGAGCTTCGATCCATCCTTTCTGGCCTCCAGCATGGCAAATTATAAATCTTTTCTCCTTGCCTAAGGGAGCATTTCAGAGTACATTGTGTTCTTAATTATATGTAATATAATTATATATTAGAGTTTTTTAATACGGTGGACCAAAACTTTGTTATTAGAATTTTATGGTTTCAACTAATTATTCAATATGGAGAAGTTTACTCTTATGATTTACATGTAGTCCACGTTTCTTATTTTTGTAGGATAGAATTTTGTTTAGTTTTGTAAAAATTTTATGTTTAAGTTTGTAAATAAAAAAAACATATTGCATACAGTATTCGTGTGAAGTTATTAAAAAAAGTTTTTATTCAGTATGTATTTTTGTTATAATTGTTTTTTATCTATTACTAAGGTTTTTTTTTTGTTTATCCATAAATATGGGCTATCTGTAAATAAAACCACGAAAAATATTTCGTTTATGACCCACTTTTGTTAAGATGAGGTTTTTAATTTTGTAAAAATTTTACTTATAAGTTTGTACATAAGAAAAACAACATTGTATTGTATATAGTATTTGTTTAAAGTTATTTAAAAGAAGCATTTCTTAAGTATGTATTTTTGTTATACATTTCTTAAGTATGTATTTTTTGTTTGTTTTTATCTATTAATAAAGGTGTTTTTCGTTTATATATTAATATATTTTCGAAACGATCAAAGTTTAAGAAAATATTGCGTTTATATTCATGTCGTTTTTCGTGTGTAATGTAAAATTTTAAGAGAAAAATGCCCATCACATCCAGGAGTAAAATATTTTTAGTACTGTATTACAAATAGGCTTTTCCATTTTATAAAAATTAAAAACATAATAATGTGGAATTTAAACTAAAAGGCTAATATATTTCATCTTGTACTTATTTAACATTAATTGTAATGTTATCATTAGTAAATTTTTATCATTGGTAACCGATTTTATATAATATTAAAATGCCATTCTCAATTTTAAATAAAACTCGTCTTTTTAGTACTGCAATATGTTTTTTTTTTCTAAAATCCAAATATACTCCCTTGACGCTATACATGGTTAACAGTAACTATATGTTGAGGGGACTCATTTTTCTCGCAATTTAACGAAGATTACGAAAATCATATTTTAATTTGGATTATCATTCAATTTAAATGTGTCATAATTTGTAACTGTTTCATGAAGCTGTATACCTGCGCGTTCAGGCAAGAGTGTGTGGCCCGGGCACTCGTGAGTGCGCGTGCGAGAGCAAGGGTCTGCTAATCCCTTAGGTGCCACGCGAAAGCGAATGGCTTATAATGGGAGTCTTTCAGAATACTATGTGGAGGGACACGACTATCAAAACTCCTCAAGCTGGATTAAAAGCTAGACTGGTAGTCCTAATAGGCCTGAAGGACATGAATTTAAGAACACTTCGGTTTGTGTTTTTGTACAGGCGACGAACAATTTTCTTTTTCGCCAGAAAAATTTTGCGAATTACAGTGATGGTACGGAGATCCAGAATTTGAACAATAGTGTAGAGACACCGTATCTTAAAAACAATTCTGTTCTTGTTATGGGCAATGTCTTACTTCAATGTAAAGCAGTACCAACGACATCTTATAGGGGAAAAAAGTATGAATTGGTTTGAGGCAAAAGGGATAAATTTTCCAGAGGACGGCCTGAAGAATCAATTATTGCATTTATAGGAGACGTACACGGCAATGTTCAGTGAGTATGATGATAATTTAACTTTACTTAAGATAGTTGTGTTAGTGGTTATAATCAGAAACAGAATTATCACTGTTGCACACCACTATAGAAAAATTATTCCGATTAGCGCTTTCAAGCTTCTCAGCTCATCGTCAGATCGGAAATCCGTATCACTGTTGCACACCACTATAGAAAAATTGTTCCGATTAGCGCTTTCTAGCTTCTCAGCTCATCGTCAGATCGGAAATCCGTCAGATGAGCTGAGAAGCTTGAAAGCGCAAATTGGAATAATTTTTCTGTAGTGGTGTGGAACAGTGATAATTCTGTTTGATAATAATTTAACTGACGAAAATTAGTGTCTTGTGCGCTGGGTTACTCCATCAATATCACTGTGAAGTCAACCCGATAGAATAAATTAGTACTGAGTACCGTAATGCAACCTGAAGGCAAGAATTATTCGTATAACCTTTTGCGTATAGATTTTTCTTGTGCAATTTAAACAATAAATTACTAACGTGAAGGTCATTGACATGAAGACAGTCTAACAATTGTAACATACTTACAAAAATCAGTGTAACACACATTTACTCATGTTGATGAACGCAACGCATGTATTGTAATCATCTTTTAATACGCTCTTTATTAATAAAAATAACTCCCAGCCTGACAGGTTTGACTAAATTTTACATAATATGGTTTGTAGCATCCGCCATTTCGTTTTCCAAAATTTTATATCTTTGTTGACACTTCTAAAATCAAGACAAGTGACTTCATACCTCGTGCATCAAAACTGGTCCAGCCGTTTTAGTATTAGAAGGGAACAAACTAACTTAACGAGCATTACAAACTAACAAACAAAACTGTTGTACAAAAGTAATTAAATATGGTTATTTAACAGAATACAAAATTCCTTAAATGATTATAAAATGCACATTATAAGATATAACATAACTATTATGAACATGCAGCCATTATTAATTAGTAACCTAATACCGAAGCACAGGTAGGAATTCATAGACTTAGGCCTATATCAAGTAACATCAGCGCTCTCATTACAGGCCTACTTAGTACTTAAATAAACGATTATAACGCAATGTAACACATTTGTTATAAATTATAAAGTACTCAAGTAAATATTATAAAAAGTAATATAGTAGTTACCAAAAAGAAACTTATGTGAACTGTACAAACGTAACGTATTGTGTCGCATTATATGTAGCGTGCTGCCGCGCGTTTAATTGATGCTCTATGCTAATTATGTCATGTGACTTCTAAATAATGAAGTATGGTAAAAAATGTATACAGCTGCTCTCCGTCACTGTAACTCTCTCTCATTTTCTTACACTCACTCACTTCCCTCTCTCTCTACCCTCTCCCTCACACTCTCTCTCACTCTCTCTCTCTCTCTCTCTCTCTCTCTCTCTCTCTCTCTCTCTCTCTCTCTCTCTCTCTCTCTCTCCTTATTCGTTTTATTTCTTTCCTCATTTTTCTTCAAGAATGAGCCAAGGAACTTAAGTGCATTTACACCTGCCGGACAACCCTAAGGGTGCCTCTGTAAGAAACAATAAAATTTCTCAAGTGTTTATGAAGTATGAAGGACACTAGCCTTTTCTACAAACGTTATGCACAGTTTAATCTGGGTTGTGGCATCGGGAACTCAGAAATGGTTAATACACGTCAGCCACTGCTGTGTATAGTGATAATGTGTTGCGTCTATTCAGCGTAACACCACAGGTCTCCAGCCTCCAGCACAGAGATAAGATTTCTCATTCATCTGAATCCCGCCAAGAGTATTCAAGGTCAAATAACATTCCTAATGTGTAATGGCACAGCCATGTATGTTTACAAAACATACTACTGTTTTGGCTGACACATATATACAGATCTACGTCTGAACTAATGCAACCTCTTAATTATCTGTACAACAGTTGTCTGTTTTTACCTTTCCACCAAACGTGTTGGTAGGCTGACATGTTCGTACTCCTATTATTAAACTGAAATCAGAAAATTCTACAATAAGTTAAACCAAGGTAGGAAACCCTTTAAGCCCAGGACAACAGCTTGTCGTGACACTGATGGCACCCTACTTACAGAAAAGGGGAAAGAACTTTGAAGCTCTTCTTTCTAAGAATGACGAGGTGAACAACTATGTACCACTTGTGCTAGAGGAACATAAACACATCGAGCCTCCGGATGAAGATAATATGATAGCTGCAATAGAAAGCCTTAAAAACAACAAAGCTCCTGGTTCTGATGATCTTTCTGCGGAGCTTTGCACAAACGGTGGCCCAGAGCTGGTTAAAACCCTTCAACACCTTGTCATTGATATATGGATAGAAGAGAAACTGCCAACAGCCTGGCAGAAGACAGTTATGTGTTCCACATGCTGATCAGGTGATTGGTCGATATCAGTGTGGATTTAAAAGAGGAAAATCGACAATAGACCAGGTTTTCACACTCCGACAATTTCTGGAGAAAGGTAGGGAACATAAACTACAAACCCATCACTTCCTCATAGATTTCAGAAATGCATACGACAGCATTGACAGAAAAGAACTTTACACTGCTTTTGAAGAACTGGGCATACCAAAGAAATTAATAAGATTGTGTAGGATGACAATGCTGACAGTGAATATTCAGAATGACTTATCAGGAGAGTTCGACTATGGAAAGGGAGTTCTCCAGGGCGATGCTCTTGCTTGCCTCCTCTTCGTTCTTGCCTTAAAAAAAGCTATGAGAATAATTCCTCCGGGGCTGTATTCAACAGGTTGGTGCAGGTCCTAGGATATGCCGATGACCTAGATATAATCGGGAGGTCCTTTCGAGCAGTCACTGAAGCCTTTCTTGCTCTTGAAGGTCCTGCAAGTAGGCTGGGTCTCATAATAAAATGAAAGCAAGACAAAATACATGGCTACAGGACAGGAGGCTAGAGAAGGAGAGCACATCCAAATTGGCATCTATTCCTTCGAAAAAGTCAAAAACTTTGTTTATTTAGGATGAAAAGTTAACTCCGATGGGGAAACAACAGAAGAAATAAAGCGAAGAATCACCTCAGATAATAGGTGCTTCGTTGGTCTCAGACCCCAAAGAGAGCAGAATAATTGCCAGGAGCATCAAGCTGCTTTGGTATAAAAAACTGATCCGCCCAGTTCTCACCTTTGGTTCTGAGACCTGGACCATTTCTAGAAAGCCTGAGTCAAACCTGCTGGTTTATGAACGCAAAATCCTCCGCAGCATATTTGGTCCAATATGTGTAGGAGGTGAATGGAGGAAAAGAACCAACCAAGTACTGAACACTCTTCTGAATGAACCAGATATTGTGAAAATTATAAAACTTGGTAGACTCAGGTGGGCTGGACACGTGATCAGAATAGGGGAGAATGAAATGCCAAGAAAGGCACTCACAGGACAGATCTATGGCACCAGGAGAGTTGGTAGACCCAAACTACGTTGGGAAGACGGTGTGAACTACAATGCGAGCCATATCCTTGGGACCCGGAACTGGAGAGCAGCTGCACTTGACCGGGACAACTGGCGGAGGCTGGAGGATGCCTTGACTCAGTAATGGGTTGTTGCGCCGCTGAACTGAACATTATTATTAAACATTATTATGTAGTTACTATTATTAACATTAGTTATTAATATTGCATGGTAATGTTGATTTCCAGGTCAAACGTAAAGTTACCTGTATTCTCTCTCTCTATGCGTTTATCTTTGAATAGGTTTTTTGCAGTAGCTTCTCCGCTGTTCTTTTATATTGGCATCGTCTATTCTTTTACTTGTTACAAATATTCTTGTAATGTTTTAAGTTTGAACACATATATAATTGATATTTGTTTCTATTTGTTTTTAATCCTTCTAGATTTTATTTACGTGTTTACTCGTGTCGTACTTACATTGCTGTATTCTGGCTTTGCTTATTTGAGGATACTTGTCTCTTAATTGTGTAGTCCCGTTTTCTGTCTGTATTGTGTTACACTATTTTTACTTAAATTACGGGTTTGTGGTTACTCCAGAGGTTTTTTCTTATAATATATTTTTTACTTTTAGCTAGGCGGTCTCTGCATGTCTCATTGGTTTATTGCCGACCGACAATTTTCCTCTTCACTCTTATATCCGCATTTTGCTTAAATGACATGTCTATTCTTAAACACCATCATGTTTGTACACTTTATTTTGATGTACACCTTTCCAGGTTTAGTTCTACTTCAGCTGCAAGAATCTAATTACTGTGAAAATCATTCTCTGGGGAGCTCGTAGAGTCTTTAATTGTTTGGAAATGTCGTAGAGTCCACCTAGCGATAATTAAGATGTACCGGTAGTCTACTTGACTGGAAAAGCTACCGCTAGGGAAACGTCATGAACACATTATCTTACGTGATGATGAACGTCTGGCTTACAAATAATAAAGGTTGTTATCAGAACTGAAGTAAATTTATTGCTCACCTATTCATTTTGTGACCTTAATCCATTTTTTCATAATTCTGATTCTCTAGCCGTTCTTTTAATTTTTTTATTTAAAAGTCTATAAGTATAGTTACTCTTTGTGTTAACAGTTTTTTACTGTCTCTTTCCAGTATTGCATAAAAATTCTTCTTAATATGTGTCATCAAACTCCGAAATTGAGTCGTTTACTTGCTCTATATATATTCATGTTAAAGAGTTGTAAGGGCGTAGTTCAAGAACTAGTGAAACCCGCTGCTAGCTTAATACTACATCACTTACACTTTTATTTTCCGTGATAGCTACACCAGTTCTTGAGCATTCTAAATTTTATAAATAAACCATTATTATCTATAGAATCTTTGTATAGACGAGACTAACACACGTGAACATTGGTTTGCAATGGGGTACGGCATAGGAATCCTCGGTACTTCTTACAAATAAAATTAGGCAGTGGCACATCTGCGGGCAATCTCAAGGGATCAATTCCCTCTCCAAAGCTAGTAATTAGTTTTTCACTCAACACAGGCCAATATCTGAGCCTGCTGCATGTATCAAACTGCAACTGTCAAACCGCTCACAAATAGCTGTTGAAATAAAGGCATTAACAATATTTTGTAAATTTGTTAAAGTAAATCAAAGTTTCATTAATAATGACTATAAATTAAAATGTAATAATTAACGTTGAATTGAAAAAACAGATTACTGAATAGCTTCACGAAGCGGATTGTGTTAAATAAACGGGAATATGATTCTTCTAGATATGCTGTCGATTAGAGGGGTTTGAACCACAAAAATTATAACTAGTCTAAAAGTTCCTAACTAAAGAGGACTCTCCGGGGCAAACAATTTATTTTTGCTAACACGTTTTGTGCGCAGTGAAGAATCCGCTCTTTCGTTTTTATTGTTGCCCAAGACCTCATTTATATTAAAACAATTGTTAGTTTTATTGTGGTTGATGCAGTTTCGTGTGTTATTCCCTGGTAGTAAATAACATGCTACCTTCTCCCATCTAAGTTTGTGTTTTCGAATTGGTCTTCCTTATTTAGCTTTGCTTTATTTCTCTTCTACCTTCAACATTTGTTTTAGCCTTTTGCCTGCTCGTTTTATATCTCGTTGTACCATTCTGTTTTAATAATTTACTTTCAATTATATAAAACTATTATTTATAGGAAAACAAATATTTAAAAATGTCATAGAAACAACAGTGTTATTTAGACACATTAAAGTACAAGTTTCTCTTGCATCATATCTTCGTTTACAAAAGTCCACGGCAACTAAATGTATAATGTCATTATAGGCTAATTGATATTTTAAAATACGAATTACAGTTTGCAAACACAATGAGAGGAAAATTATAAACAATGTGAGCGAAATATAGGTTTTCTGTTAGAGCATTCCATTACAAATTTATTCTAATTTCCTTACTTTATAAATACGCAAAATTAAAATTTTTTGGAAGGCACTTTTGAAGTTTTCCTTCCGGTTACTAGCATGGTAAACGAAGACAAAATTTCGACAAATTTGTGCAAAAATTTCGATCAGGATGAAAATTTGGATTTAGGTAGCTAAAGATGTATACTTTAAAATAAGAAAACCTTACCATCACGGCGGGACCCCGTTTCCGGGAAAATCGATCGGAAAAGTCGTGATTGTCGGTTTTCTTCACGTAATTGTTTAAATAATGAAAACAAAGCAACATGTTTCAAATAAATGTTGTAGCTTATGATTTTATCTACAAATTTTGTCTAAACAATTTTTCGATATCTGAATTAGTTTACGAGATATAGACGATTTTCCACGACCTTCCGCCGCGCGTCCGCTTTTTTAGCGTTCGTTTTTCTGTTATAGTCATTTAAAAAATGGAAATAGCGAAAAATGTTTCAAATGAATGTTGTAGCTCGTGATTTTCTCTACAAAACTGGTTCAAAATATTTTTTGATATATTAATGCGTTACAGAGATAACGCCGATTTTCCACTTACACCTCTCGTCATTTTTTCCTTTTTTGATATATAGCTTCTAAAAAATGAAAATTTGTAAAAAACAAGAATGTTACTGTGGTACCTCATACTTTTACCTACAAAACTTGTCTAAACAATTTTTCGATCCATTAATTTGTTTCCGAGATATAAACGATTTTCCACGACCTTCCGCCGTGCGTCGGCTTTTTTAGCGTTCGTTTTTCTGTTATAGTCATTTAAAATATGGAAATAGCGAAACACTTGTATATGAATCTTGTAGTTCGTGGTTTTCTCAGCAAGACTGGTTAAAAAAGTTTTTTTAAATATTAATGCCTTACGGAGATAACGCCGATTTTCCACTTACACCTCTCGTCATTTTTTCCTTTTTTGGTATATAGCTTCTAAAAAATGAAAATTTGTAAAAAACAAGAATGTTACTGTGGTACCTCATACTTTTACCTACACAATTTATGTAGTAAAATGTACGATAGATGTGGGGGAATCTCGGCACCTTAAGGGTTTGTAGCTACTTTTATATTTGTTTCTTAAATTCTGTAAGGAAAATGATCAATGTAATTGTTTGTATAAACTATTCCGAATATTATAATCATTGTTAACGCAAACTGTTTATTATAAAAAAAATAATAACCTTAAAATGTCAGCTATGTAACAATCATGCGACAACAAGACTGACTAACTTCCCGGCTGTTTAAGGTCCTGCGCCTGCGTGGTCCCTGAGTGCACCATGTCACACCGCCTGGCGTTGCGCGCTCAAATACCAAGGTCGCTTTTTTCCCTGACACCTGCATTTTCACCTCACTTAGTAGGCCCTCTCATTTCTACCTTTACAATAGGTGTATTCTCTGTATAGGTGCAATCTCTCTTGTGTGCATTCTGTAATATGCTCTAAAATTTTCAAACAAAAATATTCATTTTGGAAAAAGTTGTATTTATTTTACTAAAATATGGCCAGTTTTGGTACCTATGCATAATAATTTAGCATAATTTAAAAAATATTACGTGTACTGAAAAAATGTTTAATCCTTTCGAAAGAGTATACTTTTAAGTACTTATAAGCACATTTTTATTGATTTTGATTAATTCACATTGAAAATATTGATAAATGAATTCCGGTAAAAATAAGAAAGGAAAACAACCCAAACTTCGACGCAAGATCATTTTTCCCCCTTAACAGTAATCCTTTTCTCGTTTTAATATTATTATTATACAAACATTAAAGAAAGTAAATCCAGAAGGAATTTTCATTCTGATGATTTTCAAAAAAGTTGTGACAAAATACGAAATTTCTGTTCATAAGATGTAGTTGCCCATTTTTAAACACATTTTTGTATATGATAAATTCTTTAATGAAATATGTAAATATATTCACGTGAAAGCTGAGGTTTTTCTCTATGTCCTATGTCATTTTCAAAATGTTCTGACTTCGATAAATATCCCAAATTATCGATTAATTAATCACATGTTTGAAAATTTTCCTATTTTGGAGATGCGCGCGCATCCACCAGTAGTATAGCGAGAGTACGTGGAAAATCGTTTATATCTCGTAAACTAATTCAGATATCGAAAAATTGTTTAGACAAAATTTGTAGATAAAATCATAAGCTACAACATTTATTTGAAACGTTTTGCTTTATTTTCATTATTTAAACAATTACGTGAAGAAAACCGACAATCACGACTTTTCCGATCGATTTTCCCGGAAACGGGGTCCCGCCGCGATGGTAAGGTTTTCTTATTTTAAAGTATACATCTTTAGCTACATAAGTCCAAATTTTCATCCTGATCGAAATTTTTGTTCAGGCAAATGTCTTCGTTTACCATGCTATACGTCTTGCTTGTGACAGTTTGGTAACTATTGTGTCTCCTGAATATGTTACTTTCATAACGCATGGCAATGCGATAGTGGGGTTGCCACCTTCGGGCTTAACGTCCAGCCCAATTTCTGTAGGTTGTCTCACATAAACTGACTATCTTATCATACTAAAGAGACCAGATATCCCTGTACACAATAGTACAACCCAATAAATCCAACTTAATTTGCGCCTATAATATTCCAAAGATAAGAGAGTCCAGAACCATTTGCCTTACGCCCCAACTTGGTACTGTTGGCTACTACTGATCTTCAAATAATATTTATCGACCTTCCAGTCTAAATCCATACTGTTCAGCATCAGAAGAGTAACCTCTTGTAAGATATGGGACTTCACCCTGCAGAACCGTCTTGGCTGGAGAGAGGTTGAAGGCTTCTTTCAAACATTATTTCATTCAACACTAAGAATTTGAGGACAAGTCCTAGTTAACCTGGTACAACGAATACCCAACCCATTTTTTAAATCAACGAGTAAAGAAACACCCATTGAAGTTCTACAAGGTCTATGGGTATGAGAATTTCGACTTCTGAGAATGAAATCCCAGAGCAGTCGTTTTCAAGCGGTCTCAGACGCGTGATATATGATGTATTCTTCACAAATACTGATCGCAAAAGAAATCTCGATGTACTGCAGGAACTGAATATTATGTGTATATTTGATAGGACTGCCCATTATAGGCTAAAATGGTTGGAACTTTTAACCGAAACGATGACTGAAGGATTCTCAAACAACTATTAATTGCAAGCAGAAATCGATGGAGAGGTGTGGGGCGTCCCAAGAAGCATTGGAATAACCAGTTCTAGTCTATCTGCTTGGGGCCGGAACAAACTACTTTTGTATAACCCTTGCTGATGATGATGGTTTTTACTTTTGACGTTTCCATTTATTTGTTTTCCTCTAATTTATGGAGTGGTAAATGAGTTTAGTGAAGACATCCAATGTGGTTCTTACTAATATATTAATAAAAAATAGTTACTGAAATGTTGTCCTTGATGTGATGAATTATTAGAAAGCTAAATAAAGTGTAGTGCGAATATTTCATTTTAGATCATTACAAACCGAGTACATAATTATATCAATTTTAACAAAAATATTTATTTTGAGAAAGTAATGAATGATAAATTTGTGATTAAAAAGAATTATAAACAACAATTTTGAGAAATTCAAAATTCTTAAAATGAAGTCTTTAAAGTTCAAAATAAAGGTAGCTAATACAAAGTTAAACTGTAGTTTGATTGAATAAGTCAGTATTTTTTATCTATTTGACAATTATAAAATGTTAATTACGATAATTTGGTTAACCGATAGCGTTAATCTTTTTGAAATTTAAAAATCTTATGGGCACATTCAAGTTAGAATTTTAAAGCCTAAAAGTGGTGTTACAGCTAATAATAAGAAAACAACAGAGTAAAAATGTTTTTCAATTTAAAAAAATCATAAGGCGGGAAAAAATAAGTTATGCATGTAAAAATGTCTGGATAATGATCTGCATCAAAGTAGAGCATCAGTATCATAACAAATTAGAACCGAGAGTAATTCGGGTACAAGAATATTGAATATCCAAAGACACATAAAATTTGTAATGAAATATATTAAAATATGAGGTTGGGTTCATACACTGTTTAGATATATACTTCAGTAGAGTCAGTACTGTCAAATACTTATTTGCGGTTTCTTTAATATAGCCTATGTTTTCAGTACACTTATCACACTGTACACAAAAGTGCAAGTCACAATAAAATACTCAGTGTAAAACCGGAATGTTTTAAAAATGTATTTATGACTTTTAATGTTGGGACATAACAAGCATAGTAACAAATTGTTACAAAATATAGTTATAATAAGCTAACAGTTTTGGTATTTATTTGGTGCTAATTCTGTGCATGCTACATATTTTGTAATAAAACATTTTGGACATATATTATTAGAGGGCACAGCTACATAATTAGGTCTAGAAAAAATTATAATGTAATCCCAAACAAAGAACTTAATTATCAATTGCAGTACTTTCATTGCCAAATAAGTATGTAAAAAAAATCATTGTGTATGTGTAAACAGTTAACAATCTAATACACACTCGATCAAAAGGATGGCAGTCGGCATCAGTGGTTATTAATTTATGTGTGTAGTTACGTTTTTGTCATGTTATTGTACATCATTAAACAACGACTATACCGACAGCAAAATGACGACGACACGATAGGCCGATTCACTTCAAGCTGCGTTTCATGAATACTAATTGTGACTACACAGCGTCAACGTGTATTCAGTACAGTAGTCTAATCTTATTAAAGGTCTAATCTGATTGGCGCACAGATATAGTGTTGGAAACTGCTGCATAATTAAATACAAGTTATTAGGCCAACATCAAAGGCTTCTGATTGTCATGCTTCTGCTCAAGCCAATACTACAGACACATCTAGTGAATGAATACACAGTATTGATTTTACTTCCATATTCCTTAAGGAATGGAAGTATGGTGATGGCAAAAAAAATCGTGTTCGAGATTATTGCAGATTCTGATTCTACTACGCTCAAAACATGAAAAAAAGTCGTTTTCCGAAAAGTGTGTGTGTGTGTCTGTGTGTCTGTAGATTTTTTTTCTATGGCAAACGATAACTGCCGCAAATTCAAACAGAATCAAATAATTTTTTGCATACAGCCCTAATTTGTAGAGTACTCGCGACCTATTGTTTTTGGTGAAGATCGGTTGAGGGAAAGGGGTAGTTTACCTGCAACGGTTTTTTTTTATCAAGGGAAATTTTTTTTTTTTGGCAAACGATAACACCCGCAAATTCAAACAGAATTAAATAATGTTTCGTATACAGCCCTGAATTGTAGAGTTCTCAAGACCTATTGTTTTCGGTGAAGATCGGTTAAGGGAAAGGGGTAGTTTACCTGTAACGTTTTATGTTTTAACAAGGGTATTTCCTATGGCAAACGATAACAGCCGCAAATTCAAACAGAATCAAAAGATTATTTGCATACAGCCCTAAATTGTAGAGTTCTCAAGACCTATTGTTTTTGGTGAAGATCGGTTGAGGGAAAGGGGTAGTTTACCTGCAACGTTTTTTTAACAAGGGTATTTTCTATGGCAAACGATAACAGCCGCAAATTCAAACAGAATCAAATAATGTTTTGCATACAGCCCTGATTTGTAGAGTACTCAAGACCTATTGTTTTTGGTGAAGATCGGTTAAGGGGAAGGGGTAGTTTACCTGCAACGTTTTTTTATCAAGCGTATTTTCTATGGCAAACGATAACTGCCGCAAATTCAAACAGAATCAAATAATTTTTTGCATACGTCCCTGAATTGTAGAGGTCTCAAGGACTTTCGATTTTGGTGAAGATCGGTTAAGGGGAAGGGGTAGTTTACCTGCAACCTTTTACGTTTTAACAAGAGTAAAGTACTTGAAAATTTATTTAAACTTTTTGAAACAATGGTAATTGTTAAAAATAAAATAATTTTGTTGCCAGGCAATAAAATTAAAATTTTTTCATTTTAATGTAAATCATGTATAAGAGAAAATATATCGCGCTTGGCAGGCGATATTAAGATTTAAATATAAATCTTAGAATATGGAAGTCATGTATGGTTCTCCATACCGATATTTTTGAGGACGTAAAACAAATTGGTATTCATAACACAGACTGTAATGCCCTTATTTTCCAAAAGAACAATAATGAAAACTATTCGTACCGTTTTAAAAGTGTTCTTTTTTTGAAGAAATTAAATACAAAATGCTAGCGAATGTTTTTAACTTGATTATAAATAGAATGAACTGAATGACAAGGAACTAACAAACTATAAAACATTTTGATTATTTACTTACCATCTAGTAATACCAGGTCTAAAAAGCTTCATTGTTTGTAATAAGAATTATGTTCCTTCTTTAAAAGTGGCACATCGAGAACTGGACTGAACTACTACCTGATTTGACTTGAATTGTAAATTTTAAAATATGAGTGTTCGTTATTTAAAGCGTATCAGAGAAGAACACATGACAGTAATCTCTTGTGAATCAACGGCACTTTTAATCTTAATTTAAATTAAAACTTTGTAGTTCATACTTAATACAAATACAAATACATTACAAAACGCAATCGAATTTGAGTATCTTATTTTAACAGCAGAATAAAGTAAATAGGTACATTTCGTTTAACGTTACGGTATTCTATACAATGTTTCCCACAATAAGCAAAGTCTAAAAAAGGTTGTATCTACCAATATCCACGATTGGAGTCTTCAACATCAGATTGTTGAAATCTCATGAGTTTATATGTGTGTATGGGTGTGCGCACTCGTTTATCCCAGGTCATAAACTTAATACCAATAATACAATACAGGCAACGGAATATTTGCTAAACTTGAAGCATTTTAAACTAATAAACACTAAATTAGGTGATCATTACTTCTGTTCTTATAAAACTTACGTGAACACTGAAATATTTCTGGAATATTTGTGTAAATATGTAATAAAGTAGGAGAAGTAATCTAAATACTTGTTAGACTGTTACGTATAATTTACTGATGATAATTAGGTATATCAGAAAATGTAAATAAATTATCTAAAATGGACATTATTTAAAAATATCACTCGTTTTTACGCGGATATAACCTGTCTGGTGTTTATAATCACATAACAGTTGTGACTACTTATGCAAGGCCACACGCTGAATGAAATCGAGTTTGTTTATTAAACACTCTTGGAGTGGACTGAATATTATGTCTTCAGCTGTATACACAAGAGCTGGTTTCTGTTATAAATAGTTCTCCTTGATAGTACTACATCTGACAATTGCTGCATACCTTCATGAAACAATTTTGTTAGTCATCAGTACGAAAACTTTTACACATGACAATTATAGGAAGCAATTCGAACTAACCAATTACCCAGCCGTGAATTGATCACAAGACATATCTGGATGTTATCAAGGAATAGTTATTTTCAGGACAAAAATCTCGTAACAAATAGAATTTTTGTAAGAATGTATACAACTATTTTTTCAGGTTACAAATAAAACTTTTCCATGAGAGATTATTGTCTATTATGAAGCCAAGATATTTCATTTGTTTAGTTTGTCAGTCACCAAGCACCTATACATGCTTGACATGTTTGACATGATGCTTCATAAAAAACAATATCAAAATTCAACCTAGACTCTCAAAAAGAAAATCATATATTTTTTCACTTAAAACCATACTGTATTTTACTAAATCAATATTTTATCTAAATCGACAATCATTTAACCGGGAAATAAAAAAATACATACAATAGTTATTTATTTTTAATTTACTGTTTCAATAAACAACGTGCCATGGCTGACACCTCTCTGAAGAGTGCTCGGTGAGGAAAGTTGCGACAGGACTACTTGCCCAAACTTACTGTCTAGTGTAAACGGAGTTTCATACATCTGTCGGAATAAATTACGACATTAGCTCGCGCAAGCACGTAGTGAACACTTGCACAATCTCTCATGGTAAAAATGGCGTCTTAGTGCAAACACCTACTGGACACTGCTTGCGTATGTCCTGTCGAAATTTTCTCGCAGTGTAAACGTAGCTTAACAGTCGCATATTCATTCCTAGCCTCTCCCCCTCCTCAGACGTCTCGGTAGTAACGCTAATGCACGTACTACTCGTTATTTTTACTCTATCTCTCTGCCTTCTGCCCCTATTTCTGTCTGTCTGTCTCTCTCCCCCCCCCCGTCATACTCTAATAGAAATTAAATTTTAAATGACAATCAAATTTTAAATATTTTTACTCTGTCACTAACCCCTCTCACTTACTCTTTCTTTCTGTCCTTCCCTGTCGCTCGCTCACGCTCGCTCTTTTCCACACCATGTGTCCTTTTGTTTTAACTCTCTCTAACCCTTCGACAGAAAGATATAACTTTTTAATATAAGTGTTCTCTCTCACTCACAACACACACACACACTTTCTCTTTCTTCACAGAAAAATTAAACTGTTGTGAAGAATCAAATTTTTAACGTTTTCGCCCCGATCTCTCTCCTCTCCCTCTACCACTTTTTCTTTTGATTCATGATATGCACTATTGTAAAGCACACATCAAACGGTTTATAAAGAGAATAAAATCAAAAGTGGGGAAGGTAAGAGAAAGAAAAATGAGGGAAGTGGGAAAATGAACTTATAAGTGAACATATGAATATGAGAGAAACACAAGCGAATAATTAAAAAAGGACATAATCTTTGACCCACTTAGCACAGTCTGAATCAGGCTTGGATTGCGTTTGTTATTTGACCCTGTGCGTTTATGCTATGACACTGTTGCCATATCCACGGATTCCACAATGATTACAAACTAAATGAAAAAAAGGCGCGCAGAGTGTATACAGACGATGGTAGTACTACGTGGTGGACAAACCATGAACTACATATTGAATATCAATTTTCAAAAGTCTGTCAATTTGCCACCTGCAGGTAAAAACTAAAAAACTCGTGGTGCCAAAATAATGAGTTGAAAGTTAAAAAAAAATAAGATTTCTCATTAACGATGTGGCCATAAAGGGTGTTTGTGGAACTCATAAACTTATTCTATAGAACACATTTTCTATAAGATGATAAATTTTGTTAAGACGGACGCACAAATGTTAATAAAACATATATTATTATATAACTCGTGTCTCGTGTTCGTTCGTATACCTCTGTAAAATATAACACTGTGTCTGTGTTTCTTACCACTGCTTCCTCGCATGGCGATGTACTTCACGATGTTTGGGCCCGTAGCGAACGTACGGGGGACCAGGTATCGTGGTTCCCGATCTGAGGGTCAAACGTAGTGGATAATCTCCGGGTGGCGCCAAATTGTTTATATAAAACAATTAAAATTATTTCCTTATCACTTTTCTATTTGAACGAGGCGACGAATTCAATCCGTCCCGCCTTTTCTCAATTTTGTATCAATCGAGATAGCAGTTGCAGGATTCGCTACTTGAGCGCTAGACTTCGCATTGGAAACCTTCTCTATACATTATATTTTTAAACATACACTTTGCTAATGGAAATAAGACACGATTTAACACACACAGTATAAATTTATTATTAAATTGAAGTTAATATTTTATAGACACAAGTTGTAATTAATGTTTCATATATAATTCTGCACCGGATAATTCTTTATAAGGCTCTACTCAAGGGTTAACCAATCGATTTCGAATACATATAAACAGCATGGCTTTCTCTGACGCCAATCAACAAATATTTCGATCGATGGTTGTGAGTTGTTTGGATCACGTTAAAAGGTTCAGATGCAGTTACAATATTAAAAATACACAACCTTACAATGTTTTTTCCTTAGGTAGGATAATGTGTAGTGGTAATTGTTTTGTTTGAGTGTCATACAAGATGTTTAAAAGTCGTACATAAATATGAGGTTAGTTCTATAGTTAACAAATTTTCAGTGATTTAATTTTACGGTCCAATCCTTGCAAGAGAATAAAAATGATTCAGTGGTATTCAACATACATTGAGAAATATTATAGTGCGTTTATTTTTGGAAGTTGAAATACTTTAACTGATACTTAACAGTCTTGCAGTACGGAATTACTCGGGATGTAGAGAAGGAAGGATTATGGCATCAATATTATTCCTGTGTTCTTTATTCAGGCTTCGGCATCTTTTTCAAAGTTGGTTGGACTTATTTATATATTTCGTCTTGAATTAAACGTCTTCTCCCTCTGGAAATGGTATTCAGCATCCATCAGACTTCTGTACTATCAATTTCTACACTTTGTTTTACTTTTAAGATGTTTCAAATATTAAAATGTGTTGTACAGAAAATTCGCATCTGGCTTGCGATAGCGTCACTTTCCAAGTAATTGTATTTAACGGTAATTACCTCGTTAAACGATCATTTCCATGGTTACGTATTTGCTCTCATTGGGTGAGCTGAACATCAGTACATTGTTATCAATTTTCGAATTCCTTTCAAATCTTCCCATATCTTCGGACTTTCTTCCTCCTCTTATCTTCCTTCGGGGTTATTATCTAAATGCACTGTCATTTATATTTTCTCACAAAGATTATTTTGGTACCCCACAATATTGGGTTTTATCAAGTTTTCTAAGTTCACAATTAATTTCATACTTATCAATTACCTTTCTTTGTTTATATAATTCCTTAATTTAATATTTGGTTTTTAATAATAACTACTATTCATCCTTGATGAATTAGTCACCTTGGATTTGTCCATTACATGGTGATTTTTGTACAATCAGTAATTGTTTATGTTTGACCGTTAGGCCTGTTTCACATTTTAGTAGCCATTACTGGATTTTTGTGGCTTCATACACAATGTATTTCATTTAGTCCCAAATGGTTATTTTGCATTTATAATTAGGTTTAATGTCCCTGGATGTGTTTTAATTTAGTCTTTGTTAGTAACAACTGTGTTATTCAATCTTACTTGCTAATTATTTGCTATTCATTTCCAATATAAAATATAACATCTAGGTCTATGGTCTGTATAACTCTTACAGCCATATCCATTTCATAACTAACAGTTTATACCATTCATTATTTCTGATTTGTTCTGGTGCTAAACAATCTCACCTCTATTGAACTTTTTCCATTAAACTCCCCTTATAACTTAAGTTATAACAATACTACTTCCTAGTCATCACAGTGAATATCACTACTTAGTGTTCATTATTTACTGAATAAATGTTCTATCCTAAATACTATTCATTGTAACTTGTTAAATGTTATTGTTCACTCTTAAAACTAAAACATAAGTAATTTTACTAAGTCTTTACCATAGCATACTCTCCTCTTACTATTTATATGATAGACAATATTTGTATTTATTTTTCACTAGCACTTTCTTAAATTATTTAGTGTCCATTATAATTTATTTAGTGTTTCTTTAGTATTATATCACTCTAGTATAAATCACTTTCACTAATTCAACTTCCATTTATTTCTCATCATTTTATTCTCTTTCTCTACACACTATCTATATAAAATTATTAATATTGTGTCTTTCTTAGTTAACAAATTACATATATCCCTAACTCTTTTGGTTAGTGTACTTTTATACATTGTTTCATATTACTGACGGTTTATAACTGTCATTTTATCAATACTAACATTCATTAATAGTTTTGGTTCTTAACCGAATTTCATTGTCTTTATTACTTTGGGTTACATTATTTCTCCCTTCTCTATTTTTCATTACTTGTCTAGTTTTCTTGATGCGTTTCATCTTGTTTTCTTCCTCATGGGTTTGTTCTCTCTTGGTTTTCATTCTTCTCCTCCTTCATTCGTCTTGTTTTCTTTATTTGATTTCTTAACTGGTTTCTTAACTGGCCAATCTCTGGGGTTGGGTCAATGTCGTTTGTCTGTCAGTCTATCATTTTAGTTTCTTTATTAATCACTTTCGGTTTATTACTCCTTCTCCTTCCATGTTAATTACCTTTTATTTATTTTTTACTATCCACATAATTTATTTATTCAAACATAATATTATTTAGCATTTTTTATACATACTTATTGTTATCAAAATCTATCTGAATTTGGTGATGTTATTATATATATATATATATATATATATATATATAGAGAGAGAGAGAGAGAGAGAGAGAGAGAGAGAGAGAGAGAGAGAGAGAGAGAGAGAGAGAGAGAGAATAATTATACACATCGATTAAAAATAATTTTTTAGTTCTTGTAAGCAGAATAGCCTTGTTGGTTGAAGAAGACCATTATAAATCTTTAATAATTTTCACATGTATTTGAAAACATTTTTTGAAACTAGTTCTGCCAGTGAAACTATTTTATGGTAATACATAACAGGTAGTTTTATTTAACCGTCAACACAACACAATCCATTTAGGGTTAATGTTTTTGACCTGCTTATATTTTTGCAGATTATTACCGTAACAATAATGAAGGTGGTGGTAATTACTATCAGAATGGCTTCCAGTCAGGCGGATACAAACGAACTGGTGGAAATAGAGGAGGAGCGGGTGGTGCCCCTCGTCAAGATAGAGGAGGTATGCTAATTCGTATTGTGTGTAAATTGTTTTATGCACCTACAAGATACTTGCATGCAACAAACAGTTCAGTGACCATTCATAGCTATCATTTGTAGCTACAGTTGCTTTTTCTTTTTTCTATCCCCTGCTGTCATTTGACTTCTAGTACAGTCTATCTCCTTCTGTTAGTTAGCTTCTGAACAATTAAAATATGAAATGTTAATACAGTTTTCATGAAACTTATTTTTATAAAATAACCAAACATCTTTCCTATTCTAGGTATGTATTGTTTATGTGCAGGTAATGTGTCTTGTACATGCTAATGACAGTTATTTTGGAAAATAAGTTCCATGAAAAAAAGTACATGTTTAAAAACCTATATTTATTTAAACTTCGAAATTCGCTTAATTTTGCCGTGTGTACGCATAGTATAATGACTTTTTTCTTGCCTATTCTGTCAACTTCTGCTACTACTACTGACAGTTCATAACAATTTGTCTTGTATCTTTTGTGTGTGTGTGTGTGTGTGTGTGTGTGTGTGTGTGTGTGTGTGTGTGTGTGTGTGTGTGTGTGTGTGTGTTTCTACTGCCTCATTAAGTTGTATGTTGAATTCTTTAGGGATTTTTCACATCATAGAAATAATACACACACAAATTCCAAATTACAAGAGATAAGGGATAGGACCATAATCGGTTTCACAAAATTTTTATTATGTAAATGAGAATCTGTTAACTTCACATAATTAAGAATATTGTGTGAACTCCCTACTGCAGTAGAACATAATAATTTTCTTTTCTTTCACTCTGTAGTAAATACAAACGATTTCTCATGTCTTTTGTAGTCATTCTCTAGTGGTTTCTTCTCCGAGGAATTCGTGTCCAATTCTTTGTATCATATTGGTTCCCTTCATTCTTGTAACTTACATGACCATATGTCATAATTTCGTGTAGCCTAGTAGCTAAAAACCTCAATATTCTGTGCACTTTACTGTAAATGGCGATAGAGCTTTCCAGTATTTAAAGCGAGTCTGAATCGCCTGCCCTGCCTGTCATTTTCAGTATTCATGTTCAGTTTTCTTAAAACCATTTACTTCGTGGACACCAACTTTTTTTTACAAACAGCAGTTTTAACAGAAGGAATTTTGATTTTCTTAATGTTAAAAGATTCTGCATTTTTTTAAGTACCTACAACCAGTTAGCTGGACTAACCTAACCTAACAAAAGAGTCAATGTATTGAAAGAAAAGTAACATTTTTGTGTGTAACCGACAGAAAAATGTTTGTATTAACAATAGAATCCACAAAAGCTAATGAGCAAGATATAACATATTTTCTAAAACGTCTGATTTTGGTACACACTGTGTGGCATTGTTAAGCACGTGACCATGTTATGAATGGAATAAAAGTGGTAAATTTTATATAGAATTCCTGTAATTAAATTCTTGAATTTAGGAAAGTATGTTTTTCTTTTGTAAATTTTTCTTATTTTATTTTACTATTATATTATATTTTACTATTTTGTAAATTGTGTACAATATTGTTTTGGTGCTAACATGAAGGTGTGTAAGAATGTATTTTTCAGTTGCAAGGGGGGTCAAATATGGTCTTAATTGATGTGATTGTGTATTCCAGGTCCCAGAGGAGGAGGTCGTGGTGGTAGCAACAATCCAAGAGGAAACCGAGGAAATCGTCAATAGCACACAGCTTAAACCCAAAGCTCCGCCTAATTAATCTTGGCCATTCTGTGATTTTGAGAACTCTTGTGTAAAAAGTATTACAGATAGACATGAAGATGGTGATGATGATGATAATAAAAAATGTGCGTGATAGGCGAGTTCTCATTCCCTCGCGCATGATAACGCATATCTTCATTCATCTGTTTTAATTTTTTCCTTTAAGTTTAGAGGCTTTTTTCACAGGGATTGAGAACAATAATAATAAAAAGAAATAATTTATAATAAAAAAAATAAATAATTTTTTTGTATTACCAAAAAATATATTATTAAGAAAGTGCACCACAAAATACAATAAAAACTGTTTTGACTACTTTGCGTGGTCTGTTAACAATTGTTAGATGTGGTGATGTTATATCCCATGTCTGTATAGAGTTAATTTTGTTCTAGCTTTTGTTTTTTCTTGCTTTTACTTTTTGAACTTCTATTGTACTGATTTACATGTAATAAATTTTGGAAATAAAATTGCTCTGCAATGTTTGCGCGAGTGTGTGATATTGTAAACTATTTTTATACTTGAAATGGTTCTCTTTTTCCAACTATGTTGTTTTACCACGTGTTTGTTTATCAGCTAATTTTTTGTTATGTGACACACCAACTTAGTTGTGTCTGCCATTACTATATACAAAGTTATTTTGCATTTAAATTTGTTTACAAAGTTAGGACAGTAGTTACTGTGTACAAGTGTTGTTAATGGATATAAAAAGTTGGCTTTTGTGAGGTCAGTATTTTTTTTTTTTTTTTTCATTTACTATATGTTGTGTAATAAATGTTTGAAAAGGTCAGAGCAATTTTTTTAATGATGAAAATTTATAATTTCTGTTTACATTTTTTGTTGTACAGCCTGGAAAATGTTTGCTAGTTTCTTTGCATTTCAGGGATATTTTTAAATTCTTCCTACCAGAGCACGGTATCAGTTCGCAGTCACTGAATGTGCATGTAGTTAAACATTACAATAACAATATAAGACTGTTAAAAGTATGATTGTAAAAATGATAATTTCTTGGTGTTTCAATGTTTATTTGTAATGTTTTCTTTAAAATAGTATGTTAGTATGTTGTTCAAAAAAATCATTAAAAAAAGGTTAAAAACGAATACTTACATCATTAATTCATATTATGTAGCCTGTTTAGTACTGGCAGAAAGGTGTATTGTGTAGTTAGTGTACAGTGTTTCTTAAAGAAAACTCGGGCTTTTAAAAATGATGAAATCTAGTAGCGTGGTTCTCATATTGGGAAAGATGATTAAATTAAAACAGTAATTTGGTTTTGCCTACAAAATATTTTCACAGTATTATATGATATACATAAAATAAGTAATTTAGTGGGCAATATCTGATTCAAATTATTCATTTTATAAGATTTAACAACAAAAAACTGTTTACAAAAACGTAGTTGGAGCAATACAGTTACCTTTAACATAGCTTTGATTTAAAAAGTATACAGTATATAATGTAAGTTAAGGAAAGTTGTTGAAAAAAAGTTCTGGCTGTACATGATTATAATGGGTTTATTTAGTTTCAGTGTCTTTATTATATATTATTATAACTCCTATTATAATAATTATTATTATTATTGAAAATTATCTTTAATTTTTATTGTCTTTAAAGACAAAAATCGTATAAAAAAAATATTTAAATTTACTTTGTGTTATTGATGTTTACTGACCTCATGTCCTCTAATGAGTTATGTACATTTTAAACATAAAAAATTGTGGAATCTTGCTTACTAAACATGAAACCGTCAAAACACATTGGTTTGAAATATTCTGCTGCCACAGGGATTGCTGCAATAAGCAATGTTATTGATAGAAAATGTGTCTACACATCCTTCTAAACGGGAGAGTGATGTGTTAAATGTGTCGTTTCTTTGCATGTGAACAAACTGCACCAATTCAACTTATGGACCAAGAAATATTGAAACATGGAGTGTCATTACTGAAAAGGTTTTGAGTGTACACATTACATCTTGTCTGGAACATGTAAGGAGTGATGTAATAAGGGAAAGAACAAATAGAAAAGAAACTGTAATAGAAGATATAAAACGTAAACAGCTTTCCTGGTATGGACACCTAATGAGAATGAGTGAAGAAAGAATATCTGTGAGTGCGTTCAAATACAGATCTAGCAACTGAAGAAAAAGAGGCAGACCTAGATTAAAATGGATAGAAAGGAGTATGGAAGAAAAGAATCTGAAGAATGAAGATACACAGAATAAGTTGATATGGAAACAGATATGCGGGAAGCGGCAGTAGCTGTGGGATCCCTGCCAATATATATAGACATTACTCAGTGCACACTGTACGTCAGTGAAATCTGTAATTCAGGGCTTGTCTACTGCTACTGTAGTGCCTCGAGACTTATGGTAATGAGATGATCGGAGTGCAGATTGTTTAATCTGTGAATTATGGTGAGTGGGCCTCTCATAATTCATATTTTCACAATTTCCTCCTGTTACCCTCATCGGTCGAATGTCATCAGTGTTCACAGTGAATTTTGCTGTTTTAGAATATACTCTACAACCTGCAGAATTGGAATTCAGATCCAAATTATATAAAAATTAACTCCACACATGGAATTGTTTCACTCTTCCCTCAAAATGAGATAGTTTCCTATTAGTAACAAAGAGTTTGAGATGATGTTGAATCCCAGAATATTCATTCTGAAATTGTAAAAATAAATAAGTTAATTTCTACTTTTTGATTTGAACGTATATTATTTTATCAGTTACTAATATACTTCATCTGTTTTCAGGTTGTAGAGTACCGTACATAATGAATTTGTACATAAACAAACTGCATAAGAAAGTTTCACAGTACCTATATGGCCTGCTTAAAAATTTAAAAATAGAACAAGTTGTTCACTTCACTGGCCACAGTATTTCCAAAGGATTACTTTTTTAACTAGTCTTGTTATCAAATTTATTGAATGGTGGGGTATTGGAGGTATGCTTGGGAACCTGATGTTAAAATGTGTACACTCCCCCACTGATCCATAGGTACCTATTCTGCTGTTATGATAGAGGTGAGATAGTGAAAGAAAATAAGCTCGCTTCATGTGATTGTTATTACGGTTGGTACTGGTGCAATTAATGGTATAGCACCTGTATGCTAACAGGCTGCTTGTACACAGTGTTAGTGCCCACAAAAGTATGCTGCCCAACGAATTGGACTTTGTAACAGCTGATATTCAAACATGGTTCCGTGTTTGTTTGCATCCACTGTCTGATCTCGATTAAACAATTCTTAAATAAACAGGTACGAGCAGTGTTTGACAAGACCATGCAAAAATAAAGAAGACACAATTTTGGAGGGAAAATCTTTTTTATTTCTCAACATAATCTTTCAAGACTACATTTAGTCCAACAATGCTCAAGAATTTCGATTCCATCCTTTTAGTATGATTTATTGAAATCTTAAAAATACACAGTGTTTTGGCAATAACTTCATCATTTCGCGTAAATCTCTTTCCAGCAAGCCACTTCTCAAAATTTGGAAACAGATAGTCTGAATGTGCTAAGTCTGGTGAGTAGAGGGGTGAGGGTGCAGAAGAATTTCATAACGTAATTCAAACAATTTTGCTGTCAGATGAGGAATCACAGATGATGAACTGCTGCATTGTCTTGGTGAAAAGGAAACTTGTTTTCATCAAATGTGGTCATTTTTTGTGTATTTTGTTGTTGAGACGATCCAGCAGAGATGCATAATATTGCCCAGTTATCGTTTTACTCTTCTCCAGAAAGTCAATTAAGATTATGGCAGGAGCATCCCAAAAGAATGGCCATCACCTTACCTGCGGATGGAAAAGATAATGTTTTTTTTTTAGCACGTTCTCTTACTGCAACCCACTGTTTTGACTGTTCCTTGGTTTCAGGTTGGTATTGAGGTATCCAAGTTTTATCAACTTCTAAGAAACACTGCAAAAATTCTTCTCGATTGCATTGAAACAGCTCCAAACCGTGTTTAGAAATGCTAAACACAAATACATGCTTATTCATTCATGCTTTTGATTGATTTTGAGCAAATGCAGCACTCATTGTGCGGACAGCTTTCGCATATGTACATGTTCATGTAAAATATGATGCACCCGTTCATTTGAGATTCCTATTGTATTAGCAATTTCACGCACTTTCAATCTTGTGTCCTCCGTCGCCATATCATGGATTTTTTTCAATATTTTCTGCAGTTGTAACCTCAACAGGCCGTCCAGAACGTTGAGAACTTGCTGATTTCTAAACAAACTAATATTTAATAAACATACACATCTTATAAATCCCTTACCTGTATCGGGTCCCAGAGTCTTCACGTGAACTCGTAAAGTATAAGTGATTTAGGGTTTTATATTATTGAGAAATTCGACTCGCATTTTTTACTGTTACATAACTTTACTTTTATTGACATTCTTGCTATTATTCTCTCTTTTAAATAACAAAATTTATTTAATTTTCTCTTTCATATTTTCTTCAGAACTTAACTTGAAAAACACATTTTTTACCCTGAGTGTACAAAACCCCCTTTAGTAAAGACAAATAAAAATAAAATTGAATTTCTTATAATTAACATAACTAACTACTTAAATTAAACAAAGACAACCCAGTTTTTTGTGCACACACACACACACTTTCATTCATTTTTTACCCCATTTAATTAAAGCGCTTTTTTTTTATTAAAATTTTCATAATTGGTTTATTTAGTATACTGTTGCGTCTTTAGCGGCGTCCCTGTAGACCACGTGTGGCACTCCGCAATTTTTGTTCACTAGTTGTCCGAATTGAGTTTTCACTGTTTAATTTCGATACCACTGAATTTGGTTGATGTTACACTGTTTTAGATCGCTTTAGTTCATAGTTTACATTATATTCTGTTGGTCGGTCTACATTTTTAAAGTAAAGTTTTGATGGCCCGCGAGCACACGCAACTGTGCGGGCTAGATGCTATTAGCCGACTGCCACCGAATTCTACGTTTCCAAGATGGCCAAACGTCTTACAGTCCATGGCAACTTGCGATTTCATAGGTCGAGCTGGCGTCACGTGATATCTCATTAGCGACCACTAATTATTGGAAACTCGCTCTGGCTGACTAGCGAACCTCATACGTGACAATTCATCTGTTCGCGCAGGCATACGCGTGCTCTTTCACATTCCACAGCACCTGGAATTGGCGTATCTGGCCGAGCTAACAGCCAACATGCAACTGGGTGTCTCGTAAGTGAATGCCGATTGTTAAAAACTGAGGCCCTGTGTGGGTAACTCCCTTTCTTAGCATTTACAATTTAATAAAATCAATCCCACAATTCTGTCCCGTTACAATACCCCCCCCCTAATGAGAGGTTTTCTGCCGAAACAGAAAAACTCTCATTGCTAACCTAAGAGGACCAGCGAGGATATGGCGCCAACAACCCCCCGATGTCTTAACAAATCATGGGTAATCTACCCCCCTAGTTCAGCGACTACGGCTGCACCTGAATGACTCTACTGGACTTCCCTGTCTGAGATCACAACACTGTAAAATCAGACAGGCACTCACCACAGTATCGCCTAACCTTGTAACATTCCAGATAAAATCAACAACTGGCCTTGTACTAAACCAAATCCTCGACCGATATATCTCCCCTTATAAATACTGGATTGCCTTTAGCAAAGTACTGGGTGCGTACACATGTTCATTACTATCTTAAACACAAGCTCTCTAAATATTCATCATTAATGTCAAATTCACATAAACATTTTATATTTACCTTTAAATAAAATTCACTCCCATGTCTCAACTTTTAATTGTTTGTTTGATATTATCATTTCAAATCAAAAATAAATTATTTAAATTTCATTCAAGTAGTGAAATACATCTAAGTTCCTTACCAAAGATTCCCATTTAAGTTAATTTACATCATCTCTTTTAATTAGTCATTTTAATCGCAATTTTCAGAATTCAAAATCTTTAAATATATTTAATTTTCCTTATAAATCCTCATAACTATATGCTAACAATCATAATAAACAAAATAAAATAACATCTCTATCATCAACTCCATTACCACTACATTTGGTTACCAAATATATCATATAAACATTATGAATCAGCTGATACATCACCAACATACACAATCTTTACTTTATATAGTGAACATGAAAATAAAATAACATCTTTACTTCAAAAAGAAAAAAACCCACAACAAAATTTTTTTTTTGAATGAATTTAATTTCCAGAAATATATATTCTGACAATTAATAAAAGAAACAAAATTAATTAACAAAAGAACCTTTGACTTGATTACATGAAACATACTATACATTTAATACCAGTCATCAGCTGATGTCTTAATAACAGGTGAATAACCTTACTTTAGGCACACTAAATACAAATACACAACATTATTCAATTTAACTCATAACATGTCCTTGGTGATTATACAATCATTACAATATAGAGTCTAGTACTTAAAATCATTTGTTCTCATAAGTGAATGTTCATCACTAATCATTGAATCATAAACTCATAGTAAATATTACCGAACAGGAACTGGGTCATCAATCACCAACTCTCTAGTTAGAGTAAGTAAATTTGATTGTCCCGCTGTTACGGTCATTACTCCTCACTGATTTCTCAGCTACCACTCCTACTTCATTTCATTATTTCCCCCCTTTTACCCAGTTACAATTAGGTAAACCACCTGCCGGTCGGTCTAGGTATTTACCTTGTGCACAGATGCGTTATCTGTGCCCCTGGCTTGTAACTGCCAGCTCCTTTTCCACACACTATTTTTTCCTGATGGACTGTAGTGCCCATGTGCATCCACAAGAACTGAAGATTAATTAGGGTGTAGACGCTGCCTACCCCGTTCTTGCACTACAAAACATTCGGCATTAAATTCCTACTAAATATTACTTATAAGCCCTTAACACGGCACTACCACCCCCTATGATGGTAGCCGCTGTTCCATAGTTTGGTGATTCCCCCGATTTACCCCCCGGTTAATTTCTAAATTCACCAATTTTGAAAATAATAAGTATGGCTCAGATACAATCTGCCTAACCACACCTGCTACCAATAATCCAAATCCACGGTCAGGGTTCGGTGATGCCGTGACCCCCGAAATGTGGGGAATCGCAAGTAAATAATCTGTTATATATTTAAAATTCCTACGCACTAACATAGTAAACATAATACAACATAAACATTCATAACGAACATAAACCTCATTTTATTAAAATAAACATCTCATTTTCATCTGAATACAATTTACAAACATTTCCACTTTAATTTCAATTGAACCTTTTATTTCTCAACCTTTAATTATCATTTGTGGTACCATTAAATTTCCAAAAAATTCAAATCTATTATCAGCATTCATTATAAATAACATTTCAAATTCAGATTTTAAAATAACATCTTACCTAAGTTAACTTCTTTCAAACTCATTTAATGCC
The DNA here is from genome assembly GCA_034769895.1 of Magicicada septendecula. NCBI lineage: Eukaryota > Metazoa > Arthropoda > Insecta > Hemiptera > Cicadidae > Magicicada > Magicicada septendecula. The sequence goes on from CM068370.1 coordinate 414,675,563, forward strand.
ATTATAAGACTCTTTTACTTTACTTCAAAGTCATTATCGAATTCTTCCTTACATATGGTTAATCACTCCATCAAATGAACACATCATCACTTGTCACAGACTCAAACTATAAACAATTCTCACCACAAATATAACGTACAAAACCATATGTACCTTCTGAAACATTATAACAACCATATGACTCCACCACTAAACACATTTTTATTTTGACTCATTTACTATTTATTCTCAAGTTTAAATCTTATACACATCATTTAAATTGATTACCAACGTTCATTTATACAACATTAATTACTCAATTAATTCATCTCCAATTTATTTAACTCTATCAGTTTTTTAAAACACAAAGTTACTTTAATCACCATACTCCAACACAATTACAATTCATTTGTATTATAACCTTCATAATTATTTAGTCTGATGTCCTATTATTATCATTATTATATAACCAATATCACCTTGCATACATACATTGTTTACATGAACTACAAAGTACCACATAACCTCTTACACAAACACAATTTACCTCATTACAAATTTATTTACAATTTTTTGTCATATTATTTTATTGTTTACCACACTTCATTATATAAGTTAGCCAAGTAATTACCATAAACTAAAATAATTAAATGTTCATTCAATGTTTATCTAACCACCATCATCGTAAATCTTATCTTATTTTCATATAATAATTTTCATCTTTATTTACTCTCATTACATTATTATTTTTAATATACTGCCCCGTTAACTCTGTGTTCTTCATTATACCATAATAATCTATAGGATTATTCCTTATTATTATCTCAGAAACCTTGTCAACATTGGTTGTTTTTGTCCAGTCTCCCTTAATATTATTCGTTAAACTCATGTAAGTTATATCATCATATTCATCTACTATATCAATCACATCGTAAGGTAAGTGTTCATCATCTACAGTGGGATCATCAAAATAATCATCAACATGTACTGCACAAGGTAAGTCCTTTATATCGTCTATTTTCTCAAATTTTAACCTCTCTCTTAACTCTTTATAACTTCTAATGACATCATATAATATTATCTCTCTCTCTCTCTCTCTCTCTCTCTCTCTCTCTCTCTCTCTCTCTCTCTCTCTCAGTGTGAATAATTCTACCACTCTCTCACAATACCTCTCATCATAACACCTTATCACTTTTTCTCTCTCCATCCACACTAAAGGCAACATAACATTATCATGACACATCCTGATTCTTCCAGGGAACTCGTGAGAACTAGGGGACTTACTTAGAGACACCTCGTCTCTATAATCACGGGAGGAAACTCTGTCCTCGTAAAACATTTGTGAAAACTCTGTTTCGCAATATACTCGGGGAAAATCTGCCCTTCCCCCACCTAACCTCTCTTCACACACTCTCCCATCACTACTTTCTATTTTCTCTAAAACTGCATCGCCATTATTCACTTTACTTTCTAACACCACATTTTTAATTATCATTATTCTCACTTACCTTTTCAACTACTACTTTATTTGCACTTGAACTGCCATCAATATTATTTGTAATTATCTGTCCATTAAAATCATCACTTATTTTAACCCCATTACTCACCTTGTTCTCAGTTGCTTCATTAATTTCATTCTTACTACACTTACCGGTATTTCTTGTAACATTATCTACATCATTTGTTTTATAACTGTCTGGAAACGTTCATCAATACGTTTACATAATACGTTACTCAGATAATCAGACTTTACATTTATACTACTCTCAAACTTCGCGTTCTGTTCTTTAATTTCTTTAAAATTAGCCTCACATTTTATCTTCTGTTCGTTCATGTCATTACTTAATTTATCAAATTTGCTATCAAACTTTTCATCATTACTATCAAAACGACTATTTATTTTAACGAAATCACTCGTTTATTTCTTTATTATGTTCTTTCAATTCACTAACATCACTGCTTAATTTATCAAATTTATTATTTTGCTCATTCATATCCTTTGATATTGTTCTTAAAATACTCATTATATCATTATTAAATTGACTGTTACATTTCATTGAGTTTGGGGTTAATTGAACTCCAGAGTCCTCTGTAACATTTGTTTCATCTGTAACACTTAATTCGATTATTTTCTCGTCTTGACCCATATTCGGAGTTGAATGAACTCACAGGCCACTCATGACAGCTGATTCATTAAATTCAGTTATTTCACTTTTATTATTCTCGTTATTCCCTGCTATTTTCACTTCCATGTTCCTTAAGGAAATGGAAGTATGGTGATGGCAAAAAAATCGTGTTCGAGATTATTGCAGATTCTGATTGTACTACACTCAAAACATGAAAAAGTCATTTTTCGAAAAGTGCTTGTGTGTCTGTCTGTCTGTAGTTTTTTTTTCTATGGCAAACGATAACAGCCGCAAATTCAAACTGAATCAAATCATTTTTTGCATACAGCCCTGATTTGTAGAGTACTCACGACTATTGTTTTTGGTGAAGATCGGTTGAGGAAAAGGGGTAGTTTACCTGCAACGGTTTTTTTTTTAATCAAGGGTAATTGTTTTCTGTGGCAAACGATAACAGCCGCAAATTCAAACAGAATCAACTACTCTTTTGCATACAGCCCTGAATTGTAGAGTTCTCAAGACCTATTGTTTTTGGTGAAGATCGGTTAAGGGAAAGGGGTAGTTTACCTGCAACGTTTTATGTTTTAACAAGGGTATTTTATATGGCAAACGATAACAGCCGCAAATTCAAACAGAATCAAATGATTATTTGCATACAGCCCTAAATTGTAGAGATCTCAAGACCTATTGATTTTGGTGAAGATCGGTTAAGGGAAAGGGGTAGTTTACCTGCTACATTTTATGTTGTAAAAGGGTATTTTCTATGGCAAACGATAAGAGTCGCAAATTCATACGGAATCAAATACTTTTTTGCATACAGCCCTGTTTTGTTGAGTACTAAAGACCTATTGTTTTTGGTGAAGATCGGTTAAGGGAAAGGGGTAGTTTACCTGACACGTTTTTTGTTTTATCAAGGGTATTTTATATGGCAAACGATAACAGCCGCAAATTCAAACAGAATCATATAATATTTTGCATACAGCCCTGAAATGTAGAGTTCTCAAGACCTGTTGGTTTTGGTGAAGATCGGTTAAGGGAATAGGGTTGTTTACCAGCAAAATTTTATGTTTTATCAAGGGTAATTTTTTTTTTGACGAACGATAACTGCCGTACATTAAAACAGAATCGACTACTCTTCTGCATACCTTTTTGAATTATACAGAACTCAAGGTCTGTTGATTTTGTTGAAGATCGGTTAAGGGAAAGGGGTAGTTTACCTGCAACGTTTTATGTTTTAACAAGGGTATTTTTTCTATGACGAACGATAACTGCCGTAAATTCCCAGAAAATCAACTAATGTTTTGCATACAGCCCTGAATTGTAGAGTTCTCAAGACCTATTGTTTAGGTGAAGATCGGTTAATGGAATAGGGTAGTTTACCAGCAACATTTTATGTTTTAACAAGGGTAATTTTTTATATGACGAACGATAACTGCCGTAAATTCAAACAGAATCAACTAGGTTTTTGCATACCTTTTTGTACTAAAGAGAACTCAAGGTCTGTTGATTTTGTTGAAGATCGGTTAAGGGAAGGGGTAGTTTATCAGCAACGTTTTATGTTTTAAAAAGGGTAATTTTTGTATGACGAACGATAACTGCCGAAAATTCAATGAGAATCAAATAATTTTTTGCACCCCCTGAGTTGCAGAGAGCTCAAGGTCTATTGATTTTGGTGAAGATCGGTTAAGGGAAAGGGGTAGTTTACCTGCAACATTTTATGTTGTAACAAGAGAAATGTTTCCATGACGAACGATAACTGCCGCACATTCAAACAGAATCAAATATTTTTTTGCATGCTTCCCTGAATTGTAGAGGAGGGAAGATCGGTTAAGAGAAAGGGGTAGTTTACCTGAAACATTTTATGATTTAACAAGAGTAAAGTACTTAATTTTTATAAATAAAGTATCCTGATAAGAAGCTCGTAGTAATCCACTGTAGAAACGTAGATGAAATATCTATAAATGAAGAAGTTAGGTGAACGGGGTGGGGGTAATTTTCTATTATTAAAAATTATAGTTGAAGGTGGAGGGGAGAATTTTTTATATGTGTACTACGTTATCGGCAACAAAGAAGTAGTTTTTTGTTAAAATTGCTTCCCAGGCTCTTTAGCCGTAGTCCAATGTTTTCTGCAAAACCAGACTTTTCGGCAGTGCCATCGACTGCCATTATCGGTGAAAATCGAGTGCGAAAACATGAGGTGGTATACGTTAGTTCACCTTATTGCCTGGCAACAAAATTATTTTATTTTTTTTAACAATTACCATTGTTTCAAAAAGTTTAAATGAATTTTCAAGTACTTTACTGTTGTTAAAAGGTTGCTGATAAACTACCCCTTCCCCTTAACCGATCTTCACCAAAATCGAAATTCCTTGAGAGCTCTACAATTCAGGGACGTATGCAAAAATTATTTGATTCCGTTTGAATTTGCGGCTGTTATCGTTTGCCATAGAAAATACCCTTGTTAAAAAAACGTTGCTGGTAAACTACCCCTTTCCCTTAACCGATCTTCACCAAAAACAATAGGTCTTGAGAACTCTACAATTCAGGGCTGTATGCGAAACATTATTTGATTCTGTTTGAATTTGCGGCTGTTATCGTTTGCCAAAAAAAAATTCCCTTGATAAAAAAAACCTTTGCTGGTAAACTACTAGAAAAAAATTAGACACACACACACAGACACTTTTCGGAAAACGACTTTTTTTCATGTTTTGAGTGTAGTGCAATCAGAATCTGCAATAATCTCGAACACGATTTTTTTTTGCCATCACCATACTTCCATTCCTTAAGGAATATGGAAGTAAAAAAATTACCCTTGATAAAAAAAAACCGTTGCAGGTAAACTACCCCTTTCCCTCAACCGATCTTCACCAAAAACAATAGGTCGTGAGTACTCTACAAATCAGGGCTGTACGCAAAAAAATATTTGATTCTGTTTGAATTTGCGGCAGTTATCGTTTGCCATAGAAAAAAAAACTACAGATAGACAGACAGACACACACACACACTTTTCAAAAACGACTTTTTTTCATGTTTTGAGTGTAGTACAATCAGAATCTGCAATAATCTCGGAACACGATTTTTTTTCCCATCACCATACTTCCATTTCCTTAAGGAATATGGAAGTAATTACCTCCTCCCTCAACTACCATTTTAATTTATAAAAAAAATTACCCCCTCTACCCTTCAACTACCCTTTTCATTTATAGATAATTCATCTACCTTTCTACAGTGGATTATTATGACCGTCTTTTCAGGATACTTTATTTATCAAAATTAAGCACTTTGCTCTTGTTATAACGTAAAACGTTGCAGGTAAACTACCCCTTTCCCTTAACCGATCTTCACCAAAAACAATAGGCCTTGAGTCCTCTACAATTCAAAGCTGCATGCAAAAAATTATTTGATTCTGTTTGAATTTGCGGCTGTTATCGTTTGCCGTAGAAAAAATTCTACACACACTTTTCTAAAAATGACTTTCATGTTTTGATGGTGGTACAATCAGAATCTGCCATTATCTCGAACACGATTTTTTTTGCCATGACCATACTTCCATTTCCTTATGGAAGTAAAATTATCCCCTCCCCCTTCAACTACCCTTCCATTTATGATATTCATCTACCTTTCTACAGTGGATTATTATGATCTTCTTTTCAGGATACTTTATTTATCAAAATTAAGTACTTTACTCTTGTTAAAACGTAAAACAATGCAGGTAAACTACCCTCCCCCTCAACCGATCATCACTAAAATCAGTAGGCCTCGAGTCCTCTACACCTCGGCCACATATGCAAAAAGTTATTTGATTGTTTGAATTTGCAGCAGTTATCGTTCGCCATAGAAAAATTCTATATACAGACATACACACTTTTCAGAAAATGACTTTTCTTCATATTTTGATGTAGTACAATCAGAATCAGTCTTGAACACGATTTCCTTACGGAACATGGAAGTAAAAACAACATCCTTCAGATGACTGCCATTTTGATATAGGCTCTTGTTAAGTCTGTTGCTTAGTTCTCCATCCATCGCTTTTTACAGCACCTCTATAGGAACTTGATTTACTTCCTAACTGGATTCAGAAGCTTCAACTTCTGAACTGTGTAGGACGCTGGTGAATTGAATATTTGAGTTTAAAATACCTTCAGAAGATCATACCTTAAAATAACATGCTGAAGATCAAACCTAGTTGGTCTCAGGATATTCCTATTCTAGGCAAACATGATCTGCGCAATTATCATGAAAGCTGGTATGGTAAGGTTTGTAGCTCCATATTCTTGAAAAAATATTTTTTCACTGGGTGACAAGCTAGCAGTGCCGAAGCATCAGGGGAGACAAGGTAGACAGTGTCTCTCCAAATAATTTATTCATAAAATAATTAATTTTTATTTATAAATTAAGTGGATATCTAAAAATGCGAAAATAAGGCATTACAGTACAGTAGTGAAGCCAGAATGCCTATATGCAAGTGAATGTCTAGCATTGAATTATAATTTAGACGAACTAGAAATATTGGAAAGACGAATTATTAGGAAAATATTAGGTCCACGAAAAACTTCAGAAGGTTGGAAATTAAGAAGTAATGTTGAAATATATCAAAGTATAGAAAATATAACAGAAACAATGAGAAAAAGAAGACCATTATTTTCTGGACATTTATATAGAATGGACGACAATAGGTTGACAAAGCAAATCTTCAAATATCTGTGGGGGAAGAAGTCAACATCAAGTTGGATTAAAGAAGTCCAAAAGGATTTAGAAATTATACATGCAGAAGAAGCAATTGAAGTTTTTCGGGCAAAAGTGTTAAAAATGGAGGGAGTACAGGGTAGGAGAGAGAAAAACGCAGGTTCAAGGTGGACTGAAGACAGGAAGAAGAGACGGTGAGAAGATCAAAGAATATTGGAAAGAACAAAGAGTAAAGAATTGAAATTGGCATGTGGTCCTTAGATGGCCGATACGAAAAAAAAATTTATTTATGAATTAAATTGTGCAAGTTATTACTCAGAAAGGGTATAAAACTAATTTAAGAAGTTAAATATCACGCGACATGACGCGAGTGTGAGCCATGTAACCATGCTGTGCGATGCAACTCTACATGGAGTATCAGGGTAGTCGTTACTTGAAATGTCTTTTTAACAAGGCTGGTGGTGAGGAGGGCTTTGGTGGATGACAACGGGATGCGCACACCCCGTGCCATAGTGTGTCCCGTACATCACATCAGAAGACATGTCTCCCCCCCACATTGAATCTCGCCTAGCCGCCAGTGTTTGTTTCATTGTGTTCGGGTAGTGAATATTTGTTTTTGTTGAGTTTATAAATTATTTTTAATTTTGAATATATTAGTATAGACTAAGAAATGTGTAATCATATACGTACTAATTATTTAATAATACATGTTTTAAGTGTTATTCTTTAAGTGCTTTAAGCATACTATTTAATTGGTTTGAAGGAGTAAAGTAAATACAGTTAGTACCAGTCCTACCACAGAAGTATTTGATATAAAACCTGACAGCTTTGATTCACTAGAATTTTTGTTTAAATATGAAATCAGTACATTACATTTAGAGCAAAAGGCATTGCTGAAGTAAAAAATATCTCGGGCATCTTTAGATCTGTCGCAGAAGGATGGAAAAGTTTGGTATAGTAAATATAGGTGGCTCTCTGGTTGTAAGTGAAACAACACTCTGCACTGCACTGCTATTATTGTTTGATGTTTAATGGAAAGAAATCATGGAGCAAAGTTGGAGTAGGCACTATAAAAAATTTTGAAGCTAAAGCCACTAAATATCCTGGTACCAAAACTCATAAAAAATTCTGAGATATTTCATATGTTAGAACGTAACAGAATTGAACATTGTTTGTCTGAAACACCTAGAATTCAAGCATTATAACACAATGAAAATATGGCACGAAATCAAAGGATAGTAGGCCGTTTGATAGATGTTGTTTGTTATTTAGGGAGGCGAGAGTTAGCTTTTAGGGGGTCATAAGGAAAATGAGCAATCTCTTAATAAGGGCAATTATTTAGAAACTTAAAATTTACTGGCAACCAAAGAGTCTTTCATGAAAGAACATATACAGAGTGATTCAAAATTGCACAGCTGCTAATTCTATAGCTAAAAATAAGAAAACATGAGACACGGTGTGTAGAACTCATTTACAAGAAAATATGAAACGTCTGTGTAATGCCTACAGTAATCCGGATTTGTCACCATTAAAAATGTGAATATAATTTATATTTTTCTAGCAATATTTTTTAATTAAGATAAATAAACAACACCAATAACAATACGATACTTTTTCTTGATATTTAGACCAATTATATAATGAAATGCCTAATGTTTCAGACTTAGCTATTATCTGATAGAGGTGGCATTAACTCTATTTACCATAGTTTTACTGGTTCATTATAAATGTCAACAGTCTTAGTAAGAGGTTGCTTTTGGTGGTATTTTTATGTCTACCCAAATTACTTTGTCTCGCTTCGGCACTGCAAACTAGTTAAGTAGTTAAAAAAATTGGTCAATGAATCACTAAATGTGTGACATTTTGTTTCATCTTGTTAAAAGAAGCAATTCTCATCTTCATGAAAAGTCTTATTCTCGTGTTTGTGTTATACGTCTCTATTTCTTATAAGTGCAAAACAAACCAAAATATTATCTTGAAAACTTTTAAATGGAAGCTGACTGAAATTTTTAATTTTAAATTTCATGATACTTATAACAAAAAATATCATTTGGCCTGTTTTCCTTGTAAGAATCATGTACGTATTTTTTCGGCATTGTTAGAAATTTAAAAAACTTGATAATTGTTTCAGATTACCAAATGCTAAATGAACTAAATTCAAATAAGTATTTAATTATTTATTTACTTCTTCTTTCTAAAATGTTAACCATGGTATACATATTTATGCTCTACTATTTACTTATATGAGTGAGCATCCGTTTGAGTCATGAGTTGTCATGTAAGCTAAATACATTATAATTCAGTAAAACTAAAAATTGTTCTATCATGGTAAACAACCTAAAGCAATTTCAAACAACTAATCATGGTAAAATAATGTAATTACAAATATGTGGTTCTTATGAGAAAATAGCCCAAATGTTTTGTTTTGAAAGAAATGTAATAACTCCATTAATTTGAATCCACATTCCATAAATGAAGTACCATTGGATTACAAATAAAAGTTCTTTTTTTTGTATAATGAAACTTTTTGTTATAAGTACTGATTTTTAAAAAATTTTAATTAACAATTTTTAATCAGCTGCCATGTAAAACATTTTTAAGATAACATTTTGGGTTCTAATTCCAACTCCACATGTCAACTCATTTGGCAGTAATTAATTAAAAAAAAAGACGGACATGGAGGCGGAAAATGAAGGACTTTCAATATATGTTTATTGGACATTTTTTCTTCAGTTTAATGAGTAGATTTATCCCTGAAGTTCGGCACCATCTTTTAGGGATATTCTGAATATTCCTTCTTCTATCTTCTTTGACTGACATCTCTTTTATCATTATTCTCTCTGATATCCTCAGTCTTCTCCTTTAGTGAGACAGTGTCTCCATTTTGTATGTTACCACTGGTCTAATCACTATCTTGTGTATTCTCATTTTACTAGCTTTGCTAATTCTCTTGCTTCTGTACTATGCGCCATACCCTGCTTGAATGTTCTTCATTGTTTCTAATCTTCTGTCGTTTTCATTGTTTATCATTATGCCAAACCAATTAAAATTTCTCACTTCCTCAAATTTCTATTCACCTATTTTAACCATCTCATAACTTTGTTTTTTATATGTTTCTCGAAATCTCTCTCATGTGCCTGCCTTCCTACCCATAATACCATCTCCTCAAGGTTCCAGTTACCTCTTGCTGTTATTGCAATGTTGTCTGTGTATGCCACAATTTGCACCAACTTCGATGCTATCATCCTCTTATACCACACATCCAAAACAATAATAAATAGTGTCACTGACAACCCACCATTTTGGCTTCCTCCACTCCTCATTTCCACTTTTTTGTCAGTCCCTCATGTGCGACTTCTTTAATAAAATTCTAATCAGTCCTGTTAACTTCTTTGGCATTCTCATGATTTCACATCTGTTGTAACACAAAAGCTTGTAAACGTCTAAAATCTATCTGTAGCTGAGTACCCTGCTTGAAATACTTCTTTATCATTTGCTGCACAATATGAATTGCATCCAGTTTTCATCTCCCTGTTTTAAAACCACTTTTATAATCTTCTGTTATCCTTTAAGGATACTCTTTCACTGTAATAATACATGTTATAAATAGTAATGTTATCTTTCTACAATTCTTGGACTCCATTTTGTCTCCTTTTTTCAAGTTGGTACTCTCTTTTTATACTCCCCTCTATTCTCCCTTAAGTTGGTACTCTATATCTTATCATTTCTAAACATATTCCGTCAGGCTGGCTGCCTTTCCCTTTTTCATATTTTTCATTACCTCCTGACACTCCTCCAATGTTGGTTCATCCATATTTCATTAGTACCCTCCTGCAGTACCTCTCCATACTCCACATTCTTTCTTCTTCCTTTTATTTTTCCTATATTATGTTCTTTCATTCCTTCTTGGATGTACTGTCTATTACTTCCCTTCCTTCCTGCTTTTTTATGTGTTGGAACAGTTTATATTACTTATATTCTCTTTTTCTATTTCACTGTTCATTTCCCAATATTATATTAATAAGTATCATAAATGAACCATATGTCAGGTACTGTAATTTTAATACTTGTCTAAGAAAATACTAGTTTCTTTATATAATTAACAACATAAAAAATGTATGTTATATTACCACCATGTGCACAAACACACACACACACACACAAAAGTAATGCTCATAATAGTTTTTTCTATTCTTTCTTAGATTGTGTAACTGACTATGAAATAACAAGTCAGCAAGCTCAATATAAAATTTGGTGATCTTGTTTTAGTCCGAAGATGGAATCTTTCAATGACTATAGCAAAAGTACAAAATGACCACTTGAAAAGGTACATCATCATCTTCTTCCCTATGTCTGTCTTTGTTCCTCACTCAGTCTTTCCAAGGACCTTGTCTGTGACAGTTTGAACATTTATACTTATTTAGCCAGTAATGGTCACGGCATTGTTTCTAGGTGTTTTTCCAGTTCTCTCTATTCATTCTCATTTTGTCATATTATTTCCCTGGCTGAATTTTATTTTGTTTGTATACCTCATGTAAATCACACAATTGAATGCTCCTGGAAATTGAAATAATTGTCAGTGAACAATAATCAACAAATTAGGTCTTGGATTTCGTTGTCCATGACGTGTCCGTTACTTAACTAAATATAATAACCTCTGAAGAAGCTTTTTAAAAGCGAAAACCAGTTCAGGTTGTAAGGTAAAACTTTTACGTTTTTACCCATAAAAAACTTTGTGTTCCGAGTCGGTAGTGAAATAATTATATTTAAATTAGGTCTACTTTTACATTATGCATTAACATATTAAACATTGTGTTTTGGAAATTGCTATTTTATATTTCAATACATTTATTAATTATGAGAAATAGTTTAATTCACAGGCTGCATAAAATGCTACTACTAGTCATGTACACTGCTGTGTATCACATTCTGTAGACACTTCCATGTTCAGTATTGCATAAATAATTGTACATCAGACCGTGATATACATGAAACTAGTCAACAATATTAAACAAGTACATTATAATTTTGAAAAAAGAGATCCAGAGCTTTGTATAGTAAGTTAGTTAAAATCAATTTATATTATCATATTTTGGACTTAACTGACTTTATGTTGTAATCACGAAATTGTTTTGTTATGACTGTTTTTATGGAAGGAATTATTTCTAGGAGAGCTTACTCATAGAGAGAAGTATTTTTAGTGCCATGAACATTTTGTTAATTTAGTACAGTACAAAGTTGTGACTCAAAATTTTCCAAAAATATATTGGACACAAACAACATTTAATACAAATTCTTTTGAAGCATGAGTAGAATAATCATGTGACAACAAGCTACAATCAGATGTTAGCGCAGACAATGAAGTATCCAATCATTACTTTTTCTGGAATGAGAGTTCAGTTTAAACTATCATAAACACTGTCATTTTTTTTAAGTCGCACATAAAAACTCATCAAATGGAATTTTCCACTTGACATCTGTGCACAGATTAGTTACTGAATCATGTGCTAAAAATATTTAACTGTCTGTGTTCAAATAGAAGATTATTGACAATGCCAGCAAGTTTCATTTGATAAGTCTTAGTTAATTAATTTGATTTGATTTTAAAAATTATTTTTAGTATTGCCTAAGACAATACTTGTATGCTTGTGAGTGAGATGTGCTAGTTGGCTGGTTGCATGTCAGTCTGAAGTAACAGATGTTAACTGTTGGCACATATGCTTCTACATCCTAGTTTCACATTCACTTTTCTCTTATTTTTAAATTACTCAACAGTTGTGTTAAGCTTAAAAACCTCTACTGGAAATAGTATTGTAAAGAGTTCAGTAACAAAACAGTATATGCATATGGTAACAACGTTAAATGTCTAAAAATATTATAAAACAATTGAAAAGTGTAAATAATTTTTAGTGGTTTACACACTGATTTCATAAGGTAAAAAAATTTTAGAATTTACTATATTGTTTTACCATTATCTGCTTAACATAGAAATAATGAACTGAATTTTTTCAAAGCTATTACGTCAAATTAATGGCTCGGCAAAATCATTGAACTTTAGTATGGACAGTTCATGTTCAGTCCCCTATCAGTTTCCTTATACCTAATTAAATATAATTAAATTATACATACTTAATTGGTATTACATTTTACTTGATAAAAAAATTCAATCAAAAAATATAAAGGTCATATCCCGTTGAAACAATATTAAAATTCCGTCAATATTTATTTAAAAAGTCTGTATTATGTTTTTATGAGTCCTGATGTTTGACTATGAAAGACGATATTCACAGTCTGAGATGAATTTTACTCATACTGAACAATTTACTCAATATTCACCCATATTACTTACAACAATTTTACCTGTATGGAAATTGGTATACATATAATGAGTAATTATGAAGTAAATCAGATTAAAAATGTATTATCTCAATGTAATTATATTCTTCTAATTATATCTCTATGCAATAGATTTTTTATTCTATTGTTTAGTTTATAAGTGATTGTCATATGTGAATTTATTTGTCTACCTCCAATTGTGATTAGTATATGTATTTTTTATGCAGTACTTACAGTTATGTTCTCTTTTATCATTTACATATGAACTTTGCCATAATGCAGTGTTGCCCAGAAGCATAAGAGTAAGTTACATTATGAAGTCAGACATTTATTTAACTTTGTATCCACCAATACATATTCAGTGCAAAACATGAACATGAATAGAAGGGACAAATTACATAAATAAAGTATAACTCACTACACACTATATTATGTTTCAAAAATATTTGCATAAGCTTTACTTTACACAGTATGAAAATGATCTGTCACCTTAATCCACACTGCCTGTGGATAGTATGCAAAAATTACTGTATAATTATATACATGATAAACAGACACAATATGGTACTTATGATTGTTATAAATTTAAAACAATACATTAAAGATAGAGATAAGGTTGAAAAACAACAAATTTTGATAAGGATTTTCACTATCTGTGTTGGTAACCACAATCAGTTGTTATTTATGTTTCTCTCTCTAAATCTCAACTAGTAAAGTAATTTAACTGGTAAATAATTATCATAAAAACTATTGGTTAATGTCAATCTACATCAAATGTGGGTTAATTTAACATACTTTAAGTCAGTAAGACGGTTTTAATAAAATTCATTACAATATTGCTTCATATGCCTATGGACATTTTTTGCAGAATAGACTTACAAAATGCAAATAAGTGGTTATTATGCACAGTTTTTGATTGCTGAGTAGTTTCACTTCACCATTTTAAAGCTTTATAAAAAAGATTTTAATGTAACCTAATTTACAGTGATTACTTCACCTTAGACTACAACTCACTGCTCACAAATGTAAACATAAAGCTTTTGTACAATAATGAAAATTATATTTTTTGTTGACATTACAAGTGCAATCCTTCTGTTTTATTCTACTACTAAACTCAATGCTGAAAATAACTAGTTTATAAAACAAACTACAAAACACCATGATCACGAACACAAACAAATGCACAGAATACATACATTTTATCATATATGAGGATACAAATTGGTAGTTTCAAAACAAAATGTTAATAATACTACCATTTGCACCTTGGTTGCCAAAAGCCTATTTTGCTTTGCTTCTGTTTGATTTGTGAAGTTATAAATTCAATTAGTATAATCCACTATTTTAGAGAATATGTTTTTATTACATTCTTTACAGTATAAGATTACATACTCATATTACATTTAATACATTACATACTATATACTGCAGCTCTTTATTTGGCGAGGGCAGGGTAGAGGGTGGACCAGACCCATCTTGGGCCCATGGTACCGCCCATGATGGTTAGTAGTAGTATCCTGATCATCATATTAAATATAAATTTCTGTAACAAACTAAAGTATCTCCATTCTGTCCTATTTATATAGCTCTTTCAGCTCCTGATAGCACTTCTCCTTCAGCATGCCACACTTTCTTGTAGTTTATATTTTCCGTTTCTTGCTGCTCTTGTAGTCTATTATTTTCTGCACACTACTTTCCTCAGAATAAAGTTGAACTTTTTTTTTTTTAAGAGACCACTTTTCTCTTAATTTTTAAAATTATTTTCTTGTTTGCCACTTTGCTCAATTATTTTTTTCCGCTCTACTCCACAGTAACTGAAACTTTTTCTTCTTTTTGTCAGTGTTTCAGTATGCATGTTTCTGACCCATGGCTGTAACATTCCAGATAGAGCTTTTTGCAAGTCATTTTCTAAGGCCAATGTTTAATTTCTTAACAATTAGCAGCCCTATTCATTTTGAAAAATGTTTGTCCTATTTGTTATCTCTCTCTCTCATGATGTAAAATACTTTCTATGTGTGTGAAGCTCCTGCACTTACTGTATCATGAGTTTTTTTATTATACGTAGTTTATCATGTTGAACACATGGCCAGATTAATGCCCTTGGTCTTTGAAAGCAAAGTTGTTAAATTATGGGTAGCTCTTACCATAATATCTTCCCTAACCACTAACATAAATTAGTTTTGTGTTACAGAATGCCATGTAATCACCTTTTTTCAGAAAATTTTGATTCTGACATGCAAATCTTAAAAAGATTCACTGTCACTGTTGATACTCTTTTCCCTATTGTTCTTTGAATTTCCTCGTAAGAGAATTGCCATTCTCGCCTTCATAAAGCTAATCAATTTAGTTTAACTGTTATTGAACACACTGTTAAATTTTTCAATCCACTCAGCCAATAATATAACCTTATGATACAGGGGTTTTTCCTTTTTTCAGCTTTTCTTGGAACCTGCTGTAATGTCTTTTATATCTGTTTACTTTATGTTGTTTCCTTAATATGGTTATACAAGCATAAACTGTGGTTCTCTAATCTAATTATTTTTGACTGTGTCATACATGCTCTTCTTCATTTTTTATTTTGTGGAAAACTATATGAGTTGTTTCTACTAGTAATTTTATACAAACCACTATTTTGTCTTTGGTATTGACCTCTATTGGGTCAGTACCAAAGAAAAATAGTGGTTTGTATAAAATTACTAGTAGAAATATTTGAGACCACTAACACTCCAATACAACAATAAATTAATAGATTGACGAATTAAAGGTATTTTTTGAAGAGGTTAACACATTAGAAGAGAGTATAAAATTTAAAATGGAAGTAGGAAACAAGGAAATAAATTTCGTAGATTTAAACATAAGAATAACAAAAGAAAATAAACTAAAATTTGACATATATAGGAAAAGCACATATACGGATGTTATAATACCAAATGATTCATACCATCCAATACAGTATAAAATGGCAGCGATAAATAATTTCTGTCATAGAATAAACAGTTGTATAGAAGACGAGGAAAACAGAAAGAAAGAAATAGAAAGAATAAAAATAATTCTAAAACACAACAAGTATTATACGAATGTAGTAGATAAAATATTTAATAATATAAAAAGAAGAGACGAAACAAAAAATGAGAATAGTAAAGAAAAGAAGGAGTATAAAGGATCCATATCTTATATAGGTTATAACACAAGAAAGATACAAAAATGTTTTAGAAAATATAATATAGAGGTAGCGGTTAAAAAATCGAAAACCGTGTTTGATATAATAAAAACTATGAATTTTGAAGAAGAATACATATTGAAGAAAAGTGGAGTATATATGCTCAGTTGTGGGGAATGTGAAAAAGTGTATCTGGGCGAAACGGGTCGTCAATTTTGCCAGAGATTTAAAGAACATAGTAGGGGTGAAGGAGAGTTAACGACAAATTCATTATATGCTAGGCATTTTGAAGAAGGACATAAATTCATAGACCCAGTCGTAAATTATAAGATAATAAAAGTGATAAGTAAAGAAAGAGAAAGGAAATTAAAGGAAGAAGTGGAAATATTAAAAATAAGAAATAAAGATGAAAAACGACTAATGAATATAAAAAAAACATTTGAAAATGAAGAAATATTTAGCAGCTTGTTAGACAACAAAAAAGAGTAGAAAATGAGTTAACGTAAGTTGTAATGACTACAAAATTGGTAATGTAAGACAACCCACTATGGGTGGAGCTAAGTAAGATGTTACTCCGTCAGAGGGTGGGGCTAGATAGGTCCGGTAAAACGGTATATAAGAAGTGAACGGTTTCATATTTCTCTGTTGGTAAATGGCCTGAAGATGGCTTGACTGCCGAAAGCGCTCTAAAAAAAGTCAATACCAAAGACAAAATAGTGGTTTGTATAAAATTACTAGTAGAAATACTTGAGACCACTAACACTCCAATATAACAATAAATTATATGAGTTGTGTAGCACACATGCATATTCTCATTTAACATAAATTACACAGTTTGGGTTTTATCTCTCATTTG
The DNA here is from genome assembly GCA_034769895.1 of Magicicada septendecula. NCBI lineage: Eukaryota > Metazoa > Arthropoda > Insecta > Hemiptera > Cicadidae > Magicicada > Magicicada septendecula. Next base: position 414,692,703 of record CM068370.1, read on the forward strand.
CTGCTCTCTGTGTCACTATATTTTCAGTTATACTGTGAAGGATACTTATAACCATTGTTTGTCTAATACTATTATTCTAGATAAATCTATATAGAGATTTAGTTGCCTGGTTTCCCATTGCTACTTTGATATCAGTATCCTGCTACATTTGCCAGTTCATCTAATAACGGAACTAAATATTTAAATTTATTTTTCTTCTGCCTTCAAGAATAGGTGAATTGCCTGTTCTACTCCCAAACAAATTATATCCATAACATCAACACTTCCTAGGCCTTCCTACACTTCTGTGTCCTTGTCAAACTTCCTTGGGTAACCTGCCATCTGGCACCCTATTCATGGTTAACACATCTCTCTTTGTTTTCTGCAATGTGATCTTAAGTATTAAAAATTTTCAACTTTTTGTAAATCTCTTCATTGTCAAGTCTATCACTTCTCATGCAGTCCTTGACAGATTGGAAAAATCTTATCCCCGATGCCTTGTATTCGACTAAGCTGTATTTTTACCAGGAACCAAGTTTTAGAACCACAGAACACCAGCCAAGTCATTAGCTTATAAAATTTTAGCTGATTCTATTTTTTTATCTTTTTCTTTAAAAATGCTTGACAAATTCGTTCCACATATTGAATGAAACTTTATTAATTTGTAATATCATAAGTGATGTCACAATCAAGATAAAAATGTGACACCCTTTTCTCTATACTCTTATTATCTAACATTATTTTAGTTTGTACTAGATACTGAACCACAGAAGCCATAGTTTTTGTCTTTTTTCAAAAAAAATTTCATGTACTTCGAACAGACTTCTGGAAACTGAAACACCTCTATATGGAGCTTTATTCGTTGTTTCAGACGATTACCTGATCATTTTACAGCAGCGTTGAATTCAAGTTCATTCTACTATTTTAATTCTAGGGCTCACTCTCAATTTCCCGTCTTTAACTACTGTATGTCATTGATATAGATATTAAACAATGTTCCGAGTTACTAGTGAATTAATTATATTTAGATAAAAAAATATTTGAAGAAATGAAGGATTTGAGAGTAGATAAAATGTTACATTTGTTTAGGGAATGTACTATTTGTTTTAATGTGTCACATTTATTCATGTGAGCCTAATTTTTTCCCATATTCATCTAATAACTGTGTTTTGCATTTATGATTGAAGTTAGTATCCACTATGACACCTCTTTAATGTAGTTTACCAGTGAAGTCTCATTTCTACAAGAAACATTATCAGTGTTGGAAAGCACGTTTCAAAGCTACTTAATTCATCAGATTTTATCATTCCCAACTTTCCTACTATTTATTTTTTAAACTATAATAACATATTATTAATTAGAGAGAGATTTTATTACAGTCCTAATAATGTGATCTCAAGTGTGAGTATGTATGCTTTGAAGTACAAAATACTGTCTTCGTCATAAAACAATTTCATCAAAGTACAACTTCGTCAATAGTATAATCCAAGATAACGTAACCTCTGCATTTCTGTGAAGTGCATGCAAAACAAAGAAAATAAAAAGACCTTATTTTCAGTACAATTATCAGAAATGTGGTGAAAAAATGTGAACAAAATTAAATAACACCTCTACCCAAATAAGAACAGAAAAAAAAGAATTATTATATAAAAGTAGATACAAAAGTAAGCAGGATGCTCACGGCATAGTTTCTCATTTGTATTCAATTAAATGTCCAACTTTATTTACTGAGGCTAATGTAGATAAAGAGAAATCTAAAAACAAAATAACTTTGACTGTTATAATAAATGCAACTTAGAGGCCACACTTCTATTGTAGCTTCATAAACTGCATGAAGTGGATAAAAGAGTCTGCCAACAGACAGTTTTATTTATTTACTGTCTGTGCAAAGGTAAAGACAAAAAAAGTAATAGCTCAAAGCAGAAATGCAGATGTTTTTCAGACACAGAATTAAGTTCACTATGTGTACATTGTTTTGAGAATTTACACAAATTATTTAATATGTTCCAGACAATTTTATATAATATAGTATGCATAATTGTCAGTAATATTTTTTTTAAATAATAATGAGTACTTTAATTTTAACTAAGACGTGCAAAACTACTTTGAAATTAACTGACATCTATACTAAGATGTATTTAGTTAAAATATGCATGGATAAAATAACTAAGTAGTCCATGTTTTTATATATTTGTACCATCCAAGGAGTAGACTTTGTTTTGTCCATATATAAAAATATTCAATTTTATTGAACACTTTAATTTTCAGGCACCAGGTTTCATACCAATAGAAACAAATATTCCTCTGAAAGAGAGGTTAACTACCTGATGCTCTAAATTAGGCCCTATCCCTTGCCAAAGAACGGTAGCTTTGGATTTTGAAATTATTTTCTACAAATAAGCATTTCATAAATTTGAGAAATTAATCTTTTAATGTAGAAATGCCGTAGTACTATCAGAATTTTCTATCAATAGTCTATAAAGAAAAACTGATGGCTTAATCCATATTTCCTACGTATGAATCAGAATATGAAATCAGTTGAATAAGCTGTCATTTTGAATTTTGTTGTCCATGACATAAAACGATAATAAGTGAAAACTGGTTCAGGTTACAAGGTAAAAATTTTGTTCTAGACAAATAAAATTACAGTTGTTTTGATGGTTCATCTTCTTCATTCACAGCATTCAATTAATATTGATTGTTAAACTTTCACCTGTGAATTTACTTTGTTTTTTCCTGTACGCATTTCGGTGTGATGTGCTCCTCCTTCAGCGGTGTGAGACAGAATGTCCGGAACTTTTAACGGTTTTTTTAGTTGGTAGGTTGAGTGGTGGGGGGGTGGAAGGGAATTGGCATGGGGATCCGAATTATTGTATGTTTTATGTATAATTGTGTCAAAGAGTGAGTGTGATTTAAAGTGTAATTGGTCGTTAAGTATGTTGTTTGGTTGTGTTGTGTAGTGTTTGTATATTTCATATTGTTCTGCTGTGTTAAGTTTCCGACTTTTAGGCAAGTAGTGTAATATCTCAAGATTATTATCTATGTTGGTGTAGCTGTGGTTTTTTGTGTGTATGTGTGTGGCAAACGCGGAATGTATGTTGTTGCTGGATAGAGCTTTTAGGTGTTCAGAGTAACGTGAAGAAAAAGATCTTCACGTCTGGCCTATATAGAAACTATTACAATCACTACAGTTTAATTTATATACCCCCGTTTTGTTATATTTGTCTATGTCCGTGTTTGTATCATTGATGTGTTTTTTGATGGTATTGTTTGTTCTGTAGGCTATTTTGTACTTGTGTTTCCTGAATGTGTTGGTGATTTTGTGTGTGTTGGAGTTATGGTATGTGAGTGTGATGTATTTATTTTGTTGTGTGTTGTTGGTATTTTTTGTTTTTGTTTATGATGTGTCTGTGTAGTTTGTTTATTAAATTAGGGTTGTAGCCATTTTTTATTGCTATATATTTGATTGTGTTGAGTTCTTCGTTATAATCTTGTTTACTTAATGGTATTTTTGTTAGTCTATTGAGCATATGGTTGAATGCCGCATGTTTGTGTTGTGTTGGATGGTTTGATGTGTTGTATATGACCATGTCAGTTGTGGTTGGTTTCCTGTATATTTTATATGTGTGTGTATTGTTTGTTTTGTTAATTGTTAGGTCCAGAAAATTTATACTATTGTTTTGTTCTATTTCCAGTGTAAATTTTAGTTTGTGGTGTATTGTGTTTATGTATTTGTGGAAATTTTCGACCTGTCTTGTATTGCCATTAAATAAAAGTAATATATCATCCACGTACCTGTGTCAATAAATGATTTTGTTGGTGTATTTGTTGTTGTTTATTATATGTTTTTGTTCCATGTTGTGTATGAATATTTCAGCTAGTATTCCTGATATGGGGGAGCCCATAGGGAGGCCGTCTGTTTGTGCGTATATCTTGTTGTTGTATGTGAAGTAATTTTGTTCTGTAATTATTTTGGTGAGCGTGATGATCTCATGTATGTGTGTTTCGGGCGTGTTGTTTTGTCTGAGTAAATGTTCAAGTGTTTGTATGGTGTCTTTGATGGGTACATTGTTGTATAAATTGGTTATGTCAAAAGATGCTAATGTTGAATTGTGTGGAATGTGGATGTGTTTGGTTTTCTTGACCAGTTCTATGTTGTTTTTGACGGAAGTGTTGTTACTGAGATTTATGTTTTTCCTGATTATTTTGTCTAGGTGTCTTGCAATTTTGTGGGAGGGTGCTTGTGTGTTGTTTATTAAAGGTCTGATGGAAATAATCTGGTTTCTTAGTTATATCATTTCTGATTAATTAATTTATTATACTACTAGTTATTTTACTAATAGTTGATTTCTTTTATTTTTAGTATAAGTCATTGTGACTTCCTTAGTATTACCTTCTACTGAACTACTTAACATTTTGTTTTGTTGATTAGGATATTTCTTACTGTTTATATTATCTTTATAGTGGTTTGATTATCTGAAATTAATGCTTCTATTACCTTCCAACACTAATATTACCTTAAAACAGGAATTATAGACATGCTACTTTAGAGTTGTACCTTTATGGCTGGGATTACATTGATTGATGGGATTATTACTTATTACAAACTGGTTTACATTCCATAGTAATAATTTTTTCCTTAGTGTGCCAAATTTTGTTGACTGATTAATTCTGTTTAGTGTGTCTGAGCCTAATTTAGTTATCTATGGTATTTTGTACATAACAGTGTGAATATTTTCTTACAACCTTTTTCTTCTTTTACAATTCATAATAGCCATAATAGCATAATATTCTTAATAGCAATATTACTAACATTATTACACACAAAACATATTTAAACATAACTAACTCTTAATACAATTATTTAAACAAATTGAACCTTCTAATTGTAGTCTTTTCCCTTGAAAAAAAATATGGGACTTGGTTTTAAATCCTAATTAATACAATGTTGCTGAACATTCAAAATAATATAAATCATGTCTCCCTTAATCTTACTTATAGTCTATGTTTCTTTTGTTTCATACATTTGGGGTGAATCATTAATTTTAACAGTCTTTTCTGTTATTACTGATCACTCATTATATTACACTTTTTCTTCCTTCACTTATCACTTTTTTTCCACAGTGTTCAGCTTATAATTATTTACAATATTGTTCTTACTTGGTATTGTACCCTGTGTTGGATTTTACATTATTTTTAACTTTATACTCTTACTTATTTTATAGTAAATATAACTATTACTATTATAAATATAAAACTATTATACTATTACTATTATATATTACTATTATATATAAAAAACTTTGTGTTCCGAGTCGTTAAGTAACAGTTATATTTAGTTAAGTAATGGACATGTCATGGACAACGAAATCCAAGTATTTTATAGTTTTATTTTACATTTTCTATTATTTTTCCTTGATAGAGGTAGTTTTTCTGTTTATTTTGTAGGATTGGTCATTTTATTTTGTTTGACTGGGCATGTAATGTTTGACACATTACATATACCTCCCCACCAAAACATGATTATTTTTGTTAAATAGGGTTTGGGGAAAATAATCTGTTAAGCCCCTTACCTTTTTAGGTTTAGTCATAGAACTTTTTTATTTCTGTCTGATGAATTAAGTGCCCTTAATTCTGCTATTGTTTATGTACCCAACCACATAAGTGTTGTTACCATTGTTTTCCTGATTATGAAGGGTCCTATTTATAGTAAAAGTAGCTTTTTTGCTATTCCCTCGGTACTGCTTGGTTGTTGTCTATTTTTTATCAAGATCTTTTCACCGTTCTCATAAGTTATTGCGGGAATACCCTTCTTATTTTGCCTCCTTCTTCTCAATTCTGCCTGATGATGTATCCTGTTGTAAACTTGTGCAATATTTATCCCTTCTTGGGGTTCATCAGGGAATTCTATAAATTCAGTTATCTCTCTTGGTGGTCGTTTATTGAACATCAGTTGGTATGGACAGATGCCCAATGTTTCATGGTAGGACAGGTTCAAGAATGTTTCTGTTTTGGTTAAACAATCACTCCACTTTTTGTGGTCGTCATGGCAGTAAGTGCGAAGAATACGACCTACTTCTCTCAGCACTCTTTCTGTGTGGTTACTGCTGGGATGATATATAGAGGTCTTGTAGGTTTTTATTCCTGTACTGATCATTTCTTCACGCCATCTCCTACCTCTAAATTGAGTGCCGTGGTCTGTTATTATACATTCAGTATTTATTTACAATTATGTTGATTATCTCCCTGGTGGCTGCTCTGGTAATTGGGTACAGCTTTGTGTATTTAGTAAAATAGTCCCAAATGATTACAATATATCTGTGCCTATGCCTTCCCCCAATCCTGGGAAAAGGTCCACAAATATCCAAGAATACATTTTGTAGCTTCCTGTTGGACGTTATAGTAATTATTGCTCCTTCCTTTCTCTCGTTATTAATTTTTACTCTTTGGCAAAATCCACATTTTCTCAACGTTATTCTCACCTTCCTATTTATTCGTTTTATATAAACATGTTCTTCTAAGGATTTGATGACTTTTGTAGGTCCCATGTGCCCATAAAGTTGATGATATATGGTTATTATTTGGGCTTCCATTGCTTTTGGTATATATAATTTCCATCTATTGTCCGTCTATTAGGGATTTGGTAAACATTGTGTTGTTAAAAATTTGGTAGTAAGGTATTAATTTTAAATCATTGTCTTGTATTCTTCTTCTGATGTGTGTCAATTTAGGGTCCTTCACTTGTTCTTCTTTAATATTGTTCAATAACGTTGATAGTTCTTCCCTTTCTACGCAAATGTTGTATACTTTTCCAATATCTTCCCTGTCGATCTCATAGGTTCCTTTGTCTAGGTTAACTCAGGATAAAGCATCAGCAACTGTGTTTTGTTTTCCGGGGATATACTCCCAAGTGATGTGGTATTCTTGTAGAGCCAGAATCCATCGAGTCAGTCTACCATGATGAAATTTACATTTCTGTAAGAAGGATATAGATTTATGGTCTGACCTTACTGTTATCTGGAATCCTAATATATAAGTGCGGACCATGTTGCACGCAAACACTACACTGAGAAGTTCTTTTTCAGTTACATTATAGTTGCGTTCGCTACTGTTTAATGTCCGACTTGCAAAACTCAATACTAGGTGGGTTCCTTCGCTATCTTCCTGATAAAGTTCGGCTCCAAGGCTCACGTCGCTGGCATCACAATTGATGTAAAACCTTTTACTGAAATCAGGGTGGTGAAGTATAATGTTGTCCAAAAATTTGCATTTAATTACCTTAAATGTTTCACCGTCTTCCTTGCCCCATTTCTGTTTGGATGATAAAAGGTGTTTGAATTTGGTTGTCAAGTATGAATAATTTTTTTTAAACTTTCGATATTAGTTACAGACTTCTAAGAATGATTGGAGCTGACTAAGGTTTTTCGGAGTTGGAAACTTTTGTATGGCCTCTACCTTCTCTGGGGATGTGGTAGTTCCGTTTTCTGGTAATATGAAGCCTAGAAATTGCAGCTTATTTGTGATTAATTTGGAATTGTCCAACTTCAGCGTGATGTTGTTTTCAATCAGTCTACTGAGTACTATCGAAATTCTTTGACAATGCTCCTCCCATGTGGTAGATGTTATCAGGAGGTCATCCACATAGACTGTTGTGAATTCAAGTGCTTCTCTTCCCAAGATTTGATCCATGCACTTTACAAAGATCGCCACTGAGTTCACCAGACCAAACGGAAGTCGTTTAAACTGGTAATTTCAGCCTTCAAAGATAAGAGCCACATACTTCCTGGTGTTTGGGTGTAGCTCCCCTTGCCAGTAACCACATATTGCATCCCATATACTCATGTACCTACAACCCTTAAACTTCTTCATTATTTCACCTCTCTCCTGGCGAGGTTCTGTCATTAATAATGTTTTTATTTATTTCTCTGGCATCAAGATACACGTGTACCGCCCCATCCTTCTTCTGAACTGCCACTATTGGGCTGGTGTAGGGTGAAGAACTATATTCTATTATATCTTGATCCATCATGTATTGTATTTCTTTTTTGACTGCTGGTTTTAAAGATTGCGCTATGGGATATGATTTTTTATTAAAGTTAATAGGCATGTGGAATGTTAGTTCACACCTAAAGTTCTTTGCCTTTCCTGGCATATTGGAAAATACTCTCCTGTACTTCTGATAGATTTCAATAAGTTACTCCCTTTGTACATTATCTCTGGTGAATGATTCTATTTCTTTTATTTTACTGTTCCATTCATCCTCTTCTATTTGGGCTGATCCCCTGGTTGGTGCTCTAGATTCCTCCCTCTCACTACTAAATAGAGTGAATGTCTGTCGATCGTGAGTGGCACATTTGCGGCCCTGTATCTCACTCAACCATTCCCCTAATGAATGGTACAGTGTTATCTTTCCACTGCACATGTCGATGACTGCTGAGTGGCGCTGTAGCGTGTCACACCCTATCATCGCCTTAAACGGTAGCCCTTGCGCTACCATGAACACCATTGGGATTGTCTTGCCCTGACTGGATACTTCTAACATAGCTTGTTGTTTGATGGTCTTGTTCAATCTTCCTGTAGCTCCCACTATCACCATGTTACTTATTGGAAGTGTTCGGATTTCTTCTTTACTCTGTTCCTTTACCCTGTTAAATTCCACTAAATCTATCAATGACACGTTGGCTCCTGTGTCAACCATTATTTCTGTGGATATCCCTTGAAACTCAGCTGTTATGAATACTATTTCATTATTTTCTCTGGTTCCTGATGTACCTTCAACTTCTAATAGTTCTTCGCGTATATTTCTGAGATAATTACTTTTTCTTATTATTTTAATTCTATTGTCCCCATGAACATTGGTCATCTGCCCATTTAGGTCCTGCAGTGATGGGCTGTTAGTTGTTCTCACTGCAGACTCAAGTTTCCCACAATCTCTTATGGTTGAGCGTTGCCTGCAGCTTCTTCATTATTTCTTCTGTCTGTCCTAAATTCTCTTCCTGCTTCTTGGTTCCTATCAGAATGATCTTCGCTACTTCTACTACGGTTTGGGTACATCCTCCTTTCATTGTACCTGTTATTATTTCTATAATTCCTACCATATCAAGACTATTTCGTCTAGTTCTATTTTGATTATTGTTATTATTTCTATAATTATTATTGTTTTGGTTTTGGTTATTGTTATAATTATTATTATTATTAGTATTATCATTATACCGGTTATTATTATTATTATTATTATTATCTCTGCTGCGTTCATAATTCACTCATTGGCGCTGGTCCCGGTTCTGGTCCTCTCTATTCATATTTGGTCTACCATTTTGCCTTCTAGAACTGCGGTAGTACCCCTCTTGCTCATAATTACCCAGTAGTGCCTCCATGGCTCCTATGGTCTTCACTTGTCCACAGAGTCGGGGTTGGCTTATTCCTTCTTCAAAATGGTAAGCTAGTTTTGTTACTAGGCATTCCTCAGGGATTTTTGGTTCTAAGTTCCTGGCTAGACATACTTTTCCTAGGAAGTAGGCTGTCGGTGCTTGTCCTGGGGTTGAATCAAATCTACCATGGCATATGTTGTCCCTGATGATGTTTTGGAATGACTCTGACCAGTACTTTTCCCGGAACATTTGTTGAAATCACATCATGGCTGTGCACTTCGTTCCTGATAGCTGACCACCAATTGTCATTTATGCCTTTGAACTCTTCATCTATGAAGTTCTTTACAATACTCCATCTGTTCTCTCTTGTTCGGTTTAGCCATTCCGTTACCCTTTCAAGGAATTCTATTGGGTTTCTTCTGTAATCCCGAAAACTAATGGTCTCGCTATGGTCCAGCATGATGTTTTGGTGACAATGTATTGGCCTATTCTGTAGGTTTCCCAGTTCTTCCTGGATTTGGCCTACCTGACCCTTTACTTGGCCTTCTTCACCATTAATGGTTTTGATTTGACTGGATACTGTTTCCTGTATTTTGTCAATCTTCCTTTGCGTTTCTTCTTGTACCTGGGTTATTTGAACCTTGTTGTTATCTGCTATGTTATTTACCTCGGTAGTTACATTCTATTTGATAAATAACAGTTCCTCATTTGTTCTGTCGACCCTATGATTAATGGTTTCATAGATTTCCTTGATTTTTTCATTAGTATCTTCCTCAATTCTTCCTATCCTTCCATTCATGCTTTCATTTTGCTGTTTACTTTTTCATGCATTTCCCTAAACTCTTCTTTAGTACTTTCATTGGTACTATCGATTTTTTCATTTATTCTATCAATTTTATTTTCTAAATTTTCATTCATTTGTCTGTTATCTTCCTTAATTTGTTTATTATTTTATCAAATCTTCTGTTTATATCTTCTTTCATACTATCTATTTTCTCATTTGTCTGTTTATTATCTACTTTAATCTGTTTGAAGTTTTCATTCATTTGTTTGTTGTCTTCCTCGCTTGCTTGTTTTAAACTTTCATTACTATTACTTATTTTTTCATCAATTACAGTAAAATTCACTAGACATGAATCAACCATTTTCGTGCTAACTGCGCAGGTTATGTAATGCGCATGCTTCAACTGAGAAAGATAGCTTAGTTTTCTCTGAGACGCTGTGGAGGTTATTGTGTGAGTACTTTTCAAAGAACATCAGTATTCATCAAAAGTGAAGCGCTTACATAGTTTCATTTCATTTGAATAAGAACAGCGTAACAGTAATAGATAATGCCTCCTACCACAATGTACAAATAAATCCACCTCCAACATCATTAACAAAAAAGACAGACATGATTAACTGGTTAAAAAACCATTACATGCCTTGTAGTCCATCTATGTTAAAGCCTGAGGTGTATGCACTAATTAAAAAAAAACAAACCAACTTACAAAACTTTTAAAATAGATGCTATTTTGGCAAACCATGGACATTCCGTTTCACGACTTCCACCCTATCAGCCGGATTTTAGTCTTACGGAACTGACTTTGGCAACCGTGAACGTGAACCGTGACTTTGGCATGCGGTTGAAAGAAAAAACGTGCATTTTTTCTATAGACAGTGTCAAAGGAATTTTATTGTATTTCTCCTGCAGACTTGAGATCAAGACGTGATGTCATGAAAATTGAAAATGACTACGTAAGATCGGACCAAATAAGGGATACTGTAACAGATCGTTTAGAAAGTAATGTAAGACGAGAGCAGCAGTGAAGGCAATTTGAGTGATAGTGATAATAGGCTAACGGTGATAACAGTGACGGAAATATTAGTAGGGTGAAGAATTAATAAATAATTATTGTAATTGCATGTAAGTAAATGTGCTCTATGGTACTTGATAGTTTCAGTCTAATTGTTGCATTAATATTCTCTCCTGTTCTTCACGGATAGTTTACATCTGCTTGTTTTTTAAACACAAACGCACAAAATCATTTCACATATGAGGCTGTTATTCAAATAAATTAAGATGGCAGAGCAATGTGGATCATATATTATTACGTTTTTCGTGAACCGTAACATGTACATAAAGTGTACACATTCCAAAATATATAACGATTGTTGATATCTAGGCTCGACTTTCGAGAAACATTGCAACAGACACAACACGGCAAGTCACTGTTTACAAAAAAATGGCAGTATTAAACACTTTATAACTGTGTGAAATCTTTATTACATTGTCTCTTTTTGTTGTGTCTGACGATTGTTTCGTCTTACAAAATGTCCACGTTTACTGTCATAATCGAAATCAAAACTTACCTACAACCTAATTTTTAGTATGCCTATTTAGTAACTTAGTAAATAGTAGAGAATTAGGCCTAAATATAAAACGTACTAAACTGTAAAAACCTTAAAAACAATTAAAAGAATAACAAAAGAATTTTAAAATTATAAGAATAATTGAAAAGTTAGTTAAGTTAGTAAAAAGTAAGTTACATATATCTATGTGTGCGTGTGTGTGTGTGGTGTTGGTAGGGCTGTAAAATTTAGTTTGGTAAAGTAGACCAATATTTTCAACTGCATTAGTAGACATTTCCCTCTCTCTCAGCTTCCATTGCTTCCGACTTCTCCCCACTACAACCTGCGCGCTGCTTCATGTCTATTTAATATTACTGTATCTGCCTAAAATCTTCCTTCATTTGTTTATTATTTCCTCTATTTTCTTCTTTATTCTTGTCGAATTTTTCGTTCAGTTGTTTTAAACTTTCATTATTTTGTTTATTACTTTCATTCGTTTGTTTAATATCCTCCTTCATACTGTTGAATTTTCCGTCCATTCGTTTCTGGTCTTCTTTCATACTGTTCATTAATTCCATTAATTTTTCCCAATTCATTCCTCCTCTGGCTTCCTCATTGTCACCAGCCTGTTGTTTCTCTTCACTGTCCATGACTACTTCTCTCTCATGTTCTTGTTTATCTTCTTCTGTCTCTGGATCCTTCGTCCTCCTTTTTGAGGTAACTGTTCGCTGCATTTCTTAACTTATAGCAGTCGCCAGCTAACGTTAGGAAGATAGGCCGGTTATTATTTTTTCTACTGCCCAATGATTCTCTAATTTTAGCCTCACTAGTTGAGCGCCAATTTGAAACGTAAACCAATATGTATGGGTTTTATGTTTTACCCAGCCACACATTGGTTGCGTCAATTTGAAACATAAAATTTCAAATCTATAAATGTTTTCGAGGGTTTTAGTAAATTACTGAATAAGTAGTGAATTCGCCTCATGTTGGTTGCGTCAATTTGAAACGTAAAGTTTCAGATAATCTAGGTCTGTTAATGTTATTTAAATTCGTGTTTGCTTGTCAAAAATATTGGTCAAAAATACATTTTATTTTTATTCGAAAAACAAAATTTTTATTTTATTTTTTCTCTTTTATTTATTTTAATTAATTTCGTGTAATTCTTCCCAAAATTTATCTTTATTAGTAAGAAAACTGGCTAATTATTATTCCATTCACTCTCTCTCGAGTGGTAAAATTTATTTGAAACAAATGGTGTGTGTAAATCTCGTTCGATTTCCGTATCAATTCGGTAGAACTAGGTTATGTCGCTGGCTCCTTAGGTTGAATCTAATTCCAATGGCCTCTGTAAGTTTTCTCTTCTTTAATGCCTGAAAACCCTTAATCCTAATTCAATTTACAAAAAAAAAAAAATACTCGATGTACCAGTTTAATTAGTTTTTATTAAAACGTTTCTTTATTCAGAGTTGATTTGACAACTATTGGGTAAAAATGTATTCTGCCCGTATCGACTCACACTCAGTTGGGTCGTTACAAATTTTATAAAATATTTAATAATGTTATTTTGTTAGGTTCTTATCTGACTGCTATTATAAAGTAAGAAACACAGTTTGTAAGTACAATACCTTACAATAATTATTGACTAAAAATGGTTTAAACTAATTTTATTTAATATTGATTGTTAAACTTTCACTTGTGAACTTACTTTGTTTTTTCCCATACGCGTTTCGGCGTGATGTGCGCCTTCTTCAGCAGTGTGAGACAGAATGTCCGGAACTTGTAACGGTTTATTTAGTTGGTAGGTTGGGTGGGGAGTGGGGGGTTTAAGGGAATTGGCACGGGGATCCGAATTATTGTATGTTTTATGTATAATTGTGTCAAAGAGTGAGTGTGATTTAAAGTGTAATTGGTCGTTAAGTATGTTGTTTGGTTGTGTTGTGTAGTGTTTGTATATTTCATATTGTTCTGCTGTGTTAAGTTTCCGACTTTTAGGCAAGTAGTGTAATATCTCAAGATTATTATCTATGTTGGTGTAGCTGTGGTTTTTTGTGTGTATGTGTGTGGCAAACGCGGAGTGTATGTTGTTGCTGGATAGAGCTTTTCGGTGTTCAGAGTAACGTGAAGAAAAAGATCTTCCTGCCTGGCCTATATAGAATCTATTAATATCACTACAGTTTAATTTGTATACCCCTGTTTTGTTGTATTTGTCTATATCCATGTTTGTATCATTGATGTGTTTTTTGATGGTATTGTTTGTTCTGTAGGCTATTTTGTACTTGTGTTTCCTGAATGTGTTGGTGATTTTGTGTGTGTTGGAGTTATGGTATGTGAGTGTGATGTATTTATTTTGTTGTGTGTTGTTGGTATTTTTTGTTTTTGTTTATGATGTGTCTGTGTAGTTTGTTTATTAAATTAGGGTTGTAGCCATTTTTTATTGCTATATATTTGATTGTGTTGAGTTCTTCGTTATAATCTTGTTTACTTAATGGTATTTTTGTTAGTCTATTGAGCATATGGTTGAATGCCGCATATTTGTGTTGTGTTGGATGGTTTGATGTGTTGTGTATGACCATGTCAGTTGTGGTTGGTTTCCTGTATATTTTATGTGTGTGTATTGTTTGTTTTGTTAAATGTTAGGTCTAGAAAATACTATTGTTTTGTTCTATTTCCAGTGTAAATTTTAGTTTGTGGTGTATTGTGTTTATGTATTTGTGGAAATTTTCGACCTGTCTTGTATTGCCATTAAATAAAAGTAATATATCATCCACGTACCTGTTCCAATAAATGATTTTGTTGGTGTATTTGTTGTTGTTTATTATATGTTTTGTTCCATGTTGTGTATGAATATTTCAGCTAGTATTCCTGATATGGGGGAGCCCATAGGGAGGCCGTCTGTTTGTGCGTATATCTTGTTGTTGTATGTGAAGTAATTTTGTTCTGTAATTATTTTGGTGAGCGTGATGATCACATGTATGCGTGTTTTGGGCGTGTTGTTTTGTCTGAGTAAATGTTCAAGTGTTTGTATGGTGTCTTTGATGGGTACACTGTTGTATAAATTGGTTACGTCAAAAGATGCTAATGTTGAATTGTGTGGAATGTGGATGTGTTTGGTTTTCTTGACCAGTTCTATGTTGTTTTTGACGGAAGTGTTGTTACTGAGATTTATGTTTTTCCTGATTATTTCCATCAGACCCTTAATAAACAACACACAAGCACCCTCCCACAAAATTGCAAGACAGCTAGACAAAATAATCAGGAGAAACATCGCGCAAACGAGTGGCTGAAACCGAGAAGGAAAGCGAATTAAACATGCAATACAAGGAAGCAACACCGGTTGAGGGAGTAGAAACCATAATAAGGAAGGCGAGAAGACGCAAGAAATGATTAAAAGTATGATGGAATTAATGCAGGAATTAAAAAAGGACAATAAACAGTCTATGGAAGAATTAAGTGAGAATAGTAATAAGAACTTAGTAATATTGAAGGAAGACTTGAGTAAGAAGATGGAGGAATTAAAAAGGGACAATAAACAGTCTATGGAGGAAATAAAGAGTGATAATAAACAGACAAAGGAGGAATTGAGCCAAAAATTGGAAGAGACTAATAAGAAAATGGAAGAAAAAATGGGAGAATTGAAAGAGAATTGCAGGAAAATGGAGGAGAGAATAGACGAAAATAATAGAGCATTGAGGGAAGAATCGAAGGGAAATTACCAGGAAACCATGAAAAAATTGGATGAACACAAAGAGTCATTAAAAGAAGAGTGGAATAACAAGATGGAAATTAATAACCGGCAATTGCAGGAAGAATGGGACAAGAAGCTAGAAGAACCGGTGACCGAAATTAAAAGGGTAGAATCCGAGACCAAGGAAAGGTGTGAGCGGATGAACCAAGAGATACTGAGCGTCCGGGATGAAACGAATGGACGAATAGAAAATATACAAACCAACCAAGCAGTGATGGGAGAAAGATTAGAAAGCATAGGTACTAGTCTTAATCGGGTACAAGACCAAACAAATGCCCATAGAGATGAAATCAACTCTCTAAGAAACAGACAATGTACCGGTGCCCATACCACATGTGAGGAAAACCGAGAAGTTATCGACTTCCAGAATTATAGAAGAAACCCCACACTATTCCTAGAACGGGTAGAAGAAAAAATAGCAAAACCGGAGAAGACAGATGGGTTGTAATTAGAAGTATGCTGGGCGAAATGTTCAGAAAAGTCTATGATAATTGGTGGACGGCGATGCGGCCGAATATACAAAATTTTCAAGAATTTAAAAAGCAATTTAAATCCAAGTACTGGTCTGATGCCACACAACATATGATAAGGAGTGACATAGGATTGGGCCAATATGATCTACACGGCAAACAAACTCCGACCGCATACTTTCTGGGTAAGATCAACATAGCCAGACATTTAGAGCCTGCAATTCCTACTGAATGTTTAGTGAGGCTATTGGCTTATCACTATGGTGGAGAAATTATGAGAAGCCGAATAAACGGACGGATACAAACCATTGAGGAGATGTTGGCATTGTTAGTGGAAATGGAACAAGAGAAGAGCTTCCTCCAATACAGACGAAGGAGAGACGAAATGGATAGAAATAATGGTCGCCACGACGCCCGATATGAAAACAACGGGCATAGACCAAATAATAATTACAACAACAACGCTAACCACTATCAACATAGTTATCAAAATAATAATAACAATAATATCTATCCACGGAATAATGCAGTGAATAACAATAACAATAACAACAGCCACTATTACCGTAGCTCTCCTACGAATCATAATAACGGATACCAGCGTGCCAATGATAGAGACAACCACTACCAGAACAACCGAGGTCATCAAAACAATTACGATAACCGTTACAGACAGAAAAATAATGGCAATTATAACAACCAAAACCAAACATATCGAAGGCATGTGAATTACGTGAGCACCGAAGATAGAGATATGGGAAGAAGTTCGTACCAGGGACGAATGAATTATAATGGGAACCGGGAGAGAAGTTTTCAGGAGGAGAATAACCAGCGCTACCGGGATGAACATAGGCGAAGTAGGAGCTGCGACGATGACAGGAATAACAGAAACTCAATGACGTTCAATAATAACGCCATTGAGATACAAGAATTACAGAATAGAGACAGACCCGGTCAACCAGACAACAGGACCGAGGAGATCAGCCCTGATTTAAACGGACCACGCAGTGAGAAAGCAACAGGTCCCATCACTGAACCGACAATTTGGGTACTTACTAGGATGAGACAAAATGACTGACAATACCATTATAATAGTGCATAACCATTTTTTTTAAAATGTGAGATAAGAATTGCTAAACGAAGATACAATAACGAACAATAATTCGAATAATGAGATTGCCTATATTATCGCCCAAGTAAATGGACTAGACAAAAGATTCATGATAGATACGGGCGCAAACGTGTCGTTAATCGATAACAACGAATACCACAAAATTCAAAAATTAAGTAAGATCATCTTACCGACTCTACCAATCCAGAATATAATTTTAATTGGAGCCACCGGAAGGCAAAACAAGTCAATAAGAAAACAAGCTATTATTACTTTATAACGGACCATATGTTGTTGTAAAAAACAATAACAACAATACTTATGTAATCATTGATGTGGAAGTGGAAATGAAGAAGATTAAGGGAACATACAACCAAGTTTCCTTAAAAATGTATTATGAAGCCAATTAAAACCATTTTTGAATAAATCTCAAAATTAAAACTAATAGTAAGGACAACTTACAGTACATTTTGATAATGTTATTTTGAACCAAGTGAATAAACGAATTTGAATAAATTTCAAAATTCTAAACGAAATAAGCACCTCTTATTAAAGATAATTACGGACTTGTTATTTGAATATAAAAGAAAGAGACAACATCCATGAATCAGGAGAAACCAAAGTATTATAAAATGAATAGGAAAAGACAAATGTAGACAATCGATGATGAAAATAAGACAAGACTAGAAACGAAATTATTACAAATAACCTATCATAATTGTGAGAGAATCAACAACAACTATAGATACAGATACTTGTTACGTGTTAATTGAATAAAGATAGTGAATGAAAAATAAAGATTAAGCAGTACTGATAAAGAAGGAAAGAAGATAGTACCAATTAAAAATAAAAATGTTATTAATATCGCCACAAGAAAATAAACATCTGAAGGAATCATTGGACAGAAATATTTAGATCTGAGAATTTAAACTGAGTGAACCATCCCAAGAATATATTATTTTTATTTGATTTAGTCGTGAATAGACTAGTTATTATTAAATGTGATTGACTGATGAGATAGCTCCAGCAATCGATATTATTTATGTATTATGTAATATAAGGACAGCGGGGTATTAGGTCAAGAGAGCCCCCCGACTGATTCCAAGATATATGTGATAATGATTAATTTGTTAGGGAGGTAACATGTTCCAGGGATAGAACACTTATAATTAAAGACAAGTATACCAGATCATAAAAAGGATAACAAGTGCTAATATGGAAGATAAGATAATTGATAATTTCATCAAAATATATTATTTTATTAAAATAATCAAATTTGGTGGCAGGGTGTTATGTAACATTATATTTAGCATAGCTTGATATCGTACCAGATTTAATGAAGATCATGGATAAGAAACTTAACAAGACGAAACATATCTTTTAAAAATGATAGTGAAGATGAACAAATGACAAATTTAAACTGACTTAGACTATAACTGTCTATATCACATAGACTATGACTGTACCCAAATTAATGTTTAGGTAAAGTGATGTAAAATACCCTGATGATGAGACAAAAGCAAAATAATTACTATAATAAGACTTACAAAGCCAGACAGCATTATGGACCATTACCATCAGTAAACAAATTGTTTTGTTGAAAGTATCGTATAATATAATAATAATCAAAATACAAATTGAGGGATAATAGGCCCAAATACTATAGAATGTAAAATAATATAATACCAAAATGTTAATTAACCAATATAATGGAATAATACAAAAACACAATCATTATATATACATAGAAACATACAATTAATAGTGTGAATAATGGTGGACCTACTGTGCCAATGATAGAGACAAGCATTACCAGAACAACTGAGGTCATCAAAACAATTACGATAACCGATACAGACAGAATAATAATGACAATTATAACAACCAAAACCAAACATATCAAAGGCATGTGAATTACGTGAGCACCGAAGATAGAGATATGGGAAGACGTTCGTACCAGGGACGAATGAATTATAATGGGAACCGGGACAGAAGTTTTCAGGAGGAGAATAACCAGCGCTACCGGGATGAACATAGGCGTAGTAGGAGCTGCGACGATGACAGGAGTAACAGAAACATAGTGACGTTCAATAATAACACCATTGAGATACAAGAATTACAGAATAGAGACAGACCCGGTCAACCAGACAACAGGACCGAGGAGATCAGCCCTGATTTAAATGGACCGCGGTAGTGAGAAACCAACAGGTCCCATCACTGAACCGACAATTTGGGTACTTACTAGGATGAGACAAAACGACTGACAATACCATTATAATAGTGCATAATCTTTTTTTTTTTTAATGTGAGAGAAGAATTGCTAAACGAAGATACAATAACGAACAATAATTCGAATAATGAGATTGCCTATATTATCGCCCAAGTAAATGGACTAGACACAAGATTCATGACAGATACGGGCGCAAACGTGTCGTTAATCGATAACAACAAATACCACAAAATTCAAAAATTAAGTAAGATCATCTTACCGACTCTACCAATCCAGAATATAATTTTAATTGGAGCCACCGGAAGGCAAAACAAGTCAATAAGAAAACAGGTATCATTAGCAGGTGATGTGGAGACGAAGAAAACTAAGGGAACATACAACCAAGTTTCCTTAAAAGTGTATTATGAAGCCAATTAAAACCATATTTGAATAAATCTCAAAATCCAAACAAATAGTAAGGACAACTTACAGTACATTTTGATAATGTTATTTTGGATCAAGTGAATAAACGAATTTGAATAAATTTCAAAATTCTAAACGAAATAAGCACCTCTTATTAAAGATAATTACGAACTTATTATTTGAATATAAAAGAAAGAGACAACATCCATGAATCAGGAGAAACCAAAGTATTATAAAATGAATAAGAAAAGACAAATGTAGACAATCGTCGATGAAAATAAGACGGGACTAGAAACAAAATTACTACGAATAACCTATCATGATTGTGAGGGAATCAACAACAACTATAGATACAGATATTTGTTACGTTTCAATTGAATAAAGATAGTGAATGAAAAATGAAGATTAAGCAGTACTGATAAAGAAGGAAAGAAGATAATACCAATTAAAAATAAAAAAATAAAAAATGTTATTAATATCGCCACACTATAACTGACTTAGACTATAACTGACTGTACCCAAATTAATGTTTAGGTAAAGTGATGGAAAATACCCAGATGATGAGATAAAATTCGACCAATTACAATAATAATACTTACGAAGCCAGACAGCATTATGGACCATTACTATCAGTAAACAAATTGTTTTGTTAGATGCATCTTACAATATAAAAATAATCAAAATAAAAATTGAGGGATAATAGGCCCAAATACACAATAGAATGTAAATATATATATATATATATATATATATATATATATACTAGCAAAATATTAACTAACCAATATAATTGAATAATACAAGAATACTATCATTATAGATACATGGAAACATACAATTAAAATAGTGTGATTAATGGTGGACCTAATGTTATAAAATAGAAAGATATAAAATCAATATTAAATGACTAAACTTTTTCTTTTAATGTTCGAAAGTAAGAATAAAGTTGTGTTTATGTTATTTATAGTTTTGTTAAGTAATGAGTGGATGATATGTCTTATGCAGGATTTATGTAACCAGGCATATACAGATTGTTTGATCACAAAATGTGAATTATGTTTTTTATAATGTTCCAGTAATAATTATTGTTGTAATTTTAAATAATAATACTAACAGAGTTATAGGGAGTAGTTTTGATGGTAGTTGCATAGTTAATAGGTGTTACAATAACAGAAAATAGAAATTTAACATGTCAAGACCTAGGCCTATAAAAACTTTGGAATTTTGTAAATTTTAGGAAATGCATTTAGAATTTTATAAAACAAATGTTGTAATATGGATAGGTTTATAATTAATAGTATACACAGTAAATATGGAATCAAAATAATCAGTTTTAAATTATTTAAGAAAATTCAAATAGCAAAAATGTAACATCAGAATTTCTTAAGCAAAAATAGGCATGTTTGGTGTCTATGTGTCACAAATGTTAAGACCAAAATAATGATGCTATTGGTTTTAAATTCCCAATTAGTATAACAAAGTTTTGGCCTAATTCATGTAATAAAATATTGAATTTGTATGACAACGTATATCTAAATCAACCAACCAGATTTAAAGTTTTACCTTAGCAACCAAAAATTCAGATAAATAAAATAGGGACTTCTTTAACAACCATCATTGAAGACAGACGCGTTTTTATAACGTCTTAGCTAATTATATTTTAAATAGAGTAAACCTATACCAAACATCAGTGGCGGCGCTAACGTAACGGGGGCCCCCCCCCCCGCGAAACTAATTAGGGGGCCCTATAAAAATGGTTAAATTTTGTATACGTAATAGGGGAAAACACTCAAATGAGTTTCTATTTACGTGTGTTTCACAACAATGGTTTGTGAATACTTTCTCGTCTATCACAAAGCGTTTGCAATTTGCAAAGGATGTTTTACACGTGTACAAACTCTTAAAATTCATTGTTGCTAAATAGACAAAGTTCTATACAAACTATAAAAAAACCAAAATAAAAATAATGATTTATTTTTACGTCAAAGATCTAAATTCAGACTATGAAACAGTACCGCACACAGAGTGTTAAAAATTTATTATTTAAAAACGAATATCAAAGTAACATTCTAGCTTTTTTCAAACATTTAAATTAGTTTGTACCTGAATTTGTAAAATTCTTGAATATACTCTATACAAGTTCTCCTTAAGTCTAATCCAATTCAATAACACTCGAACTCAAGTAATGTACAATATTTACAGATGAGGATCAACCAAAGTTCACTGTTTTCCTAAGCCTAGTCTTCTTTTTTTAATAGGTAAGAACTTTTCAACCACTTCGTTGATATTAGTTTTCTGTGTCTCTTCATGCTCAATGCTTAACAGTGCCAAGTCACTCAACCGAGTTTGGGCCATGGTACTTCTTAAGTATGACTTAAATTAATTAATTTAAGTTTTGAAAAGCTTCTTTCCGCTGTAGCTGTTGTGACAGGTATGGTTAAATAAAGCTGCAAAGCTGTAGTTAAGTCTGGGAGGCAACTCATAAGGCAGCTGTTTTCTTCAACCAGTAAATTCATCATTTCTCGAATTCTTTTCTTGTGTACAATTTCTTTGGCCATCAGAGCTTTGAAGGATATTACTTGGTCAGGCAGTGATGTGGAAAGGTCACCAGGATACACATTTACCAGAGCCTTATTTTTCTCCACTATTGTCTCTTGTGAGAAGTTTACTAAAT
This sequence comes from Magicicada septendecula, assembly GCA_034769895.1. NCBI lineage: Eukaryota > Metazoa > Arthropoda > Insecta > Hemiptera > Cicadidae > Magicicada > Magicicada septendecula. The sequence goes on from CM068370.1 coordinate 414,715,016, forward strand.
TCTGAGGCGTCAGGAATGAAAACCTATCATCAATGCAACGCAATCCTTCGAATCTCATTTGTAGCTGAGCTATTACAATATCTAGTGTTGCATTGAAAACTTTTACTTCAAATGATTTCACTGGGTCGTCAATTCTTTGGTCAACTGATAATTCAACAAAGAAGCGTTTTACAACTCGTTTATGCTTATTTTTCATGTTACAAGTTATGTCCCATGACTGGGCCATATGGGGCCCCCCATGAGGTTCGGGGCCCCCCATGAGGTTCGGGGCCCCCTCGCCACGGGGTCTGCGTGGGCCTTATCGCCGCCACTGCCAAACATAGTAAACGAATCAGGACAGTTATTGAAGAACATTAGAGGAACCCAAGAACAACAAGACTCCAATTCGGAAGAATTGAAATCCCGGAAGAAGAATTAAAGAAGATTTGGACCCCATCTTCGTCCTAAACGAATAAAAGAAGAGGATCTGGGTGAATCTGTATAATTTTATAACCTTATTTAACAACAACACCCACATATGAGCACATGAACCACTTAGAAAACTAAACAATAAAAAACCACATACACTATAATACACCAACACTAAAGAACACTTGAAGATAACACAAATTGATTATTACACCTTTTGAATACTAAAAACCTGAACGGCAACTAATAAATATCTAAAACTGTTCATAACCTAGAACTGTGGATGACACACACACGACTACTAGTTTGCACTATAAACATCAAAACCTTTTTCTATCCTTATCTTGTAAAGTTTGTATTTTGATTTTAAGAGTTGTATTAATTGTTTAACCATAATATTCGGACCGAATACGCCCTGAGATTATTTTATTTAATAGAATAAAAACAACGAGCATCATCATTGTGGTTGATTCCAGTATAGTTATTAGTTACTACCAACTTATGAACAAAGACAACATAATTTTGTCACAATTTGTATTAAAATAAAGAAAAACGAGAAACGTAATTGAGCAATTCTTTTGAATAAAGATTGGTTAAAGGAGTACATCTGTTTGGTTTTATTTTTGCATTATTATTACTGTTTTAATTAAAAGATACGATAACACAGCAAAGCGGATGGAGCGGCAGTTGGCAGCTCCGAATTACGTCATTGGTACTGGACGCCGAGGCGGGAGCAAACGGCGGAAATAGTGGAATACAACAGTAAACAAATATATACTAATAATATTTATTGTTATAAATTGACGCATCCAACGTGCGGCATAATAACTCGTCTCATTATTTATTGTTAATGCCAACCCAATACCAGGGATGAACAAGATAATATTGAATTTAAAATAATACTTCATGTTAAATAAAATGATTAATTTAAATAAAATTTAAAACTATGACTCGACAAACGACGACATGACCTAACCCAAGTGATTGACCCAACAAAAGGAAACAAAAGAAGAAGGGATCCACGAAAAACAAACGAGAATAAAACCAAAGAAGAGAAGAAAGTGATTGACAAAACCAATAGAAGAAGGGAAAAACCAAAACCCAAACAAAAATGAAACAAGTTCATGGAACTAAATGACTCAATGTAACACGTTGAAATGTACCCAAAGGAGAAGGTGGAAAACCCAAGGTATTAACCAAATACAATAAAAATGAAGAAGGAGGGAAATTGATAGAAATGAAAACCAATAATGATACACAAACAAGTAATAAAGCATAGGAGAAGGAGAAATCATGCACTCAAAAGTAATATTGGAACCAAGACCAATAATTAACCTATGAGAAAGGAAAAAGTAAATGTCATTATCCATTAATGGACAATCGTAATCTAGGGAAGAAACCCTCTTAAACAATGTTAAAGATAAAAATGATAAAAAAGCAAACTAAACCCCAATTTAGAATTAGATGTAAGTATAGTATTGTAAGGACATAAAATTGTTAATAGTATTAACGAAATATTGTAATGAAAGAGAAAGAATGAATAGTGAGATAATAATTAGAGGGATTACCCATTCAGAAACACTTAAAAAACAAAAACATTTGTGAAGTGCAAAATGAAAGTGTAAAAACCCCAAAGTGTAGTGATAAAGAAAGTACACTAATTAAATTATAATTAACTATAAATAATTTAAGAGTGAAGGTGATGATTGAATGAAAATAGTGTAAAGTATAGAATGGAAATATAGTGAAAAAATAGTGAATGATAAAATCATTAACAATTAATAAATCCTAAAGAACACTAAAGGTTTAACAGTGAAAAATAATAGTGAGTAAGTATGTTGTGAAAAATAGTATTAAGTATAAACTATAAAGAGGTATTGAACACTGGAAAGTGATAATCACCATAATAAATAAAACAAAAAATATAATTAATAAGTTTAAAAAGCAAGTAATCATATATGAAAGGGAGAATCCCAGAAAAGAGTAAATTGGAGTGTTAACATGGAGGGAAAGTAAAGATTGTTTAAAAAGTTAAGGAGTTAGAAACAAATCAAAAAACACCCATGTTATAAGGGATCATTATAAATTCATAAAAGATGTTGTTTGTCACACCAAAAAATAATATAAATTAAGATGTATTGTGAACAAAGATTAGCAAATAATAAGTTAGTTAAATAATTATTCAATCAAGTTTATGAATTGGATATGGCTGTAAGAATTATATAGACCATAGGCCTACATGTTATATTTAAATAAGATCAAAAAAGTAGTAAATAATAGCCACCTTGTTATTATTGGCAGAGAAAATAAATAAAAATGTTAAGAAATGTATGACTAGAAAACATGGAAACAAAGAGTAAATAATTGTGTATAAAATAATAGTGACATGATAATAACACATAAACAGACTCAAAACACAACACAACCAATTATAATAACAAAATAAAGCCCATTAGGCTGAAATGAAATGTAATTTAAAGGAAATAAGTCAAATACCATAATGGCTACTTATGCTTATGAAAGTGCCTAACTGTCAGAAACAAACAACTACAAATTATAACAAATTAACAAAGAAATTAGCAAATCTGAGGTGAAGGATTCACCAAGAATAAATTGTAAATCATTTGTAAAACAAAAGATTATAATAAGCATTTGTATACAAAAAGAAATGTAATTAACAAGTATTAAAATAATTGTAAAAACATAAAATCTAAAATTACCCAAACTTGTGGGGTAGCAAAATAATCTATGAAAGGAAATAAATACTATAGTGATAATATCTAATAACCAGGAAGGAAGATAGAGGAATAACAGCAGTCAGAAGATATACGAAGAGTTCGAATTTTGATAACAATACATCATCTCGAAATCAACCAATCAAAATCATTCAGTTGCCATAGAAACGGCAGTTGAAGACAGAATTACCGTTGAATACTGTTACAGAAGTGAAGCGTCAGTCAAACAATACAGAAGCCAATGTTCGGAAGAACGATTTTCTAATAAAATAATGTAAAACAGTATTCAAGGTTCATAACCATGATGGTATAAGAAGCAGACGACCCATTTATAGCAGTCCACTCAAGATCCAGGATAATTAAACTGAAAATTAACCGAAAAGAATGACCAGACACGTTATGAAAAGGACGCCCAACCCATTGAAGCCCAAAAATTAATGAAAAAAGAACTTATTGCAGCCAAATCCTACCCGATCAAATGAACGAAGACACCAAGTCATGCTGAGGTGTTAAGTACAATTAAATTACCTATTTCCAAAAACCTAATCACTCTAAATTTTACAAAAGGTAAATTTATCTCACTATAAACAAATATTTCTCTTTCACAGATTATTTAAGTAAAAGAAAACTCACTGAAAATTTGTTAAGATAAAACATAACCTATTATTAAAACGCGAACTTACAAAACACATTTAACGACACTACAGAACAGATTGTAACATCACATGTTATTATTTATGTACACGTAGAATAAGGTAAAATATTTTTATTGTAACCATAGGAATTCTTTAGCTCATAATCACAAGAATCCCACGATTTTGGAACGAAAATAATTGTAATAACTTAACGTTACACAGCCATACTGATGCTGATCGTTTCCTTAATCGATTCGTCAACCTGGGGAGGAAGAGTCTTATGTACAAAGTCGGTGCAGATTTATTATAAAATAATTGTCAAATTGAATATTTTAATTATCATCCATTAAAAATAACTAGTACAGGGAGTAACCGTTGTCATTATTTCATAGGGAGTGTATACATTACTTGTGTTTATTTATGAAGAATAGGTTTGATGAGCAGCGAACAAGTAGACATTTGCACAACAGTATATACAATTCAGACGGCCGTGCGAGCGGGAATTATTTGAACGTCCGACCGTCACCGCTGAAAACTCATCATACAATAATTTTAGTTGTTTTAATAAACGACTTGGCGCCACCCGGGATTAACACACCCCTATAAGTAACAGGTAAGGTTACTACCGTGTTATACTGGTGATTACCGCAACGCTACGGACATCGTTAGCCGCGAACATTGATGTAACGACCCCGGTGCGAGACGAACGCACTAACATTCAATACACATACAAAATTGGTGTACATTTTACAGATACGGCCAGAACTTTTCATTACAGATTGACGCATACAACGTGAGGCTTAAACGAAGACGAGGACGTCTTATTTTTTCGTTACAATATATATATATATATATATTGTAACGATACTTTTAGCATAAGTCTATGTATCAACCCCTGACTGAGGTATGATAACATACGAACGCACGTATGAGATGTAAATAATAAAAATAATGTAATAATTAAGCATTAGGTATAAGAGATAATACAAGAAATAAACGTAGTAATTAATTTTAAATAAATAAATATTTGTAAGTGAGCCTGCAAATGGAATTAAAAGCCTAGTTGGTTTTTAAATGTAGCGAGGGGAGAAAGAAACACGCGCCGACCGGCAAGGGTGACGTCATAGCGACAGGCAGTCTGCGTGTGTGTGTTAGTGGTAGTGTGTAAATGAAGAACAAGTTGAATTATGCATACGAGTGTGGAAAATTTTACACAGTTTTTTAAGTACTGAACGAAACGAGACATATGTAAAAATAAAGCTGGCGCCTGGCTCTACAATTAGACATTAAGTGGTCTATGATCGTGGGAACCGTTCAGCCACCGTGTGAAATTTTGCCATAACTTCCATAGTTTACACACCTTAATGTTCATAATTTGCATAAGTTAATTTTAATAATGTACCTAACGATTTGTAAAATAATATTTTTAAAAAAGTGTGCGCTTCATAGAAAGACGCGTAGGTTGTAATTAGCAATTAAATCGATGCGCGGACCTGTTCAATTTTGTCCAAACAGTTTCCAACAGGAATGGAACGACGGCAGGAGTATAAAACCCCAGCGAGCGACACACGCTTTCTCAGATCATTAACAGACACTACGTGAAATCCACGTATCTCGCAACCGCGAATTTTACAAAGTTGAGTAATGTTTTTAAACTGTATTACATAACTTGAAGTGCGATGGAACCGGCAGTACGTCGGTGAAAGTATTAGTGATACACAATTATTTTAAAAGACTATAATATCGTAATCTATGAGGAGTCGTAATGTCGGTGAACTTCAAGAAGTCCACGTAGAACTTCGAGACATCCACGAGGGACAAGACGAGGAGAGGAGAGGAACCAGAGCAAGATACTAGAGGACGCAGGGACAGCCACATGCAGGTACATCCAGCCGTACATCATCACGACCAGAGGTCCACGTCTGAACTCAGCATCCAGTAGACGGAGAGAGTAATTCCAACGACGCAGAGACAGAGAAGGTGATACCCGAATATGATCCCAAACTCGAGAGTCCAGGTGACGTTAAAGACACAGTTAAATGGTTGCAGAATTATGCAGGTGAAGTCAGACCCTGAGGTCTATCAAAAGAAGGCTCTAGATTCCGCATACAAGTTTACATAAACATTATATTTTTATTTTTCATAATGAATAATCAATGAATGTTCAAAGAATAATAATTGATAACAGAGAATATAAATTTATTAATCTCATAAATAAATGGTCAGTATAGAAACCATATTTTATTATATTTGTATATTTTATTAGATAATTAAATTCAATTATCTTGTTGATTCATCATCTTCGTTCACTTTATAATATTATTATATATATAAACTTTCACAATTGAACTTACTTTCATTTATCTTTCCTAAACGTTTCGAGGTGATGTTCCTCTTCCTCAGTGGGATTAAATACTGAATGTCATTTTAACAGTATAACGGTTATGGACTGGTGTGTGTGGTGGGGGTTGATGGTGGGAGGGAATTGGCGCTGAGGTTCAAATTGTGTGTTTGGATCAATGTATCGAATAGTGTATGTGATCTATAATGTAATTGTTCATTTAATATGTTGTTTGGTTGTAGTGCGTGATGTCTGTATATTTCAAATTGTTCAGCTGTGTTTAGTTTTCTACTTTTAGGTAAGTAGTGTAATATTTCCATGTTGTGTTCTATGTTTGTGTAACTGTGGTAAAGATACATAGACAAAACATACACATACACATATACATACATAAACATACACAAACATAGAACACAACATGGAAATATTACACTACTTACCTAAAAGTAGAAAACTAAACACAGTTGAACAATTTGAAATATACAGACATCACGCACCACAACCAAACAACACATTAAATGAACAATTACATTATAGATCATATACACTATTCGATACATTGATCCAAACACACAATTTGAACCTCAGCGCCAATTCCCTCCCACCATCAACCCCCACCATACACACCAGTCCATAACCGTTATACTGTTAAAATGACATTCAGTATTTAATCTCACTGAGGAAGAGGAACATCACCTCGAAACGTTTGGGAAAGATAAATGAAAGTAAGTTCAATTGTGAAAGTTTATATATATAATAATTAAATTCAAGTATGAGAGTTACTTAAATTGAAGATTGTTAATTAATTGAGACATTAGTAATATAATTAATTAAAGTAATAGAATTGTCTCTATTAGTATTTTTAATAAATGTTTAATTCATTAAATTTGTAATTAAGTGGTATATAATAAAAACCACACTTGCTAAGACAAGATGAATATTCAATTTCGTACGTGTTAATCAAGTATTATAATAATATATGTGTTATGTATTATATGTTTGTGTAAATATTCCAGGTCATATATGTCTTATGTTTGTGTATAATATGTCTTAGAATATAAGAGATAAGATTTTAACCACGTTATAATTATATTATATTCGTATCGAATATAAGGGGCCAATAGTAATTAACCCACACAATAATTAATAATATGATAATTTCAATTTTTTAAATAATAAACAAAATGAATATGATTTTATTAACAAAGTCGTAATAATTTCACAACCAATACTAAATCCTCTGTACTCTTTACTTGTATTACAATTATATAACGATATTCACGTGCTTATCCACACTCAATCAACTACCAAAGCCTGTGACCTAGCTGGGAAACATCAAGGTAAATACTGCAGAAGAAGAGTATACCTTCGAGACGTGGGTAAGTGCGCACAAATGAGTAATAGCATATGTGCAAAAGTAAGTGTCTAAGAGTATCGTTCTATAATAAATATATTACAAAATGAACTAACAATTTCGGGATACTGTGAATAAACAGAAGGTGAAAGAAAGTGAAATGTAAGGAGTAATCGCGAGTGCGTGATACAAGAGCCGTTTGGAGGATGGTCAGATAAGTAACAGACAACATGAATAAATTCCAAATTATACAAACAATTAAATTGGTCGTCTAAATCACAAGTATATATATTAAAGGAAATATGAACTCTAAAAGGGTATCAGAAAAAAAAGTAACGTGTGAAAGTGTGAGTGTGTATGAATGTCTATAATTAATATTCTAGAAGCGCTGGTTTGCGAAAAATAAATTTAAGTTTGTAGCTAGTATTCTTTATTTTGTTAACCAATGTATGAGAATATTACTAAAACTAAATGTGTAAAGGAGGGAGGAGTAATGGTTTCGTTTGTATTTTATGATGGTATGCAAAGGAATGTATAGTGTTTTCTTTTATGGAAAAGATGAAATTAATTGAATTCTGATTTAATAAAATAAGATAAATTTTATTGATGTAAATGAATTATTATTTATTGCAAACAACCACTCTGCTCTACAGCTCGTCCAATCGAACCCAGGACAGAGGTAAGTGTGGGATTATACAGTTGGCAGTAACTAAAGATGGTGACTAAAAATAGTCGAAGTTGAGTTTAGTAAACAAAGTTTAAAAAATAATATAGTATAATTAATAAATAAATAATAGTTACACCTTGTATACATACTTTAAATAAAGTGGGAGACAAACAAATCCTTGTTTCAGTCCCTTACTAATATTAAACGACTTGGACACTTATTGTCCTATTTTCACTCTGGATTGAACGTTTTTGTAGATGTTATGTATGTTACAGGAAAAGTAGATTCTCCAGTAAGAGGTGACTCTGCCTAGGTAAAGTCGACTCTTACTGGTCTTTTCAGTAAAAGTTCATTAAAAGCGAAAAGTGATGAATTTTGATCAACATTTACTAGTCAGAGTTGACTATACCTAGGGAAAGTACACTCTTACTGCCTTGAGTTAGTAAAAGTTGACTTTTTGCAAGGAAACGGTCTACTACCTAATAAAAAACAAATAAAAAAGCAAAACCTTTATAATATATAGAGAGATAGAAATGTTTATCATTTACTACAGCAAGGTAAAGATTTGTGACACTGAGTTGCAGAGCACATCTTTCTTCTTACACATGCACTTCTTGGATTTGCATTTAGTGTTGCAAGAGCATTTGAAAAATCCTTGTCCACTTCCAAGTGATTGTGAAGTTGCAACAGTCCTCACAGCTATTGTTTTATCCATAGGGACTTCATTTTCTTGGATAATGTTTGTGGGACATTTACTGAATTGAGACCTGAAAAAATATTATCATTGAACTCTGAACAATTTAATACTAGGGGCAGGGAGAGAGAGGAGAGAAAGAGAGAGGGGAGGGGGAGAGAGAGAGAGAGAGAGAGAGAGATCTTTTATTTTAGCTTGGAAAAATTACCTTGAGAAAAGCTGCTTTAGAATTCCATTTCTTGTTCCAATTAGATAGAATCCATCATCGACAACCTCCAGTACCACGCCAAGGATAGATCGGGCATCTCCTCTTCCGCGGTCAACATCTGGGACAGGAATTCGAACTGATGTTCCTTTTTCTACTGGCAGATAAATCTGATCTGAGGTTTTTTTCATGGTTTACCTTGCTCTTCTAGACAGTGGAAAGCTTCATTTCTCTGCTTCTTGATGGCCTCAGTAGACTTGTCCAGGTCAGTGAGGAGATAATCACCATCATCTACGAGCTTTTCACCACTTGATAAATTTTGGTTTGTTTCACTTTCATCAGGATTTCCATTCCCGTTACTTTCAATTTCATTTTCTTGTTGTTGTTGTTCCTGAATGTGATCAATGCGCCATTGAAGATCCTCTTCTGTTTCTAAATTTGCCAATACCTCAGTAGGTAGTTTTGAAGTAGATAAGCCATGTCTCGGAGGGCAACCAAACATTGCCTCATACGGGGATCTTTTTATCCCACTATGCAATGCACTGTTTTTCATAAGCTGAATAAACTTTAAGCCTTCACTCCATTTTGATGTTTTGTGGTCTTGCATCCAGGTGGTTATCATATTCTCTATGTCCTGGTTGGCTCTCTCGACACTACCTTGACTTTGACTATGTCGCGGTTTGCCATGCACCATTTTGAAGTTCGGCCATGTATTAACCAGACTGTCAATAATTTTATTCACAAATTCTCTGCCATTGTCAGACTGTAAAATACAAGGTGCGCCTAACAAAGACTAAAAATATCAATGATGTTATCACACACTTCATCTGCAGTCTTTGATTTCAGTGGTCTTAGCACAACAAACTTTGTCAAATGATCCTGGTACACCATTATAAATTTGAAGTCTTCATCAGGTTGCGACTGAAAGTCAATGAAATCCACTTGACATCGTGAATTCATTTCCTTGAATAACAAAGGCTTTACAACCAGTCCTTTCTTCTTATGTTTCAATTTTTGAACACAAGGTTCGCACAAGCTTAAAAATAGTAGAATGTCCTTTGTAGTAACATTTTGGAATTTTCCTTTCAACTGCTCAATTATACGATCTCTTCCTCCATGTCCAGTGGATATGTGCGCTTCATTAAGAACTCCAAACAGCTCTTCATAAAAAACATAATACCTTATGCTTTCTTGGTCTGTGACAGGGTGTATTAGTTTTGTAATACCATTTACTTCAATAATGTCATATCGTCTTAAAAACCTGAGATCATTACTTTCTTTTTTAAATATCACTATAATATTGACGACTCGGAACACAAAGTTTTTTATAAGTAAAAACGTAAAGTTTTACCTTACAGCCTAAACCGGCTTTCACCTATAGAAGGCTTCATCAGAGGCTTCTTCATCCAAGAATTTCTTTTTTATTCGCAGTTTTTAGATTTCTGACTTTTTGAATGTAGCTATCATACTTCAATTTGGTCAATGTCAGTGAATTTACCTTGGAAGTCGAGCGTTCTAGCTTTACTTTTTCATGAAACAGTTCTGCCTTGGAGTCTGACATAATTATTGCACACTGAAACTAATTATTGAAATGTAAAAATATACTGAATCCTTGGTCACTATTGCACTACAACAAATAGATGAGTAATGGCGACTGCCTGGGCGGAATAATCAAAACAAAGATATGTGCGCGCAGTTACATGTGGAGAGCAATATCTCTGAATCAACTTTTACTAAACCACAGCAGGCATAGTTAACTCTTCCTAGGAAAAGTTATCTGTTTATTTTCAATCAACTTTTACTGATACTTTTAGTAAGAGTTGACTCTTCCTAGGCAGAGTCAACTCTCCCTAACAATCAACTTTCCCTGTAACATATACACTTCCTACGTATATGGGGTTAATTCCACTATTTTGTAAAGTTTCAAATAATTTGACATGTGCCATGTGCCTTTTTCAGGTCTATAAATACCAAATGCATTTCTAAATTCCTTTCCGTTCATTTCTCAATTATTTGTCGCAACGAAAATATGTTGAATTCTTGGATTTCGTTGTCCATGACGTGTCCGTTACTTAACTAAATACAACTATTACATTAACGACTCGGAACACAAAGTTTTTTATAAGTAAAAACAAAGTTTTACCTTACAACCTGAACCGGTTTTCACCTTTAAAAGGCTTCTTCAGAGGTTGCCGCTGGTAGCGCTGTCCGTCCTGTTGTGGGCGACGGAATCGAATTTTGAAAGATCGATGTTGTGTGTGTGTGGGGTGAGATATGTTCGAATAATGCGTGCGATTTGAATTGTGTCTGTTCGTTTAGGATGCCGTTTTTATTTGTTTTCGTCTGTTTGTATATTTCCAATCATTCTAGAGTGTCTAGTTTTCGGCCTTTTGTGTGTACATGTAGAATGTTCATGTTATTAAATATCACTGTTGTTTGATGACTCGGAACACTAAGTTTTTTATAAGTAAAATCGTAAAGATTTACCTTACAGCCTAAACCGGATTTCACCTTTAGAAGGCTTCATCAGAGGTTGCCGTAGGTAGCGCTGTCCATCTTGTTGTTGGCGACGGGATAGTTTTTTGAAATAGCGATGCTGTGTGTGTGTGGTGAGATGTGTTCGAATAATGCGTGCGATTTGAATTGTGTCTGTTCGTTTAGGATGTTGTTTTTATTTGTTTTTGTGTGTTTGTATATTTCTAATTGTTCTAGAGTGTCTAGTTTTCGGCCTTTTGTGTGTTCGTGTAGAATGTTCATGTTATTGTCGATGTTTTTATATGTGTGGTTTGCTTCAATGAGGTGGTTAGTAACTGTTCACATTGTCTTTTGTTTCCCCTGTGTAGTACAGTATTAGAATGTCATCAACGTATGGTGCCAATATAGTATTTTATGTGAGTATTTTTTGTTTTTTCTAAGTGTTGGAGGAAGACTTCTGCTAGAATGCTGGATATGGGGGAGCCCATGGGTAGACCATCATTCTGTGTGTAATATTTATTGTTATAAGTAAAGTAGTTTTGTTTTGTGATAATGTTCAGAGTTTCTGTTATTTCGTTGATAAGTTCATCTGGTGTGTTGTTCTGTTTGAGTTTGTTTTGTAGGATGGTGATTGTTTCGGAGATGGGGATGTTTGTGTACAGGTTTTTAATGTCAAAGGAGGCCATATGTAAAGAATATACCCATGAACGGGTATACATGGTTAAAGAATAACCATAGCACCAACAGTTGCACTGAATTTATCAACAAACTGTAAAACATCCAAATTAAACCTAATTACAGAATCGCATCTTTTGACATAGTGGACCTTTATACAAATATACCCGTCCATGATACAATAACTATTCTCAAGTCTAATCTTAGTGAAGCTAACATACGCAGTTCTGAAGAAATTAATGAGATAACCGCTCTATTGGAAGTTGTTTTAAATCAAAACTATTTTATATTTGATGGAAACTACTATATACAAAAGAAAGGTTTAGCGAAGGGATCCCCACTCTCTGGATTATTGGCGGACATATACTTGAACCACTATGAAAACATACATATGTTCAGCAGCGCAAACAAATGGCATAACAAGATAGTATCATACACATGTTACGTAGATGACACCTTCATCATTTTTAACGGTACCATAAGACAGATCAATAATTTAAAAAACTATTTGAATAACGTAAACAAGAACATACAATTTACGCTCGAGGTTGAAATAGAAAATAAACTTAATTTTATCGATCTAACAATAACAAGGTTGGACAATAGTTTTCAATACCAAATATATAGAAAACCTACCACCACCGACGCCACAATACACGCGGATTCCCATCACCCTCTTCCGCAAAAAATGGCCGCCTATAACAGTTTCATACATAGATTACTCACCATGCGGTTAGAAATCAGTGACTTTCATGAGGAAATGAACACCATTAAGCAAAGGCCAATGGATATACATGCTCTATGATCGATACTTTAATCAAAAACACCGGAAAAAGTTACATAACAAGATAACAAAACCGAGTAGTAACCGAGACAGCACATACGTGACTTCTATTTACGGCCGAACTTTACCCCATACATTAACCAACATTTTTAGAAAAATGAATATAACTTTCCGGACTGATAACAACATTAAGAAAATTCTCCACCATAAATCTGCCAAACCAATAAAACAGAGGACAGGTGTCTATAAAATCCAGTGCGACGATTGAAACAGCTTTTATATCGGACAAACCGGCAGAGCATTCAAAAAACGCTTCCAAGAACATTTACCAAAAAACGACATCCATAATATCAAATCCAACTTTGCACGTCACCTCGTGAATAACAATCATAACTACACCGATTTTGACACCAACTTTAAACCATTACACATTTGCAAAAAAGGCAGATATGTGGACACATTAGAAGAATTCGAAATTTATAAGGCCTTCAAACAGTCTAAAAAGACGAACAACTCACAAGACGGCGGATTCTTATTAAACAATCAACTCAACTTCAAGTCAAATCCCTTGTACGACACGGCCATTGGGATACAAGATGCGTTGCACAGATAACAGTTTACTCAGACAGTCAGTGCGCAAGTAGCATCGCGACGTTGTACACCGGCTATAAACGCAACGCAAACACATCATAGTGTGACAGTGCATGCTCCTCTGTGTTTTTAGTGTGTTTTAATATTTTTGATGCTTTAATGATTTAACTATTGATTTTAATTTTAATTTATTATATTTTGATCTTAATGTCTGACGTTCTTTAAAGAGAAATTATTCTGAAGATGGGGCATATGCATCGAAACGCGTCAAGTTAAGCGAAATTACAAGTAAGTCACTCGACGGATTCGGTAAGCAATTATTTATTTAATACAAGTGGCTTGGATACTTTAAAAATGAACATTAAATTGGAAGCAAGTCAAGCATCTACAGTATTCAAATTTCAAAACATTAAGATTAAATTATTAAAAACCAATTCCCATATAAAATTTAATAAAGAATGCATCAGAAACAGTTTAATACCTAACTATTGTAGCGGGGCATTTTGGGGCCTACCTGAGACAATGTAAAGAAGTTTATATTTTATTGATAATAAATAACATATTTTGTATTTTTTTTATAAATAAATAATAATAACTTTATCCCTTGTTGAGTGATAAGGACAGAAATTATAAATTTTATAACCGAGAGGTAAATTTGTTATTTTGAAATGAAAACAACCGTGGCAACATTGACTGTGCAGAATTGTTTAACAATGTTTTGTAAAACCAGTATGAACGTATTTGATAGCCGACAAGCTGTGTCAAGGTCAGACAATGACGAACACAAAACCAGTAAACACATTATGTAACGGTAAACAAATTATGCAATGAAACATCAGGCGAGCGTTACGTCAGAGCCTATCCTTGATGAGTAATTCCGTTACATAACGGTGACATGCAGCTGGCGGAAGGATACAAACTAAAAAACAATAGGACTTGATCACACCACAACAGTCGCTTCACAAAATAGCGCCTATTTCTCAGCCCAGTATAACGCCATCACCACTCGCGAGTGGTCTCTGTATAAAAGTTTCGGCAGTAAGTGCGGGCCCGCAACACACCAACAAATGTGAACAATGTCTAATTAAACAATGCACGATTATTACAGTGATCAAAATGTGAAATCAATATAATAAACTCAATAGATCCGCTAGTTACGTTGTGCGTGTAACATCGCCCGGACACAAATGAACAGATAAGTAAACATGAGAAAACATCACTTTAGACAAAAATTTTAAACATTTCAATTTTTTAATAGAAGGGAATAAAATAAAATCTAATATGAGATCTCACGGGGTATAAATTATGTGTGTGTGTGTGTGTGCGTGAGTATGTGAGAATAGATAAATTTAAACAAACAAGGCTGGTTTGTGAAGATATATAATCATTTGTGAAGCTACTTTCCAACTGCAAGAAAATAATTTGAGAGGGTTCTTTTCAGCGGACTAGGAGAGCAGAATGTGGTTGCTGAAATAATTAATTTAATTCATATTGGCAATGAACCTAAGGTTTATTTATTCTTTAATACACACAACAACAAAAAATAAAACTTCTTTTCCTACACTTACATACTATTGCCAACTTAACTATGAACTCGTGAAATGAATGTCATTAAAATTATTTTTCTTACATAAAATTTGGTCTTATTTATTAATTATATTTCTTTGATTATATTTCACCAATAATTACATTTAATGATTATATATCTTCACAAACCAGCCTTCTTTGTTTAAATTTATCTATTCTCACATACTCACGCACACACACACACACACATAATTTATACCCCGTGAGATCTCATATTAGATTTTATTTTATTTCCTTCTATTAAAAAATTGAAATGTTTAAAATTTTTGTCTAAAGTGATGTTTTCTCATGTTTACTTATCTGTTCATTTGTGTCCGGGCGATGTTACACGCACAACGTAACTAGCGGATCTATTGAGTTTATTATATTGATTTCACATTTTGATCACTGTAATAATCGTGCATTGTTTAATTAGACATTGTTCACATTTGTTGGTGTGTTGCGGGCCCGCACTTACTGCCGAAACTTTTTATAGAGACCACTCGCGAGTGGTGATGGCGTTATACTGGGCTGAGAAATAGGCGCTATTTTGTGAAGCGACTGTTGTGGTGTGATCAAGTCCTATTGTTTTTTAGTTTGTATCCTTCCGCCAGCTGCATGTCACCGTTATGTAACGGAATTACTCATCAAGGATAGGCTCTGACGTAACGCTCGCCTGATGTTTCATTGCATAATTTGTTTACCGTTACATAATGTGTTTACTGGTTTTGTGTTCGTCATTGTCTGACCTTGACACAGCTTGTCGGCTATCAAATACGTTCATACTGGTTTTACAAAACATTGTTAAACAATTCTGCACAGTCAATGTTGCCACGGTTGTTTTCATTTCAAACAAATTTACCTCTCGGTTACAAAATTTTTCCCTATCACTCAACAAGGGATAAAGTTATTATTATTTATTTATAAAAAAAAATACAAAATATGTTATTTATTATCAATAAAATATAAACTTCTTTACATTGTCTCAGGTAGGCCCCAAAAATGCCCCGCTACAATACCCCCTCAATGAGATATTTTATGCCGAAGCATAAAAAATCTCATTGACACATTCATACTTGCTAAAGGGATCAGCCAGGATATGTCGCCACAACCCCCTGTATGGTTTACAAAAAAAAATAATCAACTCACCCTTGGTCCGGTGACTGTGACCGCATCTGCATGACAATACTGGACTTCTCTCTCGAGATCCCAACACCGTAGAGTCAGACAGATACTCAACGCCCCTGCTCTGACGCGCAGGCCAGCTCAGGTCCGCCGCCACAGCATCACCAAACACTGAAACAACAAATCAAAATATTAAATAGTGGCCTTATACAACACCATATCCCCAGCTGATCTGTTCCCCCCTAGCGGTGCTGGTTTGCGCTAAGAAGCACTGGTTTTGTTTTTACTCACTTATTACTAACATGTATATATCAGAATACCTAACATAACTTAACATAAGAAAACACAGTACATTAATAATTCATTTTAAAATAAACAACTTACAATTAAAATGTTACACACTTTACATCCTTAAATTGGCATATAAAATCAAAAAATTACTTTTAAACTTGATTTACTCTTATTAATTCGTTTCTCAAAATTACAAAAATTATTTTTTTTTTTTTTTTTTTTTTTATTTATTTTTTTTTTCAATTCTGGCCATCATTATTCCGTTTCATTACTTTGGGTGATTCTACGTTATTCATTATAATTTACTTTATCCACTTGGCATTTACTCATAAACTTCCCCTTTTATTACTCTAACGTTCCCTTACAAAATCTTTAACTAGTATGACACCCCACTATCAAAATTTTACTAACCCTTCTCTACCTCTAACTACTTACTACTTTAACTCCAATCGCCACCTTCTACTCTTATAAAAAAAAAATACTCTCTAACCCTTTGTACATAGGATACGTGTTTCCTTCCCAAAACTCATTCCCTTATGTTGGTCCCTGGACTCACCCTAGGTAACCCTTTCCGGCGCCAATCGGTCCCTATCCCGTCCCAACCCTTGTTGCGGACTCCCACATTACACTACCACTACTACAAAATTACCATCCCCAAAAAATCTCACCCTCATAACTTCACTACAACTACAACAAATTAACATCAACAAAATAAACAATATATCGCTCAAAACTCTACATAAAATCTCCATAACTACTGTGTCTCCACTTATTTCTCAAAATTCTATAACATACATTAACTCAAAACAACATTGCATTATTTTCATCTCCACTATTACTTTAACTCTTACTTCGATTTGGACAAATCTATGTCCCACAAAATTCAACTTGAACTGATTCAAACATTTTATTCAAACAATTACTATCACCCACTTCTATCTTTTACAACCTATTGAAAATTTTACTTATTACAACTATTTTTCATTTTATTTTAAAATCTGTAAACACATTGAAAACATATTATTATATTTTTATAATACTTATTCCTAACATACTAATGCAATCAACACAATAAGACATAATATAAGAAGTATTTAGTGCATCTATTTTTTAAATTCAAACAAAATTATTGAGTAGCAAATCATCATTATTACTTAAAATATATCAAATTTTTAATACGTTATCCCCTTGGATAACCTCCCAGCCACACACACTTGTACAATACATTACATAACATAATACACAAATATACATTGAACAAACAACTCTCTTTTAACTAATTTATATAAAAATTTATAAACATTATTATTTAAAATTTTTCATTAACTCTTTTATTTCTCATCATTATGAATTTATCCTGTGTTGCAATCAGATTTTCAAAAATTCTAAATTTATTATTAACACATTTTTAATCATTATGTTCCACAAAATTCCACAAAATAAACCATTTAACATTATTATTATTAATTATTATTAAATCAAAATCTCATTACACAATTTAAATTCCTTATAAAATTCAAACACATAATATTCAATCACAATATCTAAACATCTCAACTTATTTACTTCAATTGATTATTAAAATTAAATATTCATTTGATTATTAAAACATATTTCAATTATTATCAACATTCTACAAATCCTTAACTATTGTCTTCATAATTATTTTGTTATTTAACTAGAATGCAAAAATATTAATAATATTATTATTATTACCACAACATTTTCCAAAACATATACACATTACTTATCTAACATTTCACAATACACACAAATGAATTCAATATTATTTACAAAATATGCGTCAAAACTGTTCAAGTGTATCTCACTTCATATCCACATCTGCCATGTCAAACAACCATAAAACAAAATGTCTTATATTGTCTTACAGTCTACCCTCCATCGTCCCAAATCAACCTTGGTTTTATATAACACTGTTGCTTTTTATTTACAAACAAATGGTTACTTTGTGTGTCATAACCAGAACAACCAAATTCACTCATTTTACCAGAATACTCATTAAACCAGTCTACGTTAGGTATTTTTGTTACGTCTCCGTCATTACATTCAGTCACTATCGGTCTAATTATTTTTATCAAATCATTGTAATCATTATTATTCAAATATATTTCTAAGCCTTCTTTCCATTCATCATACTTTCTATTCAAATTATACAATTCTGTTACATACCATTCTCTATTTACCTCTCTCTCTTCATAACACCACATCACACTCTCACAATTATTCCGGACAGAGGGTACACAATTACTCCACAAAAATAAACACCTCAATTCATCTATCAATACGGGACTCTTGCCCTTCAACCACAACACTTGTGGACTCAATAAATCATCATAAACATCATAAATAATAAAGGGAAAATTTGCCCTCTGTCCCCACTCTACTACAACATTATTCTTCCACTCTCCTTCTATTTCATAAACACTCATTACCATTTCATTATCGCATTCTAAAACTTCATCAGTACTCTTTGTTATTATATTTTCATCATTATTCTTCACCCCCACTATACTCTCAAAATTGTCTACTATTTCGTCATTTTTACATTTTGTCTTACTTAAAACATTGTTACCTAATTTCTCGAACTTCTGTTCTAACTTATTTAAACTGTTTCTTATTGTTTCGTTAGTGCTTTCTAAATGTTTATTCATTTCTTGTATCTCATGTTTCAATTCTTTATTCTGATGTTTTAACTCCTCAAGACTATTTTTTTGAATATCGAACTTTTCATTGATACTACTTTTGAACTCTTGCATATCGTTTTTCTGTTCATTAAATTGAATATCGAACTTTTCATTGATACTACTTTTGAACTCTTGCATATCGTTTTTCTGTTCATTAAAAAGCAATTTCATCATCTTAATCATATCATTATCTTCAGCCGTTTTATTCGCGACTGGTGTTGAGTGAACACCTTCATGCATGATTTGAGATTCAGTTATGCTTATCTGGCTTTCATCTACACTGTCAGTGACGCTGACAGTTTCCTGATTGTCTGCCATTTTTCTTAAAAAAAATTTTTTATATATATATTTCTTAGCAAAATATTATTTTGTCATACCTAGTTATTATTGAGAAAAGAAAAAAAATGTTCTGCTCACTCATACTACAAAACATGACATAACCCTATTCTATACGTCTCTTTTACGTATGCAGAAATAAAAAAATTTATTTTACCTTAAACAACCATTCTGCTTTCCCAGTGGGCCTATATTTATATAATATTATTATATAAATCGTCCCTAAGTTCGGAAGCCAAATGTGAAGCTACGAATTAAGTCCCTGTTCGGGCGCCAAATGTGAAGCTACTTTCCAACTGCAAGAAAATAATTTGAGAGGGTTCTTTTCAGCGGACTAGGAGAGCAGAATGTGGTTGCTGAAATAATTAATTTAATTCATATTGGCAATGAACCTAAGGTTTATTTATTCTTTAATACACACAACAACAAAAAATAAAACTTCTTTTCCTACACTTACATACTATTGCCAACTTAACTATGAACTCGTGAAATGAATGTCATTAAAATTATTTTTCTTACATAAAATTTGGTCTTATTTATTAATTATATTTCTTTGATTATATTTCACCAATAATTACATTTAATGATTATATATCTTCACAAACCAGCCTTCTTTGTTTAAATTTATCTATTCTCACATACTCACGCACACACACACACACACATAATTTATACCCCGTGAGATCTCATATTAGATTTTATTTTATTTCCTTCTATTAAAAAATTTAAATGTTTAAAATTTTTGTCTAAAGTGATGTTTTCTCATGTTTACTTATCTGTTCATTTGTGTCCGGGCGATGTTACACGCACAACGTAACTAGCGGATCTATTGAGTTTATTATATTGATTTCACATTTTGATCACTGTAATAATCGTGCATTGTTTAATTAGACATTGTTCACATTTGTTGGTGTGTTGCGGGCCCGCACTTACTGCCGAAACTTTTTATAGAGACCACTCGCGAGTGGTGATGGCGTTATACTGGGCTGAGAAATAGGCGCTATTTTGTGAAGCGACTGTTGTGGTGTGATCAAGTCCTATTGTTTTTTAGTTTGTATCCTTCCGCCAGCTGCATGTCACCGTTATGTAACGGAATTACTCATCAAGGATAGGCTCTGACGTAACGCTCGCCTGATGTTTCATTGCATAATTTGTTTACCGTTACATAATGTGTTTACTGGTTTTGTGTTCGTCATTGTCTGACCTTGACACAGCTTGTCGGCTATCAAATACGTTCATACTGGTTTTACAAAACATTGTTAAACAATTCTGCACAGTCAATGTTGCCACGGTTGTTTTCATTTCAAACAAATTTACCTCTCGGTTACAAAATTTTTCCCTATCACTCAACAAGGGATAAAGTTATTATTATTTATTTATAAAAAAAAATACAAAATATGTTATTTATTATCAATAAAATATAAACTTCTTTACATTGTCTCAGGTAGGCCCCAAAAATGCCCCGCTACACATTAAATGTAATTATTGGTGAAATATAATCAAAGAAATATAATTAATAAATAAGACCAAATTAATAATGAAAAAGATGTAAGAAAAATAATTTTAATGACATTCATTTCACGAGTTCATAGTTAAGTTGGCAATAGTATGTAAGTGTAGGAAAAGAAGTTTTATTTTTTGTTGTTGTGTGTATTAAAGAATAAATAAACCTTAGGTTCATTGCCAATATGAATTAAATTAATTATTTCAGCAACCACATTCTGCTCTCCTAGTCCGCTGAAAAGAACCCTCATAAATGGTTTTCTTGCAGTTGGCAAGATGGCGCCCGACAAATATACAATGTATGTTAGTTAATTTTATGTGAAGGTAAGTAGCTTCACATTTGGCTTCCGAACTTAGGGACGATTTATATAATAATATTATATAAATATAGGCCCACTGGGAAAGCAGAATGGTTGTTTAAGGTAAAATAAATTTTTTTTTCATACGTAAATTAGACGCAAGTATGGGGTTATGTTTTGATAGGGTTATGTATGTAGTGAATTATTTGTCAAATTATATAAGGAGTATTATGAGGTAATATACATAATAATTGGTATGTATGATAATTATTAAATAGTATAAAGAGTATTATAAAAAAGTAAAAATGGCAGACAATCAGGAAACTGTCAGCGTCACTGACAGTGTAGATGAAAGCCAGATAAGCATAACTGAATCTCAAATCATGCATGAAGGTGTTCACTCAACACCAGTCATGAACAAAACGGCTGAAGATAATGATTTAATCAAGATGATGAAATTGCTGTTTAATGAACAAAAAAACGAAATCAATGAGAAGTTAGATATTCAAAAGAATAGTTTTGAGGAGTTATTAAAAAATCAGAATAAAGAGTTGAAACATGAGATACAAGAAATTAACAAACATTGTGAAAATACCAAAGTAGAATTTAATAATAAAATCAGCCAAGTAGAAACCAAGTTAGATGATTCAATACAAAAGACAGATGTTAAATTTAGTGAAATAGATAGTCAGATAGATAGAGTTGAGAAGCAAATCAATGAAAATAACGAAATATTAATAAATTCAATGAATGAGTATAACAATGACATAGAATCTAAAATTATTAAACGTAATACTGAAACTGATTGTAAATTGAGTAGTGTAGTAATGACAGTTGAAAAATTTAGTCAGAATATTGATGAACACCAAAATAAGATAGACTCAAAAATATATGAAATTGAAAGTAATTATAAGACGGAGATACAAGCAGTAAATGAATCTATTGAAATAATAGCAAAAAATAATGTACAGTCTGAATATAGTAATGATAAAAAATTGTATTCACTTGAACAAAATATTAGTAGTATGCGAGATGAATTAAGTTTAGTGAAAAATCAAAATGTAAACAATGTTATTGAACGAGTATTTATGACACGAGATACAAATAATGAAATAGAATTAGAAACTTTCAATTGTGACAATCGTAGAGTACACCCAATGCAATTTTTAAATAGGGTTAGGGAATTTAATCGGTTTAATAATAGTAGCTGGGAGGTTAAGTTGTTGAAGATTATCAAATGTTTCAAAGGTAGTGCCGAGATATGGTCGGAAGTACACCATACCGAATGGGAAAGTTATGAAAATTTTGAGATAGCTTTTCGCAATAAATATTGGTCAGAAGAAGACCAAGAAATACTAAGAAGTAAAATAATGGGTAATGGGAATTTTGGTAGGATTAATAACCACCTAACCATATATGTGATGACCATTTATAACGAAGCAAAGTATTTAGAACCGCCGTTGCCATTCCGATCATTTGTACGACATATTAGCAAACACCTGCCCAGAGAGGTGCAAATAACTTTAATGACTAGAGAGATTACAAGTATAAGTGAGTTAGAAAACATGTTAGATGTATTACAGAATATAGGGGAACGTGACATGGGACGACGTCCAAACACACCAGTAGTACCACACCATAATAATAATAATAATAATAATTTTTTCCATCATAACAGGGGTACACAGAATTTTCATAGAGGAGCGCGGGGAGGAAGTTTCGATAATAGGGGCGAGAGTTGGAGGTGTAGAGCCTGTGAAATTGATAACTATGCTAATAGAACGAATTGTTTTAGATGTCATCGAACCAGGGAATGCGCCAGAAACGAGAGGACCAACCCACCACCAAATCAACAGTCGAGAGGAGGAGAATTTTATAGAGGAGCGTCTCGGGGAGGAGGAAATCACAATAGAGGTAGAGGAGGAAATCATCAAGCTGTAGCAGGTCCATCCACGGAAAACTGAGGAAGACAATGGGGAAGCGGGCCCAGCCATTGTCAACGGAGGACCGGGTCCAAGTAATTAACGAATACACAAACAACGTCATCAAGGTGGATATGGCAAAAGAGTTGTTAGAAGAAGAGGAGAACAAGGTGGGGGAACACAGAACAGGATTGACTGAGGTGACGATTAACATTGAAGGTAAGAATTATAAAACTTTAATTGATACCGGTAGCGAGATATCAGTGATTTCTGAAAATGTCATGGGTGAATTAAAAGAGTTAAACAAGAATATACCGTCATTACCAGTTGCAGGGGTTACAGTAGTGGGGGTAACTGGGGTGAGAAGTAAAAGAATAACCAGACAAGTACAATTAAATATTTTAATAAATGAAGTAGAATTTGAAAATACTTTCCTAGTAGTTAAAGGGTTAAGTCTAGATGTAATATTGGGAAATGATTTTTTGGAAAGAAACGGAGCAGTAATAGATTTTAATAAACAAATAGTACAATTTGAGAAGGGGAATAAACCAGTCAGAATAGAGTTTAAGAAAGTAGTAAATGAAGCTAAAGTCACTGGAATAAAAATGTTACATAAACAGATAAGTGATAGAGAGATAGAAACTAAAATAAATATATGTCTAGAGAGTGATGGTGTAGAAAATGAGGAGAGAGAGATGCATGAGCGTAATGAGAGTGTGTGGGCAAATAGAGCCGATAAATTTTTCAATGAAAATACAGTTGTAGGAAGTACTCAGCGAGAGGAGCTGTGGGCAGTTGTGGAGCAGTACAGAGGGGTGTTTGATGAATCACCAGGGAAAGCGAAGGACTACATCTGTGAGTTGAAAGTTCGGGACCACGCACCATACATGCAGAGAAGCTACCCGGTGCCGTTTTCGAAGAGGAGGGCTGTACAGGAGGAATTAAACCGGATGATGCAAGGAGGCATAATTGAACGCTCAGTATCACCTTATTCAAACCCTTTGGTGGTAGTGATAAAGAAGGATGGCAAGGTAAGGTTATGTTTAGATGCTAGAAAAATAAATCAAATTATTATACCGGACAGAGAATCTCCGGAACCCATAAATGAGATTTTACAAAAGTTTAGCGGAGTCAAATACATGACGTCTTTAGACCTGACCGCTGGATACTGGCAGGTACCATTAGCAACAGAGAGTAGGAAATATACAGCTTTTCTTTTTAACGGTAAGAATTACCAGTTTAAACGCTTACCTTTTGGATTAAACACCAGTGTTGCCAGTTTTATCAAATGTTTAGATAATATTTTACAACCTAAGGACTTAGACTTTTTAACTGTGTATGTCGATGATATTTTGATAGCCTCTAGAACATTCACTGAACATTTAGAACACATAGAATATGTATTAGATAAGCTACAAGTAGGGGGTTTAACAGTGAATTGGGACAAGTCTAAGTTTCTGCAGACAGAGATACACTTTTTAGGATTTATTATTACACAAGAGGGGATATTAGCCAACCCTGACAAAGTCGAAGCAATAATGCGATTCCCTGAACCTAAAAACATTAAGCAACTACAGAGTTTTTTAGGCTTATGCAATTTTTACAGGAAATTTCAGGAGAACTACGCACACACAACATCCAAACTGAGTGCTGTCCTGCAGAAGAATAAACAGTGGAGATGGGGCGATGCGGAACGAGCTGCATTTAATGAAATTAAGAGAAAGTTCAGTCATATGATAATGATGAATCATCCTGATTTTAATAAGATCTTTTATTTGCAGACCGACGCCAGCAATGTAGCGCTAGGTGCTGAGTTATACCAAGAGAGCTGCGACAAGGAACACCTAACGATCGCCTTCGCCAGTAGATCGCTGTTATCGGCAGAAAAGAATTACACGACAACAGAAAAGGAACTTCTGAGCATTGTGTTCGCCGTGGGTAAATTCCGCACGTACATACTAGGGAATACTACGATCATCCGGACGGACCACAAGGCACTATCATTTCTGAATTCATGTAAGCTAACACACAGCCGATTAACCAGGTGGGTATTAGCCTTACAGGAATATAACTTTTCATGGGAGTACATAAAGGGGTCAGATAATAAGGTACCAGATACACTTTCTAGAATAGATGTTATAGATAATAAGACTGGTAGGGACCTTAAAGAAATAGAAATTTTTAGGTTAACTAGAGAAGATAGGATTTTCGGTGAGGAATTAAGAGACATTAAAAACTTGCAAAGATCTGATAGCAAACTGGGTAAAATAATTGTTAGTTTAGAAACAGACGTAGAGGGATCTGAATATAATGAGCGATTTCAAATATATCAAGGCATTTTGTTTAAAAAAGTAGATGGTGGGGAGCGTGATTGGAGGTTAGTTATACCTGATGGGTTAATAGATAAAATTATTTGGGATTGTCATATAAGGTATGGTCATTTTGGTGCGAGAAAGTGTGCAAATGTTTTGAAAGAGTCATGTATATTTAAGAATATGGAGAGGAGAGTGAGAAAAGTGTTAAGAGTGTGTGATTTATGTCAAAAATCGAAAGTGGTGAATTATAGAGTGGAAGGAGAGATGAATTATATAAAAGTAGATAAGCCTTTTGATCTAGTTGCGGTGGATTTATATGGACCGTTACCCAGAGGTAGAGGGGGTGTGGTATATGTATTTGTAGTTTTAGACACTTTTTCAAAATTTGTAAAATTATATAGTATCAAGAGGGCAACTAGTAAAGTACTTAGTGAGAGAATAGTAAAAGATTATATGCTTAATGTGGGAAAGCCGAAAATTATATTATCTGACCATGGTCCACAGTTTATAAGCGGCAAGTGGCGGCAGACGCTTGGATGGGAAGGCATCATACCCAAGCATACGGCAGTGTACCATCCTCAGTCGAACCAAGCAGAACGGGTGATGAGAGAGATTGGTAGGATATTCCGGGCGTACTGTCACGCCAAACACACAGAATGGCCATCCTACGTGAAAAAAGTAGAGGAGTGGCTGAATTGTACCACCCATGAGTCCACGGGATCTACGCCGCATGAGTTGATCAGGGGAACAAGGCCGCCCAGGATATTAGAACAACTTTTCACATACCCACCTGAAGGTCAAATTTTGGACAGGAATATGAAGATTAGATTGGCGAACGAGAATTTACTTACTAGAGGAGAGCGACGAAAACAGAAACATGATGCTAAGGGCAAATGGACCAAATATGAGGTAGGTCAGTTAGTGTTAGTAAAAAGACATGATTTGTCCAGTGCTCAAGATAGGGAAATAAAAAAGTTTTTCTTGTTATATGAAGGACCTTATGAAGTCATAGACGTAAAAATGCAGAATGCGTATGTGCTGAGGAACCCAGCGACGCAGGAAATAGTAGGTACTCAAAATGCGACGAATTTAAAATTATATAGGTCACTTTAATTGTTATGTTTATAAATAAGTTTTTCAGATATTATTGTATGTTTTCAGAAGGGATCCTCCCCCATTTTCGGGCGGTCACGATCTTACCAGTCCTGGCCGTGGAATTCGGAACTCGGAGGCGGGCCATGGTTGGCGGATCTTCCTTCGGGCGGTGAAAACAACGATGGTCCGGCTCCACCAAAATTGGTATAAAGTAGAAAATCTAACTGCACATTTGAACGGGGAGGGGGACCCCACAGGTACGTGACATAAATTATTTTCTTATACACTCCCGGTGCAGCGGTTTTGGTGTGCCTGTCACGTGCCTGCACTGCCTTAGAGTGTTTGTAAATAATGGAGGCTGCATTTAAGTAAAAGGCAGTGCATTCTATTTAAATTTTTTGGTGTCAAGGGCAAAATTAAAATGGAGCCTTTGACAATATTTTCTGATTGGCCCGAAACAACGAGTTTTGGGGCAAGACGTTTTGGCGCAAGGTAGAAAGCGGGGTAGAAGAAATGGTAGGAGAGGGGGGAGTAGTGTGTTTCAGAGAGGGGACGTGAGTTCACGTAGTGTATCTATCTGGTTCCAATCCGTTTTGCAGCAAGACCCGGCATTTCAGGTGATGTGTTGCGTCAGCAAATTATATTATGACAATAGAGTCAGCCTCCTATAAAAAAAAAAAAAAAAAAAAAAAAAAAAAAAAAAAAAAAAAAAAAAACCCAAAATAATTTTGGATGTGTATAATTCTAAATTTAAGATAAAAAATGTTTTTTCTCTTCTAAATTTTTTAGCATTAGGTGACCAAATATAATTGTTAGATTTTAGTATTAGTGGGTATAGGAACATTTTGAAGAAATGTGTAGTAATATGAGAACTTGTTATCAATACAAGATGTGGGGATAATTTTGGGGGGTAGTTTGGTGCTCAATGAAGTGACATAACAGTGTAGTGTGGAACTGCTATGGGGGAAGGTTGTAGATGTTGTATTAATTATTTTATGTTAATAATGGTTAAGCTTCCATACAAAGTGGGTTAAAACCCCATCTAAATTAATATTGTCATTTAAATATAAATTCGTAAATTTAATTTTACTTGTGATTCCCCAACTTTTCGGGCGGTCACGGCCTCACCGAACCCTGACCGTGGAATTGGTTTAGCTTTAACAGCTATGGTTGGGGCACATTACGATTGCGCGCTGCCATAACTGGCCATAGCTGTTATCGTTGTAAAGGTGCATTTTGAAATTGATGGGGGGTAATAAAAGGGGAATCACCAAACTATGGAACAGCGGCTGCCACTCTGTTCGAGAAGGAACAGCAGAGCCAGGTGGTAGATCCGTTTAAGGGTGTATAATTATTAACGAGAACATGTTGATGTTCAACAATTTTAAACTTAACAGCGGAAGCAGAGACACGGAGAGGTAAAACCCTGCTCCAAAATATACAGTTTCTGTGGAAGCGAAAAGGCGCCACAGTCTTCCATATTCTGAAATAGTGTGTGTGGCTGGGAGGTTATCCAAGGGGATAACGTATTAAAAATTTGATATATTTTAATTAATAATGATGATTTGCTACTCAATAATTTTGTTTGAATTTAAAAATTGGATGCACTAAATACTTCTTATATTGTGTTATTATGTCTTATTGTGTTGATTGCATTAGTATGTTAGGAATAAGTATTATAAAAATATAATAATATGTTTTCAATGTGTTTACAGATTTTAAAATAAAATGAAAAATAGTTGTAATAAGTAAAATGTTCAATAGGTTGTAAAAGATAGAAGTGGGTGATAGTAATTGTTTGAATAAAATGTTTGAGTCAATTCAAGTTGAATTTTGTGGGACATAGATTTGTTCAAATCGAAGTAAAAGTTAAAGTAATAGTGGAAATGAAAATAATGCAATGTTGTTTTGAGTTAATGTAATGTTATAGAATTTGAGAAGTATAAGTGGAGACACAGTAGAAATGGAGATTTTATGTAGAGTTTTGAGAGATATATTGTTTATTTGTTGATGTTAATTTGTTGTAATTGTAGTGAGGTTATGAGATTGAGATTTTTTGGGGATGGCAATTTTGTAGTAGTGGTAGTGTATTTGGGGAGTCCGCAACATAAGGGTTGGGACGGGATAGGGACCGATTGGCGCCGGAAAGGGTTACCTAGGGTGAGTCCAGGGACCAACATAAGGGAATGAGTTTTGGGAAGGAAACACGTATCCTATGTACAAAGGGTTAGAGAGTATTTTTTTTTTTATAAGAGTAGAGGGTGGCGATTGGAGTTAAAGTAGTAAGTAGTTAGAGGTAGAGAAGGGTTAGTAAAATTTTGATAGTGGGGTGTCATACTAGATAAAGATTTTGTAAGGGAGCATTAGAGTAATAAAAGGGGTAAGTTTATGAGTAAATGCCAAATGGATGAAGTAAATTATAATGAAATAATGAATAACGTAGAATCACCCAAAGTAATGAAATGGAATAATGATGGCCAGAATTGAAAAAAAAAAAAAAATAAAAAATAAAAAAAAATAATTTTTGTAATTTTGAGAAACGAATTAATAAGAGTAAATCAAGTTTAAAAGTAATTTTTTGATTTTATATGTCAATTTCATGATGTAAAGTGTGTAACATTTTAATTGTAAGTTGTTTATTTTAAAATGAATTATTAATGTACTGTGTTTTCTTATGTTAAGTTATGTTAGGTATTCTGATATATACATGTTAGTAATAAGTGAGTAAAAACAAAACCAGTGCTTCTTAGCGCAAACCAGCACCGCTAGGGGGGAATAGATCAGTTGGGGATATGGTGTTGTATAAGGCCACTATTTAATATTTTGATTTGTTGTTTCAGTGTTTGGTGATGCTGTGGCGGCGGACCTGAGCTGGCCTGCGCGTCAGAGCAGGGGCGTTGAGTATCTGGCTGACTCTACGGTGTTGGGATCTCGAGAGAGAAGTCCAGTATTGTCATGCAGATGCGGTCACAGTCACCAGACCAAGGGTGAGTTGATTATTCTTTTTTGTAAACCATACAGGGGGTTGTGGCGACATATCCTGGCTGATCCCTTTAGCAAGTATGAATGTGTCAATGAGATTTTTTATGCTTCGGCATAAAATATCTCATTGAGGGGGTATTGTAGCGGGGCATTTTGGGGCCTACCTGAGACAATGTAAAGAAGTTTATATTTTATTGATAATAAATAACATATTTTGTATTTTTTTTATAAATAAATAATAATAACTTTATCCCTTGTTGAGTGATAAGGACAGAAATTATAAATTTTATAACCGAGAGGTAAATTTGTTATTTTGAAATGAAAACAACCGTGGCAACATTGACTGTGCAGAATTGTTTAACAATGTTTTGTAAAACCAGTATGAACGTATTTGATAGCCGACAAGCTGTGTCAAGGTCAGACAATGACGAACACAAAACCAGTAAACACATTATGTAACGGTAAACAAATTATGCAATGAAACATCAGGCGAGCGTTACGTCAGAGCCTATCCTTGATGAGTAATTCCGTTACATAACGGTGACATGCAGCTGGCGGAAGGATACAAACTAAAAAACAATAGGACTTGATCACACCACAACAGTCGCTTCACAAAATAGCGCCTATTTCTCAGCCCAGTATAACGCCATCACCACTCGCGAGTGGTCTCTGTATAAAAGTTTCGGCAGTAAGTGCGGGCCCGCAACACACCAACAAATGTGAACAATGTCTAATTAAACAATGCACGATTATTACAGTGATCAAAATGTGAAATCAATATAATAAACTCAATAGATCCGCTAGTTACGTTGTGCGTGTAACATCGCCCGGACACAAATGAACAGATAAGTAAACATGAGAAAACATCACTTTAGACAAAAATTTTAAACATTTCAATTTTTTAATAGAAGGAAATAAAATAAAATCTAATATGAGATCTCACGGGGTATAAATTATGTGTGTGTGTGTGTGTGCGTGAGTATGTGAGAATAGATAAATTTAAACAAAGAAGGCTGGTTTGTGAAGATATATAATCATTAAATGTAATTATTGGTGAAATATAATCAAAGAAATATAATTAATAAATAAGACCAAATTAATAATGAAAAAGATGTAAGAAAAATAATTTTAATGACATTCATTTCACGAGTTCATAGTTAAGTTGGCAATAGTATGTAAGTGTAGGAAAAGAAGTTTTATTTTTTGTTGTTGTGTGTATTAAAGAATAAATAAACCTTAGGTTCATTGCCAATATGAATTAAATTAATTATTTCAGCAACCACATTCTGCTCTCCTAGTCCGCTGAAAAGAACCCTCATAAATGGTTTTCTTGCAGTTGGCAAGATGGCGCCCGACAAATATACAATGTATGTTAGTTAATTTTATGTGAAGGTAAGTAGCTTCACATTATGCCTCTATCAAAATAGACAATAACTCCAAGACGGCCACAAAAATCAAAGATCATGCACAAGTGATGTGGGTAAAGGAGGAGTTGAGATATTTATATAAGAAAAAAACTGAATTGAACAAAGAATTATATTTGGCCCATTTCAAGCTGCTTAACAATGTTCATGCATCACAATTAGACAATATATTACATGATATCAATAAATACATTAACGATATAATACAACGTGTATATACAAAACACGATAAGAAACTTAGAACTCTCAAAAGTAAACAAAAACCAAACGAAGATAACGTCACCTGTAAACACGAATTCTATTTGCGCGTATCTAATCTAACATCTATAAACTTTAACAAGAATGAAATGGACATACTTAACAAGGGTCTAAATTACAACATACCCCACAGCAATAAAAACCACATAGTCCATGAAATAATTTGTGCTGAGACGGCTATAAAGTCAGTACCTAACATAAACTTACAAAATGAGGCTCGTGTTTTGATTAACAACAAACTCAATAAATTTCCGAACAAAAAAAGCCCCAAACTAAACGATAAATATATGAACGAAATTAAAACTTTAAAACAAATCAAAGAAAAATTATCCAACAATGATGCACTCATTACAAAGGCGGACAAGGGAAACACTATCGTCATAATGGACAAAAACCAATATTTGCAAAAGGTTAATCAATTCATTGATATTGCAGTGGTAAATACTGACCCGTCAGCTGATTTTGTTAAAGCCCTGAATAACACAATTAATCGTTGTACGCACTTGTTCAATAGCGCCACACGTCACTCATTGAAACCTATTAATACAGAGGCTCCCCAGTTTACTGGTTTGCCTAACAGGGGCGTATCCTGCTTTGACAAGGTGGGTGTGCTGCTTAAAAAATAATCATATCCGTCTACTATGAAACTATTTAATTATCAAGTTTATAAGCTGCATTATTTAGGGAAATGCAACAACAAAATAATAATAATAATAAAAGTATCCTAAAAGTTAGTTCAGTCAACTTTTCTCCTGTTTATATATCTATTTATAAACAAGTTCTGCTCTTCTTTCTTTACATAAAAACTTCACAATTACCCTTTCATGAAATGAGTCTTTGAATCTCAGTCTGTGGAGTATTTCTTTCTCAATAGAAATAATACTTAAACTGCTTAACCTGTCCTCGCTCTGAGTGCTCCTTGCAGTAGTTGTGAATGCGTTTTAGAGCCGAAAAAGAACGTTCAACTGAACTTGTGGTACTTGGTATAGTCAGAATTAACTCAGGTAACATGTATACTTCTTTGAATGCAGAAATTAAGTCATTGTTCTTTATAAACCTGACCAACTCAAAGACATGTAGACCATGAAATTCATCACTGGAATATACCACTAAAAGTTCACTTTTGAGTCTTACAAGATCAAATAATGACTCATACACTGATCCTAAGGACTCCAGAAGGACAGACAGAAAATTTTCCTTGTAAATGGAAAATTTATTAGGTGAGAGGAGATGACAGAATCTCAACTTCGAAACTGAACATCTATTTGTTGCACAATATTGTCAATGATTTCACAGAACAATCGACGACAATAGTTGTTCTCAGAGTCCTGACAAATTCTTTTAGTTCTAGGCTCAGCTCCTCTTCTCTCACCTTTAGCTGCTATCCATAGGGCATCAAAACCATTTTGTCTCTCACTTTGCAATTGTTGTACAGTATCAATAACTTTTTGATGACAGTACATTATATCTACAGATTCACTCTGGAGAATTTTATACAGTACATCTGTGTATGAAAACAGTTTGGAAAATACTTCCAACAAAAATACGGTATTGAACTCACTCAAAAAAGAGAGAAAACCTCTTGATTTGACTACTGTATCACTTTTCCATTCACTACAGTTTTCCACAATACTTTCAAAAAATTCTATAAGTTGAACACTATATTCTTTGACTGTTTGCACTAACCTTGAAGTAAAATTCCATCTGGTAGGAGCAACTGATTGCAGTTTCCTCTGTACAAATTCTTCCAAAGCAATTGTCCTTTTTGAGGATTTGGAAAAGAACGCTGGAAGCCCACTAAGTGTTTGAAAAAAAATCCTGCAGTCTTTTATATTTGAGAGACATTGTTGAAGAACTAAGTTTAAAACATGGGCATAACAATGTGTAAAGAGAGCCTTTGGGTAAGATTCTAGAACTTTAGCTTGAAGCCCGTTCAAGTGACATGCTCATTACTGCGGCACCATCATACGTCTGCCCTACCAATCTGTCAATGATATTAAACTCTTCCACGAAACTTGTCACATGTGCAAATAGTCCTTCAGCTGTTCTATCTGAACTTACGTCAGTAAATCCAACAAAGCGTTCACAAGCAGCACCATCCTTAACAAATCGGAGCACAGTTGACAGTTGTTGGGATTTACATGAGATATCAGACGACTCGTCCAGCATGAAGGTTGCTGAAGAAACTTCTTCCTTTATTTCGTCTATAATAACATCCCGTATAGCATGGATTATGTCATTTTGTATTGCTGGAGATGTACCTCGAAACACAGTAGCTGTTTTTAGATGGTTGTCTAAAAGAGGATCATATGCTCTGAGTGCCTCAAGAAACTCCAAGTAATTTCCTTTGTCTAATGAGTCGGCTGATTCATCATGGCCTCTCAGAGGAAGTTCCTGCTTTGCAAGATAACAAACAGCATCTATTAATCTCTTCAATATGTCTCGATTTTTTTTAACAAGCTCATTGTGTTTGCTGATATTGTCTTTATGTTGGGAGTCAATTAAAAGGTCAATTCTCTGCTTTCCAAACATGTTGCATTTAAGAAATGATTCTACAGGAGACTGCGATCTTTCGTGTCGTTGCTGTGCAGAGGATAAATGACTGAGATCGGAAAATCCAGTTTTCGTCCACACACTTTTTTTTCTTTGGAAAAAAGAATACATGGCCAACAAAACAATTTATTTAATTTCTCACAGCGAGTTAACCATGGAATCGAGTTGAAAGATGATACTGAAAAGTGTCTAGTGTATTCTTCCTTTTTGCCCTTGTGTTTAGTTGTTAAATTAGGCAACGGAGGGCACGGTCTTCCATTTGTAACAATTTTAAGTTTTTCTTCGAAACTTCTACATAAAAATCCATTTTTCAAAATGTCATCAATTGTACAATTATGATTTTCCATGATTTAGAAGCACATCACAAAAACAGAATCACGATTCAACAGAAATTATTCGAAAATCTCAAAGAACTTTAGAAACCATACAACTCTTGACACGCCTGGTTGGTGCGGTACTGAAGCCGCACTCAAGGCATGCTAACACCGCTGCACCCCCACTTTACCTCTCCGCTCCCCTCTACAAGTCTAGCATGCACTTCTCGCCAGTCAGCTACCTCAGCAATAGCCATGAGAGGTGCGGCCGCTCCCAGCGCACACATTCCTTGCAATAACACATCTTCATTTGAAACATAAGTAGAGTTTTAAATTATTTATTCACAGCAATAATTTTTACGCGTGCGGTGCACACGTCGCACATATGGAGAATTCGCGCCTGTTGCCTAAGATTCATAAACCCAATGTACCAATTAGGCCGCTTGTGAACTTCACCACTGCTCCGAGTTACAAAATCAGTAAAAAACTTGTACAAATAATAAAGAACAGTATAAACTTAAAGAATAACCATAGCACCAAAAGTTGCACTGAATTTATCAACAAACTGAAAAACATCCAAATTAAACCTAATTACAGAATCCCATCTTTCGACATAGTGGACCTTTATACAAATATGCCCGTCCATGATACAATAACTATTCTTAAGTCTAATCTTAGTGAAGCTAACATACGCAGTCCTGAAGAAATTAATGAGATAACCGCTCTATTGGAAGTTGTTTTAAATCAAAACTATTTTATATTTGATGGAAACTACTATATACAAAAGAAAGGTTTAGCGATGGGATCCCCACTCTCTGGATTATTGGCGGACATATACCTGAACCACTATGAAAACATACATATGTTCAGCAGCGCAAACAAATGGCATAACAAGATAGTATCACACACACGTTACGTAGATGACACCTTCATCATTTTTAACGGTACCATAAGACAGATCAATAATTTAAAAAACTAATTGAATAACATAAACAAGAACATACAATTTACCCTCGAGGTTGAAATACAAAATAAACTTAATTTTCTTGATCTAACAATAACAAGATTGGACAATAAATTCTTGGATTTCATTGTCCATGACGTGTCCGTTACTTAACTAAATATCACTATTGTTTGACGACTCGAAACACTAAGTTTTTTATAAGTAAAATCGTAAAGATTTACCTTACAGCCTAAACCGGCTTTCACCTTTAGAAGGCTTCATCAGAGGCTGCCGTAGGTAGCGTTGTCCGTCTTGTTGTTGGCGACGGGATAGTTTTCCGAAAGATCGATGCTGTGTGTGTGTGGTGAGATGTGTTCGAATAATGTGTGTGATTTGTATTGTGTGTCTGTTCGTTTAGGATGTCGTTTTTATTTGTTTTTGTGTGTTTGTATATTTCTAATTGTTCTAGAGTGTTTAGTATTCGGCCTTTTGTGTGTACGTGTAGAATGTTCATGTTATTGTCATGTTTTTATATGTGTGGTTTGCTTCAATGAGGTGGTTTGCAAAGGTGGATTCTGTAGTGGTGTGGAATGCCTTTGTGTGTTCAATGTATCTCTGTTTGAAGCTACGTCCTGTCTGACCTATGTAGAATTTATTGCAATTTGAGCAATTTAGCTTGTATACACCGGGTAGATCGAATTTGTTTTGTGTTTTGTGCATGCGTTTTGATAGTGTGTGTTCTGTTTTGTTAGTAGTTTTGTAAGCAATTCTGTATCCTGCTTTTTTGAATTTGTGGGTAATTTTTTCAGTTTGTTTTTTGATGTATGTTAGTGTTATGAATTTGTTGTTTTCTGTCTTTGTCTGTTGTTTGTTTTGTGTTTTGTGTAGGAGTTTACTGACTATTTTTCTGTCATATCCATTAGATTCTGCTAGATATTTTATCGTGTTTAGTTCGTCTTTGTAGTCTTTTTCATCTAAGGGGATGTTGTTAAGTCTATGTATCATGGTTCTAAAAGCAGCTAGTTTGTGTTGTGTTGGGTGATTGGAGGTGTTGTGTATTAGTGTGTCAGTTGTAGTTGGTTTTCTGTATATATTGAATTTGTGCTTGTGTTCTAGTTTTGTGATGGAAAGGTCTAAGAAGTTTATGGTATTGTTGTGTTCGTATTCGGCATTGAAGGTTATGTTTTTATGTATTTTGTTTATGTGCGTAAGTAACTGTTCACATTGTCTTTTGTTTCCCCTGTATAGTATTAGAATGTCATCAACGTATCTGTGCCAATATAGTATTTTATGTGAGTGTCTGTCACTGTTTGTGAGTATTTTTGTTTTTTCTAAGTGTTGGAGGAAGACTTCTGCTAGAATGCTGGATATGGGGGAGCCCATGGGTAAGCCATCGTTCTGTGTGTAGTATTTATTGTTATAAGTAAAGTAGTTTTGTTTTGTGATAATGTTCAGAGTTTCTGTAATTTCGTTGATAAGTTCGTCTGGTGTGTTGTTTTGTTTGAGTTTGAGACAAACAAAACGCACGCACAAAACACAAAACAAATTCGATCTACCCGGTGTATACAAGCTAAATTGCTCAAATTGCAATAAATTCTACATAGGCCAGACAGGACGTAGCTTCAAACAGAGATACATTGAACACACAAAGGCACTCCACACCACTACAGAATCCACCTTTGCAAACCACCTCATTGAAGCAAACCACACATATAAAAACATTGACAATAACATGAACATTCTACATGTACACACAAAAGGCCGAATACTAGACACTCTAGAACAATTAGAAATATACAAACACACAAAACAAATAAAAACGAAATCCTAAACGAACGGACACAATACAAATAGCACACATTATTCGAACACATCTCACCACACACACACAGCATCGATCTTTCGGAAAACTATCCCGTCGCCAACAACAAGACGGACAACGCTACCTACGGCAGCCTCTGATGAAGCCTTCTAAAGGTGAAAGCCGGTTTAGGCTGTAAGGTAAATCTTTACGATTTTACTTATAAAAAACTTAGTGTTCCGAGTCGTCAAACAATAGTGATATTTAGTTGGACAATAGTTTTCAATACCAAATATATAGAAAACCTACCACCACCGACGCCACAATACACGCGGATTCCCATCACCCTCTTCCGCAAAAAATGGCCGCCTATAACAGTTTCATACATAGATTACTCGCCATACTGTTAGAAATCAGTGACTTTCATGAGGACATGAACACCATTAAACACATAGCAAAGGCCAATGGATATACATGCTCTATGATCGATACTTTAATCAAAAAACACTGGAAAAATTTACATAACAAGATAACAAAACCGAGTAGTAACCGAGACAGCACATACGTGACTTCTATTTACGGCCGAACTTTACGCCATACATTAACCAACATTTTTAGAAAAATGAATATAACTTTCCGGACTGATAACAACATTAAGAAAATTCTCCACCATAAATCTGCCAAACCAATAAAACAGAGGACAGGTGTCTATAAAATCCAGTGCGACGATTGAAACAGCTTTTATATCTGACAAACCGGCAGAGCGTTCAAAAAACGCTTCCAAGAACATTTACCAAAAAACGACATCCATAATATCAAATCCAACTTTGCACGTCACCTCGTGAATAACAATCATAACTACACCGATTTTGACACCAACTTTAAACCATTACACATTTGCAAAAAAAGGCAGATATATGGACACATTAGAAGAATTCGAAATTTATAAGGCCTTCAAACAGTAAAAAGACGAACAACTCACAAGACGGCGGATTCATATTAAACGATCAACTCAACTT
The DNA here is from genome assembly GCA_034769895.1 of Magicicada septendecula. NCBI lineage: Eukaryota > Metazoa > Arthropoda > Insecta > Hemiptera > Cicadidae > Magicicada > Magicicada septendecula. The sequence goes on from CM068370.1 coordinate 414,753,031, forward strand.
CAAGTCAAATCCCTTGTACGACACGGCCATTGGGATACAAGATGCGTTGCACAGATAACAGTTTATTCGGACAGTCAGTGCGCAAGTAGCATCGCGACGGTGTACACCGGCTATAAACGCAACGCGAACACATCATAGTGTGACAGTGCGTGCTCCTCTGTGTTTTTAGTGTGTTTTAATATTTTTGATGCTTTAATGTTTTAACTATTGATTTTAATTTTAATTTATTATATTTTGATCTTAATGTCTGACGTTCTTTAAAGAGAAATTATTCTGAAGATGGGGCATATGCCTCGAAATGCGTCAAGTTAAGCGAAATTACAAGTAAGTCACTCGACGGATTCGGTAAGCAATTATTTATCGACAATAACATGAACATTCTATACGTACACACAAAAGGCTGAAAACTAGACACTCTAGAACAATTGGAAATATACAAACACACGAAAACAAATAAAAACGGCATCTACACGAACAGACATAATTCAAATCGCACACATTATTCGAACATATCTCACCCCACACACACAACATCAATCTTTTGAAATTCGATTCCGTCGCCCACAACAGGACGGACAGCGCTACCAGCGGCAACCTCTGAAGAAGCCTTTTAAAGGTGAAAACCGGTTCAGGTTGTAAGGTAAAACTTTGTTTTTACTTATAAAAAACATTGTGTTCCAAGTCGTTAATGTAATAGTTGTATTTAGAAAATATGTTGTCGACACACGATTTTCCCGCTCTAAATCTACTCTGTTCTTCCACATTACCAATTTCTCCTTCAATTCTGTTTTTTAGGATTCGATCATACAGTCTTCCTATTGAACTAGTTACACTAATCCCCCTATAGTTATTACAATCTTGCTTATTCCCTTTTTTATATATAGAACTAATCAAAGAGATGTTAAAATACATCTTATAATACTCTTAAAATACATCAAAGGCTATTATAATACATCATTTATTCTCCTAAGACATATTCTCCTAAGCACTTCTTCATTTGTTACCTTTTCTTTCCAGCTAATCTTTTCCATTTTTTCACCACAACCATATTTCAGACACTACGATTCTCTTTTTTCTAATTGCCCATGTCTCCGATGCATACATTACAATGCTCCGTATAAAACACTTTGTAAATCTCCACATGACTTCTATTTGAAAGCAAAACGTTTCTTACTCTACTACACACTATCTTTCCAAATGCAATTCTACTGTATTGTACTACGGTAAATGCATAATAAGGAATGTTTTATATTTAAAAACTTTTTCTGTATAAATATGGACTAAATTATATTAAAAAAATTAAATCTACTAAATTCTGGTCACTTAATTGGTATATTTTTTGTATGGCCAAGTTGATCAGCGTGTACAGTTCTTGGCTATTAACCTAGAGAACCTAGGTTTGGTTCCAAAGTACAACATAATATCAAAGTGTCTTTTCAGCCCTAATTTCAATTCAGCCTGGGGAAATGAGTATTTGGGGCAATGATTCTCAATTATTTTTTTGTTCATGGCACACTAACATAAAAATTGACTAGCTCAACTTCCTCATTAATAAATCAGATCTTTAATTCTAAACCAATGGATCATTTGTAAAGTAAAATATTTAAACGCTTAAATATCTGATCCTGTATGTATTAGCAGACTGGTATACAAAGTGAGAAAGAAATTTTTACAGTGTAGTGACTTGGTTCTTGAGAAATGACTATGGACATAAAATAGACCTAGTATATAGACAGAAGAAAATGCCCTTCCTTATGTATACATATTGGTATAGGACATACATTGAAAACAAAATAACAAAAAATTCTTCAATTAATTGAAGTCAAAAAACTTTTTTTTGTTATATTAAAGTGATGTGTATCATGGTTGCCGACATCATGTGAAGGCAGTATTACGTATTATTTCAGGTTTATATGGTGAATATACAGTATGTGCAAAACAGACAGTTCTGAAAATCACAAGTTTATGGTAAACATACCCATTCCCTGGTCACTTCGTAGGTTGTTGTCATAGAAACATAATATGTTGATTCTTTTTACTTCCATGTTCCATAAGGAAATGGAAGTATGGTGATGGCAAAAAAAATCGTGTTCGAAATAATTGCAGATTCTGATTGTACTACCCTCAAAACATGAAAAAAGGTAATTTTTCGAAAAGTGTCTCTGTGTGTGTCTGTCTGTCTTGTGTAGATTTTTTTTCTATGGCAAACGATAGGAGCCGCAAATTCAAACAGAATCAAATAATTATGATTAACTAAAACTTCCGGGCTGAAAGGCCGTGGTCGAGTGCTTGATCTAGTGTAGCTAAACATTTCGGCCGCACCACCGGTGGCCATCTTTAGTAGCAAAAAATGTGTTCGAATAGATGACACGCCGAACACGTCTCCCAATGAACTGGGAACAAGCAACAGTGAGTTAAGGCTACGTTGGCTCTATTTATAACTTTTTGGCCGCTTAAGGTGTATCACGCGGACCAATGAGAAGCCAGCTCATCATTCTCGATTCTGATTGGCCATGGAAAATAAACCATGCCAGACACTATTTAAGGCGATGCTTTCACCTCGGCGGTTCATAGCGACGGACGCATTCTTATGAATATGGATGGACTCCAGATGCAGGCGAGTGAAGTAACCTCGGACAGAAGACAACACACGGGCTTCATCAAACAATGATGAGGGGTTTCTCATTGGTCCGCGTGATACACCTTAAGCGGCCAAAAAGTTATAAATAGAGCCAACGTAGCCTTAACTCACTGTTGCTTGTTCCCAGTTCATTGGGAGACGTGTTCGGCGTGTCATCTATTCGAACACATTTTTTGCTACTGAAGATGGCCACCGGTGGTGTGGCCGAAACGTTTAGCTACACTAGATCAAGCACTCGACCACGGCCTTTCAGCCCGGAAGTTTTAGTTAATCATAATGACACCGGCCGTGAAAGCCTACGTACTAAGAATCAAATAATGTTTTGCATGCATCCCTGAATTGTAGAGGACTCAAGACCTATTGATTTTGGTGAAGATCGGTTAAGAGAAAGGGGTAGTTTACCTGCAACATTTTATGTTTTAACAAGGGTAATTTTTTCTATGACGAACGATAACTGCCGTAAATTCAAAGAGAATCAAATAATTTTTTGCATACTTTCCTGAATTGTAAATAACTGAAGGCGTATTGATTTTGGTGAAGACCGGTTAAGGGAAAGGGGTAGTTTACCTGCTACCTTTAATGTTTTAACAAAAGTAATTGTTTCTATGACGAACGATAACTGCCGTAAATTCAAACATAATCAAATAATTTTTTGCATACTTTCCTAAATTGTAGAGAACTCAAAGCTTGTTGATTTTGGTGAAGATCGGTTAAGGGAAAGGGGTAGTTTACCTGCAACATTTTATGTTGTAACAAGAGAAATATTTTCATGACGAATGATAACTGCCGTAAATTCAAACAGAATCAAATAATTTTTTACATATGTGCCGGAGTTGTAGAGACTCAAGGCCTATTGATTTGGTGAAGATCGGTTACGGGGAAAGGGTAGTTTACCTGAAACATATTTTGTTGTAACATGAGTAAAGTTCTTAATTTTGATAAATAAAGTATCCTGATAAGAAGATCTTAATAATCCACTGTAGAAACATAGATGAACTATCTATAAATGAAGAGGCTAGTTGAACAGGGTGGGGGTAATTTTCTATAAATTAAAATTATAGTTGAAGGGGGAGGGGATGATTTTTATATGTGTACTACGTTATCGGCAACAAAGTAGTAGTTTGTTGTTAAAATTCCTTCCCGGGCTGTTTGGCCGTAGTCCAACGTTTTCTTCCAAAGCATACATTTCAACAGTGCCGTCGACTACCATCATCAGTGAAAATCGAGTGTGATAACGTGTGGTGGTATACGTTAGTGACCACAGTACTGAGTACTGTGGTTAAGGCTGAAGCAATAAATGGAAAGAAGTAGTTTCTATGGAAACATTTCATTTCGTAAATGATTTTAAATATAAATCTTAGAACATGGAAGTCATGTATGGTTCTCCATACCGATATTTTCAAAAAATGTCTGTGTGTAGAATTTTTTCTATGTCAAACGATAACAGCTGCAAATTCAAACAGAATCAAATAATTTTGTGCATTCAGCTCTGAATTGTAGAGGACTCAAGGCCTATTGTTTTTGGTGAAGATCGGTTAAGGGAAAGGGGTAGTTTACCTGCAACGTTTTACGTTTTAACAAGAATAAAGTGCTTAATTTTTATAAATAAAATATCCTGAAAAGAAGGTCATAATAATCCACTGTAGAAAGGTAGATGAAATATCTATAAATGAAAAGGGTAGTTGAAGGGGGAGGGGGTAATTTTTTGTACTTCCATGTTCCATAAGGAAATGGAAGTATGGTCATGGCAAAAAAAATCGTGTTTGAGGTAACGGCAGATTCTGATTGTACTACCCTAAAAACATGAAAAAAAGTCATTTTTCGAAAAGTGTCTGTGTGTAGAATTTTTTCTATGGCAAACGATAACAGCCTCAAATTCAAACAGAATCAAATAATTTTTTACATACAGCCATGAATTGTAGAGGACTCAAGGCCTATTGATTCTGGTGAAGATCGGTTAACGGAAAGGGGTAGTTTACCTGCAACATTTTACGTTTTAACAAGAGTAAAGTGCTTAATTTTGATAAATACAGTAATCCTTAAAAGAAGGTCATAATAATCCACTGTAGAAAGGTAGATGAAATATCTATAAATGAAAATGGTAGTTAAAGGGAGGAGGGAGTAATTTTTTTATAAATTAAAATGGTAGTTGATGAGGGAGGAGGTAAATTTTTATAAGTTTTATATGTGTACTATGTTATTGACAACAAAGAAGTAGTTTCTATGGAAACATTTCATTTCACTTAAAAAAATTCTATATTTTTCATTTTAATTTAAATCACGTATGAGTGAAAATATATCGTTCCTGGCAGGCAAGCATATCTCAATTATGTAATGTTTACTTTTCCAAAGTGTAACAATAAAAAGAGGTCGAAATATATAAATAAATAAATAAAACACACTGCCAGAACTTACCTGTACGCATATTCAACTACTTACCGTATTAAATTTCTCTCAGAAGACCAAGGTCGCCACGATTATTTTTTATAGGCTAAAATATCGAAAACCTTTATACTCCACTTTAAATAAAAAGGACAATTTAGCTATCTGACCACACCCAATTAATAATTCAGAAAGATCCCGGAACGTTAGACGAATCTTGCAGCACAGAAATGAGAAAATGGTAATGACGAAATAACTTAGTCTAACACATAATTACAGTGAATCAAATAGTTTTAATTACTGTTACGACGGACCAAAATCATTATGACAAGAACATGAGAAAAACAAATTCTGAAATAGGTATATATATGCCTTACATTTAGATATTTCTTACCCTATACAGGTCAGCCCAGCTGCTCACACACACATTCACACGATTTAGAACCCTTTATTTGAAACACCCCATTTTACTTTAAAACTGTATATAGCTCGAGACACCGCCCGGGTACACGTTTCTTCGTTCGTCAGTTCACGTCACTTTGAATAATTTGCCCGCAGTTCACTGCACTTCTCCCGTATAACCTCCTTATTTCCTTGGGTCCCGGTCGGTAGTAAGTCGGTATTACACTGAGTTATTCATATTTAGAAAGTTTAGACCGACCGGGGCCCGCGGCTCACTAATTACGTCTGTACGCTGTTGTAAGCTCTCGTGGACTCTTAACGTGAACTGTTAACGTCTATATCAAGCGGGCGGAAGTTCTTGTTCACTTCCAACGGATTTCGTCGTCGTTCACAGTTGAGTTGTTGTGGCTTATTAGCTAAGCACATACTACATAGTGATTCTTTCTGTAGTGAGTGCCGACGATATCTAGGCACTGCTAGTTTGACGTCACGAAAAAGGTGGTCCTTAAATCTTTCGTATCTGGCCTCATGGTAAATGAAACTGCAACGATTCCCCTCTAGGCCATTTTGAGTTTTCTGAAGGAGCGTCACTCCAGCGCGCACACCTGTGTCGCGCGTGCGTGCGCCGTCACATTCACGCACAGTTCTGAGAAAACTTAGGGTGGTACATACTTCAACAGATTTCACAACGGAATACTGCGTCTTGCCTTTGTTCTGAAACTGTTTCAGTCAACACGTGGTCGGTTACAATGGAATTAAAATTTGCACAATATTTTTATGAAACCCCGAAAACTGAAATAAAATAAAATAAAAATACCCAGAAATGCAATGAATAAAATTACCCAATTTTGACACTGTTACAATACCCCCCCAATGAGAATTCTTCTGTCCAGAACAGAAGAAATCTCATTGATAAAACCCCTAAGAGGACCGGTGAGGAACTGGTGCTAACAACCCCCTCTTGTTCTTACTCTGCATGGGTAAGCGACCCCCCTGGCTCGGTGACCATGGACGCATCTGAACGAGATCACTGGACTTCTCCGTAAGAGATCCCAACACCGAAAAATCGAACAGACACGCACCACGGCGCACCTCGCCTTCTAACATGCTACCCCAAAATTCCTCAACCCCTGGCTCAGATTACGCCAGCTCCTCAACCGATATGTTTCCCCTTTTATGCAAGCTGGGCTGCCTTTAGCAGATACTGGGCTCTCACACACTCACATTACATGCTGCAAATTGAACAATTCTTTAAAAATTCGTTAAAATTTCAACTCACTGGTTGCTTCCATTTAAAATTGAATCACAAATTTTGTATATATTTTAAATTATTCTCTTCATTGGTTTTTTCTGTTATTTAAAATAAATCAATTTAAACATTTCTTACAATTAAGAACATCCTTAACCTAACATGGATTACCTAGAGTCTAACAATACAATTCAATAGAATAATTCAATAAAACTAAACATGGTTAGTACACAAATAATAAAATAATCAAAGTTTAAAATATCAATTAGCTGGCAGGCGAAAAATCAGGTTTTTTTTTTTCAAAAAAAATATTTTCCAAACAATTTTAAAATTCAAAGAAAAAAATTTAAATTTATTAAAATGTTTCCTTTACATGTAGAAATTATTTAAAATTTGTTTAAATTGATCAAAAAACAAAAGTTGAATTAACTTCCTTACTATTAAATTATATGACCTTACCATCAGCTGATCAAAACTAGGTCAAGTCCAAAAACCGTGACCCACATACGTTAGATACAAGTTCTATCTGAAAATACATTTAGCTTCTGTAAAATTCTGTCTTGAAACATAAAACATAATAAAATAAACATTTAAAATAACAAAATATTATTATAAATAATAATCAAATTGACATTTAAATGATTTAAAATAAACACTTTCTGACTTTACATTTCCAAATTCTATCAAAATTTGTCACTGGTTTTAATTAAAAATTTTATATTCTTGTTATAAATCTCTTTCTTTATTTGACAATCTTATTCTCCATTATTGTGGGTGATTTAAATATTTACAACAATTTAATTTACCACCTGCTCTGTATACATATATAATCTTTACCCCTCTGACTCTAATATTCATCAGCGTTAACTAATATGACACCCATCTCTATCAAAAACATCTCTCCAACAATCTCTAACCCCAACTTATCATTAAACTCAAATCGCCACCTCTCTCTGTTCATATATAAAAAAAATACTCTCTAATCCTTTGTACTTAGGATACGTGTTCCCCCCCCCCAAAAACTCATTTCCCATTATCTGGTCCCTGGTTCTACCTAAGGCGACCCCTTCCCACTAAATCGGTCCCATCCCGTCCCAACCTATCATTATGTTGCGGACTCCTATATTACACTACCCCCTACTACAAAATTGCCATCCCCAATAATCTCCATCTTATTACCTTACTTCATTACAACAAAATAACATCATCAATTATGAACATCAATATATCACTCAAAACTACATATATTCTCCACAACTACTGTGTCAACATCAATACTTCCCAAACTTTATAATATACATTAACTCAAAACAACATTACATTATTTTCATCTCTACTATTTCTTTAACTTTGACTTCAACTTGGACAGATCTATATGTCCCACAAAATATTCATCACCCAAAACTATCTTTTATTAACTTTCACAAATTATTAATTTATTTCTCACTTTATCAAGTTACTTTTCTCATTACTTTAAAACAATATCTTTAATACATTGAAACATTACATTAAACATTAATTACCTGGAACGTTTACGACCAATCTAACAGTGACATTTTATTGCTGATCAGCTGATATTCCTAACACAATGAAAACACATCTCAAAATTGAACAAATTACATGAAATATCTATATTTATCCATCCTTACATCTATTATGTTAACCGCCTGCCAGTCGGTTTAATTATTTACTTAGGTTCAAAAATACACACATAATGAAAACACATATTTTTTATCAATGCTTATATCTAACCTACGACAATAAAATATTACATTTAAAATTATGGAATGAACACCTTATAGTGAATGTATGAGCAGCTAGTTATTTAAACAGAACACAAGCATTTTTATTGGATCAAAATTTGAGTTAGCAATTTTTATGTTACAAATTTAAATTCGTGGCTCATCTGAGCCACCTCCCATCCACACACTCTATTGCAAGTTATGTAAGACTGTGGCGCCTTTTCGCTTCCACAAAGACGGCATATTTTGGAGTAATTTGACATCTCCGTGTCTTTGCTTCGGCAGTTACATTTTAATGTTCTGAATATCAACATATTCTTGTCTATAATTAAATGCCCTTAAACGGGTCTACCACATGGCTATGCTGCCCCCATGCGGGCAGAGTGGTAGCCGCTGTTCCCTAGTTTGGTGATTCCCCTTAATTCCCCCCTGTCAATTTCAAAATTCACCTTGACAACGGCTATGGGCAGTTAAGGCAGCGCGTAACGTAATGTGCCCCAACCATAGCTGTTAAAGCTAAACCAATTCCACGGTCAGGGTTCGGTGAGGCCGTGACCACCCGAAAAGTTGGGGAATCACAAGTAAAATACCTTTTGTAACACTAAAATTAACAATTGATATTAAATGACATTATCAATCTGTGTGGTGTTTTAACCCCCTATATCCCTAGCTTAACCTTCATTAACATAAAATATTAAGTACAAAAATTACAACCTCCTACCATTGAATCTTCTTAAAATTTTCAAATTTATTATTAATAATTATTATATATCATCTTTCAGTTATTGTTAAAATTTTTAATTATCATTTTTATTTAACACAATTATATCAAATCATTTCATTATTGAATTACAATCTTTCCATCTGAGTTATACCTGTAAACATTTTTTTTTTTTTTTATACATGATTCGTACTATAAAATTTCTATACTTACAGTCCATTTAAAAAAACATACACAAAACATATTGTAACGTACTGCTTTTGATATAGGAGAGTTATATTATATGCCCTACGTTGTTATGCGCAACTCTGTAACGTAGCGGTTTTTGTAGAGGTTTTAGCGAAAACTTTGTATGTTGCTTATTGGGTGTTCGTCTTATTTAATTAAGCTCCCAATGTTGTGTACGCCAATCTGTAATGTACTGCCTTGAGATATTAAAGTTTTCGCCTCTCCGCAGTCGCCACTTATGAATTATAATAACTGAAGTTTAAAAAATAAAGTATTTTGTAATGTTACTCAATCTAAGCAGAAATTGAGAGTGTGTGATTTGGGGTCAAGTAGGGAAGTTGTTCAGCCTTATGAGGAAGAGAGAGTAAGTACCGATTATTTACACTCGGTTTAGGCGATTTCGGAAATTTTTCAAATTGTTCGCTGTGATTTAAATCAGCTGATTGTGAGACGAGTTTCCACACATAGTTCAACCAGCCTACCCTATGGCGAAATATGACCCAATGTATCAATCTCTTCTATTTTGTGCTGAAATCTATTACAACTACCCACTACAAAAAATATAACACATTTTTATTATTCAATATCATCTTTCAATAATATTTATTAATTATATTATTGTTTGTTGTTTTCCTGCCACCAAAATACAAGTATCACAATCGATCTTTACTTAATTAAAACATAATATCGACTTCCTCGAATAAACATGGAATTGTCAAAAGAAAAAAACATATATGGTTTTGTTTACCAAATTTTATACTATTTTTTAAAACATCAATCAATATATAATTCTTTTTAATTCCCCAGGGTTAAGGGCAAGTTCTTTTTGTTATGAGATGGTCAGAAATGGATAATTACTAAGCTTTACAAATACTGAAAAATATTAAATAAATTTGTTTATTTTTCCGTTTAGTATGTAGTTCCAGAATTGTCCGTAAGAGAGCAGCGTGCGTTTGTTTACTTTAGAACATGTGATTAATTTTGACTAGTTTTTGTGTTCTATATAACCATTCGGAATGCGTGTTCTTCGTCAACTATTAAACTAAATGTTTATATTACCTCTCTTCTTATAGTTCTTACTGGAAGGAAGCCTTTTCTCTAGTGAGGTCCGTCTTGAGTTGTAATTTCATTACCGTCTGGCCCATATTCTATCGTCAACTTGAAACATCACGAAACTAGGCCGAATCATCAGAAGGGTTTTCTTTCACAGTTTATTATAGAGTATAATCCTTTAATTTTGATAAATAAGGTATGATTATATAGAGTTCATATTGCTTTTTAATTTTTTACTAATTTTACACTTCTTTCAAGTTTCAAAAAAGATATTTTAATAGAATTGTGTTAGCATCATTTTGTCAACTCGCCAGGTTTTTTCCAAATTTTATTATTAACAATACTTGTTATTCTCGTCACTCTTAGTAACCCAAAATATTTTTATTATACAGGCAGTTTGTAATTATTATAAATTTATATTTTATTTACCGAAAAATAATTCTTTTTAATTCCGGTTTCTTTACCAATTTGGTTTACATAATAGGTTTCTGTTCATTTTCTTATGACCTGGTATATAAGTATTTAATATTTTTATTATCTCTAAATGAATTTATATAGTATTTATTCGTCTCTCATAGTATTCCTACACTGCACTACTTCCTGTTGCCATTTCCCTCATATAGTATTATTTTAATTTTTTATTATCCTTTGATATTTAAACTTTTTGTTTTTTTTTTTTTAAAACGAACCCTGGGTTATCTTATATTATAACACAAATATTTGAAAAAATATAACATTAACTTAGGTATTACAATTGGTTGTCTACACAATATAAATATTACAATAAATTAATAAAAATACAGAATCCGTTAGTAGCATTATAGTCTACTATAATAGTTTTATAATTCCCAAACCTACAGCACAATTCTGTAATAAGTTACCTTCACTTTCACTTTTTACCTCAATGGGTACACTATAACTCACTTGTCACTGTATTTCACTCGAATTGTTTACAATGTTTAGTGATACAGATTAATTTTGGAGCTAGTTATAGGTTACCCATTTCTGACCTTTATGTTCTTACATGATTTAATTTATTGGGACCGGGTTATGTAACGTTACATAAAGCCCCCCCACTAGAACAAATTTATTTTAGTTTAACTCGTTTATTACAAATAAATTGTTGATTGGTTCAATTCTCCTAATAGTCTTGGCTTTATTTTCATAATAGTGTTTCATTTCAAACTGGTTATACTCTGATTGGTAATTCAGACTGGTGGTAATTGCTGTTTTCTTACTCTACTCTCTCTCTCTTGGAGGCAAATTCATCAATTATTTATTTCTCTGGGTAGTGGTACTTCCACATTTTATTTGATAAGGACTGGTCACACTAATCATATTAAACTTGTTTTAACACTCATTTCTATTTACTTCTATAAATTATCTTTAGCAATTAAGCTTCGGTCTGCTATCTTCCTTCTATTTTCTTCATTTATACTTCTGGAATCTAATATCACTCTTTTCAGCTATTTTATAATTATTATCCCTTAAATATTCAATTTCCCTAACATTTTTCCCTATCTTGTGCGGTGGTACCAGTCGGGTGGCCACCTTGGGTCCATAACTCCGCTGTCCATCCTTACACCTTCTGAGACCAGGGGAACATCATCCCTGCTCATAAAAATTATTGCCAGAACATTTCTACGGTCAATACATAAAAATAAAAAACTTATAAGTAGTAGTCAATTAGCGACTAGTACTAAACACTTTTGGGATTCTTCATACAGTTGCTGTTTACATTTATTTATATATTTCTTCTTCTCCTTGATTCCTTCTTCTTTTCCATTAACTAATAGCATATAACATTATTGATAGGCATTATTTTAAAATTCTTTTGACCTTACTTCTTGTGACATATTTCTCCGTATCATTTCTTCTTATATAATCTCAATTCCGAGAAATTCTAATTATTGTATTAATTATCATCCTCCTTCAGTTTCATTGGAGTCATTAAATTATTCTTTATTCTTCTTATCTGAGCACATTACCATCAATTGTTTTTGTTTCTTTAATTTTTCTTCTGTTTGTTACCATTAAAAATATTACTTTTTCCTATTATTTCATTTTAAATCAATTCTTTATAACTCTTATTTACTAATCTGTTATTATTTTTTATTAAATTATATGGTTTCAAAATAACTTGAGTAAGATGTCCTTACATGCTTTTAGAATTTTGGGGTATTAGTCTCTTCATTTTAAATTATATGGTTTCAAAATAACTTGAGTAAGATGTCCTTACATGCTTTTAGAATTTTGGGGTTTTCTTCCGCTATTCAATGGGTTGCTGGGTCGGTTCTCAGAATTTCAGTCCCCTTTTCTGGTTTGTGATCATTTAGGTTAACCATGGTCCATTAACTCAGGTGCTCCCTTTACTCGGATTACTGGGGTATTCATAATGATTTTGGTATTTGTTAAATACCTCTCTTTCACCTGGCATCGTAACTCAGCTGATACAAAGTCTTCATAGAAGTCACAGTTTCCCATCATAGTTCGTTCCTTTTTAACTAATAAGTATAGTACCTCCTCTAACATAACATAGTTGCTCATATTTAATCTCATTTCATTCCCTTTTACCTCTGGATTATTTACCAAATATTAGAATGTTATATTCCGTCTTGAAGATATGACTGATATTGTCTGATACACTTCCATCGTTGACACATTTAACTGGGATGTAAACTTAATTAACTCCCTCTGTTCGTTAATTGGAAGGTTGAATACCTTAATTAATCCACCTGTAATCATCTCCCATTCTTCCTTGGTATTTATTATTCTCTTTCTACATGTTTTTATTATTTTCTTGGTCTTCTTTTCCACGGTTTGAACATCCTTTTTGTTGTGGCTATTTTTATTTTCAGATGGCATTACACCTTGGTATTCTGTAATTTCTATTTCCTTCCTGCCCTCTTCTGTATTCGGACTTACTATAAAACCTTCTGAAGTGCTGTCTGATGTTTCATCCACATTCTTGACACTATGGTCCATTTGTTTATTTGTCTCCTCCTTGTATGTATCTGCTTTTTGGCTACACGTATTAACATTTTCAAACTTCTCCCCGAAAGTTTCCCATTTCTCCTTATTGAAATTCTCCATTTTACCCTCAATCCACTTTAAACTTTCTTCGTTTATTTTCTCAATTTGTTTTAAACTATCCCTCAAGGTTTCATTCTGTTTCCTTGAGTTCTCTTCCTGTTTCTTAAAGTTCTCATCTATTTTGTCAAATTTTTCGCTCAAGGTTTCATTTTGTTTCCTTCAGTTCTCATCTATTTTATCAAATTTTTCCTCCTGTCTCCTAAAATTTTCTTTATTTTCCTCATTGGTTTGTCTCAAGTTTTCCTCCTGTTTCTTAAAATTTTCATCTATTTTGTTATTGGTTTGCTTTGAAGTTTCCTCCTGTTTTCTAAATTGTTCAGCCATAAATTTCATCATGTCCTGCCAATTAGGTTCTTTTCTGGCTACCGCTTTGTCTGGTTGGTCCCCTTGGGCATCCTCTTCCACTATTTCCTTTTCCGGGTCCATAACTACTTCGGTTTCTTCTTTATCACCTGTCGGTTGGTCCATTTCACTGTCCGTGACTAATTCTATTTCTTGTTCCTGTCCACCTTCTTCCTTCTCCTTTTCTTCTGCCCTCTTCTTCGATTTGCCTCGGATATTACGCATTTCTTTTTTTCTCATAACTGCCGACGATAATTAGATTTTTTGGTATATTAATTTATTAAATATATCAAAATTCTTTTCTAATTACAGCCCTTTTACGTTGAGCGCCAATATGTAACGTACTGCTTTTTGATATAGGAGAGTTATATTATATGCCCTACGTTGTTATGCGCCAATCTGTAACGTAGCGGTTTTTGTAGAGGTTTTAGCGAAAACTTTGTATGTTGCTTATTGGGTGTTCGTCTTATTTAATTAAGCTCCCAATGTTGTGTACGCCAATCTGTAATGTACTGCCTTGAGATATTAAAGTTTCCGCCTCTCCGCAGTCGCCACTTATGAATTATAATAACTGAAGTTTAAAAAATAAATTATTTTGTAATGTTACTCAATCTAAGCAGAAATCGAGAGTGTGTGATTTGGGGTCAAGTAGGGAAGTTGTTCAGCCTTATGAGGAAGAGAGAGTAAGTACCGATTATTTACACTCGGTTTAGGCGATTTCGGAAATTTTTCAAAGTGTTCGCTGTGATTTAAATCAGCTGATTGTGAGACGAGTTTCCACACATAGTTCAACCAGCCTACCCTATGGCGAAATATGACCCAATGTATCAATCTCTTCTATTTTGTGCTGAAATCTATTACAACTACCCACTACAAAAAATATAACACATTTTTATTATTCAGTATCATCTTTCAATAATATTTATTAATTATATTATTGTTTTTTGTTTTCCTGCCACCAAAATACAAGTATCACAATCGATCTTTACTTAATTAAAACATAATATCGACTTCCTCGAATAAACATGGAATTGTCAAAAGAAAAAAACATATATGGTTTTGTTTACCAAATTTTATACTATTTTTTAAAACATCAATCAATATATAATTCTTTTTAATTCCCCAGGGTTAAGGGTAAGTTCTTTTTGTTATGAGATGGTCAGAAATGGATAATTACTAAGCTTTACAAATACTGAAAAATATTAAATAAATTTGTTTATTTTTCCGTTTAGTATGTAGTTCCAGAATTGTCCGTAAGAGAGCAGCGTGCGTTTGTTTACTTTAGAACATGTGATTAATTTTGACTAGTTTTTGTGTTCTATATAACCATTCGGAATGCGTTTTCTTCGTCAACTATTAAAGTAAATGTTTATATTACCTCTCTTCTTATAGTTCTTACTGGAAGGAAGCCTTTTCTCTAGTGAGGTCCGTCTTGAGTTGTAATTTCATTACCGTCTGGCCCATATTCTATCGTCAACTTGAAACATCATGAAACTAGGCCAAATCATCAGAAGGGTTTTCTTTCACAGTTTATTATAGAGTATAATCCTTTAATTTTGATAAATAAGGTATGATTATATAGAGTTCATATTGCTTTTTAATTTTTTACTAATTTTACACTTCTTTCAAGTTTCAAAAAAGATATTTTAATAGAATTGTGTTAGCATCATTTTGTCAACTCGCCAGGTTTTTTCCAAATTTTATTATTAACAATACTTGTTATTCTCGTCACTCTTAGTAACCCAAAATATTTTTATTATACAGGCAGTTTGTAATTATTATAAATTTATATTTTATTTACCGAAAAATAGTTCTTTTAATTCCGGTTTCTTTACCAATTTGGTTTACATAATAGGTTTCTGTTCGTTTTTCTTATGACCTGGTATATAAGTATTTAATATTTTTATTATCTCTAAATGAATTTATATAGTATTTATTCGTCTCTCATAGTATTCCTACACTGCACTACTTCCTGTTGCCATTTCCCTCATATAGTATTATTTTAATTTTTTATTATCCTTTGATATTTAAACTTTTTATGTTTTTTTTTTAAAACGAACCCTGGGTTATCTTATATTATAACACAAATATTTGAAAAAATATAACATTAACTTAGGTATTACAATTGGTTGTCTACACAATATAAATATTACAATAAATTAATAAAAATACAGAATCCGTTAGTAGCATTATAGTCTACTATAATAGTTTTATAATTCCCAAACCTACAGCACAATTCTGTAATAAGTTACCTTCACTTTCACTTTTTACCTCAATGGGTACACTATAACTCACTTGTCACTGTATATCACTCGAATTGTTTACAATGTTTAGTGATACAGATTAATTTTGGAGCTAGTTATAGGTTACCCATTTCTGACCTTTATGTTCTTACATGATTTAATTTATTGGGACCGGGTTATGTAACGTTACAATATTCACCATACACCCCAATACTTTCACCTCACCTCTGAAACATTTCACAAAATATTAGTTAAATCAAACAACTTATCATTTAATTACCAAATTCACAAATCTCGTAAAACCATTTAACTTCAAAAAAAATTTCAATTATATAACTTTTAAATCAATCAAAATATTTTAAACATTTCAAATTGTTTTAATTAAATTAATTACTGAAAAATACAAATTACATAGCTATCAAAACAATTACAATTAGCCAATTACTGTCTTTCAAACTTAATTCTGTTTATTTAACTTGCAAAATATTAATCTTATTATTACAACAATTAATTACCTACATACACTGTTCACTTAACCACAACACATACAATTGAATTCACTACATATTTATTTACAAATCTGATTCATTATTTATTCAGTTACCATATTTCAATGTCCAAATCAGCTAGGTCAAAACCACAACACAAAATATTTATAACTGTCCTTTACTGTTTTCTGGTTTAGCCTCCATCGTCAAAAAGATATCTCACATATTTGTAGACTAAATTATTTTTGTTTACCTTTAGTTTATTATTATTGTTTTCATAAACCATTATTTCTAAGTTCATCATACCATCTATTATTTCATACAACTTGTCGCTATCAGTTAATTTCGTCCAGTCTCCGTCAGTAATTTTTCTAAACACCAAATCAATTATTTTATCATTATTCATAACAGTTTTATTCAAATATTCCTCTCTCTCTGTTTCATAATGCCATTTACTTTCTTAATCTCTCTCAATATCTAACACCTGCACCAACATTTCATAACCTCTATTAATCTCAAAATTTTTTATTTCTCTCTCTCTTTCATTACAACACCTCTCATAACATACTGAACTCTCCCATTCCATGCAGAGGGCAATACCACAAAATTATTTAAATACCATCTGGCCCTACCAGATAAACACAAAAAACTTATATGACCTTCTGAAGAACTCTCGTCTTCTACAAAAATTATTGAGGAACTCTTGTCCCCCATCAACACTTGTGAATTCTCTGCTTCACATTTAACCCCATAAAAATTTGCCCCCTGTTTCATACCCGCAATATAACTCTCTTTCCACTCATTATTTAACTCACCAACATTAATTACTACGCCTTTACAATCTATTACTTTCTCTCTCTCACTCACTATCTCTATCTCACCGCTATCCAATACTTCATTATTATTATTTAACATTATTACATCACTGAAATTAATTATATTAACATCACCACTTACCTCAGAATTGTAATCACCATCATTATTTTCACTAGTTAACCCTACTTCTCCCACTATTTTGTCACTGTTATTTATTAACTCATTATCTTTATCACTCACCTGGTTAATTATTTCTTCCCTATCATTGAAAACATTATTACCACTTACCTGTTTTACTTCAACTTCTATACTTTCTTTTAATTGACATCTATCTCCTCCACACTTTTCGTCTTGTTTATTAAGAGCATTTTTGACTTTATTGAGACCCTCATCCATTATTTCCTTTGTTTTGTCTAATTCTATGTGTAACTCATCAAAACCCTTATTCATATTATCAAAATGTTTGTTCATCATTTCCTCCCTCTCATCAAACCGTTTATTAATATTATCATATATTGTTTTCAAAAGATTCATTACATCCTCCAATGAACGCTCCTTTTTTTTACTACCCCCACACTATCGTCATCATTATCACTAGGCCTATTTACTGCCTTATTTTCTATTACTATTACTTCGGCTATCTTACCTTTATCATTGGTCATCTCACTATGTTTGTTGATTTCTGCAAATATTCCTTCTTCTTGTTCTTCCATTCGTGTTAACCTATCGTCTAAATTACCCCATTCCTCGTCTGTCATCTCACCCACAACACCTCGAAATTCACTCTCCCAGTCATCCCACGCAAAATCAATATCATTATCTTGGATTTTTGACATGTTTAAAGTTCGTTTGTATAACACTTTTTATATACAAAACCACTATTTTTCTATAATCACACACCTAACACGACTGTGAATCACAACACAGACATAACCTACTCACACTTACGTAAATATGTACGATAAATATTTTTTACAAATTCGTCATTACCACATCCTATTTTCTGTGCATTAAAATAGGTCTATCCCGTATAAATAAAATTAAACGAAAATCCTGGCAGCGAGAGCCATTTGTGACAATAAAAGAGGTCGAAATATATAAATAAATAAAACACACTGCAAGAACTTACCTGTACGCATATTCAACTACTTACCGTATTAAATTTCTCTCAGAAGACCAAGGTCGCCACGATTATTTTTTATAGGCTAAAATATCGAAAACCTTTATACTCCACTTTAAATAAAAAGGACAATATAGCTATCTGACCACACCCAATTAATAATTCAGAAATATCCCGGAACGTTAGACGAATCTTGCAGCACAGAAATGAGAAAATGGTAATGACGAAATAACTTAGACTAACACATAATTACAGTGAATCAAATAGTTTTAATTACTGTTACGACGGACCAAAATCATTATGACAAGAACATGAGAAAAACAAATTCTGAAATAGGTTTATATATGCCTTACATTTAGATATTTCTTACCCTATACAGGTCAGCCCAGCTGCTCACACACACATTCACACGATTTAGAACCCTTTATTTGAAACACCCCATTTTACTTTAAAACTGTATATAGCTCGAGACACCGCCCGGGTACACGTTTCTTCGTTCGTCAGTTCACGTCACTTTGAATAATTTGCCCGCAGTTCACTGCACTTCTCCCGTATAACCTCCTTATTTCCTTGGGTCCCGGTCGGTAGTAAGTCGGTATTACACTGAGTTATTCATATTTAGAAAGTTTAGACCGACCGGGGCCCGCGGCTCACTAATTACGTCTGTACGCTGTTGTAAGCTCTCGTGGACTCTTAACGTGAACTGTTAACGTCTATATCAAGCGGGCGGAAGTTCTTGTTCACTTCCAACGGATTTCGTCGTCGTTCACAGTTGAGTTGTTGTGGCTTATTAGCTAAGCACATACTACATAGTGATTCTTTCTGTAGTGAGTGCCGACGATATCTAGGCACTGCTAGTTTGACGTCACGAAAAAGGTGGTCCTTAAATCTTTCGTATCCGGCCTCATGGTAAATGAAACTGCAACGATTCCCCTCTAGGCCATTTTGAGTTTTCTGAAGGAGCGTCACTCCAGCGCGCACACCTGTGTCGCGCGTGCGTGCGCCGTCACATTCACGCACAGTTCTGAGAAAACTTAGGGTGGTACATACTTCAACAGATTTCACAACGGAATACTGCGTCTTGCCTTTGTTCTGAAACTGTTTCAGTCAACACGTGGTCGGTTACAATGGAATTAAAATTTGCACAATATTTTTATGAAACCCCGAAAACTGAAATAAAATAAAATAAAAATACCCAGAAATGCAATAAATAAAATTACCCAATTTTGACACGTTACAAAAGTTTTATTATTGTGATTACTGCAATAAAAAGCCAGCAGGACACATACACAATTCGCGTTATTTCTGGCCTCAATCATTATTTATATGTCATGTGTACTATGTTATCGGCAACAAAGTAGTTACTTGTTAAAATTCCTTCCTGGGCTGTTTGGCGTAGTCTACAAAACTAGACGTTTAGGCAGTGCTATCGAGTGCGCTAACATGAGGTGGTATTCGTCAGTGACTACAGTACTGTGGTTAAGGGTGAAGCAAAAAGTAGTTTTTATTGAAATATTTCATTTCGAAAATGATTTTAAATGTAAATCTTAGAACATGGAAGTCATGTATGGCTCTCCATACCGATTTTTATAAATTAAAATGGTAGTTGATGATGGAGGAGGTAAATTTTTATAAGTTTTATATGTGTACTACATCAAAGAAGTAGTTTCTATGGAAACATTTCATTTCACTTTAACAAAATTCTATATTTTTCATTTTAATTTAAATCACGTATGAGTGAAAATATATTTTTAGATCCATGTTTTTCGGTATCCAAGCCACTTATAGTATATAATTAGTAAAATAGTTTACCTTTTTCTTGTCCGTCTGGTGGCCTTTTCTCTATATTTCAATCGACGCGTTTCAGGGCATATGCCCCATCATCAGGATATCCCTTGTTAAAGTTCGTCGATGGTTAAAACATTAAAATCACTGCACACACAATTCCACACACAACAATAAATATAATACAAACATAAAAACACATAAAATGCCCAGATTTTAGACACACGCGATACCGGTGGTGCGCACCACGACATGCTATAGTCGACTGCAGTGTTCATGTTGTTATATGTCGTGCACTATGGACCTTGTTCTGTAATCTTATCGCTGTGTCGTATAATAGATTGGACTGGAAATACAGCTGATCGTTAAGGATGACTTCTTCTGTTTTTTTATTTTTGTAAGCTTTATATATTTCGTATTCTTCGATAGCATTCATATAATTACCTTTTTTGCATATGTGGAGGGGTTGAAAGTTCGTTGTGAAATCAGTATAACTATGGTTGTTGTCCATCAGATGGCGCGCGTAATTTGACACTGTTTTAATAAATTCTTTTCTAGGTAAATGTTCTTTGAATCGTCTTTTAAAAGGTCTACCAGTTTGGCCAATGTAAAAGCTGTCGCAGTCATTGCATATTATCTTATAAACGCCTGTCCTGTCTTCAATTGATTTTGAATGTTTAGGTAAGAGTATCTTATTAATGTTATTATTAGTTCGGTAAGCCATTTTTATATTTATCCCACCGAATACTTTGTCTAAAATTTTGGGTAGGGTGTTACCATATTCTGATGCTATATACCTAATTTTATTTCTATTATTTTCTTGTAATTCTATGTTGTTTTTCTTCTTTCTGTGTTTCTTGACTAAATTATCTACGATTGATCTTTTATAACCATTGGCCTTAGCTATGTATTTGATCGTGTTCAGTTCTTCGTGAAAATCTTTGTCTTCTAATGGTATGGAAAGTAACCTATGTATTAAACTATGATAAGCTGCCATTTTCTGAGAAAAGGGATGATGTGATTCAGCATTTATCGTGAGATCCGTGGTTGTCGGTTTTCGGTATATTTGATATTGGAATTTTTCATCTAGTCTTGTAATTGTCAGGTCGAGGAAGTTAAGTTTATTATTTATCTCCGTCTCAAGTGTGAACTGTATGTTTTTATTGACACTATTCATGTATAATTTCATATTTTCTATTTGTCGTATTGTGCCATTAAAAATTATAAACGTATCATCAACATAGCGTGTATATGATATTATTTTCTTGGAAAGTTTATTTACGTCATTGAGCAAATATGTATTCTCATAGTGGTTTAAGTATATGTCAGCCAATAAACCAGATAAAGGTGACCCCATGGCTAGGCCCTTTTTTTGGATGTAATAATTATTATTAAATGTAAAATAATTTTGGTCAAGTATAACTTCCAGTAAATTAATTAAATCATTGATTTCTTCAGAATTACATATTTTGGCGTTAATAAGATTTTCTTTAAGGATAGTGAGAGTTTCTTGAACAGGGACATTCGTATACAAGTCAACAATATCAAAAGATGCTATTTTATAATTAGGTCGTAATTTAATGCTCTTCAATTTGTTAACAAGGTCAATGTTATTTCTTATACTATGGTCATTACTTATCTTTATACTGTTTTTTATTTTCAC
Organism: Magicicada septendecula; assembly: GCA_034769895.1. Lineage (NCBI taxonomy): Eukaryota > Metazoa > Arthropoda > Insecta > Hemiptera > Cicadidae > Magicicada > Magicicada septendecula. Next base: position 414,774,999 of record CM068370.1, read on the forward strand.
TGCAAGTTTTTTGCTGACATTGTAGCTCGGCGCAGTTGTGAAATTTATCAATGGCCTAATCGGTATATTGGTCTTATGGATTTTAGGTAGGCCAACAAATTGTGGTGCTTCTGCGTTAATGGGTTTTAGTGCACGGCGTGTGGCGTTATCAAACAGCCGTGTACATAGATTAATTTTATTATTCAAAACTTTGACGAACTCTGCAGTTGGGTCCGATTGTATCATTAAGATATTATTATTTGATATGAAATCATTAACCTTTGAAGTGTATTCGTCTCTGTCTATTACGACTACGGTATTCCCCTTATCAGCCTTTGTAATCAGTGCATTGTTATCTACCAATTTAGTTTTTATATGTTTCAAGGTTTTATTTTCTTTCAAGTATCTCTGATTAACTTTATATTGCTTTTCATTATTTGTTATAGTTTTTAGGCATTTATTCAAGCTATTATTAATTACGGCACGGGTTTCATTTTGTAAAGTCTGGTTTGGTATTGTTTTAAAACAAGAGGCCGCCATTAAAACAATACCAAACCAGACTTTACAAAATGAAACCCGTGCCGTAATTAATAATAGCTTGAATAAATGCCTAAAAACTATAACAAATAATGAAAAGCAATATAAAGTTAATCAGAGATACTTGAAAGAAAATAAAACCTTGAAACATATAAAAACTAAATTGGTAGATAACAATGCACTGATTACAAAGGCTGATAAGGGGAATACCGTAGTCGTAATAGACAGAGACGAATACACTTCAAAGGTTAATGATTTCATATCAAATAATAATATCTTAATGATACAATCGGACCCAACTGCAGAGTTCGTCAAAGTGTTGAATAATAAAATTAATCTATGTACACGGCTGTTTGATAACGCCACACGCCGTGCACTAAAACCCATTAACGCAGAAGCACCACAATTTGTTGGCCTACCTAAAATCCATAAGACCAATATACCGATTAGGCCATTGATAAATTTCACAACTGCGCCGAGCTACAATGTCAGCAAAAAACTTGCAGTGAAAATAAAAAACAGTATAAAGATAAGTAATAACCATAGTATAAGAAATAACATTGACCTTGTTAACAAATTGAAGAGCATTAAATTACGACCTAATTATAAAATAGCATCTTTTGATATTGTTGACTTGTATACGAATGTCCCTGTTCAAGAAACTCTCACTATCCTTAAAGAAAATCTTATTAACGCCAAAATATGTAATTCTGAAGAAATCAATGATTTAATTAATTTACTGGAAGTTATACTTGACCAAAATTATTTTACATTTAATAATAATTATTACATCCAAAAAAAGGGCCTAGCCATGGGGTCACCTTTATCTGGTTTATTGGCTGACATATACTTAAACCACTATGAGAATACATATTTGCTCAATGACGTAAATAAACTTTCCAAGAAAATAATATCATATACACGCTATGTTGATGATACGTTTATAATTTTTAATGGCACAATACGACAAATAGAAAATATGAAATTATACATGAATAGTGTCAATAAAAACATACAGTTCACACTTGAGACGGAGATAAATAATAAACTTAACTTCCTCGACCTGACAATTACAAGACTAGATGAAAAATTCCAATATCAAATATACCGAAAACCGACAACCACGGATCTCACGATAAATGCTGAATCACATCATCCCTTTTCTCAGAAAATGGCAGCTTATCATAGTTTAATACATAGGTTACTTTCCATACCATTAGAAGACAAAGATTTTCACGAAGAACTGAACACGATCAAATACATAGCTAAGGCCAATGGTTATAAAAGATCAATCGTAGATAATTTAGTCAAGAAACACAGAAAGAAGAAAAACAACATAGAATTACAAGAAAATAATAGAAATAAAATTAGGTATATAGCATCAGAATATGGTAACACCCTACCCAAAATTTTAGACAAAGTATTCGGTGGGATAAATATAAAAATGGCTTACCGAACTAATAATAACATTAATAAGATACTCTTACCTAAACATTCAAAATCAATTGAAGACAGGACAGGCGTTTATAAGATAATATGCAATGACTGCGACAGCTTTTACATTGGCCAAACTGGTAGACCTTTTAAAAGACGATTCAAAGAACATTTACCTAGAAAAGAATTTATTAAAACAGTGTCAAATTACGCGCGCCATCTGATGGACAACAACCATAGTTATACTGATTTCACAACGAACTTTCAACCCCTCCACATATGCAAAAAAGGTAATTATATGAATGCTATCGAAGAATACGAAATATATAAAGCTTACAAAAATAAAAAAACAGAAGAAGTCATCCTTAACGATCAGCTGTATTTCCAGTCCAATCTATTATACGACACAGCGATAAGATTACAGAACAAGGTCCATAGTGCACGACATATAACAACATGAACACTGCAGTCGACTATAGCATGTCGTGGTGCGCACCACCGGTATCGCGTGTGTCTAAAATCTGGGCATTTTATGTGTTTTTATGTTTGTATTATATTTATTGTTGTGTGTGGAATTGTGTGTGCAGTGATTTTAATGTTTTAACCATCGACGAACTTTAACAAGGGATATCCTGATGATGGGGCATATGCCCTGAAACGCGTCGATTGAAATATAGAGAAAAGGCCACCAGACGGACAAGAAAAAGGTAAACTATTTTACTAATTATATGAAAATATATCGTTCCTGGAGGGCAAGCATATCTCAATTATGTAATGTTTACTTGTCCAAAGTTTTATTATTGTGATTACCGCAATAAAAAGGCCGGCAGGACACACACATACAAAATTCGCATTATTTCTGGCCTCACTCATGTTTATTTTTTTATGTTTGCATGCTTTTTAAATGGAAAGTGCCGAAACCCACACCAACACAACGCGTGCAAGCCGAAAAGATGGACATCGATTTGCTTTCTGTGGATCGCTGGGCAGTGTTGTATTAAAGCAATTAATTCAATCTGTGTACTTATTTCTATTATGATATGAGAATTATAAACTAATATGTGCATTGTGCATGTGTGTATGTATGAAAAATATGTAAATATTTTTCTTCTTTGGAAAATTGTTTGCCCCTCCTTGAAAATATTTTGACCTCCCTGATGGCTAGTTATTTACTAGCCTGTGTGGAATATAGCGTTATGAGATGGATCAGAATGGTGGGTGTTAAACAGGAGACAAACGTATTAAGGAAGAATATTTTGCTGAGAAATTTATAATTATACGGGTGAACAGAATAGTCGTTCAGGAAATCAGAAGACAAATGGAAAGAAAGAAATCAAGACTCGGTTTTAAAAAAGAAAAATGACTAGTATAGTATTGACAGGAAATACTTTGATAACACTATAGATATCCCTCGGCCCCTCGCAGTGAGAGTCCAATTTCATTACAGGAATCAGATCGCAGCTACCTTTAGCTAGCTCTTTGTTCGACCTACAGACATTTTATCCAATAGGACAGTCCTTCCTCACAAAAGTTGAGGATAGTCTTAATCCACTTGACATGGTGGTACCATTTTAGCTGATACGTAATTTCTTCAGAACTCAAGCATCCACTTATTTAATTAATGTCTAAATGATTTTAAATATAAATTTTAGGACATGGAAGTCATGTATGGTTCTCCATACCGATTTTTTAAATTTGATACAGGTTAAAATGGTTATATCAAGGCAGGAGAAAGTTTTTATCATTGAATACAATGTTTGGTCGTATGGAGTTGGATGCTCAAATGGACCAAGTTAGCTATACAGCATTTCATGAATTGTTTAAAAAAACACCAACAAGTAACATGAGTATCCCATTATTCATTGAAAATTCATTTTTCAGAAGACATTTTCACACAGTGCAAAGTCTGCATTGAGTGAACAGTTCCTTCAGCAGGTGTAATATCCAAAAAAGTCTCCAGAAAACACTTTTGAAATTGAACCTTTTCCTGACCTCTACAAAAAAAATGTTCAAGCAAGTTGGTGTTTTCATACGCAATAGGGCCACTTACCATACAATGAGGGATTTGCTAAATTTTCTTCATAAGAATTTCAGGAACCTTGTAATTTTCCATGGATCAGTCTTACTGCATCCTTGTTACTCATCTGAGATGGTATGCTAAAGCAAGCCATTTTGAAGCGTGCCTGCAGACAACCATTGGTAAATTAGTGAAAAGACTGTGACGTGCATAAAACACCTTTATTTGGGACATGTTTGAGATGTATGAGCATTAAAAGCAGTGGCGAAGCGTGACAAAATAATTTGGGTAGACATAAAAATACCAGCCAAAAGCAACCTCGCACTATGGTAAATAGAGTTAATACTACTTCTATCAGATAATAGGTATGTGACTGTCTGAAACACACGCATTTCGTTATATAATTTGGCCTAAATATCAAGGAAAAGCTTACGTACTGTTATTGGTGTCCTTTATAAATCTTAATTAGAAAAATATAAATTTTATTCACATTTTTTAATGGTGACAAATCCGGATTACTGTAGGCATTACACAAACTTTCATATTTTTTGTAAAAGAGTTTTACACGCCATGTCTCATGTTTTCTTAGTTTTAGCTATGGAATCAGCTCCCGAGAGATTGCCATGCAATTTTGAATCACTCTGTGTATGTTCTTTTATAAAAGACTCTTCCGCTGCCAATAAATTTTAAGTTTCTGAATAATTACCCTTATTAAGAGATTGCTCATTTTCCTTATGACCCCTAAAAGCTAACTCTTTCTTCCCTAAATAACAAACATCTATCAAACGGCCTACTATCCTTAGATTTCGGGCCACATATTCATTGTGCTGTACTGCCTTTACCTTTCACTCTAAACGTAACGTACTGATTTCGTATTTTAACAAAAATTCTAGTGAATCAAAGTTGTCAGAGTTTATAACAAATACTTCTGTGGTAGAACTGGCACTAACAGTATTCATTTTGCTCATTTAAACAAAGAAAACAGTATGTTTAAAGCACTTAAAACAATGTATTATTAAATAATTAGTATGTAAATGATTACACACTTCTTAGTCTACAACACTACATACAAAATTAATTAAAAATAATTTGTAAACTCAACAAAAACAAATCTACGCGAGCACAATGAAACAAACACAGGTGGCCAGGTGAGAATTCTGTGCTCTTTAGTGTGGGGGGATACATGTCTTCTGATGTGATGTACGGGACGTATTTTTATGCTGCGCGTGCAGGTCTCCTCTCATTGTCGTCCACCGAAGTCCTCCTTACCTCCAGCCTTGTTAAAAAGACATTTCAAGTAATGTCTACCCTGACACTCACCGTACAATTGCAAGGTTCCATGGCTCATACTCGCGTTATATTTAACTGCTTAAGTTATTTTTGTATCCTTTCTTAGTAACTTACACAACTTAATTCATAAATAAAAATTAATTATTTTATAGATAAATTATTTGGGGAGACACTGTCTACCTTGTCTCTCCTGACGCTTTGCCACTGATTACAAGCACTGCCTCAATCAAACCAGCCAAAAGAAAATCCCAAAAAAAATTAAAAAATGAAAGACAACTGACATCCATATATTGGCAGATTTGTGTAATGTTTGTATTATTCATGTCAAATAAGTAAAAATTTGCTGTCTGATTTACTTACTGTTTCATTTGGCACATACTGTTCTCCAGTTACACATTACTATCCTCCATTTCCATATATGATGAATCAATTAGGAAATAATTAATTTAATAATAATAATATTATGTACTGTAATCATAATGGCTTCTTTTTTTACCACTGAATACAGTATTTAGGAATTAGGCAGTGTAAGTTACTTGCCTATGTGAGTCAATTAGCGTTCATGAAAAGCTATGCTTTAGCCACCCACTGTTACCCCAAGTTCTCAAATCCACAGGCTGAAAAGCATTAATTTTATGGTGACCAGGAATCAAACTCGGGACCTCTCGACTTCATAGCCAGGTACCATACTGGTACTGGTACTGGTCTAACTGAGCCCCAAATAATTGACTTGGGTAAATATTTCTCATCAACATTAGAAAAAAAATTGCTAATTTGTGATTGTTGATCTGTTAAGCTTTTCTTATTTCATCTCTTCACTTATTTTAATTCTTAAATTCACTGTTAACATTAATATTTGCTGGTAGTAGTAGCCAAACTGATGTAAGTATAAAAAATGCTAACTGTAGCAAGTTATAAAAAGTGATAAAGTGGTTATTAGGAATAGGAGCATTAGAGAAATAATACAAGTCTGTTTATGGTTTACTTTATTTACAACATGTTAATGACGATTATTATATATTTAGTACAGTACAAAAGTGTGCCAAAATAGAAAACGACATATAACAATCATATTATTACTTAACTAAATTATGGATTTGTACTCACACAAATGGAGAAACAGACACCTGCAACCTGAAGCATTGTAACAAGACACATTTGGTGATATTACTATTATGTATTGTATATGTACACTGATACTATATGTGATTCTGTAGTATATGTACATTATGTTTAATAGTACTTTTTGTCTGTTAAAACTTTTTTTTTTATAAATCATAAGTCACATTAAAATTGTACAAGTCACAGCCGTGAGTCTGTTTCAAAAGTTCTTCTAAATTCAATAAACAATAATTATCTTCATTGTCATCTTCCTTCTTCAACAGTGTTCTCCTACTTCTTCTTGTAACCCTACTTTTACACGATTCACTTTCTTCTTCACAATTATTCGTATACTCTGTTGAGGACAAACAAAACTATCTGATATTAACAAACCAATAATGTCTGAGTTGTTGGTATAATATATTTACTAAGGTAACTAATTATCTCAAAAATTCGTATAACATAAAATTTCTTAAATCTGGCTCATAAAAATATACAAAAATAAAACCTTTTCCATTAGGTTTGTACATTAAAGTGGTAACACAAAATTAAATTAAATTAATACTTTTTTATACATATACACGAATGTGCATAAGCACATAACACAACACACAAACACACTCAGATTCATGAAGAATTTATATAAGTTATTAATTAAGATATTCCTTAACCATTATAAAATGAACCATACGTACAGTAGTATTATTAATCATTTATCTAAATAATGAAAATTATCTCTATGTATGTAGTAAATTTATATATAATGACCCATCTGACATCTTGGATAATCGGTGCGTATGTAATTCTGATGATGATAATTTACTGGAGGCGTCAGTATCCCATTTAAAGGTTCTGCAACAAATGAAGTCAAATAAAAATTTATAATTTACTCAGTAACCATGATAACAGTAAACAGTAGTTGTTAGTTCCTTATTCAATCACCACATTAAAACTTTCAACATTTATTTTAGTGAGTGTCAAAGATCAAAATTATCGACTTAATTTTGGTATTGTTGGCAAACTGGTATTGCTTAATTTTGGTACTGTCAAATTGGTTTTGACAGAAACCTCTTGGCAAAAAGTGCAGAGAGAACTATTCAGAAAAACTATAAAGCTGTCACAAAAACTCCATTATTTAACTGCAAAACTTCATTTTAACTACACCAAATATCTAGCCTATGTTAACCAAGTTGAATAGAGCATAAAGGTAGGTGTGATATTTTACTTTTGACGTGACTTAAAAGTGATACCAAAGTTATTTGCAGACTTAAAATACCAGGCTTATAATGAAACTGAAGCTTCAACAGGAATATTAATTCATATTCAATTATTTATAAAAATAAAAAAAATAATAGGAAGACAAATTATTTGTAAAACAGTTCCAATTTTTTTTTTCAATTTCACTTTTTCATTAGTTGTCAATTTAAGATGGAAGGTCAGTGTTAATCTGAAGGTGTGCTTTATTTTTGCATTCTTTAATCAAGCTGATTTTTTTTTTACAAATGTGTTTTGTGATTAAATTTTAATAGGGACAAGAAAAATATGGTAGTTTTTAGTAATTGTGTGCTATGATTAATTAACCTTTGACAAAGAAAACAGTGATACCAGTTCTGCAACAGATCTTGGGTTGACCCCTAAGCATGGATACAGTTTGTGTTATTACTACAAGAAATGTGTATGTAAGAATTGCCTAAAACATTGAAATCTCATATTTTAGTACCTGAAAATAATGTTTTAGGCAATTCTTAGGTACACATTTCTTGCATAAAACAAAGAGAAATTTAAACAAACACTTGTGAAAAAACTCTGTTTAAAATCTATCTGTACAATAATAATAAATATTGACGTTCAGTACAAAGAACGTGTTTTTAAATTTGTTATAAGAATGCTGACTTTTTTATACTAACAAATAAAACAAACTGATCAGTTTCTGGGCTAGTGTGATTACAACAATAGTAACCCAATATTTTTAATCATGTAACATTTGAACTGTTTAAACATCAACAATTACACGTTAATTATACCATACTGTTTCCATACGAGAAATAAATGTTTTACTCATTAGTTTTTTTTCAACACACTTTAATTAGAACAAAATTACACAAGAATCTGTTACTAACTGACCTGTAAATTAGCTTGCTGATATATTTATCAGAAGAAGAGAGAATTGTACAACAGTGACTATAGTACACAATATGAAGATAAGAGGTTTGTGGAAATAACAAACATTATCAAACTAATAATGAAGAAACTGTATACATTTTACTGTATAATTATGTTGTATAGTGATATTTTGAGTAAGATGTTAGTGTGTGTGTATTTTTACTGAAAACTGTCACAGTGCTGTAATAATCTCTTGACAGTTTCTTAATGGAACAATGCCAAGCATAGGGACAGCATTATACTTGTAAAAATTGGTCAGAAATGATTATGTTTTCATTAGATTATAATGAATTATTTGTAACTTGTTCTTGTAAATAGAAATTTTCACTGACACTATGACATTTTTCAAATGTGTAATCCATATCTGGTTTACGGCCACTATATAAACAAGCGATTAGCCAGTCATCTAACCATTCTAATCCATGCATTTTTTATAATCTCACTAATAGTACAACGTATTGGTTTTGTTTGTTTTTACTGTAGTGTTTTCTCATCATATATCATACCTAATTGCTTTGGTTTATTTATACCCCAATTGCTTTGCTTAAACCCCCACTGCATTGCTGCAATGCACACCCCACTTAGAGTACTGGGTGCAAACTCACATTATCTAATTTTTGCAATATTGAGTAATGCATATCACCGTGTTCGTCTTGTAAAGGCAAATTGACCTATAATAGTATTTTGGCCCAAAAGTAATATTTTAAGGCTTTAAACGAATGTTGAAAATCACGTTCTGAAAAAAAGTCACATTATCCAACGGCTGTTTTGCAGCCTAACTCACAGTGTCCAATTCAACCAATCAGGTTTAACACCCAAAGCATCATGGGCTTGCCTGCACCAACTGTTGCTTATTGACATTGTGTTTGCTTAGAATAACCTCACTGCTTCTAACTTTTGTTAGTTTTTAGTGTTTTATTGCAAAATTAATTATCAGTAGTGGCTTGTTCAAAAAGATTGTGGAACAAGATTGTCAACTATCAACTGGACTTACAAGGAAAAAGAAAATAACTTCTGAAATATTAAGGAACATCCAACAGTAGTACAAGTGGGTAAAGACTGTCAAGTTTTCGACTGGAAACTAGAAAAAGGTACTTATATGAAGCGACCAGCTCAATTTCACTTTCAGCTCGGCACATGCAGGAGAATGGTTTTGAAAAAAAAAAAAACAAGAAAGGAATGTAATTGTTAGAGGAGAAAACACTTACTTTAGAGTATACAAGTCCCTAACAAAGCAAGAAATGTTATCCGAAAATCAAACACAACAACAAAACAAGCAACGAAGGATGATGTAGATACTTTGCTGCAGAAGCATTATGGTGAGCAGTGGAGAGAGAATGAAAGTTTGCTTTTTTACAAAAACATCATGGATGGGCCTACTGATCATAATGAAGGTGAAGAAGAACAAACTTGTGAACCTAGGCTATTGAAGAAGCACCCTACACCAATGTTTAAAGTTTATTTTAATTATTTTGTTACCCTAAATATTTTGATAATCTACGATTTTTAACTATATTTCTATTAGTTTTATCTCAAATGCAAAATATAATACAAGCTTTTTTTTATCTAACTGTAATTAAAGGTTGCCTACAATATTAACTTTGATTTTTACTGTGTTCATTTTTCTTGGTTCTTATTGTTTTTGTTTGAGATAAACACTTTTGGTTCATAACTAACATTCTGCATGGCAGTTTGCTGCAAAACTCACACTGCCCATAATTTAAACTCAGTTTCTAGCTTTATCTCATCTACTAAGAGTTTGGGGATGTATTTAAGTAGTTCATATGGCAACTAAGTTATCATGAAAAAAATATTGTACCAATATCTCATGTGTGTCAAGAGAAATAAGTTTTTTGCGTTTTTCCGAAAGTATGGAAAAGTGGAGAGCGTGAGTTTTGCATCTACACCCCTATTTAACATATAGTATAACAATGTAAAACTCAATTCGGTATTATATATAAATGAATTGAATAAACTGATATATATCCCACAACTTGCAGTATATGAATAAACTAAAGAAACCCATATCCTATGTAAAAATTAACAAACGGTTGTCTGACCATCAGAATCATGTTGCACGAGGCTTAATAAAGGCTTATAGACAGAAAAGTGGAATCAAGTGAATCTGATGTTTTAAACATTCTCAGAACTGTTTCACTTCAGAAGTTATTACTGACAATATACATACCGTGAAATAAAAACTGAAATCCCAGTGATGTTAACACCCTAGCATGTTGGGTTCACAATATCATATAGAGAAACCTGTTTGTTCTATTCAATGCATATCATTAGCAGTGACTAACTGAAAACATATTGGCATTTTGATTCTTAAACATGGTATAAAATCAAATATTTTCTTCTTGCTCTGCCATTTGGGGAAAACTCTCAAAAATTCCATCTCCCTATTTTTTAATTAATCATTCAACAGTCATTGAAATTAATCTAGCATACCGGTCTGTAATTTCATACAGTATTCAGAAAAGTAAAAGGCATGTTTTTAGCAAGTTAATAAATATAAAATTTAAAAAAAGTTAATAAATATTTCAGTGAGTTGCAAATAAAACTGACGCCTATATATTTCCTCAGTTCCTTGATTACTAAACTTTCATGTAATAATTGTTCGTTAGTTTATTTATTTCTTTTGCAGCATTTATTTCGTTTAAAAATTAATAGAATTAAAAAAAAATTAATTGAAAAAAAAGATATTAGAATCAAGACGGAAACAATTATGTAAACAAACATGCATTAGCTAGTGTCTATAAAAAAAGTTATTATTTTCTGTCTTCACTGGAGTGCTTATTACTGGGTCAATGCTAACCAGATTACACAATGTTACTGGTTAACTACTATACGGGTACAAAATGCAACAAATAATAATGAGATCTGACCTTTACTAATAATTTCAGTAAATATCACCACATAGTTAATATAAGTGTGCCAAATATAATTGAAAACTTCCTTGAATGAGAACGCCAAATTATTTAAACTGAATAAATTATAATACTCAGTATGAGTAGAATTATTTTAATAGATTTCTTCCATCAGTTCTCCAAACCACACAGTCATTATACTATATGAATCATTTTGGCAGATACACATTTCCCAAGTAACTGCCAGCCAAGTAATACCGCACAGTGAATAAACCGGTAGTTTGGTTGGTAAAAACCCGTGACACTATTTTGTACTCCTAGATCTATATAAAATGTAGTAGCAACACATATGATTATTAACGTTTAGGAAAGCTTAAGTAATCAGGAACAGATTACACTCTTAATTACACACATTAACAAATGTGATACAAAGTAGCAAAACTCTGAAGAGTATCTCTACTTATATATGCATAGTTACATTATCCAAACATTAAACAACCAAATTAAACGAACTACCTGACAACCAACATAACATAAGGTTTCCAACATACAATTTATAGATTTTTCGCATAAAAACAAACTACATAAGTGTTCAGACCACTTAACACCCACCCATACACAGAGCACAATACTTTTAATTAGCTATTCACTTTATGAAAAGTACGGATCTCTGCACTCATGACTCACAATTTTATTTATTTATTAGTTTTGGATATTACTATTTCCAAGATTTTTAGGGACAAATTACTTATGTTTTAATATAAATATATTGTAAGGTCGTAAAGTTCTACAGTTATTGTGTAATTTATATGTTTATAAATTATGATTGTCTTTAATACCAGTAGTGAGTGAAACATGTTAAAAATAACTTTTAATAATTACATAGTTGAACATCCCTCAATCTGTTTTTAGTTATAATATATTTTACTATGCTATATGTTGACTGCTATATGTATAAACGTTTTCTGTACCAATCTAATATCTAATTGTTAATTATTGCTTTTATAATTAATTAAAAATATCATTACATATAGCAATTTAAATTGTAATAGTGTATAAATTAAGTTCTATGATATTATAATTTTCTCGTTTTCTTAAAGAAAACATTTGAAGATGTAAACAAATTATCTACACAATGATACATTCATACCCACGCACACGGGTGTGGGCACACACATGCACGCACACTCACATACATGAACACGTTCACCCAAATAATTGTTCTGTTGTGTTTGACATTTCTTTTGTATTCATACACAGGTCCTGATGATAACAATAAACATTGTCGAAACGTCGACACAAATAAGTTAAAATTTGTGTTATTTCTGACCGATCCTCACTAACCCTTCACTGAAAAATTCATTGATTGACGGTCACTACGAATTTAAGGATTTAATATAAATATACTTTTTTGTATTTTTATTTGGTATTCAATACCTTCAAAAAATAAACTTATAATTTTTTGCCGAGTAACGGAGAGTTGAATAATTTTAAGATTATGACTAAATGGTCCATAAACAATTATTTTCATTAAAACTTGTTAATTAATTCACCTAAAGTGAAAAAGTTTGGAGACCCCTGTACTAAAGTATATAACTTCTGTACAAATTGTATTGATAAATGAATAAATTATTGTGTTATGTCAACATTCCACTGTTACATAAATGTGTAACATCAGCATGTCGTTACTATTACCATTACTTACTACTTTTATGTAAACCTATATGACAAGCTTTACAATGTTCATGATAAATAAAAAGATAACATTTGCATTTCATGTGTGTATTAGCAAAGCATACGCACAATACTTATGTGCAGATTAACATATTGTATACAGTAATTTGACTAATTTGTTTTATACTATGCTATGAAAAAACTAATACTTGATAACATTTTTAAAATGTTTCTTATAGTATTTATGAAAAGTATGAAAATAAATAATCATTTATTACAATGAATTATTTATATAATTTAACTTTCATATCCTTTAGCATATTATTTAATTTTCCATACGTATCCTAATGTATGGAATGTATTCACACTCATTAAAAAAACAATATTACTGTCATTTTCAACAAAACTACTCAATGAATACTAATTAAAAATTACACCCACACACAAAAGTAATATTAATGACTTTCTTCTGCAAGTACAAAATTGATTTATCTAACATATGTTTCACAGAATTATATCTGCATCATTAAACTACAGAATGTTAATCAAAACACGCTTCTATCTACTTGCAGATGAAATTTGTTAATATTATTTTTGTCATTTTTGTCAATGATAACTTATACGTAGTTGCAAGACACTTAGGAAGTTGGACTTAGAGTTTGGAAAAATAAGATTTATATTTTGCAATTTGTATTTATAAACTAATTGTTTACAAATTATAAGTAGTTTATATTTATGAAACTATCAGTATATTACTGCACATGTTAATTTTCTTGGATGCCCATTCTGATGGATGAAGTCACATCTGTGAATACTACGAAGATTTTTTGTATGTACCTAACAAACGGCCATCTACAGCACAAAGTAGTGCATGCACGCACGCACAGAATCGTGAATGAGTGAGAGGAAAAGCAATGAATGCATAATATGTATTCATAACAATGACATCAACAGCAATGATTCTCAAGGTAATTTAAATATCCATGTGTTTCCCTATGTTTGTTCACAAAATTCTGAATTACAAAACTCATATTTATAACAATAACAATAAAAATGTTGTAAATGAATATTTTTAGCAACATAAAAAGGAGTAAAGGAAGCACATAATGTTATTATAAGACTACAAACACATGTCCATCTATGATTTCTATTTTAAAATCTAAACTTTAAAATTCAATAATAGTTTAACAAGTGGTTGTTTCATATTTCTTGCTGTTTAACTCAAAATTTTGATAAATTACCGAAACTTTATTGTTAGGCCTATTCTCAAATGTATCAGATTCAAAACAATTCGATTTTTAAGACAACAAATAATTTATGTTCATAACTTCAATTCATTTAGTTTAAAAGACACATATTAAACATCTATAAATTTATGTATAGAGAATTGTAAAACGGATTATAAATTATCAAAAATTAATGTTCTTGAGACGAGTTAAGAAAAAAAATTATTCAGTTGAACAGCAGGCAACAATATTGAACAATTAAAATTTAATTTTTGGTGTGCAAATTGAGGTGGATTAATAATAAGCATAAAATACGTGAACATGCTTTTCTCATAATCAAAACCAGTTCAAATTACAACTGGACTTCTGTTGTTATGGTGTTAAACAACACATTCTTGCATCAACAGCATAAAAGTACATTATGCACTTCCTTATGTCTGTTTACTTGAAACGCCTTCCATATAATCATGAGTAGCCAGTGTTACAGTCAAGTAAAAATCAATTATAAATGAAACATCACATTGTTGAATTTGTGTACATTATTAGCCAACACAGTGGTGGTGGTAGCATTTGCTATGTTGGTAGGTGGTCAAGCTAGAGCGGGGTGGGAGGTGAACAGCTGGCGTGCAGCCAATAATGTCAACCTGACTGCACACTTCCTCTTAGGAAGCCAAATGGGTTAATGGTATGCTTTGGTTACCTATACATAACTCAAACACATGGTTTCAGTCGACCTACTTTAAAATTATAGGCCTCATTTGTAGGTGTGTATGTGTGGTTTGGTTTTTTTTAACTCGTTTCCGCTTGAATACACACATTTTAAACCTGTTACTGTCATATATAAATAAAAGTTTCGTATACTTAGGAGCTATAATTTTAATAATCTTCTTGTTAATAAACAAAATTTTAATGGAAATTTACAACACGTTAAAAGACAGCTGGATTGATTTAATCGTTTGTAAAACTTTCAATTTAAAAACGAATAATTTAAATAGCTATGATACCGTACGTAAAAAAAGTGTTCAACTATTATTTTGTTCGTGTCCTGATAAATATAAATATTTGCCTATAGCATACTAGTTAGACCTAGAGAATAGGCCAATTAACTCCGATGAACAATGCTTGTTTCAATCTTTTTTTATAAAAATATGCGACAAAGTAAACAAAATGTGCAAAACACATTATCTATAAAAATAATAAGGAAAATAGAGACTTCATTCAGTACAGTGTATATTGAATCCTCTCAAATCTTTATAGTGTTTTCATACACACGTTTGTTACACACAAATGCTAAAAACACAAACTATGCTGCAACTTTTATGTTTTTAAAAAGATTAGCATACACATACCTTCATGTCTCATCCTTTTAAAAGTAACTGCTGAAACATCCTGGTAGTTTCTTTTCCTTTTTATAAGATTTATACCGTTATACTGCAATTCAATAGCACCGTTAAACTCAGTCATTTGGATGTCGTTATCTACATTGGGTGTAGTATTTTCAATCGTGTCCATAGCACAATCAAAACTATCATTATTGTGTGTATTCACATGTCGTTGATATCCATAGTAAGCATTTGAAGATACATGGTAGTTTGGCGTTGAAACAGTTTTCGCCTCAGCGCCGTTCACCGTTAACTTTTTATTGTCCACATCCGCGCCTAATTTGTTGTTCTCACTGTAAAACAGCTCACAACTCGCTTTTCTTATGCCCCAACATGAATTATTTTCGTGATTAAAAAGCGACGGCATTTTGAATTAAACACAACGGTATTATTGATTGAACTGCAACAACAGACAACGTACGAGAAAGTGAAAGTAAAAAACAGTACAAACGTGATGAAGTAATAACCGTTACGCCAGTTACGATACACCGGTGGTTTTAAAGTGTAACGTACAGTGGAAGCGTTTAGCGGGCTCTAACAGCAGACGACGAATGAACACAATTGCTGGGATCACGGAAACGATTACACACGGTCATCGTTGTTTTGATTCTTTACGATTAGAAATTATTCGTATTTGTTTACGTAATATTAATTAGCATTATAAACTAATTAAAATGGGTAAATAAATATGTATTTCACTCTTTTTAATGTTATAATAATTGTTTTGTGTTTAACAATCGTAATCCCGTTAAACACGCCAGTACTTTTCCATTACAAATATCGATTTTAATTATGGTTCCGCCACTTTTCAAAATACGTCGATAAAGTTTCACAGGATCGATACCTTCCTTCGCTGTTTAATAATCTGTTATTTTCACAAACAAAGAAGTTGGAAACTAAAAATCATATTTACACTTGTGTAACATCAAGTCGAATGTAGTTCATACGTCAGATTATTTGTAATGCAAATTACTAAAGGATTCTATTTTAATAAAAACGCATGTTTTTAATTAAATATTGTTAAGAATAAGTTAAAGATAGCAAAAATAGCCTATAGTTAACATTTATTTCTTTTATGTTCTGTCCCTTTGTGAAACGTTTACGCAGAGTACAAAGACAAATCAAGGCCAATTCTCACATTGACTGGGAACATAGGGTTGATTCTCAGCATTTAGATTGAGATGATTTAAAATCTATAACTGAACATTTTTCTGTTACTTTTATTCTCAGCTGACACACTTTTATTGTGATTTGATTTGTGCAATGATCAAATTAGCATATACCGTCTCAGATCACGACATGTGTTCTCAGGCGGTAGTGCCCCTACACGTCTAATAATATTGTCAATTTAATTAACAATATTGAGTTTGTGGGTTTATATTGAACGTGTTGGCCAATTATTGATTGCTCTGCGCAGTGATTGTCTAACATTTATGCATGTTTGATTTTAATTGATGGAAAGACTGATAATCAATAATGCATTGCACAATTTTATTCTACATGTATGGAGAGCCCTTGCAGTTACAAATATCACTTTTGCTTTGCAATGAATCAGATCATTTGAATCGAACAGATATATTAAATTTTGGGGTACCCAAATTTTGTTTAAACGTTAATTAATTTTAACGCTATATGCTTTGTTTTTAAATATGTGCTTGCGTTTATTGAGTGGAGGAAAATATTGTATTTCAAATAGAACAGTTTTCAAATTTGGATGACCATACATAACGGAAATGAATTCAATGCCACATTCAATATTCAATGTGATCAAATCAGTTCGATTAATCAACTTAAGTAAGCAGTGTAAAAGCTTCTTAAGTTATAATTTATAATCTGATTTTAGTTTTTATTTATAATTAATTCATAAATTTGACTAGTGTTTGTGTTAATGGGATATCACACTGGAGTTCGTTTTTTGGGCTGTTAAATTGATATTTTGGAATCGGCCGCTAATATTGTATCAGTTATTAAACTGAATGCTATTAAGAATTTAATAAAAAAACAGACAGACAACACATGAAGCTGCAAAATTATAATGAGTTAAAACAGAACGTGATTTACTAAATTTTGACAGAAGCTAATTTAGTTTGCCGAAGGTCAACATAACGTAGGTAACATAACCTTTACGGGGTTTGTTGATACGTGGCTTGTGTTATAAATTTTTCAAACGCATACATGAGTAACCATTTAAGGCCGCAACTATTGCAAATGCTGTTCCGTCGAAAATGGAATTTGACTTAGTAAATTGTTTTCTATATCTCCTATTTACTGCTGTTGTAACACTTGTTATTGTAAGTTATTAAGGTTAACTGTGGTGTTTTTAATTTAGTATTATTATTATTAGCTTTCATCTCTTATCAATTAATGTTTTTAAACCTTATCAGCCATAGCCTTATTTAGAGGTCTGTGAATGTTAGTAAGTTTAATGTGTTACCCTACGTGTCACAGTGGCGTCACGTAAAAAATGTAATATAACCTGTCTCATAACTAATATTTTAATTATAATTTAGAATTTATCATAAATGCATTTAAATTCATTGGAATTACTATGTTAGTGAGGAAGTAAGAAAATAGAAATATTATATTGGGTAAAATTGTCGGAGGTGTAAAAACCAGACAAACACAAGCAGGTGCTAATAATCATTTGATTAAGATAACGAAGTTTTGTTATGATTTAGATAATGTATTAATCAGTAGTAATTTAATCAGGGTAAAATAAAGTAACACGTTTCTTGGTAAGAGAGATGTTATAATCCTGGATACAGTACAGATAGGTTTTATTCAAAAGAAAAAGAAAGAAAAAACAGAATAATAATTTTGGCAATTGTTTACACTAAGTACTCCTATTTTTCTTATGTATCTGCTGCTATTCCTTATGGAGCTGAAACAAAGGGGTAATTAGAAGGGAAAAGAAGGAAATTGTATTACCTAGAGTCATGATTGTTGCAGCATAACACTACTTGTACTTTTAGAAATACAAGTAGTGAGTTGTCTGCTGGTAACAAAACAACTTCAACACTTACTTATTGCCACTATAACTATGCTTGCTAGAAAGGTGGAACTCTCCTCCACCTTTCTTCTTATTAAACACATATTACAATACATCGGATGTAGACAGTTCAATCCAATATGTCGTATATCCGATTCAGTTTTTATATAATATAATATTTTATGGTGTGTGATACTAAAAGTGAAGTTCACGAGTAGTTAATATTTAACTTCAGTAACATCAGTAATCATTAATAGTAATTAGATTTACAGCACTTTCAGGAAAACCATTATCAGTTAGCAGTGACACAGTGGGAAATGAATATATTCATTTAATATGGATTCACAGAATTTGCAGTAATTTGTCTTGTTGATCCTTGAGTTGTACATAAGAGGAATAATAAGAATTTAAAAAATCTAGAAATCACAAGTCAGTTGTAATCATTAATGGTATTATTAACATTAGTAATATTTATTGAATGGCTACAGTATTGATGTGGTTGTCACATTAGATGTGTCACAAGATGTTTAAGTGTCAACAGAATTAGTGTACGTTAAAATTTGAAATACAGATGTTAATCATCGCTGAATTACTTTCCATTTGCTTTAGTAGCTGAAATATTTTTTAAGATTTCATTCGTTGATCGTTGTTGATGGTATTTCAAATTATTTATATGAAAACTTGATAACTTTTTGATGTATAGACCACTGTAAAAGTAATGGAATAACTTGTAGCACTTGTGGTACTTAAATCATCAGGTTGAAAGCAAACATAAAAATATTCTGTATCAAAAAACTATGAAGTTTGAATACCGTAGTGAAGCTATTAACATTTCGTTGCATACAAATAAAAAAATATATACGAATGGTTTGATTGTACAGAGAATAGTTTTTATGAGCATGGAAAATGATTAATTAACAAAGTCTTCAGGTCTTCAATCTGAAAACATAATTGCAATACTTTTTTAAAAATAGTAAAAAGTTTTATGTGTATTCTGTTGTTAAGTGTTTAAACCATATTATATAACCCGATTATCAGTGTGTCCTAACCAGTTTTTGCCATGTCACTGAAAATGTGTTGTAACTAATACTAGGCCCATTGTGTTTTTCAACAAAATTGTGTTGTTCAGTGACCGTATAATGTTTGAGAATATGTGTAGATTCTTCTTGCTTAATGTTCTTAAACATGAACACAAGTAAATGAGAACTTTAGCCAGGTTCAATTTAACGTTGTATCCTGTAGTTTCTACCAACCAAAGATATTATTGTGTGAAACTTTGTTGTATTTAAATTAAATATCAGTTTTATGCATATATATAAGATAGCCTATATATTAGACACTAAATGTTACATAAGCAGCATTCCAAATTGAGGGCTGCTGATTCCGTTATTTTGTGGGCACCAAACTTTTGACTGTCTATTTTGTATCGATGTTATTGCAGTAATAATCAATTAGAATTCTGCAATTGTGTGCTGGATGAATAGATGTGGTTGCAAGTATGAGAAAGGAAGACAAATTATTATTTTTTAAAATCTTTATTTCACCACAATATTACAGTGATGAAACAAAGTGGGGGCCCTCTAGAAATGACCGTGTTGTGGTTTCCCTCACATACGTGAACATAACTAGACCCGCTTGCTGTTTCACAAAAACAAATCAAATCAAATTCTTGATTTACAAAAAAGATTATTAAAATTAAAAACACAAATCCAGCAATCAACATTAAAGAAATACTATGTAATATAATACAGTAATATAAAGGATTACAATATAATATGAAAGAAATAATACAATTCCACAATATTACAAAATTACAATATAATTTTTTTTATTAATTAATTTTTTTATTCAGCAATTTAAAAATTTCTTCAATATTTAAAATTAAAGCAACCATGTTTTCAGAGATTTCAGAAATTCGCCTAGAGTATCCCCAAGACTGACATATGGCATTAGTAAATTAAAGAAACATGGAGCACTACTACTATAAAAGTGCTGATGAACAGTAATTTTGACTGTAGAACAACAGTATGGCTTTTCCATAGATCATAGTGTTTATCTTTAAATTTATAGTTATTATCACTTCTAATATAAAACAGACTAAGAAGTTTAAAAAACATACACAGATACCTTAAGGGAAGAATTCCAAACTTTTGAAACAGTGGCTAAGAGTGTTCAAACTTACGTTTCTTGGAAATAATTCTGATTGGCTTTTGTGATATAGTAACTGGCTTTAATGATGTACTATATATTTCCCACAACTAATTCCATAATTTATTTTAGATCCAACCGATGCATGGTAGATTGTGATAGCAAGTTTTCTGGACAAAAATCTCATGTTAACGATAAATAGTGGTTAAGTCTAACTTTTGCTAAACTTGTGTTGCTACCACTAATACTCACTTACACTTCCATGAGCGCTTTCAATCCTCTCGGCTCATCTTTAGATGGAAACAACCTGAATGGTAACCAAAGGTAACCAACCTTGAAAGCGCTCATGGAAGTGTAAGTGAGTATTAGTGGTAGCAACACAAGTTTAACAAAGAAAAAATCTCATGAGAAGTAGCATGCTAGAATGTACACAACTCTTTCTTCAGTTTACTATTATTACTGTTCTGTGAAAGATTATTGTGGGTTATTAAACCAAGATATTCCATTTGTACAGTCTCCAAGGACCTACAGGATGACCCATGATAGAACAAAGAACATGAAAATTCAAGCTTGTCCCTCAACCTGAAAATCATATATATATTTTTTTCAGTTAGAACCATACAATTTTTACTAACCTAATACTTTAATTTTTTTAAATCAAGCTGAACAGAGTCTGAAGTGAACCTAAAGTGTTGCTGGCATACAACAATACAGTTCGTGGATTTCGTTGTCCGTGACGTGTCCGTTACTTAACTAAATATAATTATTTCACTACCGACTCGGAACACAAATTTTTATGGGTAAAAACGTAAATGTTTTACCTTATAACCTGAACCGGTTTTTGCTTTTCAAAAAGCTTCTTCAGAGGTTGCCGCTGGCAGCACTGTCCGTCTTGTTGTTGGCGACGGAATCGATTTTCAAAAGATCGATGTTGTGTGTGTGTGGGGTGTGATATGTTCGAATAATGCGTGTGATTTGAATTGTGTCTGTTCGTTTAGGATGTCGTTTTTATTTGTGTTCATGTGTTTGTATATTTCTAATTGTTCTAGAGTGTCTAGTTTTCGGCCTTTTGTGTGTACGTGTAGAATGTTTATGTTATTGTCGATATTTTTGTATGCGTGGTTTGCTTCAGTGAGGTGGTTTGCAAAGGTGGATTCTGTAGTGGATCCACACAAAGACACTCCACTCCACTACAGAATCCACCAGGTTCAGAATTCTTAATTGTTCAGTTTTTATTTTATATTTTATTTTATTTTCTATTTTGTTTACAGTATTTTTATTGTATCAATTTTCATAAGCAATTTGGTATATTATATTTCTTTCCTTGTCTGTTTCTTGTTTGTTTAGGGGAATTTTATACATTCTGTTAAATAGTGAATAGAATGCTGCCATTTTATGTTGTGGTGGGTGGTCAGAATGGTTAGGTAACCAACTTCTACTAACATCATTATACCTAACCATTCTGACCACCCACCACAACATAAAATGGCAGCATTCTATTCACTATTTAACAGAATGTATAAAATTCCCCTAAACAAACAAGAAACAGACAAAGAAAGAAATATAATATACCAAATTGCTTATGAAAATGGATACAATAAAAATACTGTAAACAAAATAGAAAATAAAATCAAATATAAAATAAAAAACTAAACAATTAAGAATTATTCAAAATGAACAACAAATAAATAATAACAACAATAAAAAATGGGCCACATTCACATACATAAATAATAAAATGACAAAGCTAACAAAACTATTTAAAAACACAGATATCAAAATAGCATACAAAACTAATAAAAATAATTAAAAAAACTAAATAACCCACACAACAAAGATAATACATCAACCAATGGTATATACAAAATTGAGTGCCAAGATTGCAATAAATGTTACATAGGACAAACAAAAAAACAGCTGAAAAAACGATATTTTGAACACCTAAATGCATACAGAAAACCAGAAATATATAAATCTAATTTGGCCACACATGCAATAAACGCTAGACATGAATTCCCAGACATAACCAATATGCCACTAATAAAATACATACCACACAAAGAGACCGTAATGAACATTTGGGAAAATTTACAAATATACAAACATAAAACACAAAACAAGCTAATACCTGAACAAATACAAATCAATACAAAACATGACACAATTTTCAAAGCACTCAACATAGAAAATACACAAAATACTAATATATACACCACAATCACATACAATAATACCAATTTAAAGCACCAGAGACCAACAGGAAACCAAAGCAACAACCAGCCAACACACAAATACCTCAAGGCACACACAAGATGGGAACACAAGGCTTCCCGAAACATGTTCCAAATAGGGAGAAAACATCTTGAGGTAAAGTCATTATGAAATATATATTATATACATCAAGAAACGGACTGTAGCAGAAAGTGTTTGAATATATATAAAAGAAACTGGTGGACATCATTATTTGTTAGCAAATGTATTGGACATATTTTTTACATTTATTTATGAAATCTATTAATACACAACAATAAGCATAATTGTTCACAGGATACATGGTATGAAAAGAATTAGTCCATTAAGTAAATCTCTGTATGAGTATTTAAAATTAACATATTATGTGCAATATATTTAGAGTGTTAAAGTGTAAGTAAGTCCGGTGGAAATGTTAATTTTAATCATCTTGTCTACATATTGTTGTCTAGTAGATTTATAGCTAGAGGATTTGTATGTTCTTTGAGCCATTTCACATATCTTTGGCTGAATATATCAATGGTTTAACTGACTGAAGGCAGGTCCAGGTTGCTATAGATGTCTTTGTTGCTGACGAAGCACAGTGCATTGGTTATGGCACACAGCACCTTGGTATGAAACCTTCCATTATAGTGATGTTGGATTTAGATGCAGTTTCCCAAAGTAAGCCATATATCTACACGGGCTTGAAGACAGTATTGTACACCAACAGCTTGTTTCGCATTGACAGTAATGATTTTCTGCCTAGGAGCCAATAATAATTGCAAACTTGGTGTCCAGTTGTTTTCTCTTCCTCCAAATGAGGGTGCGCCATGTCAGTTGTTTACTTAGGTGGATACCCAAGTATTTTGCAGAGTTGGCTACTGGGGTAGTGTTGTTATTTAATTTCACAGTTGATGTTGTCCTGTGTTAATTTGTGAAGGTGATGTGTGCTGACATAGTTTTATTTAATTGTATTCTCCACTTCTTTGCCCATTTGAAAAATTATTTTTGCCCATGTAGTGAATTATTTAGTCAAATGGTTGCTTCTACCAGATCTTTGCTTACAGCAAGGCAAGCAGTATAATCAGCGTATATAGCAATAATCGCATCATTGCTAATTGGCAGATCTGGTGTATAAATGAGATACCAAGTGGGACCCAAAACACTGCGTGGGGGAACTCCTTGTCTTATTGGGAACAAACTAGTAGTTATATTTTCTTGGTATACTCGTGTTTTTCTTCTAAATATAAAATGGTAACATGATTGTAAGATGGTGAACATGGTTTGAGAAAAACTTTTTTCGAGTTTATAGAGTGATCCTTGATGCCAAACTTTATCGAATGCTTGGCTGACATCAAGGAACACCGTTGACCAGTAGCTGATGAACATTTTCCTCAAATGTTTTCATTCTTGCATCCACTATTTGATGTACTGTATTTGTTCAATTGTAGAACGCTATTCTAAATCCATACTGGTGATCAGCAACACGTATGTACCCTGAAGATTATCCCTTATTAACAGAAAGTCCAGGCAGCCTGGAATTTTACAGGGATCGGTGGGGCAGTAGGTTGGCTTGTATGTTGATAGGTGACGAAGTCTGAGTTTCTACATCAGTTGATGCACAATATTCTGCCTATTCCAGGTGGTGCCAGTCTTGATCTCCAACTCATATGTTTTGCATTAAAATGTCCACCTGCTAGGAATCTGTTTCCATATTCATTATAATAATTGACAAACAATTTGTTAGTGAACTGCTGATACAGTTATTGGGCCAGACCAATCCACTATTTCTGTACTTACTGCTTGAAGTTTGGTTTGCTTGATTTTACTCAATATATAATATTTTATGCTCTGACATACTAAAGCAGACTCCTGCTAATTTTTTTCTTTCTGATCTGGATGAGCACCATTATAAAATGAGTAATGCAGAATTTTGAAACTGGACGTAGGAGTCAGGTGTGACTCAGAGATTGGTGTCAATTTTGTTCAAGATTCGGAATGACTCCTTTTCATGTTTATGGTTTAAGATGCCACTTGCATTCCAGAGAGCTATTTTGAATATCTGTTTATTTTTTCGTTTTACCAACTGGTCTCATCAAGGAGATTGTCCTTGTTGTCTGTAAGTTGTCTGAGTTCTTGTATTAGCTCATTTATTGATGCTTGTTCCCTTTCTGTAGTTTGATGTAAGTTCATGTTCTTTTGTTATAGACAAATATTTTGTTGTTGCACATAATGTATAAAACTCTTATCATTTAAAGGATGATAAGATTGTGTATTATCATTTCCATGCAGCAGTTGTTGTGCCACTGCTTGGGCGTACGTCAAAGTCTCTAGTTGTCCCTACATTAGATTTAACACTTTGGTATTTGTAGTGTGAGCTCTGTTCTTACTTGTTGTGTTAAATGGTTTTTGATCTCATGGAACTGTTCCATTTTGAGTTGGGAATCTTTTACTTACAATGTCCAGATACACTTGACAGTCTTCAAAATTTGCTGGATGTGCCCCAACACAAAAAGCACATTTAGCTGGCTTTCCGTCTTCTTTCTTTTTTGTGCGTAATTGATAGTTGTGTCCACCTGCACATTTAACACAACATAATTGTTGTGTGCATTGATTTCATGTTTGCCCATAGTTTTGACATTGTTTACATTGAACTATCATTTGTTTTTTGTATGGAGTTTTGAATCTGAGAACTTCATGTAGAAGGTTTTTTTTATATTGTATATTTCCCCATCGTTACTTTTCCTTTCAAGATGTATGAAGAAGAGGTTTTGTATAGGTTCTTTGGTACTCTGTTCAGTACAGTCATTATTTGGACTACTTTGAAGCCCCTCTCATCTAGTGCTGTTTTTGTCATTGTGGTCTGTGTACTGTGGTGTAGATTCCTTAATACTATACAATACAATTTTTTCTGGTAGTTTATGTGTGACTTACGATGTTATGCTTGTCTAACAATTCTTTGACTTTATGTATTTTTCTCCACTATGGTTTGAATTTTCATCTTATTTTATGACAGTAGTTTATATATGAATTCATTTGTGGGAGTTCCCATTAGCTTTAGCAGATTCGGAATATCTTTGGTAACTCCGTATAGTATGAATGGAGGTATGTGTGTAGTCTGGGAATACGTTTTCTGGTTTGAAGGAATGTTAAGGCTTGCTTCGTGTCATTAGCTAGAGCTTCATATCGATATTTTGTTGTGATTTGACTAGTTTGGCATGAAACCTGGTTGGCCTATTCATGCCAAAGTAGGCTTCTCAAATCTCTTTTATGGTTATGACTCCACGGTAGTATTAATTGAAAATCATTTGGTTCATATGCATTTACTTGTGTGTTTCATATGCATTTACTTATGCACTATCTTCCATGGCAGATTGTTCTAACCATAGATATTTGCTATGTTCTGACATATCATTGTGGTTATTGTATTGTGATAACTGTTGTATTTGGAGGTTTAGACTTGGGTAGCCTATATACTGTTGCTGTTGATTGAGGACGTAGATTTAATTGTAAGTGTTGAGGTTCATTTAATAGGTGTTGGCTGGTAAGACTATTTAATGATATCATGCAGTGTTGCTTTGAAGAAATAAAAGTTTGTGATGAGGTGAAACCTATTAACTGATGCTGAAAGTTTGGTATTTCCTGTGCTTGTCCTTGCATTTGTGTTGATTGCTACCACTGCATTAAACTGCTTTCGCAGCAATAAGCCATTTATAATTTCAAATACAAAATGTTAACCTCGTCTCAAAATGATTATAATTAACAGTTCACTTAACACACATTACAAACACCAGCCACTGTTAAATGTAATTAATTCAAAAATTATGAATTCGAACTTTTCTGCACTCAAAATGGCCAAGTCATTCTCACATAAATATCAAATCAGTGATTTGAAATCACTATATAATGAACATGGAACAGTTTAAGCACAAAGTAATCATTATTACGTAAACTTTTATGGTAGTAATAATAATTCATGTGTAGCAACCTGATTGCTATATTAAACATGAAGTGTCATTTTTAATTTTTTCAAATTATTTATTCGAAGACTCCTCAAATAAGAACTAGTCTTGGATTTCGTTGGCCATGACGTGTCCTTTGATTAACTAAATATAATTATACCACTACCGACTCGGAACACAAAGTTTTTTATTGGTAAAAACGTAAAAGTTTTACCTTATAGCCTGAACCAGTTTTAGTTTATTATAAGCTTCATCAGAGGCTGCCACTGGGAGCGCTGTCTGTCTTGTTCTTGGTGATGGTGTCGACTTTTGAAGGATCGATGTTGTGTGTGTGGGGTGTGATATGTTTGAATAATGCGTGTGATTTGAATTGTGTCTGTTCGTTTAGGATGTCGTTTTTATTTGTGTTCGTGTGTTTGTATATTTCCAGTTGTTCAAGAATGTCTAGTTTTTGGCCTTTTGTGTGTACGTGTAGAATATCCATGTTATTGTCGATGTTTTTATATGTGTGGTTTGCTTCAATGAGGTGGTTTGCAAAGGTGGATTCGGTAGTGGAGTGTAGTCCCTTTGTGTGTTCAATGTATCTTTGTTTGAAGCTACGTCCTGTCTGGCCTATGTAGAATTTGTTGCAATCTGAACAATTTAGTTTGTAAACACCAGGTAGATTGAATTTGTTTTGTGCATTGTGTGTGTGTGTGTGTGTGTTTTGATAATGTGTGTTCTTTTTGTTTGTAGTTTTGTATGTGATTCTGTATCCTGCTTTTTTGAATTTGTGGGCTATTTTTTCAGTGTGGTTATTGATGTATGTTAGCATTATGAATGTGTTGTTTTCTGTCTTTGTCTGTTGTTTGTTTTGTGTAGGAGTTTATTGACTATTGTTCTGTTGTATCCATTGGATTCTGCTAGATATTTTATCGTGTTTAGTTCATTTTTGTAGTAATTTTCATCTTGTGTTTTTATCCTGCTTTTTGAATTTGTAGGCTGTTTTTTCAGTGTGGTTATTGATGTATGTGTAAACCCACATGCAAAGCGCAAAACAAATTCGAAGCGAAAACTGGTTCAGACTATAAGGTAAAACTTTTACGTTTTTACCAATAAAAAACTTTGTGTTCTGAGTCGGTAGTGGTATAATTATATTAAGAACTAGTCATCTGGCATTCAGTTCAGCTAGTTTGATTCCATAAGGGTATAAACAACCGGTGGCCAACTTTTGTGTACCATAAGCCACTTCTGTAATTTTGAAACATGTACATGTAACATAAGCTAACTATTTAAATATGTTTATGTGTCATGTATTTTATTAACAAATAATAGTTTCTTTAACAAGTGTATTTATATACTTAGAGAAGGAATTTATTATTTACTAATATGTGTGTGTGTGTGTGTGTGTGTGTGTGGTTGGTTATTACCAGAAACTTAAACATAAAGGTAAATATGAATATTTATGTATATACAGTACAGTGAATTAAGGTGTATAGGCAGGCATTAACTATATTTAGGGATGTATTGTTAAGACTATTAAAATCAAATCTTAATTTAAAGTACTGCCTTTAAGCATATAAATTTATTAATGTACGTAGGAAACAAATAACAATAGGCACACAGATTTTTTGTTTTATTTTTTTGTAAGCTGAAATTAAGAAGGAAAGAAAACATTTTTTAGTTGCATAAATGCGAGCTAAATAAATAAATTACTGGCGAACGAACACACAAGAATTTTGTTTAGTTTTTATGATTTGAAAACCGTCTAATGTAGAAAACCGTATGTAGGTTTTGAATCTACATATTTTGTTCATTATTTTTCCAGTTGGCGTTTAAGATCAGATTTTATGGTGTGTGAACCACAATGCATTTTTAATGAAAACATGCTTAAAGTCTCTGTACTTTCAGAATCATTGATCAGAGGTAACAACACGAACATTATATTGTTTCTATTTAATTTATAGACTATTGTTTAACATAGTATTGTACATTGTCTTTAGTCTAGATTTTTGTGTTAATTATTATGGTTTGCCATATATATATGTATATATATATATGTATATATATATAGACACTTTCTTTATGTTTCAGTTGTGTATTGTTGTTTACAAGACAACAACTCCTTATCCAAAAGTTGTACGTGCAGAGGAGGAGAAGTCATTTCTAAATCCAAGAGAGGGGCTGAAAGTTCCTTTTCCAACAATAGAAGAACCATGGTCGGTACACCTTAGTGTTATAGTTCCTGCTTTTGATGAAGAGAAACGGTGTAAGTATAAGGTTGTACGCACACAAAGAATCTGTGCACAGATTAATACCAAGTGCTTATACTGACATATAATGTGCTGTTGCCAGAGCACTTTTAATTTGCTGTATAGTTTCAAAGAGGTTGTTAAAAAATACACATGATTTATTTTTAAAGAAAAGAGTGTGCGTTCCTGTTAGTTTGAAATCAACGTAATGGTTTTATCATTTTTTTTTAAGCAGTCTTTTTTGCATATAAGGTAATTTTGTACACATAAATTTAGTGAATCCCTTTTATTCGGTAGCTTTTAAATATTCATTCTGTCTCATTGTAGTCGATAAACACTCTTGAGTTTAATGATGTATAATGTACTAACATTCTAAGTTGCAAAGTTACAAGTTTTGATTTCTCACATATATGTGACATAAAACCATAAACAACAATAAAACTTAGATGTTGTTGTAACAGTCACATGGATTGTGATCTTAAATAGTGGAATAAATTATCGAACACCAGAGACATCAGTACTCATAATGCTTCTCACATTTGTACAACAAAGTTGCATTACAATAGTTTATCTAGTTTTAAAGTTTTCCAAAACACACTGTACACAACCAGTAATAAGAGTCACCAAGTAAAGTGATTACTATAGTCCACAACAGAAAAATGTCAGTTAAATACGAAGATTGTTCAATAGAAACATGTTTGATCTGTGCAGCTGTGACTTCGTCGCCATGGCAACGGAATTCATTTATTTATATTGTCTGTTTAAGTACGAGTGACGCATCTGTCAAAAATATTTGCAGTTTGCTCTTTTCTAAGCATTGTGACTGGGTTGAAAATGGCATCTATGATAGAAAATCCATCTAAAGTTAATCTGCGAGCCGTTATTCAGTTTTTGGCCCCTGAGGGGCGTCAGCCAATGGAAATTTATACGAGAATGAAAGCTGTATATGGTGACTATAGTTGTTCTCATACAGGAGTGGTTGAATGGTGCAATAAATTTCGACAAGGAAGAGAATCCAGCAAAGATTTGGCCTGTCCTGGACCTGCACATGTTGCAGTATCAGATGAAAATGTGAGACAGCTGGAAACTGCTTTACGCGCAAATAGGGGCATCAAAGTTAGAGAACTTTCTCATATGTTGAGCATCAGCATGGGAACTGTTCATTCCATCATTTATAGTCTTGGCTATCACAAAGTTGCTGCTCATTGGATTTCATGACTGCTTACTGATGAGGAGAAGAATTTGCATTCGGCCTTATCATGACAGCATTTGATGTGCTGTCAACAACAAGGTAATGCCCTTCTACACCAAATTGTTGCCGGTGATGGATCTTGGTTTTATCACTATGAACCAGAATCCAAACGTCAGAGTACGCAGTGGAAGCATGCACAATCTCCGAAGGTGAAAAAATGATGTCGGTCCCAACCTTCGGCAGGAAAAGTAATGGTGACCATATTTTTGGATTGTCTTTACGGCCTCTAAACGTGTTACTATTGAACAATCCTTGTACTTTACACCTTTACTTACAAAGTTACTTGACTTTACAGAACTCACAACTCAGCCACTCGCCAGTTGATCTTATATAGCAAGCAAGCTGTCTTGTGGCATTTGATTGTCTTATGTTTAGAATTCCAAATGTCATTATGTTAATGGGGCAACTAAAGGTTTTGCAAGTGGAATTTGCCAGTCTGTGACAGATGGCACCAGAACATTGCATCCAATTGCCGACTCAGCCCTTCATGACAGTGGTCACATAGGCTACTGTGTCATATTGACATAAGAGCAGAAGTTTTTCATGGCCCAAAGTTTAGTCTTTCCTTGGTGTTAAGGCGATGGCAGCTGAAATGTCTGGTCAAAGACCAAAATAACAGGCCAAGGCTTTGACACATGGAAAAACAAAACAAAGGCAAGAATGATGTCCATGTTATTAACCAAAAATGTACAAAACATATTTTTAATTTGCAACATTTCGACAATTTTCTATAGCATCTGTCCACTGGTCCGGTGAAAAGCGATTCTATAAATATGATCTCACACTGATCTATATTTAATTAAAACAACAAACATTTTCATATATTTAAGCGTACTTTTTATGTATGTAGTTTTGTGAGTCGTACCACATACTGCATCTGGAAAAATTATTTAAGTTAATTATTGAGGGAAAAATTCATTTATTGATCGTGAACATTATGGTTTTTTTAATGTTTAAAAGTGAATGTTTAAAGTTAAAGCATACAAATTTGTAACTATTATAGAGTTGTTTAAAGTATTATGAGATAAAAAAAAATTGGTTTTTAAAGGGGAAGCAGTTGTAGAAGAAGGTTTTTTGAAACCAGAGATGTAAAAATTGTCAGTTTATCTTTACTTTTACGTAAGAGTTAGTGAAGACAGGCCCATGGATAATTTAGAATTTACATCACATGCATCAAGACATCCGATGCTTGTGGTGTTCACAGACTGTGGGAAAAAAATAAAAGAATGGGAAATGGAAATAAGCTGGAATTAGCTGTTATTTTTACTTTATTACTATATGTTAAATTGAAATTATTTTTTTTAATACAGTAGAACTTGGCTAATTCGAATGTGCATAATTCGAATTCATGGATAATTCGAACTTTTACCGTGGTCCCTTGAATATCCTATGTAAAACCGTGCGAAAACATCGTCTGTAATTTGAACTTATTTTGGTTAATTCGAAATAAAAATTTTGCTCAAACTACAAAAAATCGCCTGCAGTATGGGCTAGACCACGTAACAATAGAGACACGACTGGAAACAGACAAGCAGGCATCGCCCTTTGTGAACAGATGCTTGTCCTTTGTGTCAAATTCGTGGAATTGGCGCCAGTATTGTGATCTTACGATTCGGTTGATTTTATGTATACGATATATTGTATGTTACACTTATGATTATGTTTACAAAATTCGGGCGCCATCTTTGTTACATATGTTATAGGCCAGGAATTCGTTACGCGAAGTTATGATGAACGGAAGTTGCTTGAAATAATAAAACATCTGTTTATAAATTTTACCAATGAAATACCCTTTTTATTTTATCTACCTCTTACATAACAGTTTTGCAAATGTGAAACAAACTCTAACCCCTCCAAAAGCATGTAAATATGTGATTATCTAATAGTATGTACTTACGTGACTATATCCTTACATATCTTTAGTAATTATAAAATAGTAATATATGTAATTGTGCCCAACCCAGCACTTAGAAATTACTCAACACACACGCAATCTCTCTCTCTCTCTCTCTCTCTCTCTCTCTCTCTCTCTCTCTCTCTCTCTCTCTCTCTCTCTCTCTCTCTCTCATGGTACAAATTTTATTATTTTAGGAGCTCATTTCATGTAATTGAAATTTTGAATATTTGAATTTATATGATTTGTGATTTGGTCATCTTACATGAAGGAAACTTGGAAATAAAATGAGGATATTAAGGTGTTGATGGAACGTTCTCACCTATTTTGTGTAGGCCTCCTCGCACAGCTAGTCGTCCTGATTAGCACAATCGGTAAAATTTTACGGCGTTTTACGGCGCACCGTCGTGTCGACCTACGTAACCCTTCGGACCGATTCTATACGCCGATCTCCATGGGACGATTCATCGGCCGATGACGCCTACACAAAGCCGAACTTTTTAACGTTCCTCAGCACATATTCACGATATTTATACTGTTTATTAACCACTTACAGTGGTTCAAAATTTATAATTCACGTATGAGTGAACGGGTTGCCGGCCGGCGTTGATCACTGCTGCAGTTGAAATGACCAAGAGTCTTTGTTAGATTTTGCTGAGGTGAGGTGAACCTACGTCACACTTCCATTGTTAAGCTGTTGACAGCCTCGTGTTGTTGATGTAAACACATTCTCAGCCGCTGACGTAATTAAGGTTCGGCACTCTTATCGCCACAAACTGCATACTGTTTTTTGTGATGCTTCACAGTTTTTGCTATGAATTGGTTCAAATCCTGACAAATATTATTATACACTCCACTCACTATATCTTCATACCGGTTATTTAAGGTTTGTTTGATTATGACCAAATTAAGAAAATACAATAGTTATGGTTTTATTTACCATATTTAAGGTAATTATAAATGTACCATGATTGTACCATCACAAAACCCCCTCAATGAAAGATTGTGTGTCGAAGCACAAAAACTTTCATTGACCCTTTCATACTTCCTAAAGGGATCAGCCAGGATAAGTCGCCACAACCCCTTTACAATTTTATATAAAAGAAAATTACAACTCACCCTTGGTCTGATGATGATGACCGTACCTACATGACCTTACTGGACTTCTCCTGCGAGATCCCAACACCATAAGGCCACTTAGGCTCTTAACGTCCCTGCTCTGACGCGTTGGCCAGCTCAGGACCGCTGTCATATCACCAAACACTGAAACAATAAATGAAAATTATTAAAATAGTGGCTTAGTAAATCACTCCATCCTCAACTGATCTGGTTCCCCTTAGCTAAGTGCTGGTTTGTGCCAATAAGCACTGGGTTGGCTTAATATAGTTATAAAAGAATTAGAAATATATATTTCTCAAGAATTAGAAAGAATTTCCCTTCTTCATATTACAAACCCTGAATTAATGAATGGTTTCGATTACTATCGATAATATTTATCTTCTTTCTTTTACAATTACTGTAATTATAACATAAACACATTGATATAATAAAAATTTAAACTCTAATTGAAATTAGGAAAATTACCCTATAAATCTCCCAAACCTGGAGCAAAACAAATTATAAAAGAATTGATAAATCTGTATATTTATTTGTTTATAACTCTTATTGAATGATAAAACTAAAAAAAAATTATTATTATTATTATTATTATTATTATTAACAGGTAATAATCTGGTATTAACAGCGCCATTTCTATGTATCCCTTTTACACATTATTTCCATATTATAAAAGCATGTTAAAAATTTTATAACATAAATACATAATACATTTTAAATAATAATACACATTGATACATTTAATACATTAAAATAATTTATTCATTGATTAAGATTTGCACTATAAGATATGCAATAACATTTGCATAATTGAAAGTTGCATTTAAGTTAAAATTTGACAATTGCAGTTAATTCATTAATTAGACATAAATTATTATTTATTATAATTATAAAATTCATTTTAAATTTATTACTACATTCTTATAATATTATTATTATTCACTTCCTATTACCTCTATACTCTGAATTTCCTACCTACCTAACTACCTAACCTTTCACCTTCTATCACTGTTTAGTCTGGGTAACTCCTATATTCACTATACTCATTATATTTTTACTCACCTTCTTCTAACTGACAATCAAATTTACCTATCAATGACACCACTATCTCAATTATAAACACCATTACTAATTTCATTTAAATCCTAT
Organism: Magicicada septendecula; assembly: GCA_034769895.1. Taxonomy (NCBI): domain Eukaryota; kingdom Metazoa; phylum Arthropoda; class Insecta; order Hemiptera; family Cicadidae; genus Magicicada; species Magicicada septendecula. The sequence continues at coordinate 414,809,645 of CM068370.1, forward strand.
GGCACCGCTCGTCTTTGCAATGGGTTGGGTGTTCCCTAACTGGCTATATACATTCATAATTTTTTGCCCTTCCAAATATTCGGCAAACACTCCCTTAAACTATGCTAATACCTGCCACAACACTATTGGTTGGCTACTCTTTATCACCTCACCCCCACTACAGAATTCATCAACAACAAATATATGTTTATACCTTTACTTAAACACCTGTACAAATAATTACTAACTACTGTGTCCCTAAATATCTAATAATTCTCTTTGTATTATTTTCTTTAAAAATTCTTAACTATCTAACTCCATTTTCATTAATTAACTAACTCACCTGCATTTTATCTATACCCAGGCTCTATCCCTGTTTACACATTTACTGTAATCATTTACCATTGCAATATAAAATTCATCTCTCACCTACTCATAACAGTACTTCTCACTTTTCAAATATATATATATATTCTTATTTAAATATTTATTTAATTATTCGTTAGTATTCGCTAATAGTATTATTCATTACCTTCAATACAATAATTTAAATAATAATTTATCTTCATAGAAACTTGCTATGACAATTAATAATTTATAAAGTTACAAAGTTAGTACAACTTTCTTTTGTACCACAATTTAATAAAGAATGATTACTCTTTATGGTTATTCAATTGAAAAAAAAAATATTATTATTAAACATGTTATTAAAATACATAATAATACATACTGGTGTACCTGTAATACATAATACACATCAAAAATACATTGATAGATAAATACAGTTAATACAATGAAAAATATACACTCCAACTCATTAATTTGTTATTTACCAAACTCAATCTGTAGCAGTCCAATTCAATACCACTTTACACATATATGTTTAATGTTCATTTCACAATACCACAGTCTATCCACCATCGTTGAACAACAAACGAATCTTAGGTCTACTTAACTTATTACTTAATAATATATATTTTATTATCTGCAACATTATATTCATATTCCTTTATGAAATTGTTATTAACCAAATATTTCCAGCCACGATCAAGTAGGGTTCCGTTTATCTCAGTATCATATGTCATTAATCGGTTATTATCTTCATAATATTCTACCACAGGTAAGTACTTAATACATTTTTTCTCATTTACTGTTATTTCAAGTTCATTATTATTATTAGTATTCATCATTTTCATATACCACATCTAACCCTAACCTTTCTAACCATTGTCTGTAATTTCTGTTTACTTTAAATATTTCTATTACTCTCTTACTCTCACAATATCTCTCTATACATTCTCTCTTAATACATTTCTCTCCATAACACCAAAATACACTTTCTCTCTCCAAATATGCAGGGGTCCCTATTATAAAATTATCCCTAACATAAGTGCACCACTTATTAGGTACACAAAAACACAAAGAAACTTTATTTGTAGACCTATCGTCTCCCAAATATAAATTTAAGGAACTCTTATCCTTATAAAAATTACATGAAGACTTGTCTTCACCCCCTAACACTACATCAAAAGAAAATTCTACCCCCTGCACTCCTTGTACTAAAATACTTTCTCTCAACTTTCTTTCTGACTCAATAAATTCAAACTTTTCATTTTCACTCATTATACTTTCATTATTATTTTTATCCTTTTCTAACACCACATTCTTACTACTTGTAATATTTGAGTTATCTGTACATTCATTATTTGAATTATCACCCTTAAATATGTTATTATTCAGTACAGCATTTTGCTGGGTACTACTATTTACTTTCTGACTTTCTAATTGACTTTCTACCAAATTTAAAGTCTCATCTAGTTTTGTGATGAGCTTGTCACATTTCTTAATAAGGTGATTGTGACCTAATTTTATTTCATTCTTTAGTTCATTAAATTTAATATCAGAATCGATTTTCTGCTCATCTAGTTTTTTGTCAAAACTGTCAAATTTATTTAATAAAATTTTCATCATTTCAGCAGTACAATCTAGTTTGCTAACTGACATAGCTGGAATGGATGTATCGATTTTCGTTATCTCTGCAGACACAGGCGTATTTGCCTCGTCAGTCTGACTAGCTTGATTTAATTGTACATCCATCTCGCCAGTTAAATTTACATCAGTTGTACTGATTTCTAACGTAATATTATCATTTGTACTCATGTTGGCAATTTTGCAATACACACATGCATACAATGGTATAACCTAACTATTGGGTTATGTTTACGTATTACAATTTTGGTGTCTATTACCTCAAACAACTTTTTCCGTTCTCTTTCTAGGCGTACTCGCATAAAATTTTATGCCGAGTCCCTGTTATTACGGGCGACATCTGTGATCTTACGATTCGGTTGATTTTATGTATACGATATATTGTATGTTACACTTATGATTATGTTTACAAAATTCGGGCGCCATCTTTGTTACATATGTTATAGGCCAGGAATTCGTTACGCGAAGTTATGATGAACGGAAGTTGCTTGAAATAATAAAACATCTGTTTATAAATTTTACCAATGAAATACCCTTTTTATTTTATCTACCTCTTACATAACAGTTTTGCAAATGTGAAACAAACTCTAACCCCTCCAAAGGCATGTAAATATGTGATTATCTAATAGTATGTACTTACGTGACTATATCCTTACATATCTTTAGTAATTATAAAATAGTAATATATGTAATTGTGCCCAACCCAGCACTTAGAAATTACTCAACACACACGCAATCTCTCTCTTTCTCTCTCATGGTACAAATTTTATTATTTTAGGAGCTCATTTTATGTAATTGAAATTTTGAATATTTGAATTTATATGATTTGTGATTTGGTCATTTTACATGAAGGAAACTTGGAAATAAAATGAGGATATTAAGGTGTTGATGGAACGTTCTCACCCATTTTGTGTAGGCCTCCTCGCACTGCTAGTCGTCCCGATTAGCACAATCGGTAAAATTTTACGGCGTTTTACGGCGCACCGTCGTGTCGACCTACGTAACCCTTCAGACCAATTCTATACGCCGATCTCCATGGGACGATTCATCGGCCGATGACGCCTACACAAAGCCGAACTTTTTAACGTTCCTCAGCACATATTCACGATATTTATACTGTTTATTAACCACTTACAGTGGTTCAAAATTTATAATTCACGTATGAGTGAACGGGTTGCCGGCCGGCGTTGATCACTGCTGCAGTTGAAATGACCAAGAGTCTTTGTTAGATTTTGCTGAGGTGGGGTGAACCTACGTCACACTTCCATTGTTAAGCTGTTGACAGCCTCGTGTTGTTGATGTAAACACATTCTCAGCCGCTGACGTAATTAAGGTTCGGCACTCTTATCGCCACAAACTGCATACTGTTTTTTGTGATGCTTCACAGTTTTTGCTATGAATTGGTTCAAATCCTGACAAATATTATTATACACTCCACTCACTATATCTTCATATCGGTTATTTAAGGTTTGTTTGATTATGACCAAATTAAGAAAATACAATAGTTATGGTTTTATTTACCATATTTAAGGTAATTATAAATGTACCATGATTGTACCATCACAGTATCTTGCGATGACACGTGACTGGCTCGTGTAACGGTACCGTTCGCCATTGTCCCTTGTTCCACGCCTCGTCAGTCAGCCACTCTCACTGTTGCTTTCAGTTCAGTCTGCCTGGATTCGTGGAAGGGTTAAGTCTTTTTGAGTTTCTACTGTGCGAGCTGTGTCCTGTAGTGAGAGACCGTTCCTTTCTTTATACAGACTGGTGTGTTTTATTGACGCTTATTGTGCAGTTTTATTGTGTTGTGTGTTCATCATGGCCCTTTCAAAACCAACACGGACCCATACAAATCATTGACATTTGCCGAAAAAGTTGCCGTTATTTGGGAAGTGGAAAAGGAAATCTGAAATTGCTAAGGAATTCGGAATACCGTCAAATACACTGTCAACGTATCTAAAAAATAAAGAGAAGATTTTGAATAGTCTGTGTAAAGCCAGCGACATAGATAGGAAAAGAGCGCGAGGACCAGAAAATCCTGACGTGGATGAATGTGTAGTGAAGTGGTTTAAGCAAGCAAGGGACAAAAAAATTCCAGTCAGTGGGCCCCTCGTCAGAGCCAAAGCTGATGAATTCGCATCTAGCTTAGGGAAAAATGATTTTAAGGCCAGCACTGGTTGGCTCGAAAGGAATGGCATGTCTTTCAAAACTGTTTGTGGGGCAAGTGGATCTGTTGACGTTGAAGCTGCAAATTCATGGAAAGACGATTTGTTGCAAATGATTTCTGATAGAGACGCTAAAAACATTTTTAACGTAGATGAGATGGGCTTATTCTTCAAATGCACCCCCGACAAAACACTTGCTTTTAAAGGAGAAAGTTGTAGTGGCGGCAAACACAGCAAGGAGCGCATAACACTTTTAGTCGGAGCAAACATGGATGGCTCGGAAAAACTGCCTTTGCTAATGATAGGGAAGTCAGCCAACCCACATTGTTTCAAAAATGTAAAAACAAAACCAGTTGAATATGAATCAAACAATAAAGCTTGGATGACAGGTGAAATTTTCGAAAGATGGCTTTTGAAAATCAACAGGAAATTTTGGAATCAAAACAGGAGAATCGTCTTGTTTATTGAGGACTGTACAGCACACAACACTATTCCTGTGATGGAAAATGTAAAGGTTGTGTTTTCCCCCCAAACATGACTTCAGTAGTTCAACCTATGGCCCAAGGTGTAATAAAAAAGTTTAAGCATTTTTACAGACGGCTTGTGGTCCAAAACATTCTGTCAGTGCTTATTTAGATGAGCACGAAAATACTATCAAGATTAACATCCTTCAAGCTGCCCGCATGTGCAACAGTGCTTGGGACCAAGTTACGCAAAAAACAATTGCTAATTGCTTTCGTAAAGGTGGTTTCTGCCACATTGAAGGTGAAGAGGAGAATAAAGGTGCTAGAGAAGTCGTACCCACTGCGGATAACTGGGAAGATGTTGGACATGACGCAGGCATTTGTTACGAAGAGTTTGTAAACATGGATGAAGACTTGGCGGTGTGCGGTGAACAGACAGATGCGGAGATCGTGGCTGATGTTATGAACAAAAGAAATGATGGTGCATCTTCAGATGAAGAAGGGGACCAGCTAGAACTTCCAGAGATACCGATTCCAACGGCTTCACAGGCATCAAATTACATTCAAGACTTGAGATCTTGACATCCTTTGTTGAAGGACAGCAGAACGTAAGTGACGCCATTTTCCAAGCATTTAATAAACTTGAAAAGTTTACTACAACTCAGTGTATTAACTGCAAAATGCAATCAAAAGTTTATAGATTTTTTAAAAAACTGTAAATGCTATATTTTGTACTGAAACGTGTTTATACGTTTGTAATACATATGTATAAGGAAATTGTTTAATAAAATAACATATTGCTTTACTGAATTTCGGTTTTTGATTTGATTTGATTTTTCTACCCTTATTAAAACTTTCCTAATTCGAATTTTTTACTGGTCCTTTCAGCTTCTAATTAGCCAAGTTCTACTGTATCTGTGTTTCATAATAGGATATACGTTTTACTTGTCGTGGCAATTGTATAAATTAATATAAAAAAATTACAGTGCCTCCAATGCTGGATGAATGCTTTGATTACTTGGAATCACATCGCAAAGAGCACAAAGATTTTACTTATGAAGTTATTGTTGTGAATGATGGAAGCAAGGATATGACACTGAAAGTAGCTCACGAATACGGGCTGAAGTATGGCATTGAACGTAGTCGTGTTTTGAATCTTATCACAAATAGGGGGAAAGGCGGTGCTGTCAGATTGGTAAGTGTGAAAACGCGTATTGCTGTATGAGGACATGACTGCGTGCGTGCCCCCCCCACACACACACGTTCCAAATTTTTGTTGTTTTATTGTTTTAGTATCAGTGAATAACACTGTACCTTAGTAAGTGAAATTCACAATTTCTTTGACCTTAGATTTGTAATGTTTTTGAATAAAAATGCATTTGCGGTATTTCTTGATTAGACTGTTAGACCTTGTAATGCCTTTCCGTTGCAATAGATGTTTCCACTTGAATATCATGGTGATGAATGTGTCAGGAGAGAACTGCAACATTTAACAATATTGTAATTAACACTCCTGTACTGATTACTTTACTGCATTGTGGAGATTCCACAGTGTAGTCCTGTTTGAAAGGAAGAGAGAGGTTTTGCTTAACACTACTGAAAATACTCTTATTTATTTTGTGAGATCTCTTCTAGAGAGTCAGCTTGGTCATATTAGATAGAATGCGTAATTTTTCTTTGGTCTATACAAGGAGTTTCAGTTACTGGATGATGTGTGTTGCCAGATGGTTAGCTATCTTTGACTAGCAGTTTTTTTGTGGTTATTCTTTTCTTTCATTAAATTGTCATTGGCATAGCCACTGTGAAGACCATAAATTTAGATGAGTGTAAGCGTTCAGGAGGGTAATAAATGTAGAAATATTTAAAATTTAGTCTTGGAAAAGCTAAGAAGGTTTGGCCGTGTATATGAGACAAGGGGAAGAGATTAAAAGAGAATTATTTGGTAGCCAGAAGGAGTTTTGAGAAAGAGTAGCATTATGTCTATGAAAATATTGTTCCTTTACTTATTAGGAAAACATAAAAGTTTTGATAACACTTTAATCTCCATTTTATTTATTGTGTGGTCCATACAATATAAAACAAAATAATATAATGTAGTAACAATAACAATCCCTTCCACTAATTGAACACATACCACGCTGATCCAGAAATGCTAAATTTTAATCATAAAATTAAACAAAATGAATAAGAATGCTCAAATATAATATAATAATAGCCTTTGAAGTTACATAGCATACAAATTACATAACATTGTGTTTTTTCTCAAATTCATTTACACAGCTGATCATATAATATAATGAGAATGCCAGAGTCAGTTAACACAAACAAGTAACACAGTTTGCTGGGCATTCCTTTCTGGAGAGTTTGGTCTAAGTCCAAGTGGGCGTTGAATTGGAGATAAGCCATTGAACCTAATAGAAGGACATGGTTTCAAAGACGGGTCAGTACAACTTGCAGTTGAAGTTTCCGTATCAGTGAATTCATTTAAGTTCTATGCAAAGGAACCTGTCATGAAGAATATAAATAGCTTCTGGGGCTGTTGTTAACCGGTTGGGAATTCCAAGGCTCAGGAGTATTTCCATTTTGGTGGGGAACTTCATATTTTCATAGCTGGTCAACATGTCATTTTACTGTATATCCTCTATCACGTTCATCAAGATAATGCAATCTTCCTAGTTTGTAAACAGCTTTTCTGTAGAGCCAGAATGTTGAGGCAGAATAGGTTCTTACTTGGACCCATTTACCCATGGCAGTAATCATTTTTGGATCCCAGCATTTTGAGTGTTGGGCTTTGTTCTTATCTAAAGCCTGAGGTCATAATAGATCAGGTTTAGTTTGTTGTGTCCTATTAATTGTTCCGCAGGAGTCTTCCCACAAGCCAACAGAGTTGCACATTATTTAAACAAAACTGAATTCATTTTCTGTTGCAGTGGATCATCATCTAAAACCTTTTAGCTCTGGTTCAGTGTTCACACATAACATTCTGCTTTCTCATTAGTGGCTGGGTGACCTGGTACATTAAATTTTTGTATGATACCATTCTGTGCACAACACTCTTTTAGTTAAAGTAAAAATAGTAGCATTATAACTTATGAGAATTTTGGGGAGACCAGTAAGTGATAATACTTCACAAGCATTGAACTGGTAGTGCTATTGCAGTAGAAGGGCCTGACATTCTAACCTTTGGCCATTTTGATGTAGAATCTACAAGTAAATTGAAATAAAAAGAATCTGTATAATCCATGTGTCAAACGTGTAATCTGCTGTAATAGGATTATTTGTTATTCCATAGCAAGATCTGCAGCTTTTTCATTGTAAACTCAGTGTCTTTGTCCTATGTTTTTCTAGTAAAGGGCTTTCATTTCTACAGTTCCCTGCAGTGGGTGTTATAAAGTTCAGATAACATTTGTTGCTGTAAATGCTGAGGAATAACAATTCTTTTGCATCAAAAATTGCCCCTTGGTGAAGACTAAACTTGATGTTTCATTCTTTTGCAGAAAGAAGACAGAAAGTTTCTCTTTAGGGAGGCCAGTTATGAACTGAGATCTGTTTCCTATACTATAATCTGATGTCTGAGTTTACTATTAGAAAGAGTTACATTGTAATAACCGATTTGGTCTTCATCATCATAAGCTAGTGGGGTGCTGGAAAGGTGACCTACATTGCCATGGCTTTCTGGTTGATGGCACTCTCCTATATAGTAAGACTCATTCGGGAATGTTCTTTGGTGATGTAGATGGAACAGTGTCATAGGAAAAGATCTGTTAGGATGGAAAATAGTTTTCAAATGGTGATGTCAACAATAGGAGTAAATTTTGTGCCAAACAATAATGCTACAGTTTTTTAACTAACCAAAACACAACTGTGGCCTTTTTATTTAACTGTGAGTAACTTTTCTCTGACGATGTTTTAATTTTCTTGAAAAGAATGCGATTAGGCACTCAGTAAAACTGATGTGCGGAATTGTATGCCAGAAATTCATATTGGGCTTGTATCAGTAGAATGAGTAAGAGGAAGTTCTGGCTCAAAGGGAATTACAATTTGGTCAAAGTTATTTTCTTGTTTCATTTTTGTGAATCTCTCTTCACACTATGCTCTCCGTTGAAATTTATCATTTTTCCTTATTAGCTGGTATAGGAGTGGTTGAATAGTAGAAGAATGTAATGCGAACATTGAACATTAAATAGCAAGACTAAAAACCTCCATATTCCATTAACATTTGGTGGTAGAGACGGGTTTAACTAATGCTTTTACTTTTTTCAATGACTTCTTCAGACTGTTAGCATTAATTATACATTGTAGATAATTGATCTTAGATTTAAAGAGCGAGCGTTTCTCAAAATTTATATGTAATTTAAGAACCTCATTCTTTGTAACACTTGACTTTCTTTTTACATTTTTCAGTTGTTGATAAATGCACGAATTATTGTTGATCATTCAAGTACGAATGATATTATTATTGAAATATGCAGCTGTACCATGTAGATATTTGATTGGATTGTCCATGACTATTTGAAATGCATTTGGTGCAGTTTTCTTATACAGTTTTGGACTAGAGTATTGAAACAAATACTAAGAATCTGTTAACTATATATAGGTAATCTAACATGACCTAATAAACATACAATAATACATTCTTGGAATAAAATGTCATTATATAGAAATTTCAAAAAAGACTGTTATGTATTGTTGCAAAAATTGTCATGGCCATGATATATTATTCTTATTCTTGCATGAATTCATAAAAAAAAAAACAAAAACCAAGTTAATAGAACATTTCAGTTTGCATTTTCTTTATTTCACTGCTCTCTTGATTACATTAAAATGAAAAAAAAAAACAAAATAATATAGTACAGTAGTTAGTAAGTAACAAGTAGGTAATGATATGATGGAACATAACCAAATTATAGACATAATGGACATAAGGATGATATGCAAAGCAAAATCAGACACTCAGCTAATAGAGTGAAGACAGCAGGCTGGTTCCCTGCAGAAAAACAGGCCTTTTTTTGGATTTGAAGAATTATCTCATGAGTGGCTAAAATTCATTTATAGTCTGAAAAGTGTAAATAATAATGTTTATTTCTCTCAGGATTTAACAGAGCGGAATCATTTTTATTTTCCTTGAGGTTCAAGGATTCTACAAGTTTTTGGAGCCTTCTGTTGTTCTTATAGATTAAAGTGTCTCAGTGAGATTAGGAATTGCAACTGTACATACAATTGATTTTTTTTTGTAACTAGGGCTTCTTGGCTCAGGAATGCCTGAAAGACGATAATTAATGCCTTTCTCAGTAAAAACTAGAATGATTAGCTGATATAGTATACCAGTGTTTCCTGTACCATCCAAATGTACAAATGTATACCGTGACATGTATGCTTTTATGTTGTATTTTAATTTTGGGGCTTTTGGCCTTGGGTTTGTAATTTGTAATTTTGGATTTGTAAGTAGTGTTTATGTTTAGAGTAATTTGTACTCAAAAGTAACAGTACTCAAAATGTTCCCTTAGAATAACTTTGTGAATTGTTGTTAATACATTTAAACGAACTATACACATGTTACATTTTTACAATTTGATTAGTAATTTTTTTTTGTTTTTGTGATAATAACTGAATTTATTTATCCATCACTTTGTCCTTCTCTCTCTCTTTTCCCCTCTCTCGTTCTCTCAATAAACATATGCATTTATTTAAAAATCTTAGTTATAGCACTTATTTCCACAGTGAATGGAGTGTATAAGACTTCTTACAGGAAGAAGCTTCTTTTTTTTATAAAAAAACTGTAGATGTGTTTACAATTCCCAAATATTTAAGATTTTTACAGTCTGTAAAGTTTCTTTAAAAAACTGCAAGTTGTGATAAGAGTTGTAAAAGTATAACACTTAATTGGCAGAAACGTATTGTAAACATGCTATAAACATACAAAGATGAAGTATAAAAGATATCTCACCTTGTTAAAATATTTATGGTTGTATACAGTGTATTTTAGAGCAAACAAACTTTGTTTGTTATCTGTGGAAGTAAATTTGTTTCTTGTCTGTACAATCGTGACAGATTTTGTTGCACTAAATTGTCTGAATCTAAATTTTGTGTTTTTCCTTTTTAATTATAAACATTTACAAAAAACAATTTCAAATTCCTGTATTGTGTAAATTTAAAACACTTTTTATTCATAGTTGGGATTTTTCTTAATATTGTGACTAGTGATAGTAATGCAGTCACCTTTTGATTCTGACCTTGCGAAGTATGAAACAAGACTTATTTTTCTATAATAAAGTATATAGTCAGTAAAAAAAATGTGGGTGCATGTACTTATGTACACGCGTTAGAAGTTATACTTCTTTGGCGTGATTGAAAAACTAAGGGTTAACATGCATGCTAAAAATTCATATGAGTAGAACGGTAAGAGGAGTGAAGGGAGATGGTAAATACGATTGATAAAATTTTAATTAAATGAAAAAATAAATATTTATTTTTTAATCCAGTCTAAAAAAACATTACGGAATTTACTTTTATATAAAATCGAGTCAATTCATTCATTTGGAATTACGTCCACTTACATAGCTTCTTCCGGTGGTGACTGAATTGGTACATATGTTACAATCGGTTTGTGATAACTGAAGTACGATATAAATGTTTTCGAATTAACGTTGTCCAGATATTGTGTGAATACAGGATCAATGGTGTGCCATGTCGTGTCGTTGAAACAGTAGGATCATTATTTATTGTTAAATTTAGATGCCCTTGGAGAAAGTTGATAAGTGGCCCAGAATCTTCTAAGGCAAAATTGACAAAGTCTCCACTGAGAATCATTGGTAACTTGCTTCTCATCTACCAAGAAACGCTCCTCTGACTGTTGTATATGGAAGTAATGAACGACGTAGAAAATGAAGAGTATCATCTAATTTTTGATTTGGAGAAATGTAAATTGCTACCAAAACAAATTTTTTCCATCTTCCATTACACAATCAGCCACACAAAATTCACCTACTGCTGTCATCATTGAACTTATTAATTCGGACTGTTTTAGAGTCATATCGATACAAGGAGTAACGATGTTAGTGGTGTCATATATACTATGATATATGGTGACTCCGCCAGCTCGAACATTAGGACGTTTATATTTGATTATACAATTGAAATTTGGTATGCTGACTGACTCTGCTTCATGTAACCAAGTTTCATTTAAAATTAAAACATTAGAGTTCTGTATAATTGAATCCGTAAGATCTATGGAGTGAGCCCGAAGACTTTGACAATTAAAAATATACGCTGACAATCCTTTCCTGTGGCCGATAAAATGTAGCAAATCACTGCTAATAATCTCTGAACGATTGAGAGTCTACAAAATTCATCTTGTAGACTAACTATAGCTGTGGATGCTCTTTGGCCATGATAAAAGGTCCTGTCATTGTCTTTTGTAGTAATGTACAAATCTTGGAGACTAGTCACCCACGTCAAAGCAACATATACTAATGACAGTGGATGTTTTTTATCATATTCATAAACAATTTCAGGGTACGTTCTTCCTTGAGATTTATGAATAGTAGTCACCCAAGCACAAACTAAAGGTAATAAAGGTAAATGTGAACATTTAACATTTATAGTTTTATTGTTATTAAGCGGAATAGTCGATTATCTATATATAAAGACTCTTTTTATGCCACACTAGTTGCGGCGTCAAATATAATAATACATTTACTGTTTTTGTTTATCTCAGGGTTCAGTTCAATAAAATCAATACTTCATTACTTCTAGTAGTTAATTTGTTAACTAAATATCATTATATAGCATCATATTTCATGGTACACTTAATTATTACTATAAATATTGTAACTTACCGCTAACGAGGTGTCCACCACTTATGAGTGTATTGCAATTACGGGTTTAGTTAATTCAGCCCCACTGTTGTAAGCGCCGATCTGTAACGTACCCGCCTACTAGGTGTTAGCTAACCGTCTTTCTTTGTGGCCTTTTGGTTGTTCGTCTTATTTAATTAAGCCCCAATGTTGGGTTCGCCAATTCTGTAACGTACCCGCCTATGATGTGTTAGCTAAACGTCCCTCTTATTCTAGCGTGTAGCCACTTATGAATTATAATGACCGAAGTTTAAAAATAAAGTGGTTGTTAATGTTACTCAATCTAAGCAGAAATCGAGAGTGTGTGATTTGGGTCAGGTAGGGAAGTTGTTCAGCCTTATGTTGAAGAGAGAGTAAGTACCGATTGTTTACACTTGGTTTAGATGATTTCTGAAATTTTTTCAAATTGTTCGCCGTGATTTAAATCAGCTGATTGTGAGACGAGTCTCCACGCATAGTTCAACCAGACTACACTATGGCAAAATATGACCCGATGGATCGATCTCTTCTATTTTTGTGCTGAAATCTATTACAACTACCCACTACAAAAAATATAACACCTTTTTATTACTCAATATCATTTTTCAATAATATTTATTAATTATATTATTGGTTTTTTTTCCTGCCGCCAAAATACACATATCACAATCGATCTTTCCTTAATTAAAACATAATATCGACTTCATCAAGTAAACATGGAATTGTCAAAAGAAAAAAACATATATGGTTTTGTTTACCAAATTTTATACTATTTTTAAAAACATCAATCAATATATAATTCTTTTATTTCCCCAGGGTTAAGGGTAAGTTCTTTTTGTTATGAGATGGTCAGAAATGGATAATTATACTACGCTTTACAAATACCGAAAAATATTAAAAAATTTTGTTTATTTTCGTTTAGTACGTAGTTCCCGAAATGTCCATAAGAGAGCAGCACGCGTTTGTTTTCGTTAGAACATGTGATTAATTTTTACTAGTTTTTTGTTCTATACAACCATTCGGAATGAGTTTTCTTCGTTAACTAATAAACAAAATGTTTATATTACCTCTCTTCTTACAGTTCTTACTTGAAGGAAGCCTGTTCTCTGGTGATGTCCGTCTTGGGTTGTATTTTCATTACCGTCTGGCCAATATTATATCGTCAACTTGAAACATAGCGAAACTAGGCCGGATCATCAAAATGGTTTTCTTTCACTTTTTATTATGGAGTATAACAATTTAAGTTTGATATATAAGGTAGGATTATATAATGTTCATACTGTTGTTTAATTTTGTACCAATTTTGCACTTCTATAAGGTTTCTAAAAGGATATTTTAATAAAATTGTGGTCTCATCATTTTTGTCAACTCTCCAGGTTTAATTTTTAAATTCGATTAACAATACTTGTTATTTTCGTCACTCTTAGTAACCCATAATTTTTTTTATATCTTTTTATTGGTTCTGCTATTTACTTTTTAGTATATAGGCAGTTTGTAATTATTATAAATTTATATTTTATTTACAGAAAAATAATTCTTTCTAATTTCAGTTTCTTTCCCAATTTGGTTTACATAATAGGTTTCTGTTCATTTTCTTATAACCTTGGATATAAGTTTTTAATAGTTTTATTATCTTTAAATGAATTTATATATTATTTATTAGTCTCTCATAGTATTCGTACACTGCACTACTTCCTTCTGCCATTTCCCTCATATAGTATTATTTTAATGTTTTATTATCATTTGATATTTAAATCTTTTATGTTTGTTTTAAAACGAATCCTGGGTTATCTTATACTATAACACAAATATTTGAAAAAACATAAAATTAACTTAGGTATTAAACTTGGTTGTCTACACAATATAAATATTACAATAAATTAACAAAATACAGAATCAGTTAGTAGCATTATAGTCTACTATCATAGTTTATAATTCCCCTACTTACAGCACAATTCTGTAAGAAGTTCCCTTCACTTTCACTTTTTACCTCAATGGGTACACTATAACTCACTTGTAACTGTATATCACTTGAATTGTTTATAATGTTTAGTGATACAATTTAATTTTGAGCTGGTTATAGGTTACCCATTTCTGACCTTTATGGTATTACAAGAGTTAATTTATTGGGACCGGGTTATGTACCGTTACAATATTAATTAATGCACATTTAACAATTTTAATAATTCTTCAATCTCTAAAACTTTACTTCTTACTGTATTTCATTCTTCAATAATTGATCAACTTAAGTTTAGTACAACATTTGGTATCATAACGGATTCATTTAAAATCAAAGCGATTGTAATATAGGTATTTTATGAACTATTAAACTTCCTATAATTTTCTTAATAGGTTCAACATGACCTTACTTATAACGAAGTCTCTAAATTAATACTTTAAATAAATTTTTTTAGTGAGTTCTTTTAGTGACAGACAAGTGGGTGTAAAATTTAATTAGTACATAACAAATTTACTTGAGGTACGATTATCCATATCTTGTAGAGGTCGCAGGTGTGGTAAGCGACACTTCTTGATCAGCATTTGGAGTTTTGATGATAAGTCACCTCCAGAATCTCGAGTGGTCTGCGTGAACTCACTGTAGCACTTCACATATACAGCACATTACACAACGCGTGTACGTATTGGATTTATTGCGAGTCTGAATTATTGTTGCTATTACTGCGGTTATTCACTGACATTCTGTTAATATATCATTTAATTTACTCGCGATATTGTTTAAAGATGTATGTTACACTCTGCTTTTTTTTTGTTTGTTTAACTGATACACTTTACGGTAAGTTACTGTTAATCGTTCATGACTAATTATTATACAACATTGTTCAAATTGTTAATACCACCGTTATATTGTGTTTCACTATCATTTACTATTATACGATCACAAACTCGAACGCTAGAAAATGTTAAACAGTTCATATCGTATCGATATTTTCTAAGTCATTCTTACGAACTCCCGTAACACTTTTGTCACGCCTTTTACTTCCGATCCCTTCAAAAATTTAGTAAAGACTCCCCTTTTTGCGTCTCTGTCACTTGTCTATATCGAACATGAGAATTTCCCCACTAGACTTCTGGTTTTGGCGATGCCATTTCCTAATTGGTTCTTTTTCGTACAACCTATTCCAGAGACCACCTACTTTTTCCAAAGTAAGTTCTGATAGGTCTTCTGATTCCCACCCAAACTCTTCTCCTGGGTCCTTTACCCTTCGGTCAACAGCATTTCCGAATACTCTGGTAATAAATCTAGCTGCCGTATCTCTTAGTCTTCACAAAGACAACCCTTCGATTTCTCTTCCAACAGCTGCCTATTCAATTAGTTGCGCCTATGGTATTATCTTTTCTTGAACAGAGGCCTCGCCAACTCTCTCTGTAAGTATTTTCTTTTTTGTCTTGTTCCCAACAAAAACCTATCTTTTTAGTTCCTGCGTTAACTTCGAGTACGCTTTCTTTCCTGGTATCTTAGTATTGTTCTGGTGTATCCTCTGTTACTGCGTTTCAGTCAAGGAACACCCTTCATTGTTTTCTGTCTGCTGTTGTTATGTTCGTGTAACCTTTCATCCTTTGTCAGAACGAAACATTTCTCACTTGATGAGTTTATTCACTCCCTCTGATGCTTTTCTCTGGATTGTAGGCTTTTATTCACTGGCGTCCTTTCTAGATACACCCAGCACAATAACCTTGTCTTTCTAACACGTGGCCACTTGCTACACTAGATTTATGGCGTGTCAATTAGGCTTGCGTAGACGACAGCGGATGGCTTTCACCCGTTTTTTTGTTCTCTACACTCCTACAAATAACTTCATGTATCAGTTGTCACCACATTCAATGACATTTACCTTAACTAAAAGAAAATTTATTTTATTATTTTTTTTTTGAAATTTGCCATTATATCGGTCCCCAATTTGGGTCAATTTGGATGAACTCTTTGAATCAAAAGGGACCACAAATTTGTGCCCTTTCGTTGAGATACACATCAATTAGTTACTCTTCGCATTTCGTGTACAGGCGCATCCTTTCCTGAACATAGTGTAGTATGTTTACTGTTAGCAATTCTGACCTACTGAAAAAAAAAAACTGGTGCCGTAAGTTTAAATGCTCTACGTAATGGTCCCACTCCCTTAGTAACCTACTTTCACTTCGCCCTTTTAAATGAATCCGTATTTTTTTTTTTATTGCTATGTTTAACATTCATCTATGATTACAAAATTACATCTAGTCATATAATTTAAAATCTACATTTTATCTATGTTTCAATACGACTCTTTACATATATTCTCTTTTGTTGTTCATTCCTGCGCATGACACACAAATATACACAGAAAATAATTAAACATTTCATTTAATAATAGCAATAATCATCATGATAATAATATTAGTAATCCTGAAAATTAGATTATCTCTCACCCGTACACATTTAGTATATTCGGTTTTTATATCAAATATTACTTAACAATACACTATTATATGTACTTTCCTTGAATAGCTAGTTAGTTGAGAATATTATTATAGAAATATTAATTAACAAAATATTTTCTCTACATCTCTACGAATCTACAATTTAAACGTTTACGTTATAATGATAGTCTAGTGTACTTAATCAATTTATTGCTTTAATTTTCTAATTTAAATTGCTACCGATGTTCTGTTAGTTCACAGTTTTTTAGTTGACACTTCACAAACACATCACTATTCTTTTAGATTTAAAAGTTTCTGTAATAATCATACATTTAACGTTCCTATCCGTAACCTACTAATTGTTATTACACTAGCAACATTTTAAGACATTTATTTTATCTATGCATCTACGTTAACAACAATTGTCGATAGTTTAGTCAACATTTGCTAATAGGCATTAATACTTACAATTATACAATTCGTCATCTTATATCTCATTATTAAGATAATTGTTATGACATATTTTTTTTTTTTTTAATTCTTTCAGTTACATTTTAGATATCACATTGATCATTTTACAAGGTATACAATTTTTTGTTTCTGGCGTCAACTAAGCCTCTGAATGATATTTCTTCAGCTGCCTCGTGTTGAAAATCCCACATACTGAACTGCTGTTTACGTCGCCCTGTACTTGGTACGTGGCGCTTCCCACCTTCCGTGTAATAGTATAAGGACCTTCATATAATGCGCACAATTTATATTTTGCGTAGCATCTGAAAGTTTATGTGCCCGAATTAGGACCTGGTCCCCTACTTCAAATGTGGTAATTTTACTTAGCTTGTTTATCCGAGCAGCCTGTCTCTCTCCTCTCTCCTTGATTCTTAATTGTAATTTCTCTATGTCGACACTTTTGTTATTTATTACAATGGGGTCTAAATATTTTTCCCAATGTCTACCTGGTTTGGTTCCGAATTGTGCTTTGTACGGTGTAACTTTGATAGTGTCTTAATACGTCTCATTTAGACATGCCTTTATTGTTTTTATATACGTAGCCCATTTTGTATGCTTTTCTCGTACGAAGATTCGGAATAAGTTGCCTAGCTGTCGGTTCCATCGTTCTGCGATGTTGGTACATGGATTTCTGATTGCTGTATATTTTGGTTTTATATTTAAATCCTTCAGACCTTGCGTCCATTTACATGACGTAAATTGTGTACCATTATCCGTTAATATACTGTTAGGCTTTCCGTGGGTAGTGATATATTGCTGTAGTTGTTTAAGGGACACATAGGTAGTGGCTCTTCTTAATGCGTATAGCTCTACATATTTCGTGAAGTTATCGACGATAACCAATAAATACTTCACCCCCCCCCCCCCAGTGGATGTAGGTAGTGGACCATAATAATCCAAACTTATTAACTCTCCTTTCCGTGTAGGTAGTATTGGCCGCGTTTCCGCGGTGATGATTCAGTTTCCGCTATCCTTACATCTTTGGCACAGGTCACAGCATCGTATTATTTGGCTAACAAATCTGCACATCGCGTCGATCGTAAAATGTTCCTTCAGTAGCTGCAGTGTCTTTTTCGTGCCAGGATGACCGTACATTTGATGAACCTCCTGGATTAATTCAGTCCTAAGCTCTTCCAGAATATACAGTTTCCATTGGTCTTTCCATCTTCGGTATAATTTATTATTTATTACCTTAAAATGTTGATTTATCTGGTCGTCACCTCCCTCCTCAATTTTGTTTATTATTTGTTTGAATTTATTGTTCTCGAGTTGTAACTGATGGATTGTTTTCAATTTAGCGGCAACACTTTTGTTCATTTTTATTTCCATGGCATGCATATAATATTCATGCTTTTCGTCGGTGGTTTCGCTAACGTCGTTATCTTCTGGATATCTGCTTAGTATGTCTGCAACTAAGTTCTCCTTCCCCTTGCTGTGTAGAATTTTGAAATACTCCTGTATAGCGAGTATCCATCTAGTAATTCTGGTGTTATTTAAATGGCATTTCTGAATGAAGGTTAGTGCTTTGTTGTCCGTTATTATTGTTAGCGGTTGACCTGATATGTATATACGGAACTTTTTTAAGCATTGAACTATGGCAAGCAGTTCTTTTTCTGTAGTTAAGTAGTTTCTTTCGGCGTTTTTAAAGGTTCTACTTGTGTATGCGATGACGGCGATCTCCCCTTCCTGATCGATCTGATACAGCTGGCCCCCATATGCATAATTACTTGCATCACATTGTAGGTAAAACCGGCGTCCTTGCATGGGAAATTTAAGTATTACAGTGTCTATAAACAGTTCCTTCACTCGTTGAAACTGTTCGCTCATGGTAGTGTCCCAGTTGAATTTATTTTCTTTTTGTAATAGTTTTAGTAATGGCTGGGTATATTCTGCGTATCTACTTGTGAATTTATTATAAAAATTGGTAAGTCCCAAGAAACCTTTTAATTGTTTGGGATTTCTCGGTGTTGGGAAATTTAAAATAGCTGATACCTTATCTGTTGTCGGTTTAATCCCATTGGTCGTTAAACAGTAACCGAGATACTGTATCTCCTTTCAGAAAAATTGCGACTTTTTTAAATTAACGGTTATGTTGGCCTTACTTAGGTTATCCAACAGGTTTTTCATATGTACAATGTGCTCCTCTTCATTTTGTGAGAAACATAGAATATCATCAACGTATATGATTGTGTGCTTCTTGACCTACTCTGTTAGTATGTGGTCAAGTCCCCTTGCCAGGCTTGCGAAGCTTGTACTTAGACCAAAAGGCGTCACGTTGAACCTGTAACATCTGCCTTCGTACAAGAAACCTGTATAGTTACGACAGTTCTCCTTTAGCGGAATTTGCCAAAAGCTTTTTGTTAAGTCTTTGGTGGACATCACTTTTATGTTACTGCATCGTGCTAGAATTTCATTTATCGGCGGCGGTCCTTCATAATCCGGGATGGTGATGCTGTTTACTTTTCAGGCATCAAGACACAGTCGCACCCTCCCGTCCCTTTTAATGACAGTTACCAGAGGCTGGATGTAGGGGCTTTGGGCTCTTTCAATTATCCCGTATTCTAGCATTCTCCTAACTTCATCCTGAACTGCACTCTGATACTTGATAGGAACGGGCCACCTCTTTTGTAATGTTGTAACCTATCGAGTGGCTGCTAAGTTACAACTGTTTTGTTTGACGCGTTTCCGGAGGTGAAGTTGAATCATTAGAATGAACCGTTCTTCTTGAAGACAATTTATTGTGATTAGCAAAATACAAACGAACTTTTACAAGTTACTTTATACAAACTCTTCTTGACAAACTATAAGTCAGTTAATTCAATTACTGATTTAAACTCTAAGTACCTTCAGTTACTAGTACTTAGTTCACAAATTAATGTAACTACTTTTAGTTACTTCAAAAATTACAAAAACAAACTATTGACAACATCTGGTTTTCCGGCTCTCTAAGAACACCTTCCAACACAGATAAAAGTCAAAATAAAAATGAGAAAAGATGAGTAAGTTCTCTTGGACCACTTACAAAATCAGATCTGTCTTCTCCAGCGAATGCTATAGTTTTTATAGTACATCATCGTGGGTGTAACACTTAATTTTAGTGGTGGGACTGTTCCCTCCTCTTAATTCTGTAACGAGGCTAAAGGGAGCAGGTTTTATTTTATTAAACTAAATATAAATTTGTTTTCCATCTGTGTGGCCAGTCCCATGTTAAATAAAATTGTCGTCGAACAAAGGAACACTGATGTGAAGTTTGAACGTAGTTGGGGCGTTGGAATGCGATGTATGTTTGTCAACGCAATTCAATTCCAGGAAATCAAGTGCTGTGTGGCGCACACTAACGCGCGAACACCAGCGGTGCGCACAGATGATGCTTACCGTCTCGGATCAAGCTGAACAAACATGGCCAATTGTAACAAATTTGTTCGCCATGCGGTCGGGATGGTGACGGAAATACGGACAGACTACGCCCTTTTGAGTGACGTGACGAAGGCTAGTGAGATATCGTCACCGCCGAACACACATTAACAACACATACTGGGTGTACAGTGACGAACACCTCGTCACTAACAGGCATTGTAACTTCCGTCTTGCTCAAAAAACGTGTGGAGGGGGTACCTTGTTAACACTCTGCGCATTCATAAAAATGTTCTTCACCTGGCCAGGCAAGCACAAGAAGTCTTCTAAATTTAAAATGTAAAAAAGTAATAAACTTTTCCGAAGAACTGAAGTAGTGTACAAGATGAAGTAAGTGTAGTGCATCAGAAGAAAGAAAAAGAACCAACATTGTATTCACAAAACTTTCGGACAACAACGGAGTGCAACACGCGGCGATGTTAAGTAAACCACCAATAACTATCTATCGAAATGATTGCATTTTTTTCTAAAAGGCCTACATTAAATAAATAAAAGGGGGGTTCTGTATGAATGTCGTGCGTGAGCATACTGGGTACTTTCTTTAGAATAAAAAAAAATTAGTGTAAGTAGCATGTAAAAATCTAAGTTTGATTAAACGTAATTTTGAGTAATCTGTAATGTGTTAAAAGAGAGAGAGAAAAGTCGAGTTTTAGAGAGAAATATAAAATGAAATAATTATATAATAAAAAATTTGAATTCCATCATATAAATGAGCGTAGCGTACATTTTTCATGTAACCTTACAATCATACTTGCATTTCGCAGTTCGTGCGACGTAACCCTGGGCTGAAAGAAAAGGTAAGTGGGAGATAAATGTATTATGATATAAATGTGTTAAAAATATAACTACACAATTCTAAATCCTTAACTATCATAGGCTAAAACTAGTTGAAGTGAGGGTTTAATCTCTTATAATTTTATAAGACTTTCTATTATTCGTCAAAGACTGTATCATGTGACCCTACGTCACGATTTGGGGTGTTTTCCCTCTAAGATTAAAGTTCTCACGGAATAGAACACCTGCTTTTACCAATGTTCACACGGAGTACACCACCTGGCTTCACACTTGTGACCAACTACTTGACTCCCCCAAAAGGATATCAAATTTGTGTGACATTTTATATTTCCTGTCTGGACCTTGTCACCATTAATTCTTATTTAATATATCTCGCCAGATTTCCTACGATTATCACTTCCTTCAGTCACGCTTATTGAGAAAGAGGGTGAAATCTTTACCAATCGTGGGAAAGCTCCTAAAACAATTTTTATGTTCAAAACATATGCTACAGTCTCGTATACACACCTGACATCTGTCCCTTTTCTCCACACAACTAAGAATTTCTTATATTCTCACTCTAAGTAACAATTATGCTACAAGTACAGTAAGTACAATTGACAATTACAACAGTAAGTAAGGCGTGTTGTCGGTTACCTGGAAGTAATGCTGGTGTCCCGTTATGAGGCCTGGCCGTTCATTAAATACTCTTTTGTTTTTATGTAGAAGTTGTTCCAACTGACTTCGTCTGGCGTGATCCACCCCGTCTAGTTCATCAAGTTTCTTATGGATTTCCTCATCCATGTTACATATATCTTCTTCCATTACTAACAGAGGCACTTCGCAGGGACCTTCCTCCACAGTCGTTCCTAATTCTGGTTATATTTTAATCCATTTTTCCGGTATGTTGATTACACTCTTTGATTGTTGCAGAACATTAATTCCGAGTATACAATCTCTTACTAGCCCCGGTACGATCAAGAACACACAATCCACACTTATGCTATTAATTAGGATTGTTTCACAAAATACTTGCCTTTTAATGTGTTTAGATTTATTTCCTACCACGCTAATTATCGTCGTATTATTAACACTTAGGATCTCGTGGTTTCCAAGTAGCTTTTTATTGTGATGATACCAATTTGTCAACGGCATTTCCGAATACTCTGGTAATAAATCTAGCTGCCGTATCTCTTAGTCTTCACAAAGACAACCTTCGATTTCTCTTCCAATAGCTGCCTCTTCAATTAGTTGCGCCTATGGTATTATCTTTTCTTGAACAAAGGCCTCGCCAACTCTCTCCGTAAGTATTTTCTTTTTTGTCTGGTTCCCAACAAAAACCTATCTTTTTAGTTCCTGCGTTAACTTCAAGTACGCTTTCTTTCCTGGTAGTATTGTTCCGGTGTATCCTCTGTTGCTGCATTTCAGTCAAGGAACACCCTTCATTGTTTTCTGTCTGCTGTTGTTATGTTCGTGTAACCTTTCATCCTTTGTCAGAACGAAACATTTCTCACTTGATGAGTTTATTCACTCCCTCTGATGCTTTTCTCTGGATTGTAGGCTTTTATTCACTGGCGTCCTTTCTAGATACACCCAGCACAATAACCTTGTCTTTCTAACACGTGGCCACTTGCTACACTAGATTTATGGCATGTCAATTAGGCTTGCGTAGATGACAGCGGATGGCTTTCACCCGTTTTTTTGTTCGCTACACTCCTACGAATAACTTCATATATTAGTTGTCACCATGTTCAATGACATTTACCTTAACTAAAAGAAAATTTATTTTATTATATTTTTTTTTTTTGAAATTTGGCATTATATCTTCTTCCTATAGGTACAACTGTTTTACTGATCTGTTTAGCAGCCATATGTCCAGCAACTTTTTTTTTTAATTTTTTCGCCAATCTTTGGTGAGTCCGGGAAATCAAGCCACACAATACTCACTTCTCCTTCTTCATCATGTTCAGTATGAACTAATATCCCCAACAGAACCATTTGCTAAACCATCTGATACATTGATGTTCATCGTTATCATGTAGAAAACATTTTCCACAAATACAGTTTCATAAGGCAAGCCTCCAGTATCAATAAGTGGCATTTTGTGCAGTTTTTGGCATACAAAAGCTGTCTGTTCTGCTGAAGTACAACCGATGTATACGTCTCTTGCAATTGAAACTGTTTTTTCTTGCGCAGCACTTAAAATTCGATTGTTGTATCGTGTCACAGCCTCGTTTGTATTAAATTAACGGATCCTATGTGGGCAGCTTGTTTCTGCTTCTTGAGTCGTAACAAATCGTGATTCTAATAAAGTTAATTCATGATCTTCAAGTTGTTCACCGCTTCCAATTTTGGTCAATATCGAAGAAAACTGTTGATTTGCTTGTCTCATAACTTGATTCAGCTCAAAAAATTTGAGTCCACGCCACAAAATAGGCCCAACAATCCTTTGCTTTTGCTGTTTATAAATTGGAGTAGCTCTAACTGGTGGCAACTGGCATAAATCTCCAATCATAATGACATCCACACCACGAAAGTTAGTGTTGGATTTACCTGTAATCTGTTTTAAACGTGAATCTATCTGAGTAAGTAATTCAGCACCAATCATACTTATTTCATCAATAATTATCACTTTAACATATTTTGAATAATGCTCGATATTGATGTGCTACTTCCGTGCTTAATGGAAGTAATCCTGACAAAGATATTTTTAAGGCAGTATGCACAGTAGTACCATCTATAGCAACAACAGCCTTGCCTGTCAAAGCACAAGCAATGTATGAATTGCAATATCCATCATTATCAGTGAATCAGTTATAGATCTCCATGAGAAGTTTTATAACAAAAGTTTTACTGCATCCAGCTGGACTCGTGAAAAATATTTGGAACGGATTGCGGTTTGGAGTTAATAGATTGGAGATGACATGTAGCAAAATTCTTTTTGTTTATCGTTATTATTATGCTATTTTTTATATGGTTGACATTTGAGAAAAACTCTTGGCCTCTTAATTCCAGCTCGAAGTATATTGCAATAATCTTCGTCTGAGGAAATATTGTTATTTTGATAAAAAGAATCAAAATCAGAGGAATCATTATTTTTGAGATTAACCCTAATATCTTTATAACGATTTGCATAATTTTTTAATTCAGGCTCATCTTTTTGCATAGGTGATAATATAGTTGTAGATCTGCAAGGCATAAAAGGTGCTTCAAATCTACTCTGCTGAGGTTTATTTGCCACTATTTTTTTATAGCATGTAAACATGTGTTTGTTTGTTTATAATATGACTATTATACACTAAAAGATAAAAATTTAATTCAATTCAATTAATTTAAATTCAATATTATAATATTTTAGTAGAAAAAAATTAATTTTTTATCAAATAGCTCAAAATACTTACGAATAGTGTATTACAGAAATGGATTTACTTTTCGATAGACTTCTGAATAATTAAGTGCAATCTATGTAATTAAACGAGTACGTGCGTCTCGTTTGTGTCACGCAATGTAAGCCAATTTGTTAAGAATAACGGGTATGCTTCTCTGTCTCTCCTCTTTTCGGTCGTGTTAATTTAATTCAATTTCTGAGATATCTGGAGTTGGGGAATATAGTAATTTCGTTAACTAATATTAGCTTATCTCTTTAAGTAAAATACCAGTGTTAGTGTGATTGTAACTTAAATAATTAGTGTTTTATTCTATAATTTCGCTCAGCCCTAGTATACCTCGAAGAGAATTATGTAAATTTCGTATTTTAATGCTCTTCTCTTTGGTGTCGGAGAATTCCGCAACAAGCGCTGCAGTTCTGGGACAACGAAACTTATAGGTTAATTCACTGTTTACGGTAACCAATTATTATCCACTTAGTCAGTTACTTTTTATTCCCAACTCATTAAATAATACACCAAATAATAAGATTTTGAAATTATATAAGGTTTCTTTATTTATTCGCTCCGTTAACATTAAATAGGATTGGTTCCAATTGGCATACAAAAGGCTATAGATTGCGTGAATCGATTATTGTTCGGTCCAATACTTTATTTTATATTCAGTTATATAATTTGTTTTTAATAATTAACTTAATTCAGGGTGTGAAGGTTCTTGTAACTGTGGGGAAGATTAAAAATACATAGATAAGAATGCAAGATATTACAAATTTGAAATGTTGTGTTGTTAATATGATTTAGACAATTATAATTTACCAGACTAGAACGAAGCAACTAGGGTAGGCCGTTGGTTGTTAACCTCGTCGCTCAGAATGGATAAGATGTTCGATATTCCTTTTTTCGGTTCAATAAAGTGGAATCCTTGTCCTGGTCACTTCGGAAATACAGCTCCCTGGGTTTGGTGGTTCTTCTGCAAATTCTAGATCCAAATACGTTCTTCTATCGGTTGAAGTAATTAGTGATGTTCCGTGTATTTAAAAGGTTAGGAGTTCTAATGTGGTGTGTATTATTAGTTGTTACACAGTTGACTCTTTGTATTGATTTAATATATCATTAATTCTTTTCTGATATTGGACAATTCAAGTCCTTCCTTGTGGAACTCAGTTATTTATTTTTACTGTGATTCTGTACTATGATCTAATTTGGTTAATCTTTGCTGGCATAAGTCAAGACGATCATTATTAAAATATTATGGCTCATAAATGTATCAAAATACTTTAGATTAGTTGAATTATATTAAACCTTTCTTTGGTTTTTTAATCTCATCACGTTCAGATCATAAAAGGCAATAATTGAAATCAACAACTTCTATTCATTCCTGTTGTCCTTAGCAACACATTATTTTTCTTCCTTCTCAATGTTTTGTATATAGTGATTATTTCATATATTTTTCATCCATTCCTTATTAAACCATCATATCGGAATATAACTTTATCTATAGTTTGTTTACTAATTTCTACATATATTCCGCTGGTTTTTTGATCTTAGTCTGTTTCTTTTATATTTATTATTTTTTTGATATCAAACGTTATCAATCGATATCATGGCATTGTGGCATTATCATGATTTGTTTAAATTGAGGTGGTTTATTATATATCATTACTTATCAAATGTTTTTCCTAGCTCTTTGAACCGTATTCATTAATTATTATTAACTTCCGTACCTAACCTTTATGTTATGAGTGGTTATATAGTGTTATTGGCTGTTAGGCCTTTTATTGTATATGGACCTACCTTTGATAATAACTGGTGAACAACTATAGCCTTTTTACATAAGTTCATACATATAATCAAACCTTAACTATTAACATTTACACAAATAATTATTCTTTTCATAACTAATAACAATTTTATCTTGATCTATGGATCACATATAAGAAAATTGAGATCCATTAACACTAACTAACTGCTTCCCACACCCTTCTATAACAGTAATTGAATAATACATTTTGCTTCATTACCTTCCATTAATTCAACAAGTAATTTGCCTAATATAACATAAACTTTAACATAACATTCATTGTCACAAAATAATATTATTTAATTCATAATCCTTACTTACTATTGCTATAAGGTAAATTATTGTCTCGCTTTTATTTAATTTCATTGTCATTTACTTTGACATTTTCTGTACTAGTTTCTTTCTTACAATTCTTATCAGTATAATATATTTATTTACGTTTCACTGAACATGGATTTCTTACTATTGTCTATTTTACAGGTTTGTTTTTTATTGTTATCTCTACCTTGCATCCTTATTCATTTTTATATATAATTATAAATGTATTTATTAGACCTTTGTATTATCATGGGAGTTAAATATTGATTTACTTATTATTTTGCTAATATTCTATTTATGTAACATTGAGGACTGCATTTCTGTTGCGTTACATATGCTCCCCCTCCTAAAAAAGTTTAGTTTACCTGAATGAAGTTTAGGTCAAGTAAACTTGTCTTTTTCACATGCCTTTTCTTCATCTCAACATTAATGGTTAACGATGGGATTCTCAGTGTAACTTTGTTAGACTAGTATTCATAATTCTTTACATAATAACATTTCATTATTCCTATTAACATTCTTGATCATATATAATTTCTGTAAACAGTATTTGTTGATAGTTGGCTACAATATTCAATGATACTTTAGGTTCACATCTCTTCTACTTTTAATTGCCGTAATCACTGTATTTCTCAATTATTCTTCTGTCAGCTATTTTCCTTCTGTTTTCTTCGTCATACTTTTCTGGAATCTGAGGTCATTCTTGCAACGATTCTAATATTCCTTAAATATTTAATTTCCCTAACAATCCCTAATATGTGCGTTGGTACAGTTCAGAGAGGCACTGTTTGGCTTCATACTCTGCTGTCCACACTACACCTTAATATAGTACTGCTGGAATTCATCTACAGTCAGCTATAAAAATATAATAATCTCCTAATAATCTTCTTAATTAATTAATAATAAACATTTGGGAATTTTTTCACATTGTTGCTTTTATATTTATCTATTCCTATCTTTCATATTTTGTGATTCCATTTTATTTTCCTTAAACATTTTTTGATAATAATTCTGACAGTTATCATTTGTAATTATTTTTGTTTTTCTTTCTTGTTGTGATAATAATGCTAAGCATCCTCTTCATTTGTTCTTCTGATCTCAATATTTTCTAAATAGTAATTGTTTTGATTATTACTATTACTGTATTTCTGAGTAGTTACAGTCATTAGCTCAACTATTATTTCTCTTATCTTATTTCATTACTTTGGCTGGTTATATTTCAATGAATTATGTTGATTATTATTTTTTTTTCTCATTCACTTTAATATTACATTGGTCACAGTTAATCGTTTATTGAGGTTGTTCTTTTCATTTGGCAATGCGGTAGGTATTTTAGGTCATATTATTCTTCTTTTATTATTTTGCATAGGTATGTTTGATATAAAAACTTTTTTTATCTTGGGGTTCCATGATTCCTTATTCATAATATTTCTTCGTAGACATGTAGTAATCATTCTGGTTTTCTTCTGTTATCTTGGGGTTTGTTATTAACTCTTCTTAATACCTTCTTCATAACTATATTTTAATTCAGACTTACTTCATTTTGAATGACATGTTTTCTATTTATATAATATTGTTCAAAAAATTCTTTTTATTTACAAGTGTTTTCTCTTCAAAATTGGTAATAAGTTGTTCTTATTTAGATTTAGAATTTATTGGATTTTTTAAATACTATTTCCATTTTCTTTCCAACTGGTTGCCTGGTCAGTTTTCATAAAATCAGTCCCATTTTTCTGGTTGACTTCTTCTTCTTCTTCTAACCATGGTCCATTAGTTCGACTGCACCCGTTGTCCGGATTACTGCAGTGTTCATACCAATTTTTACACTTGATAATATCTTTCACGTACCTGGTACCGTAACTCGGCTGATGCAAAGTCTTCATTTAAGTCAGGGTATTCAGTCATATTTAGCTCCTTTCTAATTATTAGGTATCGTATCTCCTCTACTCTAAGATAACCACTGGTATATTCTACCCTTCCTTTCCCTTTGATATCTGGACTATTTACTAAATGTTTTACGGGTATCTTCCGTATTAACGATATAATTGATTTGGTCATATACTCTTTAATCGTTGATATTTTCAAATAATATTTAAATTTATTTAAGGTTCTTGTGATTGTTCTATGTTGGTTTATTTTGGTTATTTTCACGAAGTTTCTTCTATATTTCATATCTTTACAAAACTTCCTTCGTTCATTGATTGGGATGTTACACGCACTAATTAATCCACCTTTCCTCATCTCCATTTCTTCTTTGGTATTGACTATTTTCCTTCTCCATATTATCCTTATTTTCTGGATATTCTTTTCTATGGTCGGATTTACTATAATACCTTCGGAAGTGCTGTCTAGTGTTTTAGACATATTCTTTAAACACCTCTCCATTTCTTTATTTGTCTCCTCCTTGTATTTATTCACTTCTGGGCTAAGCGTGTTATCGTTTTCAAACTTCCCTTCGAAAGTTTCCATTATCTCATTATTGAACTGCTCCTTCTTATCCTCAATCCGCTTTAAACCTGCTTCGTTCATTTTCTCAATTCTTTCATCCATTTGCCTTAAATTTTCTTCGTTTCTTTGTATGATTTCTGCCTTCATTTGTCTTAAACTCTCATCATTTCTATCGAACCTTTTGTTAATTTGGATCCAAACTTCATTCATTACTTTTGAGGTTTCACTCTGTTTCCTAAACTGTTCTTTTGAGTTTTCCTCCTGTCTCCTAAAATTTTCATTCATTTTCTTGAAACCACTGTCCATTGTTTCCTTATCTTCCTTAATTTCCTCATTTATTTTCCTCAGAATTTCGTTAGTTAGTCTATTCTGTTCTGCCATAAACTTCATCATCTCCTTCATGCTAATCTCTATTTCTTCTTGTGTGAATTCAGGCATTTTCTTCTGTTGCTTCACTTTGACTATTTCTACTTCCTTTTGCACCTTTGATTGTTCTAGCTTTTTATTATTTGGCATTCCCATAAATTCATCTATTTGATTGTGTTCCTTCCTCCAGTGACACATATCTTCTCGGGATAGTTCAAACATCACCCTGATCCATTCCCTTAATTCTTTGTTTTCTGTTTGTATTGGGTTTTCAGGTGGTCTTATTTCTCGTTTCCATTGTTCATAATCTTCCTGAGTATATTGTTCTGTCACCTGGGTGTATACTCCTGTTCTTTCGGTTTTCATTTGTTCTTCATTATCGTCCCATCTTTCCCAATCTTCTTCAGTCATCCTTTCCACCTTGTTATCGTCTTTTTCGTTAGTCGTCCCAATAGTCTTTTGTTTATTACACCTGGCATCTAACTCCCACAATTCATCATAAATCTCTCTCAATGTCATTTTGTCGTCTGGTGTTCCCTCTTGCATTCGCGCGACTCATTTGCGCTCTTTCGTGATCATTGGTATTCTTTTCTATGTATCCCATCTCTTTGCTGAATTTCTTAAATAGTACTGTCGCCCATTCCGCGTAACTTTATCGTCTCTCTTGTCCTTGCATTTTCGTTTCCTTTTGTATCATCTTTCTTTATTGCATTTCTAGTCTCCCACAGTTGCCTGCTCTGGTTAAGTAATGTTAATATAATTATAGTTACTTAACTTAAGCCCTACACTGGCTGAGCGCCAATTTGTAATTAAACCCTCGGCTCTTACGGTCACGGGATTCTCGTTATTTCCGCCCCAACGTTGCCGGCGTCAATTTGTAATTACACTGGTATTACTGGGTTAAGCCCCACTGTTGGGTTCGTCAATTTGTAATTAAAGGAGTACGTGCGTCTCGTTCGTGTCACGCAATGTAAGCCAATTTGTTAAGAATAACGGGTATGCTTCTCTGTCTCTCCTCTCTTCGGTCGTGTTAATTTAATTCAATTTCTGAGATATCTGGAGTTGGGGAATATAGTAATTTCGTTAACTAATATTAGCTTATCTCTCTAAGTAAAATACCAGTGTTAGTGTGATTGTAACTTAAATAATTAGTGTTTTATTCTATAATTTCGCTCAGCCCTAGTATACCTCGAAGAGAATTATGTAAATTTCGTAATTTAATGCTCTTCTCTTTGGTGTCGGAGAATTCCGCAACAAGCGCTGCAGTTCCGGGACAACGAAACTTATAGGTTAATTCACTGTTTACGGTAACCAATTATTATCCACTTAGTCAGTTACTTTTTATTCCCAGCTCATTAAATAATACACCAAATAATAAGATTTTGAAATTATATAAGGTTTCTTTATTTATTCGCTCCGTTAACATTAAATAGGATTGGTTCCAATTGGCATACAAAAGGCTATAGATTGCGTGAATCGATTATTGTTCGGTCCAATACTTTATTTTATATTCAGTTATATAATTTGTTTTTAATAATTAACTTAATTCAGGGTGTGAAGGTTCTTGTAACTGTGGGGAAGATTAAAAATACATAGATAAGAATGCAAGATATTACAAATTTGAAGTGTTGTGTTGTTAATATGATTTAGACAATTATAATTTACCAGACTAGAACGAAGCAACTAGGGTAGGCCGTTGGTTGTTAACCTCGTCGCTCAGAATGGATAAGATGTTCGATATTCCTTTTTTCGGTTCAATAAAGTGGAATCCTTGTCCTGGTCACTTCGGAAATACAGCTCCCTGGGTTTATTTACGGCCAGACTGGTGGTTCTTCTGCAAATTCTGGATCCAAATACGTTCTTCTATCGGTTGAAGTAATTAGTGATGTTCCGTGTATTTAAAAGGTTAGGAGTTCTAATGTGGTGTGTATTATTAGTTGTTACACAGTTGACTCTTTGTATTGGTTTAATATATCATTAATTCTTTTCTGATATTGGACAATTCAAGTCCTTCCTTGTGGAACTCAGTTATTTATTTTTACTGTGATACTGTACTATGATCTAATTTGGTTAATCTTTGCTGGCATAAGTCAACACAATCATTATTAAAATATTATGGCTCGTAAATGTATCAAAATACTTTAGATTAGTTGAATTATATTAAACCTTTCTTTGGTTTTTTAATCTCATCACGTTCAGATCATAAAAGGCAATAATTGAAATCAACAACTTCTATTCATTCCTGTTGTCCTTAGCAACACATTATTTTTCTTCTTTCTCAATGTTTTGTATATAGTGATTATTTCATATATTTTTCATCCATTCCTTATTAAATTTCCATCATATCGGAATATAACTGTATCTATAGTTTGTTTACTAATTTCTACATATATTCCGCTGGTTTTTTGATCTTAGTCTGTTTCTTTTATATTTATTATTTTTTTGATATCAAACGTTATCAATCGATATCATGGCATTGTGGCATTATCATGATTTGTTTAAATTGAGGTGGTTTATTATATATCATTACTTATCAAATGTTTTTTCTAGCTCTTTGAACCGTATTCATTAATTATTATTAACTTCCGTACCTAACCTTTATGTTATGAGTGGTTATATAGTGTTATTGGCTGTTAGGCCTTTTATTGTATATGGACCTACCTTTAGATAATAACTGGTTGTGATAATACAAATTAAGTCCCTAGTTCTGGGCGTCAAAATGTGAAGCTACTTACCTTCACCTAAAATTCACTCACAAACATTGTATATTTATCGGGCGCCATCTTGCCAACTGCAAGAAAATAATTTATAAGGGTTCTTTTCAGCGAACTAGGAGAACAGAATGTGGTTGCTGAAATAATAACAATCATTTATGTTCATCAATAATTAAACGCTATTATTACTTTATTCTTATGCATATTTCATGTTAATAAAATCATACAGATAAAATTTGAATTAATAATTGACAAACGTGAATAATAGTTGTTGATTACCTTGAATCTCTTTTAATTTACTTACTCGCATTACAATAACAAATTCTTGAAATACATTTTTTAGAATTATAATGGGAACGCAAACCAGCCTTCTTAATTTTTATCTTAATTTCAATATATTCTCACATACTCATGCACACCCACACGCACACAATTAATTTATATCCCATGAGATCTCATTTTTTTTTTATTAAAATTTTGTTGTGTTCTCATTTTTAATTATTTGGTACTTAGCTGTTCAATTTTTTGTCCAGAAGACGTCGCCTTAATTTAACCGCACATTTGCTATTTTTGACACTGATGATTAAAACCGAAACTGTCTCTACATTTTATATTCTGAATTCCTACATATTTTAAAACTGTTATTACACTCTTTTTAAGAAGAAAAATGCGTTACTTTCATTTTCGGTGCGGGCGCCCGTGATTTACGTTTCGAAACTTTTTATATGTACCACTCGCGAGTGGTGATGGCGTTATACTGGGAAGAATTACAGGCGCTACTTTGTGAAGCGACTGTTGTGGTGTGATCAAGTCCTATTGTTTTTTTAGTTTGTATCCTTCCGCCAGCTGCATGTCACCGTTATGTAACGGAATTACTCATCAAGGATAGGCTCTGACGTAACGCTCGCCTGATGTTTCATTGCATAATTTGTTTACCGTTACATAATGTGTTTACTGGTTTTGTGTTCGTCATTGTCTGACCTTGACACAGCTTGTCGGCTATCAAATACGTTCATACTGGTTTTACAAAACATTGTTAAACAATTCTGCACAGTCAATGTTGCCACGGTTGTTTTCATTTCAAACAAATTTACCTCTCGGTTACAAAATTTATAATTTCTGTCCCTATCACTCAACAAGTTATTTATTATTAAAAAATACAAATCCTGTTATTACCCCAGGTATGCCAAAAAATGCCCCACTACAATACCCCCTCAATGAGATATTTTATGCCGAAGCATAAAAAATCTCATTGACACATTCATACTTGCTAAAGGGATCAGCCAGGATATGTCGCCACAACCCCCTGTACGGTTTCCAAAAAAAAATATTAATAATCAACTCACCCTTGGTCCGGTGACTGTGACCGCATCTGCATGACAATACTGGACTTCTCTCTCGAGATCCCAACACCGTAGAGTCAGACAGATACTCAACGCCCCTGCTCTGACGCGTAGGCCAGCTCAGGTCCGCCGCCACAGCATCACCAAACACTGAAACAACAAATCAAAATATTAAATAGTGGCCTTATACAACACCATATCCCCAACTGATCTGTTTCCCCCTAGCGGTGCTGGTTTGCGCTAAGAAGCACTGGTTTTGTTTTTACTCACTTATTACTAACATGTATATATCAGAATACCTAACATAACTTAACATAAGAAAACACAGTACATTAATAATTCATTTTAAAATAAACAACTTACAATTAAAATGTTACACACTTTACATCATTAAATTGGCATATAAAATCAAAAAATTACTTTTAAACTTGCTCTACTCTTATTAATTCGTTTCTCAAAATTACAAAAATTATTTATTTTATTTTATTTTTTTTTTTTCTATTATGGCCATCATTATTCCATTTCATTACTTTGGGTGATTCTACATTATTCATTATAATTTACTTTATCCACTTGGCATTTACTCATAATCTTACCCCTTTTATTACTCTAATGCTCCCTTACAAAGTCTTTAACTAGTATGACACCCCACTATCAAAATTTTACTAACCCTTCTCTACCTCTAACTACTTACTATTTTAACTCCAATCGCCACCTTCTACTCTTACAAAAAAAAATACTCTCTAACCCTTTGTACATAGGATACGTGTTTCCTTCCCAAAACTCATTCCCTTATGTTGGTCCCTGGACTCACCCTAGGTAACCCTTTCCGGCGCCAATCGGTCCCTCTCCCGTCCCAACCCTTGTTGCGGACTCCCCAAATACACTACCACTACTACAAAATTGCCATCCCCAAAAAATCTCAATCTCATAACCTCACTACAATTACAACAAATTAACATCAACAAATAAACAACAATATATCACTCAAAACTCTACATAAAATCTCCATAACTACTGTGTCTCCACTTATACTTCTCAAATTCTATAACATTACATTAACTCAAAACAACATTGCATTATTTTCATTTCCACTATTACTTTAACTCTTACTTCGATTTGGACAAATCTATGTCCCACAAAATTCAACTTGAATTGACTCAAACATTTTATTCAAACAATTCAAACAATTGCTATCACCCACTTCTATCTTTTACAACCTATTGAAAATATTACTTATTACAACTATTTTTCATTTTATTTTAAAATCTGTAAACACATTGAAAACATATTATTATATTTTTATAATACTTATTCCTAACATACTAAATGCAAACAACACAATAAGACATAATAACACAATATAAGAAGTATTTAGTGCATCTATTTTTTAAATTCAAACAAAATTATTGAGTAGCAAATCATCATTATTACTTAAAATATATCAAATTTTTAATACGTTATCCCCTTGGATAACCTCCCAGCCACACACACTTGTACAATACATTACATAACATAATACACAAATAGCAATACACCTGGATTATTAGCATACATCAAACAAACAATTCTCTTTTACATAATTTATATAAAATTTATAAACATTATTATTTAAAATTTTCATTAACTGTTTTTATTTATCATCATTATTGACTTATCTTGTGTTGCAGTCAGCTTTTCAAACTTGCTTAAAGTTTATTATTAACATATATTTTTAATCATTATGTTCCACAAAATTCCACAAAATAAACCATTTAACATTTATTTATTTATTAATTATTATTAAATCAGAATCTCATTACACAATTTAATTACCTTATAAAATTCAAACACATAACATTCAATCACAATATCTAAACATCTCAACTTATTTAATTCATTTATTAAAATAACATATTTCAATTATTATCAACATTCTATAAATCATTAACTATTGTCTTCAATTATTTTGTTATTTAATTAGAGTGCAAAAATATTAATAATATTATTATTATTAATACAACATTTTCTAAAACATATACACATTACATTTCACAATACACACAAATGAATTCACTATTATTTACAAAATATATGTCAAAACTGTTCAAGTGTATCTCACTTCATGTCCACATCTGCCATGTCAAACAACCATAAAACAAAATGTTTAATTGTCTTTTATTGTCTTACAGTCTACCCTCCATCGTCCCAAATCAACCTTGGTTTTATATAACACTGTTGCTTTTTATTTACAAACAAATGGTTACTTTGTGTGTCATAACCAGAACAACCAAATTCACTCATTTTACCAGAATACTCCTTAAACCAGTCTACGTTAAGTATTTTTGTTAAGTCTCCGTCATTACATTCATTCACTATCGGTCTAATTATTTTTATCAAATCATTGTAATCATTATTATTCAAATATATTTCTAAGCCTTCTTTCCATTCATCATACTTTCTATTCAAATTATACAATTCTGTTACATACCATTCTCTATTTACCTCTCTCTCTTCATAACACCACATCACACTCTCACAATTATTCCGGACAGAGGGTACACAATTACTCCACAAAAATAAACACCTCAATTCATCTACCAATACGGGACTCTTGCCCTTCAACCACAACACTTGTGGACTCAATAAATCATCATAAACATCATAAATAATAAAGGGAAAATTTGCCCTCTGTCCCCACTCTACTACAACATTATTTTTTCTCTCTCTCTCTAACTCACTGACACACATTAACATTTCATAATCACTACCTTCCACCAACTCATCAGTACTCTCTATATTTACTCCATTATTTTTTAACATCATATTTTCACTTATATTGTGATAATTATCATTCCTACTTACCTCGGAATTGTAATTAATACCATTATCATCACTAGTCAACACTATTTCTCCCACTATTTGATCACTGTTAGCTATTAACTCATTATTCGAATTGTCACTCACCTGGTTACTTATTTCTTCACTATTATCAAAGACACCACTTACCTGTGTTAACTCAACTTCTGTATTCTTTTTTACCTGACATCTATCTCCCTCCCACTTCTCGTCTGGTTTATCAAAAGCATTTTTTATTGTATCACAACCCTTACTCATTATTTCCTTTGTTTCATTTAATTCTATATGTAACTCATCAAAACCCTTGTTCATATTATCAAAATGTTTACTCATCATTTCCCCCCTCTCATCAAGCCATTTATTCATCATATCAAAATTCTTATCCATTTTTGCATTTAACTCATTTAGTAGGTTAAATAGGTCATATACTGTATATTCTTTTTCTTCCACCCCTAAACTACCGTTATCATTAGGCCTATTTTCCGTCTTAATCTCTACCACTGTCGCTTCAACGATCTTACCTTTATTGCTTGGCACCTCACTATCAATATCATCACTGTGCTTCTTAATTTCTGCAAATATTCCCTCTTCCATTTCTTCCATTCGTGTTAAACTATCTTCTAAGCTCCCCCATTCCTCGTCCGTCATTTCACCTACAACCCCTCTAAATTCGCTTTCCCACTCGTTCCATACGAAACCACTATCATTTTCTTGTATCTTAGCCACATTAAAAAATTTTATTATAATACCCTTTATATAATATAATTCATCTCATACACACTAATTACCCTCACAATACTCATAAACACATAAAC
Source organism: Magicicada septendecula (assembly GCA_034769895.1). Classification (NCBI taxonomy): domain Eukaryota; kingdom Metazoa; phylum Arthropoda; class Insecta; order Hemiptera; family Cicadidae; genus Magicicada; species Magicicada septendecula. The sequence continues at coordinate 414,847,217 of CM068370.1, forward strand.
AAATAATGCACTACATACATAACCCTATCAAAACATAACCCCATACTTGCGTCTAATTTACTTATGAGAAAAAAAAATTTATTTTACCTTAAACAACCATTCTGCTTTCCCAGTTGGCCTATATTTATATAATATTATTATACAAATCGTCCCTGTTCGGGCGCCAAATGTGATAATACAAATTAAGTCCCTAGTTCTGGGCGTCAAAATGTGAAGCTACTTACCTTCACCTAAAATTCACTCACAAACATTGTATATTTATCGGGCGCCATCTTGCCAACTGCAAGAAAATAATTTATAAGGGTTCTTTTCAGCGAACTAGGAGAACAGAATGTGGTTGCTGAAATAATAACAATCATTTATGTTCATCAATAATTAAACGCTATTATTACTTTATTCTTATGCATATTTCATGTTAATAAAATCATACAGATAAAATTTGAATTAATAATTGACAAACGTGAATAATAGTTGTTGATTACCTTGAATCTCTTTTAATTTACTTACTCGCATTACAATAACAAATTCTTGAAATACATTTTTTAGAATTATAATGGGAACGCAAACCAGCCTTCTTAATTTTTATCTTAATTTCAATATATTCTCACATACTCATGCACACCCACACGCACACAATTAATTTATATCCCATGAGATCTCATTTTTTTTTTATTAAAATTTTGTTGTGTTCTCATTTTTAATTATTTGGTACTTAGCTGTTCAATTTTTTGTCCAGAAGACGTCGCCTTAATTTAACCGCACATTTGCTATTTTTGACACTGATGATTAAAACCGAAACTGTCTCTACATTTTATATTCTGAATTCCTACATATTTTAAAACTGTTATTACACTCTTTTTAAGAAGAAAAATGCGTTACTTTCATTTTCGGTGCGGGCGCCCGTGATTTACGTTTCGAAACTTTTTATATGTACCACTCGCGAGTGGTGATGGCGTTATACTGGGAAGAATTACAGGCGCTACTTTGTGAAGCGACTGTTGTGGTGTGATCAAGTCCTATTGTTTTTTTAGTTTGTATCCTTCCGCCAGCTGCATGTCACCGTTATGTAACGGAATTACTCATCAAGGATAGGCTCTGACGTAACGCTCGCCTGATGTTTCATTGCATAATTTGTTTACCGTTACATAATGTGTTTACTGGTTTTGTGTTCGTCATTGTCTGACCTTGACACAGCTTGTCGGCTATCAAATACGTTCATACTGGTTTTACAAAACATTGTTAAACAATTCTGCACAGTCAATGTTGCCACGGTTGTTTTCATTTCAAACAAATTTACCTCTCGGTTACAAAATTTATAATTTCTGTCCCTATCACTCAACAAGTTATTTATTATTAAAAAATACAAATCCTGTTATTACCCCAGGTATGCCAAAAAATGCCCCACTACATGGTGAACAACTATAGCCTTTTTACATAAGTTCATACATATAATCAAACCTTAACTATTAACATTTACACAAATAATTATTCTTTTCATAACTAATAACAATTTTATCTTGATCTATGGATCACATATAAGAAAATTGAGATCCATTAACACTAACTAACTGCTTCCCACACCCTTCTATAACAGTAATTGAATAATACATTTTGCTTCATTACCTTCCATTAATTCAACAAGTAATTTGCCTAATATAACATAAACTTTAACATAACATTCATTGTCACAAAATAATATTATTTAATTCATAATCCTTACTTACTATTGCTATAAGGTAAATTATTGTCTCGCTTTTATTTAATTTCATTGTCATTTACTTTGACATTTTCTGTACTAGTTTCTTTCTTACAATTCTTATCAGTATAATATATTTATTTACGTTTCACTGAACATGGATTTCTTACTATTGTCTATTTTACAGGTTTGTTTTTTATTGTTATCTCTACCTTGCATCCTTATTCATTTTTATATATAATTATAAATGTATTTATTAGACCTTTGTATTATCATGGGAGTTAAATATTGATTTACTTATTATTTTGCTAATATTCTATTTATGTAACATTGAGGACTGCATTTCTGTTGCGTTACATCTATAATGTAAAATATAGAAATATATATTAGATTATTGCATTAAAGCAAATATAATGTTAGACTACTTACCGAAACTTTTATTGATTTAATATAAAAAAGACTTGAAATTAATACTTATGAAAAATTAACCTCAAATATTTTTAAACACTTATTAAAATTTGGTTACACAATTTTTGTCACCGAAAAATATTTCACAGCACAATGTATATAAAGTTATTTAATTATACATCCATTCACGATCAGCAGCAGCAGGTCCATCGGGGCCGCGACCGAAATGTTTTGGTTTTTTGGCATCAGGCTCGTTGTCCACAGCTAACTTCATCCTGTTAACTTTTCGTTGCATGGTGTGCACGCATTTCATTACATACTAAAATTTCACCCTCAATGTGCCTAAAGAAGTATAACTTCAAAAACATAAGTTTGTAATTTTTTTACTGTTAAAAATACAATAAGGAGCTGAATAAAAATAATACAAATATAGGGCTTAATAACAGATTTTTTTAAATTTTCAAATAAAATAAATTGAATGCCAACCGCATGCTTGCGTTCATGATCTCATGAAGTAAGCAGTTTCTTTTCCTTACTTTGGTCATAGTTGAAAATCCCATTTCACAGAGCCAGGTATAGATTGTCAAAGTTTAACCTAGCTTGGTTCAGTGGGTGCGGAGTAGTTCAGGGGCAGGTACATAGTCGCAGACGGTGGAGTTGACTCACTACAGTGGGAGGGTACTGTTTGTAGTGTTCTTCGTTCTTATATGTCATCGTCATGTATTGTGTGCTGTTTGTTTCTTGTAGTGTGTCATCATATAGTAGTGTTGTTTGTGTGCAGGAGATCTGTGCATGTCAACCATAAATTCTTTCCACTACTACTGAAAGCAAGCACCCCACCTTCTTATGCGCTGAACTACTCTGACATAATTCTGACAGACTTAAATTGAAAATGAAAGCAGTTTTTTTCTGGTGTTTTCGATAGAGATGGGTACCCACTCCTGACTTTTAACAAAAAATGTTGTAGTTGAAATTCCTTAAACTTTTGTTTGCTAATGCTATCATATAAGAGTTCTGTTAGCTACTCTTTAGCAAATGGTTTGTGTATTTAGCAATATTTTAAATGTAAAGGACAGATCAATTACAAAAATTATTTAAAAAGCATTTAGTAATAATTTTAACGTAATTCTGTAGATCCTTGTCCATATATTGTGTACCTCCTAGAAGTTTCAGATCTCCCTTGAGTATAAAGTCATAAGTATAAAGACCATATCATTGCTACAGGTCAGAAGATTCTCATCTGATTTAATTACTATATCATATGCCTCCAACCTTCTCTACCTCTTTTCACTTCTCATACTCGTCCACTGGGAAAAAAAAAAATTAATTTTGATTGAAGTGACTGACTTACCATGCTTTTTAAGTAATTTATTGCTTAATTTAAAATGTTGGCCAATTTTTATATTTCATTATAGTTATAATATAGTGCTGTAACTGTTCACTTCTCATTCATTGAAGTAAATGTTGCTAATTTGTACAATTTTTCATAAAAAATACTCAGTCAGCACTGTATATGATTGCAGTCTGGTCATATGACTAATAAACAGTTTTGATCTAATCTGAACCACTTATAATTAATGTAGCTTTTTTCACTAGTGTATCTTAACTTCATTTATATATACAAAACATACCTTTCACTGGAATGTTCTGCTTTAAAATTGGATACTTAAATGTGTGTGTGTGTGTGTGTGTGTGTGTGTGTGTGTGTGTGTGTGTGTGTGTGTGTGTGTGTGTGAGTGAGTGCTATGGTATTTATTTGTACTGACTATACTGTACAATACCATAAACAGTAACCAAATTTTCTGAGATTTCATTTGCGTGACGTAGATGTAGGATGAACCTGCTGGTGAATGACGCAGTAACAGTTGTATTATACAAACAGCAACAATAAATAAAGTAGTATATTCAACAATTTATGTCTTTTGTTTTTTAACAGAGGAATGCCATATTACATCTTCAATACAGTTTATTGAAAGTTGTTTAAAGCAGTATAATGAAATTTTCTAAAACGGTTATTGTAAAAACTGTGACCCAAATGAATAATTTTGTATTTATGAAAGCAGTTTTTACTGTCATTGCATATCTTTGCAGTCTGTATGATCACAAAATAATTTTGTCAAGGAGAAAAAGACATGTACTACATCAGCAATATTACATGCTTAGTGATTACGGTTTTGAAACAGTTTATAGTTTCCAATACTTTTGTTCTACTGTCAGTAAGACCTTGAAAAAAGGAGGAAATAAGGTGAAGAATTTTATTTGAGAACAGACCATAATTTTCCTTTAATCAGATCTTGTAGATTATGCTAGTACAGTTCAGCATAGTAGATTATGCCACTCAAACAAGTTCAGTCTGTATAAGACCTTAAAAATACCAGTTGTTGTGAATGGAGGTTAAACCTGCCCTTAATAGGTAGGAAATGGAGTTGCATAACAGATCTGAAATGAAATTGCTTAGGAGAGTTGTAGGCATTTCAGCATTATTACGTTACGAAGATTAAAGTGGCTAGGCCTTACCCTGAGAATGGAAGACACCAGACCAGTCAAAAAGCTATAAAAAGTTTTTCCTGGTAGAGTGTGAACTAGGAATCAGTAGAGAGACAGTGTTCTGAGTAATCTCAAGCAGCTGACGATACAAATCTCCTTTATTCAGAACTGAAATGGAAGAACAACAGTGGTTGAGCAGGCCAAGCATAGCTACATGTGCCATTGCGACAAGGAAAAAAAGTTGATTAAAAATTTATAATTTCAATTAAAAAGCAGTATACCTACTATCAAAACAATGTATATAGCAAATGCTAGGAAATAAAATATAATATATTTTTCTTTTATATTTGACAGCTACAAAAATTAAACTATTAATTTTATGTCAGTTATGCATAATTGAAAATTGTGTTAACACAAAGTGCTCTGGATTTTTGGAAAAGAAACTGGCAGCCCTAAATAAAAACAAAATGCTTGCAGACATGGCCGACACATACTGGAGGCCTGAATGTCTCCCCATAGGTGATTCCCATGTTGTACACAAAAACACTGCTAAAAAATACCCAAATTTACTAGAAGACAAGGGCATATGTGCAAATAATGAGGATGATGAAAAAAGGATATCATTTCTTGGGAAAAATCTCAAGCAGTGATAAATAACACCCAAATGCTTGTAGACATGATTGACAGAATTTGGGGGCCTGACTCCAGATTTACAAAAAAATCTGGTACCCATACTGACATATATACCAGCATAGCTGCATTAAAGGTTTCCTGTATAAGGTATCACGATATTCTCAAAAAAGAAAGCCAAGTTATGCAAAACTACTTCAGAGGGAATATAGAACATTTAAGGTGTAATTCTATAATACCTGAAAATCTCCTACAAGATAGAGTCAAAACCTATCAGACTGATGAAAAATGCCTGACGGACTTGTCCAAAAGCTTACCAAATGAAGGTGTTTGCCCCATTACAAGTGGTAACAACGATTCAGATTTTGTGAGAGAGACTGAAGCAGTCACAAATAAAAATCAAAAGACTGCAGATATTAAAAATGAAAGAAAATTGGAACCAAAATATCGATATTCAATAACACCTACTCACAGTCATGTAAAAGAGAAAACATATCAGACTGGGAAAAAAGAGTTTATATTACTTAAGGTCCATAAGGACAAGGAAAAGGTCTTACCAGTTACAGGCAGTAAACAGCAAGGCGATATAATTGCTCAGACTGCAGGAACAACCAGTATTGTGAACTCTCACTATCCTATCAGGAGAGGTGTTTTACCAGATGCAGGCATACTGCCATTCAATAGTGGTGAGGAAACTCATTACCCAAAATATTGCATGGTCCCTTATATAGGACGCAACCCGCAAAACAACTGTCATACAGAAATGGAACAAAAGTATCAACAACAAATACAAAAACAACTGTCCTACAAAGGAACGTATCATGACTCCACAATGCATGCTCACAAAAATAAGAAACTTAAGTACTCTACAATTTACTTGTAGATTTTAAAACTTTGGGTACGTCTGCAGATTATAAGGACCCGATAAACGAAATTATGATACCTATCCAAGAACTAGTGTGTGAAATGGACATAAAAAAACTGCCTGAGGGTGTGGCCTGTCTACACTGAAAGTCGATAGAAACAAACTGTTGTTTACAGAAACTGTGTAACCAATATTTACATATAAATATTATATTTATCAAATGTAGGCTGTATTTAGTTTAATCTACGTGCATTTCTCATAACAAACATTATAAAACTTTCACTTGTTATCGTGTTATTCGTTGTGTAGTTTTATTTTCCTGAAAATTACCTCCTTCAAAACTATTTTCAAAAATGTCAGAACTAGTTCCTCTGAAACGATTTCATATACAAATTAGTGTTTGTTTTGTTTTTTAAAGTACTTTTTCTTAAAACCCGAGTCATAAGTTTTGCCTAGCTAGCTACCCAAATATTATCATTGTTCGTTTTACTAAACTCATTGTATTTTTGGAGTATGCTTTTAGTCTGCATTATTTAGCAGTTGGAACTTGTAAATAAATTTTAACAATTTTTGTAATACTTTTCCAGTTTGTTTAGAATTTAAAAATATTAAAGTATTATTTGTGAACAGAAGGCCTCTACTAAGCCCATTTAAATATAAACGAAAAGAACCTTGAAAATATCAGTAGCTTGTATTATCTATGTTTTTTGTTTGTGAAGTGTTAACTGTAAAATTTTATTGTGCAAAACGAATGAGTTAATATTATGCCAAGATATACAAGGCAAGTTTTTTTTTAGTAAAGTCCATTTTGAAATTACTTCTGACTGTGGCAATGAAACTGGATTGTAGAGTTTTGACCAAAAACATGTAATTTGTTTAGGGTATGCAGTCAGCAAGAGGGGCAGTATTGTTGTTTGCTGATGCTGATGGTGCCACCAAGTTCTCTGACCTTTCAAAATTAGAAGACAGCTTACAGGAAATTGTTAAAGGTATACTTACTTTGTAAGTTTGTATGTGTGAATACATTCTTTATTGTGTTAATATATATCCCTTCCAAGAATGTATGAGGGTTGGTCAGGAAATAAGGTCCAGTTGCGCATAACTTGAGTGCAGTTGAAATGATCGAGCTCGGACATGTGCATTGTGTTAGTTCATGCTGAGTCCAGTGAACACAGATGTTTCATTGTTGCTTGGTATACACAGAGGGTATGTTTATTAAAAATGGGATGGGTAATTTCACTGAAAATCTTGCAAAGTGTGAAGTCTGTGTTGTGATACGATTTTTGCACTTGAAAAATTTAAGTGTGGCAGAAATTCATTGCCAAATTAATGGTGTGTATGGTAAAAATGTGAAGTGTGGAAATGTTGTCAGGATTTTCTGATGCCTGTACAAATATTCATGAAGAAGACCATAGTGGCCAACCTTCACTTGTCACTGATGAGCTTGCACAATGTGTCGATGACAGCATTTGTATAAACAGATGTTTCGCATTAAGCGAGTTAATTGGTAATTTTCCTTAAATATTATTAACTGTTCTGTATGATGTAGTCACAGAAAAGCTTCATTAGCACAAAACCTGTGGCAGGTGGGTGCTAAAAATGCTAACTGTGGCCCATAAAAATCAGCGAATGACAGCAGCTAGGAGTTTTTGGACCAGTATCATGCTGAAGGAGGTGAATACCTCAGACACATTAGGGCCGTTTACACACGCGGTTTTTTTCATGGTTTTGGAGCGTATGCTCCAAGCACGCATGCCAAAACTGTCAGTGTGTCTCTACCAACGTGCTAGGCGTGCAGGTCTGAACCTGCGTCCCATTTACACGTACACTCCTGCACAATGGATAAACACTTCAGTTTCCTTTAGCTGTGTGTGCACAGTGATGTGTGTATTCGGGCTAAAATTGTATTTCTGTATGTTTAAAATACCGTAATTTAAAAAAAATGTAGTGGTTCAAAGACAATTTAGAAAAATTCATTGAATTATATAGATGTTACCCCTGCCTTTGGAAAATTAAATCCGAGGATTATAAAAATAAAAATCTAAGAAATCGTGCCTATGACGAACTAATAGAATTTTGCAAAAGTGCCGTTTCTACAAAGGCAAATAAAGAATTTGTCATAAAAAAATTCAAGGAATACGCGGGTCCTTCCGTAAAGAGTTAAAAAAAAAAAAAAAAAAAACAAGAGTGGTAGTGGTGAAGAAGAAATTTATAAGCCAAGTCTTTGGTATTTTGACTTATTACTATTTACAAAAGATCAGGAAGAACCAACGGAAAGCTTCAGTAATATGGGATCAGATGCGGATGAAAGTAATTGTGAATTTATTGCAGAGTCCCAAGAGTTCGAGGAAGCTGATAATAGGAGTACGGGTCAGGAAAAAGAAGTAAGTACAATTGCAGTAATATAATTTTTATTTTACTTCAAAATTAAACAACACCTCTTTTTAACATTTCATCTTGCCATGGTACTCTGCCATCGTTATTAAAATATGCCACGTAATTATTTCGGTTCCATATAGCATCTGTGTCGACGTTCTTAGGTCTTGATTGTTGTAAATTCTCTAAGTTGTTAGGTTCTTTACACCATTCACCTTGTATTATTGCGTTTGCCACAGCTGATGTGTTATCTTTGTCGTATGTTGATGGTGTCACGTAAGTGGAAGATGTAATAGTACAGACTGACTCAGTACCAGAATTATGGGAATTATGGGTATTTCAATGTTTATATTATGTAATTGTTAAACATACAGAATGGTTAGGTACATTGTCCCTCTGGAAAAAAGGAACAACGTAAATTCGGCCAGAGTAAAACACCAAGGTCTCCGGTGGACGTGAAAACATCAAAATATACCATGGCGGTGTTTATGACGAAGTACAACAATATGCATTATGATTGGGCTATAACACTAGTCCGTCATCGCTAAGAACAATGACGCACTGAGTACAATGTGTGTAACGAGGCGTTGTCCAGCAAGACAAAGCGGGATGATGTAAGGACTACACACACACAAGCAAAAATTTACATTTGCCTCGCTCTCATTTCAACGCAATTCTTCAGAGGAGACATAGCGATGTATCGCTGTGTGAACAATTTTCTACAAATAGTTTACAAGAACTACTCATAATATTATCAGTAATAGTGGAGCAATGAAAGCTCATTTTGTTTAGCAGTATGAATATTAAAATGTAAAATCAGTGCACATATCTCTCCAGTTAAACTCAACAGAATTAGAGGCGAACACCGGCCATCACCATGGGCATCACACACCAGCATCGGATGGACAACACCAACGATAAGCAGAGAAGTCCCATTTTCTCATTTATTATAGTTTAATGAGCTCATTAATACAGAATCACTAATTAAAAGAATGTACTGGGTTAAAGATGAATGTGTGTGAGAATGAACGAGTAAACTTATGGCCATAACCAGATTCTGAGGGCGTTGGTTTGTGTATTAACGAAATAAATTAATAAATGGTTTTAAGCTGCAGCAATACAATTTACACTGATATTCTGTTAACAGACAAAGAAGTATAGAGAGTAAATTGAGATATGAAAAATAACAGCCATTTTGTCTTTTTTGATGTCATCTTATATGACGTCATTGTTTTGACCGCATGGTCGTGTCTGTAATACATTCTGGAGAATTAAATTTTGATGGTTATTCTCAACAAAACAGTGTTATCAATTGTGTCGTCCACTGTGTTTCGAAATCTTACTGTACCCGAAACCCTGGAACCCTTAGGTATAAAACAGTGTATAAAAGCAGAAGATGAGCCCGGCAAATAATGAAATTGGTGAGTACCAGTAATACCGAATTATGGTATTTGTCATATATATCTTGCTAATAATATGTAATAATATTATTGAGAGAGAAGGGAATGCACAATTGGCGCCCGAACAGGGACTTTATATAAAATTAATTTATATAAAACAGATAGATGGAGAAACACAGAAGACGATATATAATGAATGAGAGGTTATGTTGTTAAAGGTAAATAGTTAAATACGAGTTGAGTATATTGAGTAGTCAAATACAAATAGAGATAAATAACCATTTAAAATACTAAAATACAAAATGGCAGAAAATAATAATAGCATAGAAATAGAAAATTCAGAGACAGAATCCATTTTATTGGAAAGACACATTAGCTCAACGCCCAAAATAGTTGAAAATAAAATCTCATTAGAAAAGTTATTTACATTAATCAATGACAAATTCGAACAACAAAACAGTAAGTTCGAAGACAAATTAAATCAGATGAACAGTACACTTAACGTAAAACTAGATAGCCTTGAGAGTGAGTTAAAAAAGCAGAATACTTTACAGAATGTCAAATTGAATCAAGTAGGTGAAAATTACGAGAGTAAAATGGGGGTAGAGAATAACAGAGAATCAAATAAATTGAATGAAAATAAAGACAAGGTAAGTAGTGGTGAGAATTATGATAGAATTACAAATATGGTGTTAGAAAATAATTGTGTGAGTATTGAGAGTGGTGATAAAAGTATAATGGGAGTAGAATTTGATAATGAAGTGATAAAAAGTGTTTATGAATTAGAGAGAAAGTATAGAGAGAATTTACAGATAAAGGGGTTGCAGGGGGTAAATTTTTCCCGTAATGTTGTAGTAGGGGGTGAAGTAAAGACTTCACGTGTGTTTAGGAAGGACGAGAGTGCCTTCAATGCGTATTTGGAAGACAAAAGGTCTACAAATAAAGTGGTCCCTGGTTTTTTTTGTGCACTTCACAGGTGGTGCAATGATAAAGTAGTAGAGTCCCCTGCATATATGGAGAAAGAGTGTGTAGCTTGGTATGATGGTGAGAAATGTTTTGAGAGATATTTAGAGAAAGAGTTGTGTGTAGATGGTGAGATGCAAGTATTTAAGTTAGATAGAGGTTATAAAGAGTTGATAGAGAGAGTAGGATGGAAGAAAACAAACTATATGAAATACTTATTTTATAATGAAGCTGATATAGCAGTAGTAGGAGATGATAATGAAAATAATGACTTAGTAACTTATCTGATTGTGACGAATTATACTGAAGGTGACAGGACCATAACCGATCGTGACAAGTTGTATGTTGAATTGATAGGGAATAACCCTATTAATTATGATGGTTTTATAAAATATAAGAATTTAAATGTGTATTATATTAATGATGTTAATATAATGTATTTAATAAAAAATAAATTGTACAGACCGAAGATAAGACTATTGTTTAACGATGGAGGGTAGACCTTCTATTGTGTTATGAACATTTAATTGTGTGGACAGTGTTTTTAAAAAATGGACTGACTAGGACTGATTATGGCAAATGATTTCATGATTATGTGAAATGTATATTTTTGTGTATTGATGTCTATGTATTTGTGTATTTTTACTGTTGTGTATTTTATGTAATTTTTATGTAAACATGTATTGTACGATTTTAAATAATTGAAGGAAGTTAATAATGATTTTAAAGGATATTATGAGAATTCAGATTCTAATGGTTAGTAGATGATTATGTATTTGGATATGAAAGGTGTTGTTAGCAGATAAGTGATGAATTTCTAATGGTGTATTATGTTGAAATGTTGTAAAGAGTTTGGGGAATAGTGACAAATAAGGGCATTGGAGTTAGTTAAATAGAGTTATTGGTAGTTAGGAAAATAAAGTGTTGAGATATTGATAGTATATAAAGAGGTGTTAGATATTTTAGGGACACAGTGGTTAGTAATTATATGTAGAGTTGAGTGATGTGAGTGGTAATTATATTTGTTGTTGATGGTGATATTTTGTAATAAGGGTATTGGTGTAGGAGTCCAACGAGAGATGTTGAGACAGGAGGGATCGTTGTGTGCCGGAAAGGGTTATCTGAAAGGGTCAGAAACCGATAAGGGAATGAGCATAGTGAGGGAATACACACATACTAGTACAAAAAAGGCGCGGTGCCAGAGGTTTTAAATGGGATTTGTGAAGGGGGTTTATTATAGAGATATTGGTGTCAAAGTATATTAATGGTTAGAAGCGGCTAGTGTAAAAAAGGGGTAGTAAGGTTAGGTTGACAGATGCCAAAATAAGACAGAGAAAATAGTGAATAATAGAGAGTCACCCAAACGAGTAAGGATAGAAGGGTTAGAAAAGGAGAATTCATGGTAGGAAGGTAATTGTAACTGAAAGGTAAGGATAAATTTGAAATTGTTGTGTAGAATCTAAATGAATGTCAAATAATTAAAAGTTAATAGAGAATTGTTGAAGTAGTAATGTGATAAAGTTTGGTACAAATCATGTAAATTTAAATTGTTTAATGTAAGGTAAATGTAACAATGTTAATATGTAATGTACAATGTTTTATGATGTTTCATTATGTTGATGGCAATAGAGTGTGTGGCTAGGAGGTCATTACAGGGGTAATGACGATAACAAGTGTTAAGAGATAGTATATTATAAAGTTGAAAATTTAAAGTTAAAAATGAAGTTAAATGAAATATTCTAGTAAGCTGCCATTTGCAAAATAGATAAATGATTATAAGTTTAGAACAAAGGTTAAAGAAAAAGTGTCTGCCATGATAGTTGTAAGCTGAATTTGTAGAATTAATTAGGTGAAGGTATTTTGGGGTATAATAAAGAATTGTTGATATATTGTGTTATATGTAGTTACATATAGAAGTTGTTATTTTCTTACAAATAAGAAATTGAATTTGGTGGTGGTAAAAAATCAATGTATTTTAAGTCTTGTTGTGGTTAAGTGACACTTTTGAATTAGAAACAAACCAATGCCCCAAACACAAACCAATGCGTCTAAAGGGGAACATATCAGTTGTAGATGCGTAAGTGTATCAGACCACTATTTTGAATTTTGTATTGAATGTTTCAGAGTTTTGTGGTGTTGTGACCGCAGTCCTGGGCTGGCTGGAGCGTCAGAACAGGAGTGTAGAGTGCCTCATGGCCTTATGGTGTAGGGATCTCTCAGGAGAAGTCCAGTAAGGTCAGAGGGTGCGACCAACATCATGGGACCAAGGGTAAGTGATGATAAAATTTTGTTGTAACATTACAGGGGGTTGTGGTAACATATCTAGACTGATCCTTTTAGGAGAGTGTGAATGAGTCAAGGAAATTTTTTTATGTTCCTACACAAAAAATTTTCCTTGAGGGGGTTTGTAACAGTACAGACTGACTCAGTACCAGAATTATGGGAATTATGGGTATTTCAATGTTTATATTATGTAATTGTTAAACATACAGAATGGTTAGGTACATTGTCCCTCTGGAAAAAAGGAACAACGTAAATTCGGCCAGAGTAAAACACCAAGGTCTCCGGTGGACGTGAAAACATCAAAATATACCATGGCGGTGTTTATGACGAAGTACAACAATATGCATTATGATTGGGCTATAACACTAGTCCGTCATCGCTAAGAACAATGACGCACTGAGTACAATGTGTGTAACGAGGCGTTGTCCAGCAAGACAAAGCGGGATGACGTAAGAACTACACACACACAAGCAAAAATTTACATTTGCCTCGCTCTCATTTCAACGCAATTCTTCAGAGGAGACATAGCGATGTATCGCTGTGTGAACAATTTTCTACAAATAGTTTACAAGAACTACTCATAATATTATCAGTAATAGTGGAGCAATGAAAGCTCATTTTGTTTAGCAGTATGAATATTAAAATGTAAAATCAGTGGACATATCTCTCCAGTTAAACTCAACAGAATTAGAGGCGAACACCGGCCATCACCATGGGCATCACACACCAGCATCGGATGGACAACACCAACGATAAGCAGAGAAGTCCCATTTTCTCATTTATTATAGTTTAATGAGCTCATTAATACAGAATCACTAATTAAAAGAATGTACTGGGTTAAAGATGAATGTGTGTGAGAATGAACGAGTAAACTTATGGCCATAACCAGATTCTGAGGGCGTTGGTTTGTGTATTAACGAAATAAATTAATAAATGGTTTTAAGCTGCAGCAATACAATTTACACTGATATTCTGTTAACAGACAAAGAAGTATAGAGAGTAAAATGAGATATGAAAAATAACAGCCATTTTGTCTTTTTTGATGTCATCTTATATGACGTCATTGTTTTGACCGCATGGTCGTGTCTGTAATACATTCTGGATAATTAAATTTTGATGGTTATTCTCAACAAAACAGTGTTATCAATTGTGTCGTCCACTGTGTTTCGAAATCTTACTGTACCCGAAACCCTGGAACCCTTAGGTATAAAACAGTGTATAAAAGCAGAAGATGAGCCCGGCAAATAATGAAATTGGTGAGTACCAGTAATACCGAATTATGGTATTTGTCATATATATCTTGCTAATAATATGTAATAATATTATTGAGAGAGAAGGGAATGCACAAAGACCGTTTCGATAAGCAATTATGTAAAGCACATATTGCAAGTACAATACATTTTACTTTTTCAGGGTTCATATGTATACTTGTGTGTAAAATTCTAAATCTGCTATTCACCAATCCAAATGCATTTTCCGATACCTTTCTTGCTCTAGACAACCAATAATTAAAAATTCTTCTTTCATAATTCAAGGTTTTTTCAGGATACGGTCGCAAAATGTGTTTATCAAGAGCGAAAGCTTCATCACCGATAAAAACGAAATTAAGATTATTTTTTGTTTCACTTACATCGGGAATGTTTAAACGACCGGATTGTAATTTTTTATAGAATTCTGTGTATTCAATGACACCACCATCTGAAAGCCTTCCATTTTTTCCTACATCAATAAATATAAACTCGTAGTCAGCGTTAACGAGAGCCATTAATATAAGGCTATAAAAATGTTTGTAGTTGTAGTATTGAGCTCCGGTATTTGGTGGCTGAACTATGCGAATGTGTTTTCCATCGAGAGCTCCACCACAATTTACAAAATTTCATTTTTGTTCAAATCGTTCCGCTATCTCTAACCAGTCTTCTTTCTTTTTAGGAAACTGCAACAACAGAAAAAGTAACTGAAAACGTGGGGCAAGGGTTACAAAATAAAGGATTTATCGCTACTCCTAAAGTTGCCAAAAGAAAGGGATCAGAAAAGACGGACTTTATGAAAGTATGCCAGCGAGCACTGGAAATGAGTAGCTCAAAAACGACAGAGTATGAGGCTGTCGGCATTAATGTCGGAAAAAAATTGGAGAAGATGGACAGTACTCAAGCTATATACGCTGAGTCACTAATAAATATTATCTTAAGTAAAGGTTTGTTAAATCAACTAACTCCAAATACGATAATCAGCGAAAATTTACAAACCAATACTTTCGGAATGAATAGCTATTTTTCCAACGGAAGCTCAGCGACTTTAAATTCACAGCATTCTCCTGTTGAGCCTCAGTCGAGTAGTTTTTACTTCCATATTCCGTAAGGAATGGAAGTATGGTGATGGCAAAAAAAATCGTGTTCGAGATTATTGCAGATTCTGATTCTACTACACTCAAAACATGAAAAAAGTCGTTTTCCGAAAAGTGTCTGTGTGTGTGTGTGTGTGTCTGTCTGTCTGTCTGACTGTCTGTGTGTGTGTGTGTGTGTGTGTGTGTGTGTGTGTCTGTAGATTTTTTTTTCTATGGCAAACGATAACAGCCGCAAATTCAAACAGAATCAAATAATTTTTTGCATACAGCCCTGATTTGTAGAGTACTCGCGACCTATTGTTTTTGGTGAAGATCGGTTGAGGGAAAGGGGTAGTTTACCTGCAACGGTTTTTTTTTTATCAAGGGTAATTTTGTTTGTTTGGCAAACGATAACAGCCGCAAATTCAAACAGAATCAAATAATGTTTCGCATACAGCCCTGAATTGTAGAGTTCTCACGATCTGTTGATTTTGGTAAAGATCGGTTAAGGGAAAGGGGTAGTTTACCTGTACCGTTTTATGTTTTAACAATGGTATTTACTATGGCAAACGATAACAGCCGCAAATTCAAACATAATCAAATAATGTTTTGCATACTGCCCTAAATTGTAGAGTTCTCAAGACCTTTTGTTTTTGGTGAAGATCGGTTAAGGGAAAGGGGTAGTTTACCTGCAACGTTTTATGTTTTTAAGGGTATTTTCTATGGCAAACGATAAGAGCCGCAAATTCAAACAGAATCAAATACGTTTTTGCATACAGCCCTGATTTCTTGAGTACTAAAGACCTATTGTTTTTGGTGAAGATCGTTTAAGGGAAAGGGGTAGTTTACCTGCCACGTTTTTTGTTTTATCAAGGGTATTTTTTATGGCAAACGATAACAGCCGCAAATTCACACAAAATCATATAATATTTTGCATACAACCCTAAATTGTAAAGTTCTCAAGACCTGTCGTTTTTGGTGAAGATCGGTTAAGGGAAAGGGGTAGTTTACCTGCAACGGTTTTTTATCAAGGGTAATTTTTTTTACTTTTTCTTCCATATTCTTTAAGGAATGGAAGTATGGTGATGGCAAAAAAAATCGTGTTCGAGATTATTGCAGATTCTGATTCTACTACACTCAAAACATGAAAAAAAGTCGTTTTCCGAAAAGTGTCTGTGTGTGTGTGTGTGTGTCTGTGTGTCTGTAGATTTTTTTTCTATGGCAAACGATAACTGCCGCAAATTCAAACAGAATCAAATAATTTTTTGCATACAGACCTGATTTGTAGAGTACTCGTGACCTATTGTTTTTGGTGAAGATCGGTTGAGGGAAAGGGGTAGTTTACCTGCAACGGTTTTTTTTTATCAAGGGAATTTTTTCTTTTTTTGGCAAACGATAACAGCCTCAAATTCAAACAGAATCAAAAGATTATGTGCATACAGCCCTAAATTGTAGAGTTCTCAAGACCTATTGTTTTTGGTGAAGATCGGTTGAGGGAAAGGGGTAGTTTACCTGCAACGTTTTTTTAACAAGGGTATTTTCTATGGCAAACGATAAGAGCCGCAAATTCAAACAGAATCAAATACGTTTTTGCATACAGCCCTGATTTCTTGAGTACTAAAGACCTGTCGTTTTTGGTGAAGATCGTTTAAGGGAAAGGGGTAGTTTACCTGCCACGTTTTTTGTTTTATCAAGGGTATTTTTTATGGCAAACGATAACAGCCGCAAATTCACACAAAATCATATAATATTTTGCATACAACCCTAAATTGTAGAGTTCTCAAGACCTGTCGTTTTTGGTGAAGATCGGTTAAGGGAAAGGGTACCTGCAACGGTTTTTTATCAAGGGTAAATTTTTTTACTTTTTACTTTCATATTCTTTAAGGAATGGAAGTATGGTGATGGCAAAAAAAATCGTGTTTGAGATTATTGCAGATTCTGATTCTACTACACTCAAAACATGAAAAAAAGTCGTTTTCCGAAAAGTGTCTGTGTGTGTGTGTGTCTGTGTGTCTGTAGATTTTTTTTCTATGGCAAACGATAACTGCCGCAAATTCAAACAGAATCAAATAATTTTTTGCATACAGACCTGATTTGTAGAGTACTCGTGACCTATTGTTTTTGGTGAAGATCGGTTGAGGGAAAGGGGTAGTTTACCTGCAACGGTTTTTTTTTATCAAGGGAATTTTTTCTTTTTTTGGCAAACGATAACAGCCTCAAATTCAAACAGAATCAAAAGATTATGTGCATACAGCCCTAAATTGTAGAGTTCTCAAGACCTATTGTTTTTGGTGAAGATCGGTTGAGGGAAAGGGGTAGTTTACCTGCAACGTTTTTTTAACAAGGGTATTTTCTATGGCAAACGATAACAGCCGCAAATTCAAACAGAATCAAATAATGTTTTGCATACAGCCCTGATTTGTAGAGTACTCAAGACCTATTGTTTTTGGTGAAGATCGGTTAAGGGGAAGGGGTAGTTTACCTGCAACGTTTTTTTATCAAGCGTATTTTTTATGGCAAACGATAACTGCCGCAAATTCAAACAGAATCAAATAATTTTTTGCATACGTCCCTGAATTGTAGAGGTCTCAAGGACTTTCGATTTTGGTGAAGATCGGTTAAGGGGAAGGGGTAGTTTACCTGCAACCTTTTACGTTTTAACAAGAGTAAAGTACTTGAAAAAAATTTATTTAAACTTTTTCAAACAATGGTAATTGTTAAAAATAAAATAATTTTGTTGCCAGGCAATAAAATTAAAATTTTTTCATTTTAATGTACATCATGTATAAGAGAAAATATATCGCGCTTGGCAGGCGATATTAAGATTTAAATATAAATCTTAGAATATGGAAGTCATGTATGGTTCTCCATACCGATATTTTTCAATAGGTTGTAGTTGTACAATTTTAAACAATTTTTAGTTTAACAATTTTTTAATACGTACTTGTTATAATTTATTTAAAAGTTAATTTTATTTAAAATTTATTTCAAAATTTGGTATTTTACTGTAAATTTTTCTGTTTTTGCTGTTATATAATATTCTCAAATAAAAATGATAATTAGTAAAGGACATACTGCATTTTGATTTTTTACAAAATAACTATCTAATAATTAAAACTTACCTTTAGATAAACTTTTTTCAGTATAGCCCAACACGTTTCTGGTATGATATGGCACAAAGCAGATGCAGAAATACAAGTAGAAAATTTCAGATCTTGAAGGGATCGTCCAGTTGCTAAAAACCGGAGAGTAGCTGCCAAACGTTCTTCTGCAGTAATGCAAGGCCTCATTACTGTATTCTGTTTCGCAATATATGGACTTACTAAATTCAAAATGTATTGAAATGTTATATTGTCCATCCTTAAATAATTTTTATAGTCCTCTGGGTCATTATCCCGAAGCTCCCTCAAAAGTGGCATATGTCCGTAACGATCTCTTTCCAGGCGCCATTATTTCACCCATATTTTTTTGGGGGGTTTTCCTTCTTCCTCGTTGAAAAGTACGAACAGCGCAGCACACGCAGTTGCACGAGCTCTACATTTTTGTCTTGAAGACATGGTATTTGAAAATTTTGTAACAGTAATAATGTAAAATGTAAGAATAAAATGTATGCTCGCAAGCAGTACTACATGAAACTTAGCACATCTGACAACAGACCAACCACAAGTATTATGCTACCTGCTGGCGCGTTGGCACGTCACTAAAACTTTCCAACCTGGTGGAAACTCCACGTGCCGCTTAAAAACACACAAATGTGGACCGTACACGCCAAGCCTGCAGACCTGGCGCGCACGCCGGGAATGCTGACGTTTTTTGTATCACGCGCCTGGAACGTACGCCTGGAGCGCGCGCCAGGTCTGCAGGCTTGGCGTGCGAGCCAGGTCTGCCGGTTTGGCGTGTACGTGTAAACGGCCTTATTGTCACTGGAGATGAGACTTTGATCTCGTATGTAAACATAGAAACCTAACAACAGTCAATCAAATGGAAGCATAGCTCGTCACATAAAGCAAAAAAAATTCAAGCAAACAACACTCACTTATCTCTTTGACTATACCTTGAGAAGCTGAAACAGCTGTCAGAATTAAATAAAATCTGTGAAACGTACCAAGTGTTTATATATTTTTAAAACCTTTGTTTTCAAGCAAACATTTGCTGGCAAGAAGATTATTGTTACAGATTTGTGGGACCACCGAGGTCTCTTACTTGTAGAATTCCTACAGTAAATTCTATGTTGTATTTTCAAGCACTAGAAAAACTGAGAAGGGAATATGAAACCACTTGTGTGGGCTGTTTTCTTCAGGTGTTGTCCTTTACAATACATGACCACATAGCGCTGTGGTCACGAGTGTTCCAGTTCAGAAATTCAAATGTAATGTTTTTGATAACCACCCTTATAGTCCAGACTTGGCACTAAGTGACTATACGTCTTTTTATAGTCTTTTTATGCACCTGAACAATTTTTTTAGCTTCACAGAATTCATAAATGATGACAAACTCAAAAGTGCTGTGGAAGGATGGTTAAAAAAACATCCAGCGAGCTTCTTTTAATTGTATAAAGAAGTTTGTCCCACCCTATAACAAGTGCTTATAATGGTGGCAGGTATGTGGAAAAATGAAGTAGGGTTAAATATATGCTAGCAATAAAATATTTGTTCACTTCAAAGATTTTTTAGTACCCTACCAGAATTACTTTCCTCATATATTGTTTTTCTTTAATTGTTATGTTCTGAAGCTTTAGTAGATTTTTAAAAATTATTCTTAACATAGTTGAAAATACATTAAATTTAGCTATGTAGTGGGTTTTTCATCTACTGATGGTCCGTAAAATGTGGCTGCTTAGAAAGGTAGCTGTTTAATGAAGGGTTGGTGAAGAAAATAACAATACAGTATATTAAGCAAGGATGTTTGGCTATATCATTTTACTATGTACTTGCAGTTGTATTCCTATTTACAGTATTGTAACGAGTGGACTCTTATCGTCTCTGTAAAAATGAGTGTTTTATCGTGCATTAACCCCACACGTTGTAGTCGTTACTTTATGTTTACTTACTTACTTTTTCTTTTTGTTACGCTGACGATGTCCATCGCGATCTCACGAATTACCAGTACAATATCTCGTGAGTGTAAACCTTACCTGTCCTTTAATGAGTATATTTCATTCCCGGGTGGTGCCAAATTGTTTATGAAAACAATTAAAAAATATGAAATCGAGCGGTCGTTCTAGATGGTGTTGACTGATTCAAATTACCCTCACAATAGGCGGGCGTATGAATCTCGCTAGTAGTTCGCCGTGTTGCTGACGTCTAACGCTGGCCATCAATTTCGCTCGTCGCTAAAGTACACAAACTTTATAATGCAATTTACAATGAAATAAAGGACGGTGATTACAACTCAGTACTAGTTTATTAACGTGAAATTATTAGTTATTTAATTAAATACAAAATTATATACTGTTATTAAACAATGTTGCTCCGGCAATAAATAGACTATTTTTCTCAAGGTTGGCTAAATTTGATCAAACATTATTAAATCGACATGGCCGTTGTTTTGTGTTTATTTTCTTCCTGTTCGTTTAATCATGAGTTCTTTTGGTTACGAAAAAATATTAATAAGATGATAATAAAGTACACTACCTTACATCAATGGTACTTATATACTATTAGAGTTAATTACAATTCGTTTTTTGTAGTGTTATAAAGTGTGTGTTAAGAATTCGTAATTTGTATACAGGTTATTTTCGGTTTCCATACAAGTTTAGTTTTTATTTTCAATTAATCCTTGAAAGAAATATGGTTATCAGTTCGGAGTGAGAGTTATTTGTGTTGTGAGAAAAAGTTAATTAGAATTTATTCCATTAATTCGGGTATTTCAGATATACTTAACAAATCTGTTGAATTCGAGTGGAAAGTCATTCAGTTTTTAGTTAGGTTGGTCCATATAATCATCAGTCTTCCTTCATTTATAATTTGGAGTACGTCTGGATTCTTTTTCGAATAATGTGGATTAAATAATTAATTTAGAATATGAAAATCTGGTCTATTGTCTCTGTTGATTTGACTAGGTCTTCATCAGACTTCTTGCATCTTCATTTTGTAAAATTTTGACTGATTTTCGACTATTTTAAATTAAAATTGAGTCGACTATGGTTTGGCTTCTGTATGTCTTGATCGTCAATAATAAACTAATTCTTTTTAACGGAATTATAATAAATAACGTTCCGTCGTTATGGCAACTGTCTGTACTCTCATTGGCTGATCATATTTTATGTCTATTGTTATAATATTTGAATTTTAATTCAAAATGACTAAATATTTTCTGATTACTATTATTCTTCTGTCTTCTTATCTATGTATGAGATATTATCACAACTGTTTATATTTTCTTTCAAAGATCATTTTGACATCCCACAAAGCTGGGTTAAAGTTTTGACAATTTATGTATTAAAGTTTTGACAATAATGTTAATATTATGTAATTACATTTCTTTCTTATTTTATGTTTTTAATTTAACTTTGACATCTTAATATGATTCACTAATTGTACTTAACTAGTTACTTGTCCTGGATTTTCTAATACAATAGTTAATTACTTACAATTTGTTTATTTTGGATTTATACAGTTAGGCATTTTATAGGCCTAAGTAGTAATTGGCTATGTCTTCTTATTTTACACAAATTAAAGATTATTTTACATTTACCTATGTTTTGCTTAGTGTCACTTATGACGTCTACATTTGAATTAATTTGGGCTGTTTTATAATGATTGTATGTTCTTATTACTTTACAAAATCATGGCCTGTCTATTATTCGCTAATTTATTTTCCTTCCTGTCTTTACTCTAAAGATTATTATTATTGTTTGTAAAATTTTATCTCCTTACTTATCTATATTGCCATTTTTTATAACTTGTCTGTCATTTAATATTACTTATAAAACATAACACAAAAATTAGGTTTATGGTCTGTTTACTTTTTTCAGCCATATTCCTTCTTATAAACTTAATTGAACAAATAACTATCTTGGTGAAGAACATTATAACACCATTTATTTTATCTTGCTAATTATCCCTTTGAACATTTTAAGATTCAAGGATGTTTTACTTATTTTGCACTTATATTATTTAGTATATTTTTCTTTTAACTTTTACTATATATTTTTTTTTTTACTACTTCATCATTGTAACAATAACATTTTTAATCATTATGGGATTTTTACCCTGAATACCACTGTATTCCTAATCTACTATCATTTATAATTATAATAACAATATTCTGGTTATTCCTGTTGTTTGGTATTTATCACCCTTCAACTATAGTGTTTATCACTGGTTTTGGTGTCTTTACCTATATGTTGTGTTTTCTATTTATTTTGGGTTACACTGGCACTTTGCACTTTTTCACTGTACTTTAGTGTTACTAGTGGTTATTCCCTAATATTGATTTCCTTTACTCACTTAATCACCTTCACTTCCTACCTATCTCTCACTTCTGGGGTTTTTATTGTTTTATTTACAATTATTAGTTGTAATGTTAACAAATTTCATGTTCTGATTCACTTATCATTATAGAGTTATTCATAACATTTAATATCTATTTCTCTGGTTAGTGTACTTTAATTGATATTACTTTATTTGATTTTAATATTTATCATTTACATTTATTATTTGTTTGTGCCTTTTTCATCACCATTTGAGTTTAATATTTCTCATTTTATTTTCATTTGTTTGTGTCTTTTTCATATACCTTCTCATTTTCTTTTCTTTTATTGGGTCAATCACTTGGGTTGGGTCATAGTCATTTGTCTCGTCATAGTCATTTTAGTTTCTTTAGTTTAATATAGTTGATTCATTATAGCTTTTTCCCTGGTATTGGGGTTGCTTTTTGTGTTGTAACAGTATGTTTACAATGAAAATACTTATTACAACACATGGTAAAGATATTATACTTGTGAAAAATAGTCTTTTAATGTGGTTCGTTTCACAGTAGCAGTTTTCTTTTTAATTGCATAATTTTTAACCAAACAGTAGTGTGTACTATACTGTTCCACAGCATTCTCTCCAAATTTCTTGTCGAGAGTAACACAAATATCTTTGATCCGCCTAAGAGAGTGTAACAATTCTTTTAAATTATTAGTGGTTCTTTAATTTCTTCTTCTTCACTCTGTATGTCATCATCACCCATTTCTACAAAAAAGCAGAAAAATTACCGTATTGTAAAAGTGAATGTCTTGGAATAATACAGATTTTAATTGACCATTTCAAAAAGTTTTCGTTGTAAATACAGAAATTTTTTGACCTAGGCCCTACCTTTATATCTTCCACAAGTCAAGCCTTCCAATTGCCCTTGAGATCATCAGAGTATTGGAGAGTCTTCATTTTCCTCATATTGCAGTCCAGCAGCTGTAGCAAGTGTGTGAAGTTTCTTGCAAAATTTGATGTAATGATTGCGTGTGCAGATCTGCGTTGCTAATTTGAATACCACATTTATAAAACACTTCTTAATGGTGGTACCAGCAACCTCTGTTCACACTGTCTTGATCCAGTATACTGCATTGTGGGCAATGATTTTCTTTGCCAAAGGAAATGCTGTCATCCATATAGGACACAGTAGATGAAAGAACTCTTTTCCGATGAAAAAAGTTTAAAATTCAGAATTATTTGTTGGTTTAATGGCTGAAAGATGAGATGTTGTGTTTGATGGAATAAATAAGAGTCTGACATGGGATATTGATGAAACTGGATGATATGTCGCATTATCCAATAACAAAATTACATGTTAAATATTGTTTTATTGACTAATGCCCTATAACGTTTTCTCCAAATTGTGGAAACACCTGGGTTTTTTATGACTTTTCGATAACTAATGGCTACTCTTTTTTGCCAGCAGCATTATAACATAACATAATTGCTAGTCTTTCTTCAGCCATTTTTCCAACATTACACGCTTCAATTTGTAATGTTAATGATTTATTTGGCACAGGTATAAAATATATCCAGTCTTATCAACGTTATCAATCTCACTTAATTCGTGTTCTGTAACCTATAATTCCAGTCACATAAATAGGTATATCTGGATCTTCACCCAAAATTGTTTTGAACGACATGTTCTAAAACACTCCAGCGACCTATTGCTTGTTACAAAATTTTTGACTTTAATTTCAGTAAAAATTTAGAGTGCCTTCTCCTGTAACATACTTCCACTACCTGGAAGTTTTTTTTTTTAGTGAACACTTTTAAACCACTCGTAAAGAATTTCATTTACTTGTCAACACTTTGATTCTCATTTTCTTTTTATGCCCCGTTTTATTTTCTTTGATTCTTATTGGATTCCCACTTTTTTGAAAGTTGGTGTTTATTTTGGATTATGCTGTTGATATGTGTCCTTCTGCATTTAAAAACTTCAGCAAGTTTTCTTGCTGATACACCCTTATCACTTTAAAAAATAACACTGGTTAGCTTCTAAACTTAAACAAACTCTTTCTTTTTTACTAATTTTTGACACACTGTTAAATTACGCTACAAATTACAAGAACACTCAAGCACTCATGGATCGCTTATGCCAATTCAATGTTATAACTTCCACTATAAGTTTCGAATGTTCACTTAAAACTCATACCTACTACTGGTGCAGCGTTATGGATACCTCGTCAGTTTATTGTGTACAAATAACATTTTGTAAATTTAAAAGCACACAGGTACATGCGGCTAGATCATTTACCTTATCTTTTAGTTGGGTCAGGTACTACTTGAGTATTCTTAGAAATCTGTATTGGCAAACTATTTTGTGTACTGTATTGTATTCTAAATGACTGAACATCCAATAGTTGACCGTGTAAACAAGGGAACGAACCCGTTATGGGCTGACCGCCGACCGAGGGAGGAGGTGACCGTTTAATGGAGGAGAAATTTACATTGGTCTTATATTGTTCCTCAGAAAAGTGGCCATTTATTAAAGGTGCCCATTAGGTCAGGTTTTACAGCAGTTAAAATAAACACTCTTTTTTTCTTTTCATTTTCTGAAACCTTGCAGGCCATCGGATCTCAACCAGTTTCATTCCATTATCCATTTCCTCCACCCCTCTCTATGTTGTGTCACTTCTCTTAATTCCTCTATTGATTTCCCTAGTTTTTTACAAATTGCTTGTGTTCTCTGTAACCACTGCTTCTTTGGCTTTACTCTTTTATGTTTCTTTTGCCTTCTCATTTCCAGCTCAGTTTGGGAAGTATACTCTGATCTGTTTCTACACTCTGGTGACATGTCCATACCATTCTAATTGGCTGTTCTCTACTTTGTGAGCTATTGATTTCTCATAAATTACAGACCTGATGACTTCGCACGTGACATGATCCCTCTTTATTCTACTTTATAAAATATGAAATATTTTTACACAGTTTTTATAAAATATTTAATTTCTGCTGTTATCAGTATAGTCTTTTGATTCTGTTTTAAAAATAAACACTATTTTATGAGGGAGGATAAAAAAGTCAGTTACACCCCGTGCCTATGAAACAAACACACATTTACAAGAAACATATTTTTATTGAATAAATAGGTACATCCATTTATCTATTTTTCAACAAAATCACCAAGCTTTTGTAAACACTTATCATACCGTGTGGCTAGTTTTTCAATTCCACTTTCATAAAAATTCCATCCAGTTTCCTTTAACCATTTAAGGACTGCTTCCTTCACTTCATCTCATTAGAAAAACGCTCCCCTCCCAGGTATTGCTTGAGGGGACCAAAAAAGTGGTAGTCGCAGGGCTGTAAGGCGGATGGGACCACACTTCCAACTTGAATTTTCGCAGCAACTCCTGTGTGACACGAGTTGAATGAGGGGTAGCGTTGTTGTGAAGAAGAACGACTCCATCATTCAATCTTCCGGGTTTTCGATCTTTAATGGCTTTACACAATTTTTGTAAAGTCTCAAAGTATGATTTAGCATAGATTGTTTGTTCCTCGGAGCATAAACTCACTGTAAACAACTCCCTTGGAATCGAAAAAGACTCAGCATAATCGTTCGAACATGTGGGGTTGTTTTCACTTTTTTTGGCTGTGGCGAATTCTTGTGTCTCCATTTGTGCAATTCTCGTTTAGTCTCGGAAGTGTAATGGAGCACCCAGCTCTCATCTCCTGTGATGATTCTCTTCAAAAACTGTGGACCATTCCTGGAATAACGTTTGAGAAATTTCAGTCACATATTCTGTGTTGTTGGTCGTCTTCACAGTTGAAGGGCACCCAAGACACGGTTTGTCACTCACATTCGTTCTTCCGGTTTTGAACATTTGGCACCATTTTGTGATCGTGGTGCGTGAGACTGCATTCTCACCACACACCTTGACAATTTGGCAATGAATTTCACAACGATTATAATTTTTGCCCACAAAAATTGGACTACTGAATGCACTTCAATGTCGGACAAAACCTCTGTACGATAATCCATACTCACATGGTGATTAAACACACACTGAGCCTCGTACAGCATTGCCGCTTGGGGAGTGGGGAGACAACAATAAAGACAGTGTTGCCACCACAGGAAATTAAATTATCTCCTTTTAGTTCAGGAACATGGCATGGGTGTAACTAATTTTTTGATCCTCCCTCGTATTTTAAATACTTTATTAAGAAATCTTAAATCTTCAGAAGATGCTAGATAATAATACTGGACAAATATGTATTAACTGGAAAGTTAAATGAAAAAATATATTGTTGCAGTTGAGAAGTAACAATATTATAACAAATATCCCCTTTCTATACACTACTGTTCTAAACTGAGCAAGGTGACACCATGTGATGATGGCGCTGACTGTGTTTCTATTAGACCTCTTGATTTTATGTTACCTGGATGGCTTTGTGTATATGATGCCCAGTAAGTGGTTTGACCCGATCCACCCAGTGACTTGGACATTATCCCTCATGGATGTTTACTAACTATCTTCCCTTGCACAATGAATTTCTCTAAACTGCAGTTTCTAAACCCAAATATCTCAGGTATAAAGCAGTTAAAGGAAAGAAAAAATCTGGGAGTAAGAAATCTAAAGAGACTGAGAAAAAACATACCAGGATGCATTAAGTCATATTAAATCATATTAGCCTTGTGCATTAAGTGGGAGTGATGATGTATTACTTAATAATTTTAGCTGACTTTTTACTTGCAACTTAGTTTAATTTCATTCATTATAAAATAAAGTGTTGAATTAAAGGAAAGAACACATTAAATGTCTATTAAAGAAAAGGAAATAAGGAGGAAGTGTGGTTTTGTTGATCATAACTTAAGCAAACTGGAAGAAGATATCACAGGAGACATTATGCTGAATAAATAATTACCCAGGTGTATTGGGACATCCTTCAAAGAAGTGGGACGTGTGGAGGAAGAGGATAATTCAGAAGCAGATGAGGTCATTTGGAAGAAGTTGCAAAAAGTAACTAAACTGGCTGAAAACACGGAAAATGAAGGCATTTTTGTAGAATCCTGTGCTTGATAAGTAATTAAATAATAATTTAGATTAAAAAATAATTGTATAAAATATACATAATTTGCAACAAGAACATGTTTTGAATGAAATTAAAATTGTTATGTTATTATGATTGGGCAACATTTATACAGTGGTGGTCATGTATTGCAAAATTAGCAGGATGATACAATTTGGTATGTTCTAGTGGGGTCTGTGTTTAGAGATGTCACTCATTTATTCTCATGTGAATTGGAATCGTCTTGTAAACAGTACTGAGCCTCACGAGTGCTCCTGCTGGCTATATTGCGAGTAGCATGGCTCTTTATGTCTAGTTGAGTTGAGAGTTTGTGTAAAGTAGACTGTGCAGTCATACCAGTGTAGTGGTTACCAACAGGCGTTTAGTTGTTAATTTGTCTGTGGACTGTCATGATTTTATTGTATTTGGATATCGTTTATTACTTATTGTATTAGTTTATATTGGACAATTGCACAATTAGATGTATAATAATACATATGTTTTTCGTTAATAAAAGGTTATTAAAGCTTGTGAGTATATATTTATTTGGTGTTTTGTAATTTGTTCCTCTGCTTAAAGATTGCAAACCATGTGATTTTCATAACAATATGTATTTTAATAATTAATAATCATTATCATCAGAATTAAATATTTAAATAACAAAATTATGTAAATGTCATACGATAATTGAAATTAATTAAAAATTAAAAATTTTGTTAAAGTGTATGTCAATCTAAATGAGTTTAAATGCTTATATAAGAAAGTTATTGTGTTTAGGTATTATATAAAACTGCAAGAAACAAGTTACAAATATTATAGTATGCATATATGTTTATTTTATGCATATGCACTTGTTTATATGCATATTGTAACATAACAAAATGTTACCTAACCTAAACGTATACTATCAGATTTAATAAGTACATAACAATAATGTAAATAGGGAATATAGTGATAAGAATAACCAAGAAGAGAGAAATCATGGAAGAAGAATGAAGCAGAAGTGCCACATGGAACAGTAAACCCAAATACTGTTTGACACTACAACCAGACAATGACTAACACAAACTGATGGACGGAGTAAATGTACTTTAAGCTGTCAAGCGAGTCAGTGAATAATGTAAACAGAATATGATATGTTAATAAAAAGTGAGTCAATAAGAATCTGAATAATGTGAAATCAGAATCAGCATTTGGCTGGGTATTAATTAAATAGGATTAATAATTATTAACGCCAAAAAGCTAAAATTAGCAATGTCCACAAAATGAAAATAAAACTATAATTCAATCTCAAATATACCTATGACGAGAAAGAAAAAACATTTGTAAGAGGGAACCTTGTACAAATAAGGTACCTCAGCAAATTTACGAATTGTGAAATAATGAAAGCTTTTAAAGGCAGAATTCCGGTATGAGCAGTATGTCTTAACAAGGCCTAGACCAAACAATAATCAGTGAGTTGATTATTGGGAGGTAACATGAGTGTAGATTAAATGCACAGAACAATTGTTATGCTCAAACATAGCAAAAAACCATTATTAAAATGATATATTTAATAATTCAATTGTTAGTTCGTAAAATAGAGCGAGTTAGTGTAAAACGAAATATCATAGTAGTAAGGATCGTTCATTACCATGTATAAAGATAAGGTTTATCCATAATGTTCAGTAAAATGTCAGTACAGAGTTAATAGTGTTCTCACATAAACGTTTGTGTAATAAAATGCTATGTGAACACAAACAATATTAATCAAAGTGTATAATCGTCGATTCAGGTAAACAGACGACAGTGCGGAGTAGTGTACCTGAACATTGTTTATGTAGCAATGTCAGTAAAAGTGAAATTAACTCGGTATTAAACGATATCAAATTAAAGAGGACAAAATGATCTTTAATTTGATGGTAATATCGCCCCAATCGCAACTGTATTAAGTGCGTGAAAGGTGTTAGCATCATTTACGAAATATGCATCAGAAATCTGGGTACTAATACCAACAATATCGGCAGCTGTCAATCATTTCAGAGTTTGGCGGTTATAAAAACCGTTTTGACGGTTGGAAAAACATACGTCACATTCATCACACCTGCAAGAGCCAATCACAAAATTAGTTGTAATTAACATTTTTGCCTAAAGCCGATCGAAGAGTAGGGTATATAAGAGGATGTAACCGATTCTCGACAGACACTTATCAACTTCATCCAGTGCGGAACGTGCGCCCGCCATCTCAACATTTTTAATAATTAATAGCGTCATCACCAGAACACGTCAAAGGAAACAATTCGACAACAACCTACAACTACTTCAAATTATTCTACAGAGAACCATAGTGATTATGTGCAGTATTATTTCATTTTTGTGCGGGAAAATAATGAACAGAAGCAATTAAATAATGTTATTTATGATCCCTTAAGTTAGAAGCGGATCGAAATTCTCTGTTCTTGTGTGTGCAGTGAATAACGATAATCATTATAATCCGATTATCGAGGTGCTAAATGAGTTTTAATTAAATAATTAAAACCAGAAGGTAACAGTGTAACCATTATTTCATTTTTAATACGAGCGCCATAACCTGTACGTTTTCATACACTGATCTGTACTGACGCAAAACACAGAAACATTTCAAGATTACACCATGTCTCAATTTATTTGATGAATTTGTCATTAATAATTAAGCTGAATGTTAGTTATAAGTGTTCTCAATTATAAACTTTGTAATTCATAAATCAAGCGTGACGAACGCACAACCTATCAAATAGGTTATTTTTATTTGTTTACTTTATAAAAGTAACGTCAAAACATTATTAATCAATATTATATCAGAAAATCATTAGCTATTGTGTAGGCATAACTTTCTTTTTTGTGTCTCAAAGAACTCACATCTGTGATTTTAATAATATTAATGTTAAAAATAACAAATATCTGGACTTAGCCAGATTTACCACCTGTGCTCTGAGCAAGCCTTATAGGGTATATAATAACTTATTTACAATTGTACATAATTGTATGTTTTAATTATATTTGTTTTGAATTCTCTATCAAGGGTATGAATAAAACCCATTATTAACAGCATAACTCGACTTAATTTATTTCTAACAGATAGTTAAATATTTTATTTAGAAAACTCAAACAACCTTCAGTTGTGTTTAAATATTTTGGAATAGCATTGCCATAAAGGTAATAAACAATTATTTTAAATTTTTTTAAATCAATAATTGATTCTATTCATGGGTTTTACACGGGATTTTCCCAAAATAAATCCGTGTGGCGCCCACTATTAAGCAAGGCAATTTAACCTTGTAGCTAAAGTGAGTTGGTTTTTGTAAACTGTGTTGACAGCTTATTGAACTTCTAGAAAACACGACCAGGTACGTGAAAGTATATTATATTTGTTCTATTGTCCAGACATTACTAGACGTAACGTACTTAGACTATCAGCGACCTGGAGGAGAAGTTTCACAGCCAGCATCAACAAGACGATCATCATCAAGCGACCAACTATTATACTTTACTTTTAAACTTAAGCTAAACTAGTATTTAATTATTATCAACCCAACTATTTTATTTGTTTCATCCAAGGGAATTCTTTTTAGACAATTATAATGATACAATTGTAAACACACTTAGAGTAACCGCGAATGTTACATTTTGAATCGCTTTACAAAATTAGTAACCTTCAACAACAACAAACTTTAATATATTCCTAAATAATATTTTAAACATAAACATAATTTTAAATAAATATAAATATTAAGCAAAGCAAAATCCTCTTTATTTCGTTACAATATGCATATACATTTGTAACTTTAATTCTTTACCTTAATATTTTTACTTTTATTTTGCTTACCAACGAAGCTGTTGTGACCTATGTCTGCTTTCGGACGCCATCTTTTAATTGTTGCCAAACTTTGTAATTAAATACTTACTAGGTCCAGAGTTCGTTGAACGTATTTTGGAGAACAGAAATGGTTGATTTTTTGGTAAATAACTTACACAATTGTTTCTCAGAAGAATCATTTTTTATTTAATCGAATCAAATTACTGTATTTCCTCCTTTTTCCCAATATTGTCAGTTACTTTATTTATTGTATTACAAATCATTTCAAGGCATTTAATTCCCTATTTTTATGAAACTACTATATTTTGATAACAGTAAATTATAATTAGAGTCCATCAAAATTCTATATATATATATATATATATATATATATATATATACATTTAATATTTATACATAAATTTACCTCAAGATGTTATTTTTCTATTTGGAACATGTTTCGGGTACTATCTTGTACCCATCCTCAGCCTTCCGGTTTTTTTGTCTGGTGAAGTACATATGTGTTGTTGGATGACTATTATTATTGTGGCTTCCTGTTGGCTTCTGGTATTTCAAGTTGGTTTTATTGTGTGTGATTGTGGTGTATGTGTTAGTTTTTTGTGTATTTTCAATGTTGAGTGCTTTGAATATTGTGTCATGTTTTGTTTTGTAAAAAACCGGAAGGCTGAGGATGGGTACAAGATAGTTCCCGAAACATGTTCCAAATAGAAAAATAAGATCTTGAGGTAAATTTATATATAAATATTAAATGTATTATATACATCAAGAAACGGACTGTAGCAGAAAGTGATTGAAATATATATATATATATATATATATATATATATATATATATATATATTGTAACGCAACAGAAATGCTAGCATTAATGTTACATAAAAATTAGGTTAACAAAATAATAAACAAGTCAATATCTAACCCCATGATAAAACAAAAGTCTAATAATTACATTTATAATTATAGATAAAGATAAATAAGGATGCAAGGTAGAATTAACGAGAATAAACAAACCTGTAAGTTAGATAATAGTTAATGATCTATGTTCAGTGAAAAGTAAACAAAAATGAAACAATAATTTACTTTATAGCAATAGCAAGTAAGGATTCTGAGTTAAATGATATTATTTTGTGACAACAAATGTTATGATAAAGTTTATGTTATGTTATACCAATTATGTGTTGAGTTAATGAAAGGTAACGAAACAAGATGTATTATTCAATTACTGTTGTAGAATGAAGTGTGAAGCAGCTAGTTAGCGTTAATAGATTTGAATTTTCTTATATGTGATCCATAGGTCAAGATAAAATTGTCATTAGATATGGAAAAAATAATTGTTTATGTAAATGTTAATAGTTAAGATTTGATTATATGTATGAATTTATGTAAAAGGGCTACAGATGTTTACCAGTTATAAACACAGGTAGATCCGTTTACAATAAAAGGCCTAACAGCCAAAACCACTATATAACCACTCATAACATAAAGGTTAGGTACATAAATTAATAATAATTAATGAATACGGTTTGAAGAGCTAGAAAAAAAACATTAAATTAGTAATGATATATAATAAACCATATCAATTTATACAAATTATGATAATGCCATAATGCCATGATATCGATTGATAACGTTTAATATCGAAAAGGTAGTAAATATAAAAGAAACAGGCTCATATCAAAAAACCAGCAGAATATGTGTAGAAAATAAAAACCAACTATCGGTAAAGTTATATTCCGATATGATAGCAAATTGATAAGGAATAGACAAAAAATATATGAAATAAACACTATATACAAAACATGTGGAAGGAAGAAAAATCATGTGTTGCTATGGACTACAGGAAATGAAGACGTTGTTGATTTTCAATTATTGCTTTTTATGATCTGAATGGGATGAGATTAAAAGAACCTAAGAAATATCTAATATAATCAGAATATACTAAAGTATTTGATACTCTTATAATATATTGACTCTAGACAGTACAGTTTAACCAAACAAGACTATAGTATGAAATCACAATAGAAAATAAATAACTGGGTTCTACAAGAAAGGACTTGAATTGTCCCATATCCGAAAGGAATTGACGATATATTAAACCAAATAGAAAGAGTTAACTGTATCACAACTAATAATATACACTACACTAGAAGTTATAACCTTTCAAATACACGGAACATCACTAATTGCTTCAACCGAGAGAAGAACGTATTTGGATCCAGGAATTGCAGAAGAAGCATCAATCGGGCTGTAAATAAATCCAGAGAGCTGTATTTCCGAGGTGGACAGGACAAGAATTCCATTTTATTAAACCGAAGAAAGAATATTGTACGGCATAATCGTCCAGAACAGTAAATTTATCAATCAACCGCCTACACGATTTGCTTGTTCTAGTCTGGTAAATTATTATTATATCAATCATATTAACTACACAACACTTCAAATTTGTAAATCTTGCATTCTTATCTATGTATTTTTAATCTTCCCCACAGTTACAAGAACCTTCACACCCTGAATTAAGTTAATTACAAATTAAAACACACTCTATAACTGAATCTAAATAAAGGATCGGACTAATCAATAATCGATTCACACAACCTATAGCCCACGTGTATGTCAGTTAGAACATATCTTATTCAATGTTAAAGAAGTAAACAAATAAAGAACCTTTATATAGTTGCAAAATCTTGTCATTTGGAGTATGATTTAATGAGTTGGGAATAAAAAAGTAACTGACTAAGTATAGAATAATTGGTTAACATAAACAGTGAAATAACCTCTAAGTTTCGTTGCTCCGGTACTACAGCGCTTATAGCGGAATTCTCCGACACCAAAGAGAGAGCGTAAAAATACAAAATTATACATAATTCTCTTCAAGGTATAATAGGGTTGAACGAAATTATAGAATAACACATTAATTAGTTAAGTTTCAAGTACACTAACACTGATATTTTTTAGAGAGCTAAGTTAATATTAATTAATTACATCAATATATCCCACAACTCCAAATATCTCAGATATTTAAATAATTAAGTAAATTAAAACGACCTAAGAGAGTAAGACAGGGGAACATACCCGTTAATAGCAACGAATAGGCTTATATTGTGTGAAAATAACGAGACGCTCGTACTTGTCCCGATACAATTTGACGAACCCAACAGTGGGAATTGAACCGTACGTACTCGTCCCATTACAAATTAACGAACTCAACAGTGGGGACTTGAACCGTACGTACTCGTCACGATACAAATTGGCGAACCCAACATTGGGGCTGAATTCATTATAAACCCGTAATTGTAATACACTCTTGGAGAGGCGGAAACCATCAAATAACCGGCTCATTACAATATATATATATATATATATATATATATATATATATATATATATAGACTTATTAATTATACGCAAACCAGCGCCCCTTACTTTTATTATGATACACTCACACACACATTCTCACCCAGTACATAATTTAGATTCCCCTTTAGAGCTCATTTTATTTTTATTTTTTAATTTTGTATAATTTTGATTAATTTAACTTGTAATTTTGAATAATTTACTTCCCTTATGTAGTCCTTGGTTTGAAAACATCCATAAGATGTCCCCTCGTTCGCGCGCACTACATTGCTGATTCCCTGTTTTCACTTTTTTGTCTCACGCCGAAACTGTCAATCCATTTTTTAATTAACAAGATACATTTTTAATTTTACTTTTATCTTCGGTAAGTTACATTTTATACGGGCGCCCGCAATTTCATTCCAGAACTTTTTAACGGCTGTACAGCACGAAAGTATATTGTAGACTGGGGCGAAATTTACTGTCTCAGTTTCTGAGGTAGCGGGGGAGTCACGTGATTTCACTCTATTGTTCTACTTGTGTTTTTGAAGCCATATTTGACAGTGGCGTTAATTTGGATCGACATTACAAGTGACGTATTCAAAGGTTTGGCCCTGACGTCATCGGGCGTGACTTCTGTTTCCAAAGTTCAAATGTCATACAGCTAAAAATAACTGCTTTTCTTGCGTTCTGATGGTGACCTTGACATTAACTCGTTCATATTGCATACGTCATTATAATTTCCAAATAAAATCTACAATTATTATTTCTCCCCAAATTACCCCTGGGTGGGCTTAACTGTACTGTTACAATACCCCCTCAATGAGAGGTTTTATGCAGAAGCATAAAAACTCTCATTGACACTCACATACTTCCTAAAGGGATCAGCCTGGATATGTCGCCACAACCCCCTTTGTGTTCTATTAAAAATCGTGGTTAACTTACTCCCTGGTCCAGTGACTGTGACCGCACCTGAATGACCTTACTGGACTTCCCTTTTGAGATCCCAACACCGCAAGGCCAGACAGGCACTTGTCGCCCCTGCTCTGACGCGGCGGCCTGCACAGGACCGCTGCCACAGCATCACCAGACACTGAAACATGAAATCAAAATATCAAATAGTGGCCATAACATTATATATATATTTATAATAATATAAATAACATTATAATACCATATCCCTAACTGATCTGGTCCCCCTTAGCTGTGCGCTGGTTTGCGTTAAGAAGCACTGGTTTTCTTAACTTCGAACATATACATGTAATGAATACATACTTAACGTAGCATGATACATTTAAATTTCAATACAAACATTCTGTTTACTCTTCTCTTGTTAATTCTTATCCCAAAATTCAAAATTATTTCCCTGATTCCAATCAGAATTTAAATAACCACTTCCCATTACAACATTACAAATATCTGTCATTTCCCAAATTACAGCTCAAAATATTTAAATTCATTAATAAACTTCTTATATAGAATAACACATTTAAATCAACTACATCCTAACAAATTATTTACTTAAAAATCGTTAAGCATCTTCATAATACTCCTCAAATCAATACAAAAGCATTTAGTTACATCATCAGATCAACTACACATTCTTCATCATCGACATAACTAAATATAATACTCAGTAAAAATTATTACTGAAAGTTTAGTAACCTCCTTCTCCATCATTATTTAATATACCCCCTTATTAATCCCTTAACCCCGGATACCCCGCGTTACAAAAGTGTCAGTGACCTCAAGGAATTTCATCCATGTTGATATGACACAGGCTCGTATAAATGAAGCCTCTCCCTTGCAGCATGTAACTTTGCCACCGGCCATCCATATCTCTATTTCCCCCCATGTCTGGACTGTGGCACACAGTGGCTTCCACAAGGACTGGATTGGCTAGGGTGTAAACATTATTTATCCCGTCCTTGCTTCGGCGTTATATAAAAATTCGGCATTACTGGTATCCGAGGACACCAGTAATCCTACTACAATGATTCATACACCCTTAATACGGTTCTATCACCCCATTCAGTGGTAGCCGCTGTTCCATAGTTATGTGGACTTCCCTTATTTAACCCCTTGTTAATTTCTAAATTGTACCAATTTCATAGACAACCAACCATGGTCAGTTTACAATAAGTCTACCCACAACTGGTTGTCATCCAAAACCACGGTGTGGGCTGGTAAGGCCGGGACCGCCCGAAAATGGGGAATCGCATTTAAAACATATAATACATGTTTTAGATTCTTACACTTACATAATACATAGTACAACATAATAAACATTGCTATTATTACATCAAGATAAACACTTCAAATTTAAGTTTGACCAACAGTTACACACCTTACAGCTGTACTTTAGTTTCAAATTCTATTACATCTTTCACTTGTTACATTATAATTTCAACTATAAATTTCTATTAGCATTTTCATCATCAATTGGTTCGGGTGATTCTTAGTCATTAATAATGATTTGATTTATTGAATGGACATTTAGATATAACCTTACTCACCTTCTTCCTTCTAACAACCACTAACGGATTTGCATAGGGTGACACCAATCTCTCAATAATATACCCCTCCAACCATTTATCTAACTCTACTTAAATCATTCTCTTTCAAATGTAGGGCACCTTATAACCCTTTTTGTACATAGGATGTGTGTTCCCGCACCACCAATTCATTCCCTTATCAGTTCCTGGCCCTTCCAGGTAACTCCGCAACCCTTTTTAAAACTTTTCACCTCCCACCACAACGTCTTGCATTGAGGACTCCTTACACCTCCACCCTAACTACAAAATTTATGTACCCTGCTCTCACCTATTTACTCTCCACTCTCATCACTCATTTCTCTCTACACACATTCACTCTCGCTACTGTGTCCCTACTACTGACCCATTTCTGTATTACTTTTATCCCAGAAATTCTTATTTTGTCTAATACCCATTTAAAATTAACTCTGACTGACTTAATGCCTTATTGAAATAATCATCACCCAAACTCCATCTTTTACAACATTTTACATTAAGTTAATCATTGAAAATTACATTAGAAAATTCATAACTTACCTTATAATAACAATATAACTCAATACCTAAACACATTGTATGTTTAATCATTTAATATTTATTATAAAATCTAAATCTCAGAAAAATCATTTAAATTCATCACCAGAATTCATCTGTACAACATTCTAAATTAATTACTTAATCTCCAATTATTTAATTCAATCAGTTTTTTAAAACACTAAGTTACTTTTATTACATTATAAAATTCACAATTACTCTCATTATTGATTTAGTCTGATAAATTGTTATTATTATTATTAAATCAATTCCTATTACATACATACATTGTTTACATAAAATACAGAGTACACCATAATCTAATACACAAATACATTTGACATCAACACAACAGTATATACAATCCACACTATTATCTGTTATCGTTTACCACAAATCATTTCATAATACAGTCCATTTCAGAACCCCCTACTCACATAATTAAATGTCCATGAACAATAATTATTTACCCTCCATCATCGAATAATAATCTTGTCTTACGTCTACACAATTCATATTTAATTAAATACATATTGTTATTATGATTATAATAACCATTATCATTAATTTTA
This sequence comes from Magicicada septendecula, assembly GCA_034769895.1. Classification (NCBI taxonomy): domain Eukaryota; kingdom Metazoa; phylum Arthropoda; class Insecta; order Hemiptera; family Cicadidae; genus Magicicada; species Magicicada septendecula. The sequence continues at coordinate 414,885,923 of CM068370.1, forward strand.
TCCATTGTATCAAGATAGTATTTACAAACATTATTACATACTATTAATTCATAAAACCGGTCGACATTTGGTATGGTCAATTCCCTTTAGTATTATCTGTTACGATTAAATCCTTTATCATTTCTTTAGTATAGTAATCATCTACTACTAGTAACCCCATCTTATATACAGGTAAATCATCAACATTATTATCACCTCTTGCTGCACTAACCACATCGCAAGGTAAGAATTCAATATAATCATCAACTCTCTCACTCTTCACTCTCTCTATTAATTCTTTATAACTTCTACTAATCTCAAACAACTCTCTCTCTCTCTCTCTCTCTCTCTCTCTCTCTCTCTCTCTCTCTCTCTCTCTCTCTCTCTCTCTCTCTCTCTCTCTCTCTCTCTCTCTCTCTCTCCCCCCCTCCCCCTCCCCCCTCCCCCTCTCCCCTCCCCCTCCCCCTCCCCCTCCCTCCCCTCTCTCTCTCTCTCTCTCTCTCTCTCTCTCTCTCTCTCTCTCTCTCTCTCTCTCTCTCTCTCTCATCATAACACCATTTCACTTTCTCTCTACTATTCCATGCAGAGGGTACTACTACATAAAAACACCTAGCTTTTCCAGGAACACCACAAAAACTCAGGGAACAATTTGAAAACACATCGTTTTCCACTTAATCAAATCAAATTACTGTATTTCCTCCTTTTTCCCTACACTGTCAGTTACTTTATTTATTGTATTACAAATCATTTCAAGGCATTTAATTCCCTATTTTTATGAAAATACTATATTTTGATAACAGTAAATTATAATTAGAGTCCATCAAAATTCTATATATATATCGACTTATTAATTATACGCAAACCAGCACCCCTTACTTTTATTATGATACATTCAGACACACGCACACATTCTCACCTAGTACATAATTTAGATTCCCTTTTAGAGCTCGTTTTATTTTTATATTTTAATTTTGCATAATTTTGATTAATTTAACTTGTAATTTTGAATAATTTACTTCCCTTATGTAGTCCTTGGTTTGAAAACGTCCATAAGATGTCCCCCTCGTTCACGCGCACTACATTGCTGATTCCCTGTTTTCACTTTTTTGTCTCTCGCCGAAACTGTCACTCCATTTTTTAATTAACAAGATACATTTTTAATTTTACCTTTTATCTTCGGTAAAGTTACATTTTATAAGAGTGCCCGCAATTTCGTTCCTGAACTTTTTAACGGCTGTACAGCACGAAAGTATATTGTAGACTGGGGCGAAATTTACTGTCTCAGTTTCTGAGGTAGCGAGGGAGTCACGTGATTTCACTCTATTGTTCTACTTGTGTTTTTGAAGCCATATTTGACAGTGGCGTTAATTTGGATCGACGTTACAAGTGACGTATTCAAAGGTTTGACCGTGACGTCATCGGGCGTGACTTCTGTTTCCAAAGTTCAAATGTCATACGGTTAAAAATAACTGCTTTTCTTGCGTTCTGATGGTGACCTTGACATTTAATACTCGTTCACATTGCATACGTCGTTATAATTTCCAAATAAAATCTACAATTATTATTTCTCCCCAAATTACCCCTGGGTGGGCTTAACTGTACTGTTACACATTGTATTACACATATATACATTTAATATAATTGTATTTAGTATATTTTACGTAATGTAAATTAACACATTACCTACATGTTACAGGTGATTACATAAAAGAACCTGAAAGAATATCAAATGAATTGGGCATTGTTTGCGGTTCTAGAGCCCACTTGGAAAAAGAAGCAATTGCGACAAGATCATTTGCTCGTACCATATTGATGCATGGTTTTCACTTTCTTGTGTGGAGTCTGGCTGTTCGGACAATTCGAGATACTCAGTGTGGTTTCAAACTGTTTACAAGAGAAGCAGCTCGATTATGTTTCAGCAGTATACATGTAGAGAGATGGTGAGACGTGTTTTTATCTGCTAATCTAATAGATTTATTATTGTTATTTTTTTAGTTAACAAAAGTTGATAATTAAAGAAATTGACATTCAACAATTGTGAATTATGTATGGTAGAGTCTTGATAGTTTGAAGTAGACAGGACTGAGACTACCATGAACTACAAGAAATCTCTTAGTATAGAGTAACATAGGAAAAATCAGGGGAGTTAAAAAGTCACTACACATAGAAAAACAGATTATGTATTATATGTTTTACTTACATAACTTGATGCAGAAGTAACACTATTGTTCACTACAGTGGTAAAACAGTGAAATGTTTTTAACTGTAAAGAAACTGTAATAGGTTTTTTGTTTCAAAATACTGTGCTGCTTCCATGCGGCAATTTCATGCCATTGTCTAAATAATAAGTTACTGATCTATATAGGCTATGCATGTTGCTCGACATGGCTCATTCCATTTCCAGTACAGCAGACCCCTTGCAGTACAATTTCTGCTAGATCTGCACCCCTCTTCTACCAGTTCATTCGCTATTTTAATGATTGAACTATTTGCCACTTCAGATTATTCACTATTTTTCATCCATACTGAAACCTCCATGTTCATGTTATTTCATGTTAATGAGGATTTTTAATAAGGTTAAACAGAGGTTGTTCATTGTTGTCATCATCATTGCGATAGTCATAACCATTATCATCGTCTTCTTTGTCATTGTTGTGTTGTCACCATCACCACCAATTGTTCATAGAGTCCTTTTTGAGTTTCTATGCCCCTCCATCCCTACTACATGACTAACCCATCTCAATCGTTATAGTTTAACAAATTCTGATACAGGTAACTCTTGTAGGTTAACTATGGGTAATTTCTGGTGAGTCAATGTGATCTTCAGAGTCCATTATTATTGAAGCAGTGTTGTGCTAATATTCCTCAATGTTTACACTTTGGTGGTCCCCACCATTTGTGTGGCTTTGGGTACCGAAATGGCACCTCCACAAGGTTTCTGCTGGGCAACATTGCGTTTTGTGCGGCCATACGAGGGTGGTCTGAAAAGTTCTCAACCTAACAATGAAAAAACAAATTTATAATTTCAAAATGGTTTTTATTTTTCAACATAATCTCCCTTAAGACTAATACACTTGTTCCAGCGATGCTGTAATGCCATTATCCCATCTCTGTAGTGATTGTCTGTAAGGTCTGGAAAATACCCCTGTACAGTTGCAACCACCTCTTCATTAGAAGAAAATCGCTCTCCTGCGAGGAAGTGCTTGAGAAAGAGAAAGTCAGAGGGAGCCAGGTCTGGAGAATAGGGTGGATGCTCCAGCAATTCATAGCGCAGATCTCTCAATTTTCCCATTGCCAAAACACTTTTGTGGGCGGGTGCATTGTTGTGATGAAAGATGATTTTTTCCTTCACCAAACCGAGTCTTTTCTCACGAATTTTTTTGTCTAGTTTGGTTAAAAGATTAGAATAATATTCTCCAGTTATTGTTCTACCCTTTTCGAGGTAATCGATTAACAAAATGCCTTTAGCATCCCAAAACACCGATGCCATTACCTTTCCAGCTGATGGGACCGACTTTGCTTTCTTTGGCGCTGAACATCCAGCTTCTGTCCACTGTTTTGACTGCTGTTTAGATTCTGGTGTGTAATGGTGAATCCACGTTTCATCCATAGTAATAAACCGATACACAAAATCAGTTTTATTTTTGTAAAAACGCTCCAAGCACTGTTCACAGGTTTTCATGCGAATGCGTTTTTGATCTGCTGTGAGCATGCGCGGCACCCATCTTGCGCAAAGCTTTTTCATATGCAATTTTTCATGCAAAACATAACCTACACGTTCTTTCGAAATGCCCACAGCCTCAGCAATTTCACACACTTTAATCCGTCGGTCATCCAATAATAAATCGTGTATTTGTTCGATGATTTCTGATGTTGTTGCACTTTTTGGGCGTCCCTCACATGGATCATCTTCAAGGCTGGTATGGCCTCGTTTAAACTTGGCAGCCCATATCTTAATTGTCGATAATGAAGGAGAAGATTCCCCATAAACTTTTGTGAACTTCGAATGAATTTCATTCGGCATCAAACCTTCTTTAACAAAAAATTTTATCACTGCATGATATTCAATTTTATCCATTTTACAAAATATACACAATTACGCTACTTCAAATAGCTGTATACAAAAAACTACGTGATAGATTGACTCGCAATATCACATGAATTATTGTGACAGGCATACCAACCTAAGAAAAAAAATCTTGCTCATAGAGTTGATGTCTATGACCGAGGCTGAGAACTTTTCAGACCACCCTCGTACTTGTTTCACATAGCATAGTGGCTAAGACTGTAAGTCTCCTCGTATCGAAGACAGGGTTCCAGACGTATCCGGCGGATGGAGAGCGGGAATTTTTCCCAGTTTCATTCCCTGGTCTTGGGGAGCTTTTTAGTAGATAAAACGGTATCTGGTAACGGTTGGGTGGAAACACCCTCCCGATAGTACATGTTTACACTTGGGACTCTCCAATTTTCTAGCAAAACGTGATACTGTATCTCGATTCCACACAATTTATTATCTCAAGTGAAATGAAAATGCAATAAGCTTTTAATTTTCTTGAAGAAAGTTACACATATTACTGTACCACATTAACCATATTAGCCACCTATTACTAACTCACCACACTAGCTGCCTGATACATTTGGTGAGTAACTGAAAAATCATGTACATGCACTAGAGTTTTGTCTCCCACTATATGGACTTTTGCCTGTCTAAAATCATCACTGCTTTGTGTAGGAAGAATAACGTTGGATTAATAATAATAGGTTACATTTGTATTAAAATTAATACATATGTTTTGTCTGAAAAAAATCATAATTTTGTATGTGTTCTTTCCAATATATCATAATTTTATCTGTATAAGTCAAACCTGTGCACAGGTATTTTTGCGTCTGGGGGATATTTTTTTTATTTAACGTGTCTCTGTGTTTATTAAAAAATGTGTATTACTTCATATCTGATACAGGTAAATAACAAACATAGTAAGTAGTAAATAATGATGCCAGCAATAAAACTTTATGAAACATATGTAAGTATGTGTAAGTGCTTAAAATTTGAATATGTTTTTTACTTATTTAATCTAACTAAACTTTTCAGACAGGCCTTATGTGCCTAGATCAGTGGTGGAACAAACAGTATTAATGAGTGGAGTTTTACTGGTTTCTGCCTCATAACTTTAGTTGAAAACTTTGTGGTGCCAATTATTGTTCTTTTACGTTTTATGTAAAGTATCAATCAGAGTTTTATGATTTTTTTGACTGTGCCATTTTACAAGTACAGTTGAGGTGAATTGCTGTTTTTGTGACCAGTCTCTTCAGATTTCTATCTAACAACTTTGTGCTGTTCTGCAACATATATTTAAAAATAATGTATGCATCTTTTTCAGGGCTTTTGATGTTGAACTGTTATATATAGCTGAACAGTTGAAAATTCCTGTAACTGAAATTTGTGTAAACTGGACAGAAATAGACGGTAAGCAACAGGCAGTTGAAAAAGTGGTGTGTGTGTGTGTGTGTGTGTGTGTGTGCATCCGCTGTACAGTATATAGTGTGCTGTGTAATGAGTGTTTGTAATGAGCTCCATGCCTCAAGTGTCTGTTGACTTGATGGTTGCTAAAAGTGCTAACTGCTTGCTTTTTTGTTTGTACTACTTTTGTTTTGTTTCTTATATACTGTGTTTTGTCTTGATTCTTCAATAAAGCGTAGTAACTAGTAACATAATGAAACATGTGTTATATAAAGTAATAGCAATACAGAAATAATGATAATAACAACATGACGATAATCATAATCATACAAATCACAATGTAAAACATTTCAGCATTTTTTGCTATACGTTTCTTACAAAATTTTCTTGCATTTTTCAATAAGACACATGCTTCATCTATTCCTGCATATTATTATAGTGAACACAGGACAGCAGCTAGGCGTTCGTACGCCTGCATGAAATTGTCAATTTGCTGTCCCATGTCTGTTTTCTGTCTCAGTGTGTCTAAGCCACAGTCAATCTTAAATGCCATTTTATTATTTTTAATTCCAAAAATTATCTTTGTCAGTAAATGTAAAGTATAATATAAAGTAATTGAAATATACAGTATATATTGCAACAGAACGTGCTAGATAACACATTCTCTGATGATCATAGACAAGTTGTAAATTGATTTTATTCCTTTTTTGGAAATTGTATGTAAGTTTTGAATTAAGATATGGGTAAAAAAATTAGTTAAGTCAAAATACCCATAATTTTATACTCTATCATGTCTTGAGTGCGTGAGTGCGTGGGTGGGCGTGTGATTCACATTTTATTTAATAACTTCATTAATAATTAACATTTCTTCATGAAACTTGGACAGAGTATGCACTGTACTGAAGACTATGTTTTTCAAATATTCAATATTGCAGAACTATAATTTTAATATTTTTTTAAATGAAATTAATTCTTCTTTTAACTCGTTATCTGCAAGAGGGTAATAAAAATTGTAGATTAAATCTAGACAGGCCTTTGCAGACTTGGACATAGTTTTAACTTGAAGTCAGTCTATCATGATGAAAATCTGTGACGTATCTAAGATTTCAACCAATCAGAAGTTCTAAAAATTATTTGAGTCTGTGTTTTGCAGTGAACACATCGTTCAGTTCGCTTCGAGGTCTCGTCATAGAAGGTAGTACTGACTGTTGCGAGTTTTTCGGGTCAGGATGTGTCTATTCTATAAGTGATGTAGAACTTAGGTATACATTATGAGTTTTTCGTATACGTCATCTTGAACTGAAGAACTCAATTACAAAAAAGTGAATAATAGATCAATATGAGTGGTTTACGCGTTAGTGCAAGATTTTCTGCCTAGGACAGCAATACCTATCGAGGTATTACTGATTGACGTGAGAACACTTGAAGAGTGCGGATTGTGTAAGCCTAGTACACAGATCTATTTAATTACCCATTACGAAAACCCTGAGATAAATTAATAACCAATAACAGTTTGATAACCGCGGCATGTATGTGAAACGTCAGTGTGAGCTACGCTAAGGTCAACGGACAATGAATTGTCAGCAGCTGATCACTGGACATCGACGGTAGTTGTGGAATTCGACATCCAAGTAACAAACAGTTGTAAAAATAAGAATCGATAAACTCTTTATTTGAAAGACTAAATAATAAAATAAATAATTTCATGTGTGAAAACTTAATAAGACAGAAATAATAATCTTGTTAGTTAATAAATTTCCTACCTCCAGATATAGACTTTGTGTTTATATTATCATTATACCTATCTATGCAATATTTATTTTGATTTGTGCAATATATATATATATATATATATATATATATATATATATATTGTAATGTACCAAATTAGCAGTTACATAAAATAACTATCTAATACGTCAAATAAAAGGATATCATGAAAATATTTCATCGAGCATAGAAGAAGGAACGGGAGAATACAAATAAAATGTGTATCTACGAATGAATAATATTGAACCAACCCCAACAAAGAAGAAAGAAGAGTAATAAGAGTATTATCGAGTATAACAAAGAGAGAAAATACCAATGAGCCAATATAATACGTTAGCATCCAGGCCCAATAGATCAAAATAGTGAGGGGATATGCCGAAAATAATTATCAACATAAAAAGGAGACGAATCAAGTACAATCACAATGGTGATAAAACAAACGAATTTGTTTATTAGTGTGAAATAATATGGGACAATGACTACCATAACCATGAATAAAAATATGGAAGAGTATGACAATATTAAGGGAACATGGATTATTACAAATAATGTGTAACCAAGGAGAATACCGACAGTGAGAAACAACTAACCAGAAGAAGAAAAGAAGAAGAAGAAGAAGAAGAAAAGAAAGGTACCATGAAGAATGAAGATTATGTATGAACAGTACAAGACATCAACATTCACAAAATATACAAGGAATTAAAATCAATATAGTGACCAGAAGAAGTGTAATGATTATTCGAATACCAATAACAAAGAAACCAGTGTTGAGCATCAATAAGTGATCACGAACAATGACAGTGAATACTTAATATAAGTGTAACAACATGTGATATGATAACCTTTTTACCCCAAGTAAACACCACAAACAATACCAGTGAAAATGTTTATAACGGAGGAAAGTGATTAACCATTATAAGTGAAAGAATCCACGATTAACTAGTGAAATGCACAGACAATTAGTGTAACAAGTTTAATTAAAGATTGTAAAATCACATAGATAATCAACAAGACCACCAAAAAATATGATACAGCAAAGTAAATTAATTGTTCATAGGGATTAATAATAAAAGCTTTGCAAGCCTTGATATGAAATGTGCCTGAATGCCATAGCAAGACAGGACAAAATGTAAGTGAATACCAGAACAGATAGTAGCAAATAAGCTAATTTGTTGAGTATAAACCAATTAATGTACAAAAGACTAGGTACAACCCACCAAAATATGTAACATAATTAGACTAAGAATACCAGTATTATTGTTTCAACAAATAGTGTAAAAATGTGTATAACTTAATAATAAACCATTGTAGTAGAATGCCATAACGAGATGGCAATAGTTGAGTTAAATACTGCAAAAAGTATGTAGCACATTGTTGTCAGACAACTGACACATAACCTCACAAGAGTTGAACCTATAACATAAAATCATGTACATTAATTAAACCAAGCAATTATTCACAATTGTTTCAAACAGAGACTAAATAAGAATAAAAATGCAAACCAACGAATACCATATGTACTGAAGGACACAGCAAATGAATCAGATTGAATACAATATCATAAAGTTAAATAGACAGAACCCCAATGTGACAAGAGAATTAGTCAAAAAACGTTATCAAAACTTATCAAGAGAATGTAACAAATGTGACCAGTAGTTAGAGAAATGTTCAATACTGCTATGAGAACATCTCACAAATGTAATACTAGTAGTTTAATAATTGAAATATTATAAACTAACTAACTGCAATCCTAGAACCAGGTGTAAATAACCACCATACTATAACTTAAAGAGCTTTCAGATAACAAAAAGTTAATGAATACATTGAACTAACAATGTACAACAATTGTACACTATTTAAATTACTAACAATATATCCCATGTGTACTAAAATAACTAAATAAGTGACAAAATGGAGAGATGAGAACAGAAAGTATCTTGATCATACTATATGTGTATACAAAATAACATTTTTAGCAAAATAAAGTATGAACAAATGTAAGTAAATACACCTATTAGTGTTATGATGTCAGAAATATGTAGTAGAATAAGGAATAATGGCGTTACAAGTAAATGTAAACAATCGAACATAGTTGGTATAGACGCCATTAACAGATTTTGTGTAAACTATAAATATAACCAATTTAGGTACTAACATGAAGGAGAAATGGACTCAAAATGTTTAGTAATAAGTATTAAAGTGTAATTATGACGAAGTATGGTGAAAAAGACTTATTTGCATTAAGAACGACCATATGAGTTTTCAAGATGATCAAGTGAATTATTAATGAACGGAATTAGTGCTTGTTTAGACTTAAAATAAAGCCACAAGTGTCCGCGATTTAATGCCACTATCCAAATGACGATACGACAAGAAATAAGAAACTTATGACCATTATAAGTTTTTCAATCATTTTTGAGTATCCATGTATACGTCAGAGATAATCTCGAACCCACGCTTAGAGACGCTAAAAATTAAAAAGTTTTATTTCACCAAAGTGTTTTCGGTTGAGAGTATGACCCTTTAAACTAATCAAATAGCTTAAAATGACCAGACGAAAAGAGACGCTTTAGCGAAATGTGATAATCGTTCTGCAACACTCACGGCGAGAGGTCTATGTTAAAGTCAGCAAGATATTTTTTGAAATGTGCGCGTCACCTACAGTAATACACAAACAGACATTAACCTCTACTCAACACCACATTACCGAGTGTCAAATGAATTAAGTGAATAGTGAATTAACATGACCAGTGTATAATAAGGGTCATGTTCAGTGTATATAACCAGGGAGTACAATATTTTAATAATTTTAAAGAAAATGATAAAAGGAATAATTCTCGTTGACGAACGAGAGTTATTGTTTTGACTGCACTAGTCAAGTAACGCTTGAGTGCTTTAATAAGTAATGATGGACAATTATCAGAATGTAATAAACAAGTTGTAGCACAATCTAATGACAATAATTAATTAAAAAATAATTATTTTATATTTAAAGAATAATTGAGAACGGCGGAATTAAACTTAAATACCGCTCATCAGTATGTGAATATAGTCGCTTACTTGACTATAACTTTTGAATTAACGAATAATAATTTTCTTGTACGAATATTTTCATGACTGATAATTACACATCATATGAATTATAAATAAAGTGTTTGTAACTATATTATTAAGAATCTTATAAATAACATTACTTAGTATAAATAATCACTTACTTGTTCCTAGGCAAACTAACATAGAACCGAAGCATATATTTTTGTCACAAAGAAACAATTCTGTCTTTAAATGATTTTTATGAAATGAAAGCAATGATAAGAGGTTTTTTTTAGATTTTTTCTCTTGCCAGTACATGGTTCTGATAACTAGTGAATTAATAATAATATTTTAACAGTGCAACGTTCAAAGCACGTGTTGACCTTAGCTTCTCTAGACTTTTGTGTAACATACGATAGTACGATATTATCGACTATTGTACCAAGATTAATAATTTTAAATTTTTGTTCTTTTTCATAATCGTAGATAAGTAAACATTGTTATTCAAAACCACATCTTTATATCTGGTATCATGTGTCTTCAAAGAATTCACTAAAATTGGTAATATAATTAACAAAAGTGAACATAACCAAGTTCACAATATTATTGTACATTACAACAGTGTTACCAGCCCTGAGCTGCAGAGATCTCAATATTGTTTAATTAGTTGTTGTTTATGAAGATATCATATTAATTGTTTTAAAAGAGTTTTGATGAATTTAATCATTGCCAATAAATCCTCAGTTTATTATCAATGGAAACAGAGTTTTAATTTCTATAAAATAGAAGCAATAGTTTATTTTTTGTTAGAAACAACTAGCTCATAAGGTGGCGGTAATATTTAAAGTACTAAGATCATATTATTCAACTTACAATTGAATACCTGAGTTATTTTATTTATGTCTATTTTTTTTCGATATTCAAAAGGAATATCTGTGCATGTCAAGTGTGTTTACAGTAAGAGAAGTCGCCACCGAGAAGAGTGAAGTTATCCACGGATGGTAAGTGGGGAGGTAAATACAGTGAACTAATAGCGAGTCTAATACTCTTTTAATCGTGAACATTAATTTCAAACACCCATTGTTGAATAATCATACTGAATTTTAAACGCATCGTACGCGAGTGTCTACAACAACAACAACAAGAACATTCTAATAATAATTCTAACAATAATCAACAATAACATCTAAATCTATAATAATCTATTATAATATTTACATTAGTTTAAGTGTCTTCGCACAAAAGCATATCATATATGATTTGTAATTTTTGTAATTATCCATTAATGGTACTTTATTTTGTTCCAAACAGTAGAACCCTGCATCTTTGTTAATCCGTTTACCTGGGATATTCCAATCGCTCCCTTGGTCGTACACTACCTCCACCCCTTACCCGCATAACATACACATTTCAAGTCTCTCAGTTCAAATGTAACCTCGAAGCTGCCATAACTGGTGAAACAGTTGTCAGGAAAATAACAGGTATCTGTAGAACTGTACCAAGTGTTCATTCAAGTATTAACTTGATATTTCTGTGCCATCATCCATCTAACTGTAGCTGTTGAAGTTCTCAGTGTTCATTCAAGTATTAATGTGATATTTCTGTGCCATCATCCATCTAACTGTAGCTGGTGAAGTTCTCAGTGTTCATTCAAGTATTAGTGTGATATTTCTGTGCCATCATCCATCTAACTGTAGCTGTTGAAGTTCTCAGTGTTCATTTTTGATGGCAAGAGAAACTGTTCCATTGACTTTCTGAAATCATATGATTCTTTATGATTTTCAATTTGCTTTTGATAAAGTTGAGATCAGAAAGGTAGTCAGCAATTGTGCTTGGAGTTACTCTTTCTCACGATTTGCTGACCATTCTATCCAATAAATTTACATTTGTTTCCATTCATTCATTTGGTGTTTGGCTTTCTATCTTTGGAAACTTATTAGCCAACGCTGCTGGTCATTTAGCACTACCCAGTGGACACGTACAGCTTAAAGTATGCTGCGGATGCGACCAACCTTGTCCCCCGACCTTGGCTGAGAAAGGATTGTGTAATTCTGGTAGACTCAAAATCAGCTATACAGGCCATTGCAAATAATGACTCATCCAAGAGCATCATAATACAGTCCATCAGAGATAAGTACAAGACAGTTAAAAATAATATTTGCAGAGTGGTAATACAGTGGGTGCCATCACAGAGAGGACTGAAGGGCAATGAAGCAGCGGACGAGTTGGCTAAAAAGGGCACCTCTATAAAACAGAAACCTTCAAGACTTAGTACAATAGATAGGAGGATTAAACAACTTAAAAAGGATTGGCAGACTTCCTTCCATCACAGAACCAAAGAAGACTTGAAAGACAAATTATATGAAAATATATCTAGTCTCTACACTGAGAACGAAGAACTTCCAAGTAGATCATCAGTTGCCAATTTCTGCATGGCCATAGGACACGACTGCTTAGCAGGGCACCTCAACAGGATCAACATTCTCCCTTCTGGGATGTGCACTCTTTATGAATACCCTGGAAGCAAAATGGACAAGGACCACCTCCTGGTCTGTGAAAAAGTGGATAAAGAAAGACAGAATAGAAAAGACCTACCTGGTCTTTATTGGGAAGCTAGATCAAGAATGGCGTGAGCCAAATTGAGCCATTGAAAACAATAACAACAACAACAACATTGGTTTCCATCTTTAATTCTGTGTTTCCAGTAATTATTAAAACTAAAAGTTTTTGTAAGTGCACATTTAAACAGTTAGTAATACCCTGATCATAGGCTGTACTACAGTGGTTTTTGGTAGCAAGACACCATGGTTTGGTATTAACTTCCATGATTTTATGTCTATATGGACGAGTCATTTTCTACTGATGTATTTTATTTTTTTAATCCTTTGATTTTCTGAAGTATTTTTTCAAATAGCCTTGAAGTCATCTATAGTTTAGATTATGGTAGACCAGCAGTGATTTTATGCACTTGTAAAATATATGGCTGGTCCTAAAATGTTATTTGAACTTCTTGCGTATGTTTTTAATTAATTCTTAAAGGAGAAGTCCCTGAGGTTATTATCAGCTTACACGAGTAAAGTCTGTAAAAAAAGTGAAATAAGGATATGCTCAAATTGTATGTAACAGTATTAGTAGCGTTAATTTCATTCCATGTGTATATGTTAAAATGTTAAATCAAATAGAAGTCTGCATAACCCACATTGAAGAACAAAATGAATTTAGGACTGAACAGTGTTGCAGTGACAGTACGTGTATTTTTTTATATATATAGTGGAGAAATGGCTTGCTCAGAATCTAGAAACTCATGTCATATCATTCATCTGGTAAATATGAAACATGCATTTATAGTATATGAAATACATTTATTGTAGTGCCCACTAAAACAAATGAAGCCATTTATGAGGCACCAAGAATTAAATCAAATTTACATTCATAGCAGATTTTGTACCAAACTGTGATAGTCAACATAAAAACTGGCTCTTACAACCCGATGTAGAATAACTAGAAGTTTGTAACAAGGGTATAGTATTGTTATGCCGGTCTCACCAATCGTTGTATGGTACAGTGGAAAACAAAATACAAGACACCAATGAAATCACTAATAACCAGCTTTAATTATCACAATTAATAATCTGTAATCAACAAGATAGTCTCTTACAACAGTTCAAGTAAAAATTGTCCACACGCAGTGATAATGTCAACTGAATCTTACACAATTATAACACTTCGCCACAATATGTGAACGTCACTTGAATAAATCGCCACTTAAACTGAACCAAGTAATCGCCGACGTAAAACTGACTTCTAAGCGGCAGATGTCGTTTAAATAGATAACATGTCAACAGAATAATCTATAATGTGCGTCAACACTACTCGAAAACACTAGAGCATAATTGATTCCAGCCTTGAACACAGTGCGCTGACCGGTATGGTCTGGAATAGCCTCGTTTGTTGACGCATGTTAAGTGTCATATAGGCACACAAAAATTACAGCTGGGCTCTGCTGGGATAGCCGAGAAACGTATAGAATGTTTTGTAATGGCGGAACAGTATTGATCCCACTCTTTTTAAATAATTATACCTACATGGAGTACTTGACTGGCGGAGGTGTTTGTGCCAATCAACAACAACAAGCTTTTTATTCTATGTTTTGCTGCTGGTCAGGATGAAACAGAGGTCCTCTATTTGTTGATAAAACTACAATTGGTGTATGATAATTAGGATTTAAGTGTAAATCCAGCTAAAAAAATGAAGTTTTGGGGCAGTTAGAAAGATACGAATACTGGGGGCATGAGCAGTTCTGCTAAAGGAGAATGTAATGATGAAATAAACTAAAAGTTTATTCCATGCTGCAGAAGCGGCAACAGCTGCAGACAACTCAGTGTTTTTAATAAAATACAGAAATTAAAAGCACATTTCTTCTTTTAAACAACTAAATATTTAATAACTCCTATAACTGAATTCACATTCAAACAACATTGTCAGTGCTGCCATCTGTCTAAAACTATGTTACTTCTCCTTTCAACCAAGTTCAGTCCAACACATGGCATGATCGTATACTTTGTAACATAACAAGATTATGCCCTAGAGTAAATATAATGTAATCATCAAAATTCGTTGTGAATTGTGCCTAAAAGCAATCTTTCTTATAAATGAAATACAAAGAAGTATAAAATCAATTTAACAAATAAAGAAATGAACATAAAATGTAACTATTTAAAGATAATTAATAATGTCAAGAAGTAAAAGATAATAAAAAACAAAAGAGAATTATAATAATAAACAAATACAATGGAAATTGGAAATGAAAACTTATTCATTAAATAGTTTATGACAATGACAAGACAATGACATGACGATGACTATTACACCCAGGAGGGAAGATCGAATGATAATAAATATGTAAATAGTTGTAATAAATAAAAATATAGTGTATAAATGTTAACAAATTAGGAAGTAAGTAAAAAAAAAAATTGTTATTGCATAAGCCTATTAAACTATAGGGAGGTCTGCGAACCTCAAGCAGTTATTTTGTGTAATCGCACTACGAACTGAAAGTGATTTAAATATTACAATTAAAATAATATTAAACAATACTCACAAACGTTAGGTAGTTTAATAACGTAAGAAAGTGAAAATAACGGTGATTGACGTTAAAAAACAGTGTATGGTGAAAGTGAATAGGAAGTAGACCTGGTTATAAATAAACAGTGAATAAAACATATAATTTATATAAAACAACTATATAGATAATATATTAAGATCAAACAAAGTGTACAATAATTAAAAATAGTGGAATAGTGTACTAGAAACTAATTATATACATCAGTGACTAATAAAAAACAAGATTCAACTGAATCATGTTAATTAAAAAATATAAAAACAAACCTGTGACCCATAAACATGTCATAGCCAAGAGCATTACTAATTGAATCGGGAGTTTTTTAAAAGAAAGGGTATTGTTAAAATATATTTGAAGTAAGTCAGAACACATTAATTTGAAGCTGCAAATTTTCTACAAAAAAAATTAATGTTACACAATGAATTAATGAAGGAAGACTTGAAAAATAATGAGAAGTATAATGATTTAATATAATACACGTAAAACTGAAGGCCAGAAGATAAATATCAAGAAATAATCTGTAGACTAAACTACATATTTGGTGAGATTGTTCCATGATGTTAAAATATACCCTTGATCAAACATTATTCAATTCAGAGCACAAGAACAGTGAAATGAAATAACAAAAACACTATAAACATTATGATTATTCATTTTATTTGTTCATTGTAATTTTTTACTTCCATATTTTAATTAGTTGTTCCTATTAAGGTTGTTTCTTTTGTATGATCCAAAGAACCCCTAACTCAACACATATATACAACATCACTTTACTAAAACAGATTTATAATTATTATATTTTATTTCATATATATGACTTTAACTGTACATAGACTTTAATTAATTTTTTATTAACCCTGAGAAAGAGTTTTCATGTTATCGAACCTAAAGGAGCTACTAACTGAAGAGAAGGGCGAATCTCGGTATATGTTAGCGAATCTCAATATATGTTAAAGAGAAAAGAATAATAAAATTTATTGAAATTAAGACAAGACAGAATAAAAGAGTTCAAATTTTTTATTTCACATAGTTAGAAATAATTAATTTAACATAATTTGGCACCAACAACCTGGAGCTACAGGATATAGTTACATTGATGAAGGGTAAGATTAAGATTTAAGACTTATAAGACTTATTATAATACTATAAAACAAAAGTAGCAATAGAGATAAGAGTAGGTGTAACATATTGTAGGTATAAATATATAGTTCATCAAATTCCAAAGAGATGTCATGTGATGCAATAAAATAGACTTCATTTTTGTAATCTGCACATGGAAATTAATAAAAAAAAGACTTCAAAACATTAAACAGCAAAATCATTATAGATCTGTGAAATTAATAGGCTTACACATATATTGAACGGTTTTGTGTGTATCTTACATAAAGAATAATAAGTATTATGCTATTCTCATACTAAATAAAATATAATTATAATGCACACTGATATGCTATACATATTATTATTTGTGCATTAATTATTTTTGTATTGCTTGTATACAGGTCCTGATGATGACAATAAATTTGACAAAACACCAACACAGATGTTTTATCCATGTAGTTAATGAGTGAACCTCACAGAAACTTTTATCACTAGAAATTATCAACAAAATACGTTTTTGTCAAGCGACTTATGGCCCAGTCAGTATATGCAAATCTGCTAAGTTTGTTATATAATTTAAATAGGAAACATTGTCAAGTTAAATCAGTTAAAGTATATGAGAACCAAGTTTTAGTAAAGGCATTTGAAGTATTTTGTGTCTTTTTTTCAGGATCCAAAGTAGTGCCTGTTTGGAGCTGGCTGCAGATGGGCAGAGATTTGTTCCTCATATGGCTGCGATACAATATTGAAGCTTGGCGTATTGCATGCAAACAGAATTGATTGATTAACACAAGCACAACTACACTAGTGATACTGTAGTGTTTAAAAAGTACTGGCAAATGAAAACATCTTAGTATTTTTGAAAATTCAGATGTTTTTTATATAATTCTGTGGTTTTCTTCCACAAGTAGCAATATGTTTTGGTAAGGTAAGTTTAAAAATCTCACAAGAATTCCTTTTTTGAAGGCTAGTCACTTTGATTAGAAAAAAAATGATTTGCATTTTATGTGTGCAAGTTCTTTATAATAATGGAATAGGAAAAATGGTTTGTTAGCTTGATTTAAAAATATTTGATAAATTTTGTGATATCAGGTGGTGTTGGCCTGTAGAGAACAGAAATTGTAAACAAAAAGACTTTGTCTGAGCATGGTGCCAAGTATGGACAAATCACATAACTAATTATATAAAAATGAAGGTCATATATGATCCTCATTATTCAGTTAACCTCGATTAATCAGCTTGGTTTTTCTGTAGCGGAAACTTTAGAACTTCTTTGTATCATAGTGTATGATGTATAAGGTAAATTGTCATGTTTTTCACCCATTAATGAGACATTTTAGGAGGTAGAAGGCATTGCGTCAGATGATGCTGTCTGTATAATATAGCAGTGATATTTGGAGTATAATTTTGTTGTATATCTGCTTCTTGTATTTCATGTTTTCCTTATCATACTGGTGGAAGGTGGTATTGATTTTGAGTGATTATTTTGTTATATTTTTGCCTGTTCCCATCCACAGTTGAATAAAACACAGACAGATACACACACACTTTCGATACAATTTTAAGTTCTTGTTCCTAGATGTAAAATTTGTATAGCTTTTCAATATGGTGTACTCGTTCCCTGCAATGAAAGTCAGTGAAGGGCAAGTGTACTGTCACATTTTTTGACACGTTTGTAATTTATATTTGGATTTAAGTTTACAGTTAGGTTGAATTGTATATCCTATTTACAAAGATCTTTGTGAGAGAATGCTCACTAGGGCAGCTTATTTTAGATGTGTGATTGGTGCACTAAAGATATAAATCTTTATCATGAATGGACATGCTTATGCATTCAGTTGCACTTAACAGTTACACATACTTTGAAAGTTACGCATAACTGTGTTGTCTATGAAGATAAGGGATTCTTGTATAGTTTGTTGACACAGTGCTAGCTATAGTAACTAATGTATGCATTGTCAGTTGATGATTTCTGTTTATCTGTACTGGACAGAAGATGGTACAGGGCACAGCAGAGGAGGATCTAACCGAACAGTGGGAAGCTGCAGCACAGAAAGTCCTGTAAATAAGAGTCTAGATCAGGGGTCTCCAAACTACGGCCCGCGGCAACCCGGCCAATCCTGCGTGCAGTTTTTAAGTAGATCGTCAAAATATTCAAATATTATAATTTTTTACTTAATAACTAAACAAGAAATAAGTTGAGTAAAATGTTATAATATTTTGGACAAGCTTAAAACATTTACGTGGTTAATGTACTTGTTCGTCTGGCTGCCTTGAATGAATCACACTTTTCACTCGCATCAACCTAAAGCGAAGATTCCTACTCCTCCCGTGCGCTCGGCAAGAGCAATGCTTTCAATGTTTGGATCGACCAATATCTGCGAACAAACATTTTCAAAAATGAACTTTGTAAAATCAAGGTACATGGCTAACTTGTTAGACAAACACTTTAAATCCATTCTAGTGATAGGAACATCAAAATTTGACCAAAAATAGACAGACATTATATGTCAGAAACAAATCCACACATTCCATACGTACATAAGAAAGGCACAAAATAATACATAAGAAATATCTTTGAATGTTATTTTTCCTTACTTTTATTTACATTATGTTGAATAAATGGATTTGTTTACTTTGGATAAGTCTGCTTAATTTTTATTTAAATAGGTATTTTATTGACTTGATTATTTCGCAAACTTAAAAAAAATAAGCTTGCTAATATGTGTGTGTGTTGTTGGCCCGCATGACATCCAAGTTTTTTCAATTCGGCCCTCAAGTGAAAATTTTGGAGACCCCTGGTCTAGATTATGAAATCAAGAAAGGATGAAAGTAATTTTGTTATTAAATTTCTAAACCAGTTAGTGAACATAGTCTGTAATTTTTTCATATTATGATAGAGATTGCAATTGTCTAGACCACAATTGCAATTGCGATTCTCGAATAATAACTGTTGCCAAGGAGATTTACAATTTTAAACTGATGTTTAATCTCTAACCGTATTAGGAATGTAAAGTTATTCCAAGTCACTAAGTTATCCCTGGTCATTTGTTCAGTTTTTTATTTGTGTATGTGATGACTGCCTTTACAATTGAAATCATGGTGCATTAACCACACGACCAAACCATTGCGTTATCATTTCATACATAGAAAGTATTCTGCCATATAACTAGAAATGGTATTTATTAATATTATTCTATGGATTAAATGAAATAAAATTAAACTACCATTCAAATCCTTTATTATTGCAACAAGTGTCTTATTTTGCTGAGCATGAAGTAAGCTAGTTAATATTTTATTCTCTAAAGCTTTATTAAAATAATCAATAATCAAAACATGTGTGTAATACTTTTAAATGAAAATAAGGATGTGTGTGTGTGTGTGTGTGTGTGTGTGTGTGTGTAAATAGTAAATAAAAGTTTATATTTTGAACGAGAATATATTTTTATAATTTTTAAATGTTTTGACAGTTTATTTTTACATTACTGCCATCTTCAGAAATTGAATTAAAATATAATAAATAAATGTAAAGTAAGTGTAAATATAAACTACATTATATTTCTGAAGATGACAGTAATGTAAAATAAACGTTGAAACATTGTAAAATAACAAAGAATATATTCTTATTAAAAATATAAAATATTATTAATTATTAATATTAAATAACAAGGATAGTGTGAGCAGTTATGATTAGATGTATAGGATCTAATCAGATTTCGTGACTACATTATTATCTGCTAAGAATCTAGAGAGCCAGTCCAGTTATAGAACATTTTTATATGAATCGAAACAAAAGCAGCATAATGTCCTACACTCTCATGTAAATTACAATTCTGTCAACAACAGCCATAATGTATTTTGCAGAAGAAAAGTGTTTTTAACCTCATCATGAATTTATATAATTTTATCAAAAGCAAACAAGAATTGCCTAAAGAGTGGACAATCAAGGCATGCATTGAAACAAGTAAACTCTCTAGGGCAGTGATTCTTAACCTTTTTTGGCCTCTGGCCACCATTTCAGAATTGGCTGAAACACAATGCCACCTCTGAATTTCAATTAGTTTCAGTCTACATTATTATAATAAAGATTGGTGATTAGCATAATTACTTCATGCATAATTAGCATGGTTAAAAATAATGCTGTAATGCAAATTACTGCATGTTACTGTAGTAATGGTGCAAAAGTAATATTCCAAAATGTTTGCATATGATATTTCTTATTTAATACTTCAACTCTGAAGTTATTTGGTACCCCTAGATGTTGTGAGTCACTGTGAATCATTGGTCTAGGGAGTAAATTAACCAGAGCACAGCCGGATGCTGCTGTACTCTGTCACGTAGTGTCAACTGTTTCTTAAGTTTTGTGTGATTTGTACGTCTTTTCTACATTGTATATATTATTGTACATTGTCTCCTATTATTGTTTATGATATATTATTGTGTGTGTGTGTATATATATATATATATATATATATATTGTAACAGTAAAAATTCACCGTATATTTAACAACAAAAAATAAAGAATGAAACACTCATTAACTAACACAAGAACACCTAAGAGAGGAATAATAAATGAATAACTGTGTACTAAATGTTATATCCGGTCCACGAACTAAGTAAAACAATTAAAATAATTAAATCAGCCAACGAAGAATAATAAATAGTGATGAAGAAGAAAATATAGAAGACAACATAATAATGTGATTAACCAAATGACCCAATAGATATGGTAAATGAGAGAGAAAAAACTAATTATAATGACAACCAGCCTTAACAAGAGACTGAAGACAATATAAATAAACACAAGTAAAGTGATACGCAAAGAAGAATTAACATATATATCATACAATGTGCCAATAAAGTGTACCAAGAGAGAATGAAACCAATAAAACAAGGGATCTACAGAAGTAAGAAACAGTAAAGAGACACAGACATAGACAAACCATTACTAAAGACAAACCACGACAAAAACTCTTTATTCTGAGATAAGAATATAATTAATAAACAAATAAACACAATGAAATAAGATAATGAAAGATAAGAATGAATTATTAAGTAATTAAATATTACCTGAATAGTCCGTCTTGTGGTTCACTTGTTTATATTAAAACACAAGTGGTTTTAATTTGTGGTTCGGATACGAATATGAAGTATTTCAAAAAAAAGAATGAATTAGTTATCACAGTAAGAATACCATGCATGCTTTGAATACAGGCAAATCCAATTAAAATAAATAAAAGAAAACCTAGTAATCACCAGTAGATAGGTAAAAATAACAAAAAAAGAATAAATAATGGTTAACCAGAGTAAAAGTGTAAAATAATAACCTATAAAACATTGAGATCAGAAAGAAAAGCATAGACCATTGTTGTCAGACAAGGGGGTCCCAAGTAACCTCAATTCTGGTACAAATCAACATGCAATTCGAATAAATTAAGAATAAAACAATGTAAAACTAGTGTAAGTTATACAATAATGAAAATAGACATTATAAAGACAAACCTAGTGATACGATTTATTAATTAAAAGTGGTATGTGTGGTGTTTAATGCAATTACACAGACTGAAATTGGACAGAAAGATGTACCCATTAAACACACTTAGAATTCCCATAATATTGTAAACCAGAAAAGAACAGTAACATAAATGTGTAATACAATATGTAATACTACTATTATAGTATAAAATAATTATGAAATGTTAATTTAACCAGAATTAAGAAAAATTAAGGCAACTGTCTGACTACACTAGATGCAAGAAGTATTAGTGAATTATGCTCAATAACACATATAATAATAGGAGGCCAACCATTATAAAACAATCTTTAGATTATAAAGACCATTTGTACACAAAAGAACCACTGTAAATTGAGTATATCATTAATCATGAACCAAACCATAATGGCAAATAGCATACTAAGACTATGAATAACAAATAAGAATAAAAACAAGAAACTAATTATATTTGAAGAAAAACTGAGATGTACGGAAGTTGTAATGGACATTTCAGAATGACTGTATCACTGTAAAAAGTGAACAGAACAAATTATGTCAATAAATAGGGTGAATCAAATTGACCATTCTCTAGGCCATAGAAAGCATAGATCAAATATTGTAATTTTAGTAATTTTAAACAATTATTGTATTAGAAATTATCATAAAAGCACTTGAGAGGAACCATATGATTGAAATGTAATCACCATTTGTTCAATTTCAATAATTAATCATGTAAAATCATAAGTTATACAGTAAAACCTCTCTAGTCCGACCCCTGGCTGGTCCGACGCTCCGGTTGGTCCGACCGCGGCTCAGGCACCGACTTGTTGATGACTCACCAGCTTGTTTACATACTTGTCAGTTGTTTTGCTGCCTCAGTGAGCTGGCATCTAGTGTCTAGTGCGCACTGTTGCCAGGTCTTCCGAAATTTCGGAAGACCTTCCGATTTTTTTTAATGTTCCAGAAAATACGAAATTTGGTGTAAATCTTCCGAATTTTTTCCTACTCTCGTTTCAGTGCTATGTCGCATTTCTAGAGTTTTGTTTTTGCATACGATATGACGTCAAATCTGGTGTTTCATTGCAACCGCAATTATAATTGCTTTCAATAAAAGTTTATAAGAGGTCTTGTCAAAAATTATAGTTCCTTCGTCCTGTCACAAACAATAATTATGACCACCCATACACAATGATGTAATAAGCATTTTGCAATACGTACTGCTATTCAAATAAGAGTGACTAATCGTTATAGTTTAGTCTCAAGCTGACAGAATCACACTACATGACTGCACCTGAATAAACAGATACTGTAATGTCTAGCCTACACCAGGTCATAATAATGTCAAGTCACCGTGATAAACATGAAAATAAAAGTAGAGTACTACACTTGGTGGCTAAACTGTGTTGGGTATGAAGAGTGTTGAGCTGTTGTTATGTCTACATCTCTGCAGCTAAGTCTAGACAGTCGTCCGCCAAACAAAAACACATTACCGATTTTTTTCACCAATAAAATGTGTTTCTTGTTTTTTATTACACTATTGCTGGACTGTACATATTATCATTTATTGTACATAACCAATCATATAGCCTGGTAGCCTACTGTATAAGTTTTATTTTATATTAGACTGTCTCATTTAATGAAATAATAAACATTTTGTATTCTTCTGATAATCCGACCTTTTTTGCGTTCCGACCATACCCCAGTCCTACAGGTGATGGATTAGCGAGGTTCTACTGTATGTCATAGTCGTCAGGGGCCGATACAGGTATGGGCAAACTGGGCAATTGCCCAGGGTGGCAGATTGTTAGGGGCGGCATATTTGGAAAAAAAAAAAAAAAAAAAATATATATATATAAATTAAATGACTTCAGATAATCGTAGTTTATTTTAACCCCGCTTTCTCCTACTTATTGATAATAGTCAAATATTCAATTTCCAAATTCCTTCTTCCCTCAAAACTAAGACAATTTTAAATCTTCGCAAGAAATAACTAAACTGATTTATTCCTTTAATTAACTCTCCATCCAGTCGCGTACTAACACATGTACTGTAACGTTCTTGTTACTACTATATACCGTATTGTACTTTACGACACCGGAACACAAGTATTTTAGGTAATAATCGTAAAAACTATTTACCCGAGCCTAAGCTAGCTTTCGCCTGTATCAGGCTTCATCAGAACACGTCATTGGCAAAATACAAGAGTTCTTGTTACATAGCGACATGTAGCTCAGTAAGATTACTTACATTCTTCTCAAAATCTTTACTTGATCGCGGAGTAAACCTCTCACGTGCACTCCTATATAAGTATAGGAAATGTCACGGAGTTCGTTACTGGAGTAACTCGAAATGAAATTGCAGATTGTCCCAAAGTGGATCAATCAACTGGGACAATTATTAGGTTTAAAATACCCAAATACGTCAGTTGACTTGCAATAAGCTGACAATGACGATTCGAGTACTTATTATATTTATTGTCGTAAAAGAAATTAAATATATGAACGTATATATTTCTCTCAATTTTATTAAACAAAATATTAAGTACAATTTTCAGTCGCGGCTCGCATTAATCTGAAGACTGTCGTTCCTGGTCCTCTATTTATAGGGATGACCAGGGCTATAAAACTGTCACCGTTGCCGCTAGAACATTTCCAAAAATTATTATCTGTATGGTTCTTTACTTGCATACCTTCGCAGTTTATATACACTAATGTTTTCCTATCTTAAATATTACATGCTATATTATACTTTAATTAACTCTATTTTATTTATAAATTAGCGTATTATGCAATTACGTAAATCTTTTGAAATTTCTAGAAATATTTGAATTTTGATTACACGAGCTTTATCTCAAATATTTATATTTGTCTTATGTACAATTTCAAATCAACATACGCCCAATTACAAAATATCAATATTGCATTCGTTAGATTTAAAACTAAATTTGCTGAGACACTATACTAAGTATACAATAAACTTTGAATTAACTAACACTATAGTCCTTGCAATGCTAACTTGAGGCAGACAAAAGACATTAAAGTTCTCTAATCAATTTGCTTCCGAGAAAACTGACCGGCCTTATCATCTCCCGCGTCCGACCCTTGTCATAGATGCAGTAAAACCACTAAGATATCAAATAGGCAAAAATTTTGATGCATTATATTGTATATATGACGATTCAGAAATGGATGCTTCTGCATGAGATGAAGCATCCGGTTTGTTGAATCAACTCAAACAATTCAGATTTCTATGTTCAATCATAATTTGGTACGAGATTTTAAACAGAATTAATCCTGTCAGTAAACTTATGCAACGTAAAGACTTTGACTTATCTTTGGTAATGGATTTGCTGAAGACTACTAAAGATTTTTTCAGAATTGTCGGTCTGATGAGTTTTTTAATCAATTACTTGTAGATGCTAGAGAATTAGCTGATGAGATTGACGCTGAAGCAAGTTTTAAAAACACAATTAGACATCAGGCAAGATCTAAAAAAAAAACAATTTGATTATGAAAGCCCTGACGAGCCCATAATGGACGCAAAAGAAAAGTATAAAATTGAATTTTTTTCCACACTTTGGACTGCGCTATCAATTCCCTTGATTTACGTTTTTCACAAATCAGTGAACATCATACATATTTTTCATTTCTGTACGACATTCACGGGTTAAAGAAAATGCCTAAAGATGAATTGATAGCTCACTGCAAGGACCTTGCATTGATTCTAACAGATCAAATTTCATCAGATATTGATGGAGTGGACCTTGCAGATGAGCTATCTGTTCTCTCTACACTCCTACATGAAAAACCTGCGCCCAAAGAGGTTTTAGAGTTCATAACAAAATTAAACTTTGGACCCAACATAGCCATTGCGCTTAGAATTCTTTTAACGTTGCCAGTAACTGTAGCCAGTGGCGAGAGATCTTTCTTGAAATTAAAAATAATAAAGAATTATTTAAGGTCAACCATGACACAAGAGCGACTTAGTGGTCTGGCCACTCTCGCAATAGAATACGATGTATATCATAAAATTGATTTCAAGCAAATACTGAAAGAGTTTGCTGAAATAAAGTTTAGGAAAAGGTATTTTAAGTTTGTGTTTAATATTTTGAAAACTTTTATTATATTCAATTGTTATGTTTTTATATCTTTCAGGATATTTTATAATTGCGTTATTTTTGTACGTAGTCTATATTATATTTTTTTTTGAAAATTTTATTTTTCGTTCTACATTTCTTATTATTTCAATATTTCTCTAAATGTTGTATAAAAGATTCTATTTTCTATAAAAGATTTCTAAAACATTTTTATTTTCGAATGCTAAATATTTTTTAATACAACACTGCATGATGATGTTATTTTTTGTACAGATGTTATTTTTTATATCTTAGGATGCAAAACCAATAAATGAATACCTAAAATGTGGTTTTTATTTCGTGGAATAATTTGATAATCTCTTCACCTAGTATGGGGCGGCAAACAACCGTTCTGCCCAGGGTGGCAAAATAGCTAGGTCGGCCCCTGATAGTCGTAAGTAAGAAACATTAACTTTTTAATTATAACACTCACACGTCTTGTGAGGACTTATTTTAAAGAACAAATCAATTGTAATAACATGATGTGGCTATACTAAGTATTACTCATATAACAAGGACGTTAAACCAATTTTAAAGATATTCTATTTATTTTGGACAAAAACGAGTGCGTAACAATGATACTCTCCACCCAAAAGTCGTTAACAATTTTCAGCAAATTAATTAATCCGCGAAGGGAGTAACCTCGCTATAAGGAATGGCAGCCTTTTTAAACCAATGGAATCGATCAAAATTGACTGGGGGGGGGGGGTATGTGATCCCAAAATTGGAACAGCGAAGAAGAACGAATTTACACACACTTCATCACAGACTAGCGAAGCGAGATGACGGCCATTTTTCTGTGTGCGAAAAAGTTGTATTCAACCCAAATCCGCTGTGCGAGTCTAAAAGTAAACAGATGTGGTCAATCTAACCCACAAATTTTAAGTCGCGAGTGCATCGAAAGAACGCTCATATCAGAGCGAATTATAATTGTAGAGTGCACAATTAACTGCAATAAAGTGAAATAACAGGAAGTATGGTGTTTAATTATAATTATTGCATATTAACTGAAAACAGAAATTTTACGATTTTTCATTTGAGACATGGAAGTAACCATGATATCTCATAGAGGTTAAAAGTGAATGAACAAATTAAATAACCTTCATTCACAAACATTAATGAACCTTATATGAATATTTTTATAGAAACATTAAGTAATTTTTGATCGATATTACAAAAGTTAAACCACTTAGAGAAATAAACAATGAATAGGATGAGCTCGAATAGAGGGTATCCAAACTTTTGAGTTCGATTGTAACCATACTTAAACAATCAACGAATATTGTGATGAACGCTATTTAAATAACAGATTATAATTGTTACCTGCCTAGAGTGCCACATGCAATGGACATGATAATTATTGACGAATATTAAATGAACTTATAATTTTAATCACTTATGTATTTTATGATGTATAGATTAAGTAATGACCCGATATTTTGAATAGTTAAGACGTTATAGCAATTCAGTATGCCTGAAGTTGTTTTCATATTGACAACAGTCAATTTAATAACCATATGTTAATAATTGCAGAAACATTTAACGTTATTTTGTTTCTAAATATTTATGTCAATATGGTTGAAGTCAATTCAATGTTGAGAATAGTCAATTTCATAACCATAGGTTAATAATTTTAAAACTGTTTCATGTTATTTTGTTTATAAAGAGTAATTCAGTATGCGTAAAGTAAATGTAATGTTGACCATAGTCGACAATATTATTCTATGTTGATGATTTGAGAAAACGTTTAATATAATTGTTGTTTATAATAATTAATTCCGACTACTCATGTTAAACAGTAGCGCAGACATTTTTCTTGTTTTTGTATCTTGCAGGCTCAAAGGAACCACTGAGAAATTTGTAAACATAATGAACCAAAGTTCAAAGTTCTATTTTTATTTATGTTAAAAGCTAAACATGTTAATTACCCTGAGATTAAGAGCTAATAAGTAACAAAGTTAATGACTAACGAGGCAAACAGCCCGTACTAAATATAAAGCAATAATTTCCAACATTCTTTAGAAAATGTTAATAAATTCTAATTGATAACAGAAAAAGATTGACGACTTTTATTGAATAGACAGTACGATTACTAGGTAGATTACCAGTAATACTTCCACAGGTGGCACCGTGTAACTCTGACATATGAGAATCGAGTTACCTATTCGCTCATTAACGAGTTTGTTAACCAACTAGAACGCCGAATTCAGTAAGTACATAACTTGTGTTTATTTCAGCAACTTTAGAATCTCGGCGAACTACGCCTATCCATGTGCGTCTGCGAGGGAACCGACTCGAGTAATTCGTCGTCAGATTTTTTTCATTACACATTAACAAACTAAATAAAAAAGAAATAATAAACGGGTAGAGAACTCGTAATATAACAGATGGCGCCGCAACTCGGGGCTTAAAATTATTTCAACGAGATTAACATAACATAGAGAAAAACATAATATAACAATATATTGTAACAAATTAACTTTCTGTGTATTTATTTATTTATTATTATTATTAATTATTATCTACTTATATTACAATTATACCTGTTTGTTGGGGTGGGCGCCAGTTGCGTTATTACAATACAATATACACAACAAAATAAACACATAAAATTATTCATTAATAAACATCACTTATTATACATATAATCTTATGCACACATCTAACCATAGAGCATACATTTATTTGTTAAATGTAGGCGTGTCGTGCTCCACGTTCATGGGCGCCAAAATGTAACAAATATATTTTATATAATTTATTTTGTGGAGCCCCACGTTCTTTGGGATGTCAATTTGTAACAAATTAACTTTCTGTGTAATTTAATTTGTACATTATTTTTAACTCATACACTTTATATACCATTACTAACAACGTGTATGTATAATTGGAGTTCAGGTGTAATTATAATAAGAGTAGTCCTTTTAGGAATCGTAATATGTTTTCATTTACTAATCCAAACAAACATAATAAAAATAATAATAATAGTAATATTTACTTCGCCATAAGAAATTCATTATCTTGTTTTAATGTTTCTTTGACTGCCATACATTCATCATAAAAATATATTTTATCTCTTCTGTCTTATATTATCAATTCTATGTAAAACATTTCTTATTCATATTATAAATTCTCGACTACTCAGTCTGAATGTGTGCTTTATAATTGGTAATATTTACCTTCTTATTCTTTACTTGACATACCTTTAACGGCTTTATAATCATTTTAACAAAACTAATTGATTATTTCCAATTACTTTACTTTATGGGCTTTAAATGAAAAAATTTAACTTATTAAATCAATTATTAATACTCCAAGCAAGGATTTAACTTATCTTTACATTGACTGTTCATTCATTAAAGAACATTCTGATTACTAGTAAATTACATTCTCTTATCTCTATCTACATAGTTATTCTTTAATTTTAAAATGTTTTTTTATTAATGTCTTTCAATGTCTTTATTTTTTGATAATTATAAATTGGTTTTTCGTCACCTCAGATTCTGCAGATTGTCCCATGTCCTCCAGTGATCTGTCGGTCCTCTCCAACCGGTCCTCTTGCATTTTCTGCTTTCACTGGTCGTCCTCCCGTCTCTCGTCCTTCATGGTCCATCGGCTGCTGTAGATTGTAAGTGTTGCTCTGGATCGGCTGCTGTAGATTGTAATGACGTGTTGCTCTGGATCGGCTGCTGTTGTAATAGAAACAGTCTCTATTGCTCTGCGTATCGTTCCTCTGCTAGATGTTCTCTCGCCATCTGTCTAGAGTTGATGTTCTTAGTTGTAGACTGCTCGTAGATGTCCGACGATTTTAGTTATGGTACTTTTTATTTATCTTTTATTACTACTTGAAATCAAAACATTTCCCATAATACTTTACAGTTACAATATAAAAATCTTGTTGATGTTAGACATAGCATCTAACTCTGTCCGAAGTATTAAAAATTCTCGTCGCTGACGGACATAGCATACCTCCACAACTGAAGACTGATTGAAGAGAGAGTTTGGCTCTCCTGGGCTCGTGTTTATATTCACCAAGAAAACCACACCTGTTGGCTCAGGAATATGCATGTCAAAAACTGCCCACGGCGTCAGTGCCCCCACTCTCATCTTATTTCACATATTCGCACTTTTTCACCAATCGCACTGTTTAATGCGGATTTCAAGGTGATCTAATATTGTCTAATTTAATTACACACATGATATGTAATTATCATAATGATCGCATCATTAGTGTAATTATTGTGCTTTAAAAATCGCACAGAATTCGCACTGATTGTCAGAATTATGTAGAATTCGCACTGCGCATGTGTCTGATTTTTACACATTTTTAGAAGTTTTTACACTCTTTCTACTATTTATGGTTTGCTTAAAATTAAATACAATCTTAATTTAGCATTTATTTGGGGTGAGGTTGCAAACTTTCAGGCTCGAACAGGCTTCACGCACACACTATTTACTTATGTACACTGTAGCACAACGGAATTTTTGCCTTATTCTACAATTTAATATTACATAGTACAACGATACATGTGTACAAATTTATATGTAATTTAATTTGTGTAGCCCCACGTTCTTTGGGAGCCATTCTATACAATAATATTTAATATAAATTCGATATACTGTAATTTATGCAGGTTGTATAATGATACGAGGTGTAACTATAATAGAGTATTTTCATTTATCAGTATTTAAAATTCATATTTATTATTTACTCAATATTATAAATATTCATAAACATCATTAATAATTGTCGGTCACGATATTGCTCATTTATCTTTATAAGATAAATGTTTATATCTTATGATATGC
Source organism: Magicicada septendecula (assembly GCA_034769895.1). Classification (NCBI taxonomy): domain Eukaryota; kingdom Metazoa; phylum Arthropoda; class Insecta; order Hemiptera; family Cicadidae; genus Magicicada; species Magicicada septendecula. Next base: position 414,916,824 of record CM068370.1, read on the forward strand.
AGTGTTACACATATTTAAAAAATCTCTTATATCTAGACAGGTTAATAATCTTAATCTAAACATGTTAATAATCTTATATCTAGACATGTTAATAAATTGGTTTATTAATTAAATATAAAATTAAAATTCTTTTGAAATAAATTTCTTAACTCAGATCTGGCCTCTACTCGCTCAGTCTTTACCAATGTTTAATTTTGTAGACTGGCATTTGTTTTAATATTCAACTTTAAATTAATCTTTTCTATAATTCAAATATCAAATCAATTTACTATTTATTTTGATAATAAACTCTACTCTCTCTATCTCTCTACTTTAAATTCTCTTTCATTTATTAATTCTTTTTATATGCGATCACTCATTCCGACGACTAAACATTTATCTACATTTTAAAATATTATTACTAAGTATAAATTTTTCTTTGTTTTAATTTACTGTCTTTTGATATAGTCTTTATGAGCTCTTTTTCTTTTTTAAAAATCATTTAAAATGCATTACACGTGTCACCTCGAGTTCTGATGATCTTACGACTTGTTGTCCGGGGTCCAGCGTTATCCAGAGTTAGTTTTCCATTCCTCCTGTCCTGGCGTGGTCCTGGATACGTCTAGAGTCCAGCGTCACTCTCCAGCAGTGTGTTCCTGGATACGTCTAGAGTCCAGTGTCGCTCTCCAGCAGTGTGTTCCTGGATACGTCTAGAGTCCAGTGTCGCTCTCCAGCAGTGTGGTCCTCATCAGAGAGTTGTTATCTGCTGCAAGGTAGATCTTAAACATCTTCTAACATCCAGGATCCCTCGTCGCTCTGGTAGCTTTTCCGTATATACTCTTGGTAGACTTACTATTTCGGTATTTACTTTTTCCGGAATATTGTCGTGAATTTAATGAACGTTATTTCTTTCGTTACTACGACTTGTAATAGAAATAAAAATAAAACTGTTTTGCCGACGGACAGCATGTCCGACTGCAACTGTGTCTTGAAATGAAGAGAAGGGTTTTTGGTCGAACCCTTAATTTATACCCTCTCGAGATTTCGCGCCAGTTGGCTCCAAAATCGTCCTGTCGATACATGCATATCGCGTGGCAGCCCCCACTCCCGAACCTTTTCATCTATTTGCAATTATTAGCAAATAGCAATGTTTTGCACGGAATCGAGATAGCACAATCATAGCTAATTCGATTAAGCACTCACTATATTAATTTGAGCGTCTTAGGGTAATTTGCGTATTTTTTGGCACGTTTATTTTGCACTGTCTTCGCATAGCGTGTTCTATTAACGTCATCTTTTCACTGGGGATAACTATAAATTTTACACACTTTGGTGCCTTTGGTTTGATCATACACTAATTAGTTTTCGCACAGTGAATTAAAATAATTATTTTATTAATTACTTGAGGCGGGTTGCTGAGATTCCTGTCTTTGCATGCATCACTAACACACACAAGATACACATGTAACACACATACAATTGAGCAGGTGTTCACTGCGTGTCAGAACAGGTTAATTTCTCCCCTAGTCTAACAGTGAAATATTTTTACAAATGACCTGTCCATTTACCCGTAACTTATACAAATTCTGCAAATTTTATATTTATTTAAATTAATGCCTAATACAGCGTATGGCTGTATCGTTGCAATAGAAAAAGAAGGGAAGAAGCCATCTGGAAGAAGTAAAATAAACTTAAATAAAAGTAACAGAAAGAAGTAATCACAATAATGAATAAAATGCCTTAACAAAACAAGAAAAAAATCTCGATTTAAAGAAATTATATACATTCAATTTAGAGCAAAATGTGTTAAAAACAAATAGTAAGATTAATATCCCAGTAAAATAATTAGTATACCCAGTAAGATACGGAGTAGTAAGGAGTTACAGCCAAGAACAAATTAATTAAAATGAAAAATCTCAAGATACCCAAAAACCTACTTTAAAGACAGAACACTCTATCTCAGTAAACCACAATAAAGGAAAGAACTTAAACTATAGTAGTTATACAAATTTAGAAACACAAATAACAAAGTAAGAGAATACAATACCACATAATCAGAGCTAATGTAAAGTTAAGTATAAATAAAATAGTGTGTGATTGAGGGGAACACCCCAAACCAGTTTTAAAAGGACAACAAAAGACGATCATTAGGCTAAGACCTTAATTTGTTTAGTTATCTAATTATTATGTTTAATTATTATATGTGTATACAATACAGACCATGTTGATAGTAGTAGATACTAGATGTTAGTATGTAAGTGTTTATTGTATTTAAATAATGTTAATTAATGTCAGAATTTTGTGAAGGAAGGAAAGGCAAAATATTAATTCAAACGACCTATAAATAGTGAATCAGAAAATATAATAATAGTAATGTGAATCGATTATAACATTGATAGGAAAATTGAAAATGATAATCAAGCCAAATTCAACTTTGACCCTGTAAATCAAATCAGAGGAAATAACTTAATAGAAACTAGACCAAATTGATATAAATTATCCCATTCAAAATACAAGTGCTTTATCATAATTATAACAACAACCTATAGTAGTGATTAAAAGAATCAGAGTGTAAAATTGACTTAAATTGTGATTGTACAAGATAATGCCATAATCAGTAAAGCAAGTACTAGTAAAATACAAATAAATTATTAAATGTTTAGAATAATAGCCAGGTAGAAAAAAGTAAATTACAATGATTTAATTAGTAATCGTATTTGAGGATAATTGTAACATAAAACAAATTGTAAACCATTTAATGGGTAATTATGTGAATCATAATAAGGCCTAGAGGTAAATTTCAAGGAATGTAATTCGGAAGCTTAATTCAAACCAAAATAGGTCAAGTTTAGTATTAACTTGTATAAAATAAAAGCAGGAATATCGTTATGTAATTGGAATTCCATAAAAGTACTAAACAAATAATTTATAGCAAGTAAAATATAAAAAATGTCATTTATTTCTATAAAATTGAATTGGTAATTAGGAAAACAGCTGATAATGAACAATGAGAAATGAGACCAAAATCTTACAGAATTTTCTATATGAAGAAACAAATATAGTTAGTTGATTGTTAAACACCAAGCAGAACGGACATGTCAGAGTATATTTAAAAAACCAAATGAATTGAAGTTTTGACTAATTCAAGCCAAGAGGTATTATGGAATTGTAAAGAGATAAAGAGATAAAGAGTGTACCGTTAATTAATGAATACGATTGAAACAGTCATTGGAATCACAAAGCTAAATTAAACAACACTAAATCTATCTGTCACAACGTATGGACACGATTGAATAATAACTTTAACCTCATACAACAAGCCATTGATTGGAAAGAACAAATCGACACTATACACCTATTACCGAACGAAATCCAGTGGAGGACTAAAACTAAACACTACAACTTGCGGATATTCCAATAGCGGCATCACAGAAGAGGAATTAATCAACTGCTACGTTTATTTGAAGGAAATCTCGGAGTCTGATTTTCAGCATAGAACAACTCATGAAGGCAGCCATCTTGTCTTTTCGAGTTGAACGAAATCCAACCTGGAGGGGATAGAGTGACGTCAGAACAATCATCTGGTTCGGATTAAAATTTTTCTATATACTATATTTTATTATTATTGTCTGTTAATGAATAAGTTTTTATAATTGTAAGTATTGAATTCTCTTGCCTTTCCTGACTATTTCGACAGTTCAAAGAATCCTTGTTATATAATAATTTAAATTGAATAATTTTGGAATATGTAATAATCGACCTGGGATCTAGTCTCGACTCCGACTTGAATTAGTCGACGCAAGTCAAATAATTACTTTGATCATAATAAATATAATTATTGTTCTAAAATATTGTTTTATTGATTAGTTGAGAACTAATTTAAAGTACGTTAATTATCAACTTATAAACGAGAACTTCTGAGGGAAAGGAACGAGCAGAAGAAGAAATAAAGATACTGAATGGACCGCAGCATGCAATCGATTTGGCCACGACAATCTATTTAATGCGGAGAAACAAATATTTCTTCACTAAATCATACCCAATTATTAATTATTATTTTTATTAATTGAACACTAATCATAAAACAATAAAAACAAATAAGGTAATTAAATAATTAAATTCAAATCAAGAAAAAAATAAATAAAAAATAAAATAAAATTTTATTAAACAATTATTATACTTATTTGTAAAATAACTTCGTTTATTTACAAATTGACGCATCCACCGTGTGGCTTTTCACCAATAGAAAAAACACTACATTTGAAAATAACTTCGTTTATTTACAACATGCATACAGCGGTAATCGCGTGATGTTTCTTGTTGATTCCTGTTTATAAGCCAGCTTCCAATTTCACACCTGCTCGTCTATTATATATTACTACAATTGATTTAAATATTTATTTTATTTCATATATGCGCATTACAGCATATGCTTGTATTGTCGCAATATATATCCATATTAATTTAACTCGAGGTATATCATTGGATTTGTTATACTGGAAAACCATTGAAATATGTATAACTTTATATTTTTAGGAGGTGGTTAAATTTAGCTGCTGTTTGTAATCAGCTGATTTTTTTTCTATGGTATGTGTGAAATGATTTGGTTGTGTAGATTAATATACAGTTGTATATTATTCGTTTTAGGTGACAATAAAAATCATGTTTTTTAAGTATAAGTATTATTAAGTAAATAAATTGACAATTTTTAAACAATTTTTAAGTACTATAAATCTTCCAAATTATACAGATATTATATATTTTTATTTCTGATGGTGGCGGTTAAAACCATAAAATATAGAACTTTTAGGGTTCATAGTATAAAAAACTATATCCTTGTGTTACAGAATGTTTATTTATTTAAGTATTTATACATTTATAAACAAACAAACAAAAATTGTAAATTGACAGGTCACTCTCTTGATTTGGCTAGTCTGATGTCTCTGATAACAAACTACATGATTATAAGAGCCTGTAGAATACCAAATCTCCAGTTTGTATTTTGTATGATTACATATCTGCATAGTGTTACTTACAGAGCTTGTATTTGTATTTCATGTATGTATGTGTTCATATTGTATGAGTATAGGAACAATTAATTCTTTATACTACCACCAATTTCAATGTTTAGAAAATTTAGATTTCCTAAAGATAAAAATGATAAAAAATAATTCTGCTGTTTTTAATAAAGTAAAGTAAAGTTTTTAATAAATAAGTATGTAATTTAATAACAACGGTTCATACAAATTAAAGAAATTTTGCTTTCTTTATGGTATATCTCATTTTCGCAGTTTATGTTTGTATATTATTGTCGGAAAAGAAATGAGTAAACGCATGTTTTTTTATAGCCTTTAAAGTTTTCACAATGAAATGAAAACAGTTCATAAAGTTTTCATAAAACAGTTATTATATTTGCACAGCAGATACAACTACACATTCCATTGAGCCATTTATTTTTCTTTAATTTAATTATTGTAGTGATTTTTTTTTTAAATACCAGTATATTGATAATATTATTGCTAGTATTACCAGTATTTTGGACAACTGACACATTGAATTTTACCAATAAAAAAGGTGACTAATTTTAATGTTGTTGTTTGTAGTTGTATTTATGTTTTGTGTTCAACATTTTGTATACTTTATGGTGTATTAATACTTTCAGACCTGGGACTGTAAGGGGTGTTAACCCACGGTGGCCTGGTGTTTTTTAGTGTATTTCATTGTTATGCTGCAACTTAACCAATTCCATTTTGTCAACTTGTACTCCCTTTTAGTTCTATTCATCCTCTTTAATCTGATGTATAACACTTTATACTTTTTTTTACTATTTAAAACAAAAAATTAAGTTACAACTGCACTAAAAAAAAAAAAAAAATTGAGACAATTTATTTTTATAACTCGCTTTCAAACACACCTTTTGTGGTTTTTATATAATTGGACACTAGTCTATGCTACACAATATATGAAATATAAAAAGTAAAGGAAATATGTTCTTAAAAATATTTATGTGTAATTGACACGTATGTGTGTGTGTGTGTGTGTGTGTGTGTATGTATAATGGGTGTAACACTGAATGCAAACGTGTAAACAAAACACAAAATGTTTGCTGTTTATTCAGTTAAATGCATTCAACACTATTGGTTAGAAAAGAAATAACTACAGCTCAGTTATGATGTGCTGCTCTCATACGGCAAGCTTGAAAAACAGTTTAAACCTATGTAAAAGTGATATCCGTACGATGTACGGGCATCGAACAGAACGGGGTTAAACATGCGCCCGTACAACGTACGGGCATAGGACTGAAAGTGTTAATAAATTCACCGAAAAGTGTTTTTACCATTTGGGTAAAGGAAATCCAGTTGTAAAGTGTTGCAATATGAAATTTACATTCTGTCTATTAGGACAATTAATAATCATTAATTTTAATTTCTGTAGACTACTTTTTGATTTCATGTTTTACCATTATCTACAGATATTTTTATCAGATCTTAATACTACCTTATTTCAAAATCTTAGAGCTTACTTTTCATCCACAAAAAGTGAAGGTGTTTAAATTTAATTGATTAACAATGATGTTGATTAAGTTATTTTATTATGTTGTCTACTGTTATAATTATTTATTTAATTTTAATATTTATTTTCTTGTATATCACTTATTTATTGTTGTATTAATAGAATTAATTAATTAATGTATGGGTAATGTAATAGTAATTATTAATTGTTATAACAACTAAAATTACTGAGTGACAAAATTTAAACATTTTGACCTTCTGAAAATTAAAGTTTAGGCCTTTTAAACTTTATTAAAGATAAGATGTAAATATATAATTGGAAACACAACTTAAAATGTGAATGAATATTTAAAATATTTTCAGTCATTCAAATGTTTTTATTGATAATAAATCTGTATTTAGCATTAAAATAATACAAAGTTCAAGTCGGTAATTTATTACAACATTTGAGGCATTAATTTACTGAGGCACAGGACTAGTTTGTGTGGTACCAGTACTGTACTTTTAATACTTGCAAACGTTGTTACATTACTGTACAGTTGTGTTATTGTGTGAGTATGTCTCAAATATTTTCGCTTATGCATTCCATTAGTCCGGAAGTTCAGAATTCAACTTTGAAGACTTATTGTGGGTAAGGAAATTCAGTATACTGTAAGGGAATTTCTAATTGTACATTCTTAATGAATCTGATAGTGATATAAACTTATTCAATTAGCATCCAACTGAAAATCAGTAAATATCATAGTATGAGTTATCTTTGGTGTTAAGTATGATTCTGCTTTTAGTTGGCGATGTCATTAATTTAAATAGTGTATGTAAAACGAACCAAACATAATGATAATGGTAATAATAATGGTTTTTTATTTGTTTGGTTACTGGTTGCCTTTGAGTAACAACAGTTGTTAAACATTTTTAAAATTTCAGTCTGGCCTGCGAGTTGTAAGAGAAAAAGTTTAGAGAGTTGTTTGATTTAGTATAGAATACACACTAAATTCTTAATTGAAATTCAAATTTATTCCATGTTAACATTTGATTAATTAATTATTTACTTTTGTTAGAAAAGGGACGTAGCCATGAAATAACCAAAGGTTACTTAAACTATGTACACTATATAAATCTATTGTATATGAAAATATACAAAAAATCACCCAAATCACTACAAATGAAATCTGGGTCTGAATTACTGTTGTCCTCATCCCTCACTACTAATTTCTGTAAGTTCTCTAATTTCTTTTTCACTCAGATATGACATATTAAAATTTTTTATACTAAATAGAACACAAAATAACACAGGTTTAAATAAGGCAATCCATAATAACAAAAAAATCTGTGTGTCCAAATCAGTACCCAATACAATATAAACAAACATGCAACTGTAAGGCACCTGTTCGACTCTATGACCAGCTGTGAAAACGAAGTAGTTCTGCTTAAATACAATCTACTATAGTATATAGATTTGGAAGAAATGTGAACAAAATGTAATTCATTGAACATTTCTGTTACATTTCACGTCATAAATATAAGATGCCGAACATTGGAAATGACAAGAAACTTTGCATCATAATATTATGATATCTGCTAAAATACCAAACAATTTTGTCATAATATTATAACGACTGCATGCAAAAGGTTAATGTTACTTTCCTCCTAAATGCATATAATGATTCCTCATTTAACAGAGATCTTTATGCTGTTGCTATTTTTGTGTTTATGTTTAGTCAAGTGAAGTCATATTTAACTCTTTCAACACCATTCCTGTACGCGATACAGGCAATGTAAAATGTTGCAGTGTTACACCTACCTTACCTGTGTAGGTTACACATACTTTTCGTTCTTTATATAAAACATTAAAATTTATTAAGTACGTTAATTCAGATATAAAATATATTGTAAGAATAACCTATTAGGATGTAAAATATGATTTCTAACTGTGTTAGTGGCTTTTCATAAGTTTTCTCGATTGTTTTTCATACTTTGTTTTTAAATCTTCCTTTAAGAAGTGATTTAGGTACCATTAGTTATATTCATGTAATTAAATATTTTGAACAGTAGAGATCAGGAGCAGCTGAGGAATAGCATACTAATCTGAACTGTAGAGATCAGCATCAATCAGTAAGAATTTATAGACTCTTACCAATTTTCTTTTACATAAACTGGTATTAGAACAAGTTAGTATTGTATATTTTGAAATAAATAAGATTCATTCGTCCATTACTCGGTACATTCCTGCATATACAGTGTGCAGTGTCATATAGAGTTATGAAATGAAATTGTAAACTGGGGAGACGGATGTTGACTGTATTGTACAGAAACCTGAGAAGAATCATTCCATTGTTGTAGATGTTACACACAGGACAGTAAAACTGTGTTAATTTGAATGGTTGCAGTAATTAAACTGTAAAAGATTTCTCAACGTTGTAAACCTTTCTTCTTTACTTGGAAGGCATACAAACACAAGGGTCAGTATTACTTGATGAGGGCAAAGAAAGCTTGAGCTTTTGTGTGTGTTGGTGTTTTCATTAAGGTGTAGTATTTCATTGTTAAGGATAGATATTTCTCTGAGTTGGCAGACCTTGACCTGGCTACAGATCATCAGAGACTCACGAAATCATGAAATGTGGTGAATAATTCAGTAGTGTCACATTATTCAATTATGGGTTTGTTTAAATATTTAGTTATTTAGTTTTTGATTTCACATAATTTTGAATACTTTTTCTTACTTATTTTATTTTAGTCCTCTTGAGAGTATGTGTTTTTATCTTTATTTGTCTCGAAAACAGTTTTTTTTTGTAATTTTCCCATGCACACAATTTTTGTATTGTAATCTTTATTTACATGTATTTGACCAGTAACTCTTTCTATTTTTTAAAATTATCTTTGTATTTCTCAGTTGAACTTTCCATACATATATCACTATTTATAAAAATGTAAAAGTAAAAAAATGTTGTGTTAATGTATTTTTCACCTGCTTGTTAATTTTTAAAATAAATTATTGTAATTCTACAAAGTTAGTTTTATTTTGTAAATTAATTATAGTTATATTTCAGTACAATTTGTTTAACTACAATTATAGTTCAATAAAAAGTGTTGAAACATCTTTTTTTAAACATTAATTCCATGTTGATTACTGGCAAAAAAACAAGTCGTAAGAACGTGTTTTGTTAAACAGTAGTAAAAAGCATTTAATTGTACTTCTTTGAGTGAGCCTACTATATTTTATGTACAGTATTTTGGAGGAGTAGATACAGTTAAACAGAATTATGACTTTTTGCTTACACATTGTTTTGTGCCTTGTATGGCAGAATAATTATACTTTTTAAAACGTAGTGATGCTCACGATTAATTCTGTGAAAAATTGCTTCTGATTACAGGTGTTTAAAAATATTGTTTAGATTTAACTAAACAGTGTTTTTAAATTTTATTTTGAGAGCATGAAGAACTTTATATAAACCATGTTGAACTAAAAAAAAATGTTTAAAACTGTGATAATTTGATTGCTTTTCAACCTAAATATAGAAAGTGAATAGGATTATATCGTAGTGTGATTGGTTAGTTGAAAATTAAGTCATGTGTATCATAAGAAAGTATGTACTGTGGATGTAGAATATAATAAACAGTTTGTAATAATATTTGTAACATTATATTTGTTATTATTATTATTTATCGTAGAGAAATAGTTTTGTATGAAGTGTAAACAAAATAAAATATATATCTTGCATATATTGAAAAAAAATGGTTTGAAAATGATACTTTTTTATTTGTTGTTGTTTTTTTTTTTTTTTTAAAGAGAATTGTTTGCGTAGTTTCAGAACAAAGTAACAGATTTAACGAATTTGATGGCAACTGGTGATGATAACGTTGATAACATTATAATTTGTATTTGGTAGTTTAGTAGTGGAGATGGTTTTAGGTTTGGTTGCAGTATCAGATTAGCTTGGGTTGGGTGGTTGCTGTACAACTACCGGCGCATAGGTGAGCTCTTGGGTCCGGGAGCGTGGGAATTGAAAGGGTGAGCCGCGCGGGGTAACTCATTAACATTCCTGTAAACATTGACTCACGATATTGTGAATAGCCTTTTGTTCTGTAATGACTCGGTGTGTTTTGCTCGTCCTGATTGTTCACTTCTGTGAATTATCTGTTTTGTAATAGTCTTGATATCTTTTCAGTACTCGGTGTTGTCTTGCGAATCTCAGCTCAGATGTGTTTGTGCTAGTGCTCAGTGTGTGTGTTAGTGAAACTATTAAAATTGTTCATAATGGCTGGTATGAACAGTAGGCTAGGCGGGAAAGTTCTAAACGGCCAAAGCAGCAAAATAATAAGCAATGTGTTTAAATTTATGAAGAAAGAGGCTGATAACAAAGAGGTGACGATTCCAGTTAGAGCTAGGGAGCTAACTGCTGCTGCTACTGGAGTTTCTGAATGTGTGGTGACCAAAATAAACAAGGAACTACGACAACTTGAAAATTGCAATGAGGGTGATAAGCTTACTTCATTTGTTACTACGAACAAGAAGCGAACGAAAGCAAAACCTGTTACTGGACTAGATGAGTTTGATCAAGGTGTTGTGCGGCGATTAGTGCATGAGTTTTATACAATAAAAAAAAAAAAAAAAACAGTTGCCAACAGCAGAACTTTTGAAAGAAGAACTTCAAATAAGAATAGGGTTTACCAGAAGTGAAAAATGTGTGCGTGTAATCCTGAAAGAACTGGGGTTTCGTTGAAAAAACTAGGAATAATACAAAATTACTTATTGAACAATCTGATATCAGAGAACACAGGATTAGTTATCTCCAAGCTGTCAAGAAATATATTAATGGAATAAATGGTGAATGTCTTTCCTGCGAAAAAAAAAAAAAGATTTGACATAAATATATTTTGATTAATCAATTAAGTTCAAGTTATTTTATTTAATTTTATCACATTAATATTAACAAAGTATTTATCAAAAAAAGTCCCACATTTAAAATTTAAAAAAAAGGAAATAAAAAAGTGTAACGTACGCACTTGGGAAGCCCAATTTATTGTGAACATAAACACAGTTATATAAAACTAATTCAATTTGTATAGGCATTAGGAAACAAATTAAATTCAGGTGAGATGAGACAGGTTGGCATAGGCAAATCGATGTTTTAAGCATTACTAGTATAGTGAGAGCGGCCAGAACTCTGACGCACAGCTATGCGTTGGTAGCTGTAATTAGTATTATTTCTGATATATAGGACTCCATCCCATGGAGTCCTGCTTTAATTTTTCAAGAAATAAAAAAAAGAAATTAAACAATTTTGTATATTGGCTATTCTAAACTAAATATGCTAGCTAATACAATTACTGTACTGTCAATAAGGAAGAATTTTGCACTACAGTATGTTGCATACTTTCTTTAAACCTGGAGTGCTCAGCAATAATGATAACTATCCCTTCCACACTGCATTCATAGATCAATGATGAATACCGACTCCGTATAGGCTTTATCAGTATATGGTACCATTAACTTTGTAGTGTATCAGCAAAACATTTGGAAATAACCATCAGTCAGATCTGTGGGGTAACATGAATTATACTGGTAATGAACATAAGAAATTAAAGGTCAAATGTTACCGTCTTTAAACCTAATTTTTGATGATATGTAAATATTATTAGAAGGGTTTGTTCAGACAATTATTGTTCTTCAAAATTACTTTTACTAATTATCAGTGGCGGCTGGTGGCTGAAAAATTTGGGGGTTGCAGATGGGTTGGATGGAATAAAATTGTTTTATTCTCTGAATAGAAAATGTCCAAGTCTCTTCCCCTCAAACAATACACAAGGAAACAAAGTACTGAAATATTAGTGTCATTCCAATGTAACCACGAATATTTATTGTATGAATCTTTTTTAAATTTACGATTATATATTCTGTTACCTGATTTACACTTTGATTCAAATTTGAAAGGTCTGGTGTAGGCCTACCTATACTCTTAATTTCAATTTTTTCCTCAATAGGATTTAAACTGAACACTGTTTTCGTTAAGTTTTTTGACAGAATTCATTGCGTCCTACCAGTTAAATATAATAAATATCTTACACTATGACACCTGAATCCTTTATATGTACTATTATTTACATTTGACAATGAATTGGATTGACACTAACAACGAACTAACAAATTACCAACCTGGCGCACCACATGTTATTTACCACATAACAGACTGGTGGCGCCGTTACGTCAAAGCGGGGTTTGCAGTCCCTAATCATACCAAGTAAGCTTATACCGCTGTAATAGGAACAACCGAGTCTAACCAGCCAGAGCACTACTCCATTGTATTTCCCCATGTACAAAGCGCGTCACAGTTGGTGCATACACCGCAGTAAGAGCGTGTACGGTTTTTAGTATTGCCCTGTGCTTTTCAAATGATTAATTATGATGATTTAGCTTCAAAACACTATTATTAGTTATTGTTTTATTCATAATTCTATAATTTAAAATACAATTCGGGAATTATTGGTGGTTGTACAACCGTGCAACCTAAGCACGGGCCGCCACTGCTAATTATGTTTCAGTTACTAAAAAAATCTCGTCATCAGGTGTTACAAAAGTCTATGTGACCTTGTGTCAGTGGTGTTGTGCTGGGCAACACACTATGTGAACGTGTGTGAGTATTGTTGTACTTCCCAGTTCTGCCCCAGTGGACTTACAGGGCAAGTAGCATTTCTTTTTATATATTTTTTGTATTCTTTTGTAGTTTGGTGATGGTTTTTTAACAACATGTGTTGTTTTGGTGGCATGTATTATTTTATGTATGTATTATTTTGATTAACGTGTGTTATAATTTTGCACAATTTTAATCAAAGAATCTTTTATTTATATTAATTCTGCTTTGAAAATGGAAATAAAGGAGAATGAAAATGAAAAGATTATTATATACAAAGGATGCTCGAGACCAATGTTTTAAACTGAACAAATTTTTCACATCATATGAAAACATTAATCTTACCCTTGAAATAAAGATCAATCTTCGTGTTCATCCAACACTGTCTTGAAGATACATTCATCCAAAGCATCTACCAAGCACTTCATCGGGGAACATTATAGGAGAAAAAAAGTGTCAGTTTGTGGTTGAACATTCATTTTACTGAACATCCATCATGTAATGTAAAACATTATTTTAAAAACATATAGAAAAAAGTGTATATCAGGAAGATACACTTTAGTTGATACTAAATTTAATAAATTGAAAGACAATTATATTCATAATATTTAATGTTTGTATTCATAACATTATTTAGTTTGACAGTATCCTAAAGAAAATGTAGATTATGTAAGAACACATGAAAGCCTTGAAAACTGAAAATTCGGTAGGTCATTATAAATTATAAATATGTGATATCTGAAAAAATGATCTAAATGAAGAAGTATGAAGGAGAAAATCGAGATTTTAAGAGAATTAGGAAGGAGATGGAAGGACTGGAGTGATGGAAGAGCTGGAGATGGGCTGACGAAGATCTAGACAATATCCAAGCATGCAGTGGAAGGGGAGTATTACAGACAATATAGACATTGGTATAACTAACCTGGAACCAAGCCATACCACTCCATAGCACCCAAGCTCCAGTAGGAATAGTACTTTGAAAACATGCCTTTACAGAACAGTACTTGAACCTACATAATAAGTCGTAAGTAGGGTGGGGCACTCTGTTCACTGAACCAACAAACTTGTACCTTAAGTTTCACAAACAAGGAATTTTTAGGAATGTAAAAAAAAAATAGGAACATAGCAGTTCTATTGTTTAAAGCATTTGTTTTTATGAAATCAGATAGCTTTTACAAGTGTATAATCACTTTGACTCAATATTTGTACATGCATAGATTCTAAAATAACAGCAAGATACTAATGAATAAAAGGAGATATGGTGGGCTCTCATGTGAGGACCTGTCAGTTAAGGGAAGAATGTGATTATTCAGTTTCAGTTCCAAGTGTAGTAAGTAATGCTATAGGTATATTAATAGACCTGCGGGATGGCTAACTTAGGAACTTCAAATGTAAACAACACTGAATCATCATGATGTGACCTTGCTCACTTTATGTCGTATATATATTAATTTTTATGTACACTAATTATAGACATTGTGGGGTCACAACATCGTTTATGACAGCTTGTTTTGACTTAAAACATTTGATTGTATTTGTTTATATTCAGTTTGTTATTTTAAATGAATGACAGGAATGGATTCTGTGGTTATTGGTGAATAGGGCGTTTGATTTATGTTTTCCCTAGGTTTTGGTGTTAACAATTACATTGTTTTTTTTTGTAATTTTTTTCAGTTTTTCTGATTTTGTTCAGTATGTAAAAATATTTAAATAAAATTTCTCTTATATAACGTTTAGTAATACATTTAAAAAATATTAATGTATATGAATAAATCACATTCTATTCTTATACTGTGAGACTTATAATTAGACTTATTGCACCCAGACAGTTACCTTTTTTACTTGTTTTGTTTTGTACACTTGTTAAGGGTCAGAGTATCAATCTGTTTACTTCCTTTTCTCAAGTATTATTAGAATTTTCTTGTTTGTTAATTCTTAAACAAAAATTTAACAAAAAAAAATTCACTAGCAAAGTACAGAGAATCCAATGACAACGTCTGCGTACTGATGTTCCCCTACTTTTAACGAAAATCTGCAATCTCCTTGATGAAACGAAATTGATGTTAAAATTGGAACTTGGCTCTGAATACTTTCTGCACACACACACACACACACACACACACACACACACACACACACACACACACACACACACACACACACACACACACACACACACACACACACACACACACACACACACACACACACACACACACACACACACACACACACACACACACACACACACACACACACACACACACACACACACACACACACACACACACACACACACACACACACACACACACACACACACACACACACACACACACACACACACACACACACACACACACACACACACACACACACACACAATTTATTTCTCATGCTATTTCCCCTTTATCACTGTCTATTGTTACTTTCAACCCCTCAAAAGTTGGACATAGAGAATTTCTACTACTCACACAATTTTTTGTTCATATGTGCAGCATTCTAATTGATAAATCATAAATCTAGTCAAAGGAAATTCAAAAACCAGCTTATAATATTTCAACTAAATTTAATGCAAAAATTAATCTGTAATTCTTGTTATTGTCGTTGTCATCATCCTTTACGGCTTAGGCTAGTAGCCTGTGCCAGTCTCAATGGAATTCATCCAACCATCATTTATGGGGTTTTCCCACACTTCTCTTCCCCCTTGTATGATAGTCAAGGGCTCTTCTTGAAAATCTAGTTGGATAATTCTGTTTGACACTAACATTTCTGAACTTTCACTGAAGACTTTTGAAATGTACTTCAACAGTTTGTAATCTCTAAAATCACAAGTTAGTAACTGATACTAGCTAATTATACTCATTCAAATAAAAAAATACTAAAGTAACTAACAAGATGTTTAAAGTATGTTAAGTCTGTATTATTCAAACGTGATTGTGAGGTGTACTGAACTGAATAATTCTCAGTATGTCAGTATCTAGTTCAATATGGTAGTATTGCATTTAAACTATGAAGCTGAATACTTGCATTACATTATAGCGACACAGTGTCAGAATTACTCATAGGTACACATATAATGTACATTAGGTATATCAAAGTCAGAGCTGTAAATCTGTATAGTTGATTATTTGATATAAATTTTGAGTACTGTACGTACGTAAAACAAATGGATGACTCTTACATATATGCTAAACAAAATATATTATGTGAACTTTTATGATGGTTGGTGACATCAGTAGTTCATACAGTTGCTGAAACCTGGCAAAGGGTTTTAATAGCAGAATAGTCCAAATATAAAAACCCATTTAAATGTTTGCAAAAAATCAGTAACACTGCTGAAATTATATTAAGTCAGCCACTTTCTAAGGAAATGTGATTATTACGGTGGAGTGGCCATAGGACTTACCATTTTCCTTGATGATTTTCTGTGAACGCTCGTCAACACAGTCCTCCAGTAATATGAAAGTATAACAGAACCTAGAGTGTCTACTTTGTTAGCAGTTGCTACATCTATAGAGTAATCCGGGAAAGGAACAGTACAAAACAGCTCTGGCTTCAATGAATGGAGATTATAACGAGGAAACAACTAACAATGTTGTACATTCATAATAGTCGTCTAAGGTTTAATATAGATAACCTTGAGAGGGTACTATTAAGTAAGCTTGAAAATAAGATAAATGTAATGTAATTTTGATGATGATAGAGCGATTTTAACAAACAAGACAGCACTTATGCAAAGAATTTTATAAAAGCTAGAAGCTGGGATTGAAGGGTATTAAATAATAAACATAAGAAATTAAAGCGATGAAAATAAGGGACAAAGAAAATATAAGAGTTGAAATATCAAAAAGAACAGAGCAGATAAAGACTACAGAACAGGTTCCAGTACTTAGGAAGCATGTTGACTATGGAGTGAACTAATAAGCAAGAAATTATAAGTAGAATACCCATAGCAATGAAAGCTTTTGATATGGCAAACAAGAGATTTTGTATAGGAGAATGAATTTGGAGACACATTATAATGAAGTGACTTGAAGGATTTTGTTTGGTGTGATTTGTTTGTAGAAGATAGGAAACTGGACAGTAAGGAAAAGGGATAAAAACAGGATTGCAGTATTAAGGCACTGAAAGTGTGGATTTCGAAGGAGATGAAGAGAATCGATGGGCATTGAAGTATGATCAAAAGGATCTAGAAGGGTAGAACTCTTTGCAGTTTTTTAAACATAAGGAGAACTGAACTGGATATAATCTGAGTATCCTGAGAGTTACAACAGTTTTGGAGGGAACAGTGGAAAGAGAGAATAAGAGGGGGGGGAGAAGATTGAAGTTCTTTGATGTCAAACAATGCTAGGTTGTTACCTGAAGATATGAAGGCTAAAGTCTGGAATAGATATAATTGAGAAGGCGGTAGTGACTGGGGCCATACCCATGATGATGATGAAGATGATGACTTATTATACAGGGTCCATCACGGGACTCACATGGTTTTCAAATAAGATGTACTTAGTCAGTTTGGCTTAAAAAATATTTTTATTTATGACAATACATAGTGTATGTTGGGAATTTCATTGTTCTTTTATGTTTTGAAGATCACGTCGCTCAGATGTGAAGAAAAAGACTTTAAATGACAATCTCTAAGCGTTAAGAATAACAATGTTGTAACAAGAAATTTCAGAAATCATACTTTGTAACATAACTCTTGTGATGTAGCTTCGGAACATCGCACAACTAAACGAAACCATTCTTCTAATGGTATTTTAAGTAATAATGTAATTGACTAAAGAAGTAGAGTAAATTTGAAAATTCCTAACTAGTTTAAAGAGACTCGGATCCGAGGTAAATACACTAACTGTATTATCATTTTAAATATTGAAAACCCCCTTACCATTTCAGTGTAAGCTAAAATTTTTATTTGTAATGTGTTATTAATCACACGTAAATAAAGAGATGTCATCTTTGTTACATACTAAATTGAGTGCATAAATCAGCAAACCTCCCTCCCCAGTTTCCTTTTATTAGAGTACTTATAATTATTGATAGTGATTTGATTAATTTTCAGTTTGTTACAACGAAGGCAGCCTGTATAATTGGCCAGAGTCAATTATCACGGGTTCCCTAGGTTATAACGTAGCCGACACGTTATAAGATGCGCCACTCTGCTTTATATATAAAAGGTTTGTAAGCATCGTGACGCATATAAGATGCGGCACTCTGCAGATCTATGCACTCATTTGATGTATTGCATGTAAAACAAAAAGGCTAAGTAGCATAAAAGAATAATAGTGACAATATTAAGTTCACAATTGTAAATTTTGTGTGAGATTACACACATGCTCGTATATGATTTACTTAATATACGTGAAAATATTAGCTTGTATTACACCAATTCATGTATGTACTTGTCAAAATGTTCAGTCTCTAACACGTCTATTTTGCGACAATTCAAGACCTGTAGTTTTCCTGTATAAGCCTGCATAAATATGTAATTCGTCTTTCTATTGCCACGGTGAGTCATATAAACAACTGACTAAATAAAACAAGTTCAATTACGTGTAAATAAATTGTAAGTGAAATTCTACTCCTTTCTAGTAGCAGAATTAGATAAATTAAAATTAGCACGTAAAACCAAATAATAACTAAAACTCAGCTTAGTAACGGGCTGTAACTTGTTTAAAACGCATATCGTTGCGCAGCGCACATACCACCCTCGTTGAAGCAAGCCAGTACAAGTCTGTAAAGAAAGCCGTCAGCTGTTGTTGAATGGAACAATAACATTGTCTTCACCCTCGAGCTTGATTCCCCCCTTCTTACGCATAATACTATGCCATTGTTTAAAGAAAACTAGTTTGACCCACATTCCAGCGTAACAGCTGGTCGTTGAAAGTAAAGTGACGTCTGTGTGAATTTTTCTTTCTCTGAGATGCTAAGTAATTCTCTTACAACTCATGCAAATGTTTTACCATGAACTAAAGTGTGTATGCAATAATTGTGTATAGTGTAGTAGAATAAGTTTTAGTGTGCTAGATATAAGGTAAACATGGCCCTATTTAATCCAGACTTACTATTAAAAGACGAACTGTGCTATGAAGCTCTTTTACGCGGTTTACCTCATGCGAATGTAACAGTCGCGGAATTGCGCAAGTCTATACGCGAAAGTGGATCTGATACACCCGCGCAGTTAAGTAACTTAAGCGGACTCGATTATGAGAGCGAGAGAGAAACTTGTTATGCCAAGTATAGTGAGTTGACCTTATTGTCCCAAACCCTTCAAGACGAGAAATCTCCTGCGGTAATATTGCGGACAACTCAAAGGATAGAACATTTAACCCGGCGAATGAAAAATTTGTTAAACTGGCCCAACATCACGGTAATCCCTCCTGACGTCCAAAGTTTTGCGGATGAGGCTTTACTCAAATTACCCACTATTATCAATGAATTGCGAAGAAAGTCCGACTCATTCAGTATGGATGAAATTGAAAAATCCTTGAAGAAACTATACATCTCCCCAGTTCAATCTCCTACCTTAGAACAACCTCCCCCCAACACGGATCAGGAATCGCCCACCGTATCGAAAATACAACCGAGTCGAGAGCAAAACCCAAATAGAGACGTGAATACCCATACAATATCTGAAGCCCCACCTCCCAGTGGTTCCCACAATCGCTCCGGGATGTACGGATTGACTACCCCTAATGCAGCATCTGGTCCTCCTAAAGCTATACCACTCGTAAATTATAATGTTGACCTCTACGAAAAAATCACTCATCCCGTAGAAAAACTCTTAGCTGAAATTCCGTACACGGATGGTTTGAATGTTACTAAACTACTAAACTTCATCAAATACCTCCTGCTGATAAAGGATTTACAGCAACTAAATGACTGGCAAATTTTGCAAGTCCTCCTACCGAAATGTAAACCACCATTAAAGAATCGTGTGTTGGAATCATTAAGCTCTACACTTCCAGTAGAAGAACTGCATACTACTATCTTAAAATATTTTATTCCCACCGGAATTTATGAGGAACTTAAAAGAAAGACCGTACTTCGAGTACAAGGAACTCATGAGAGACTGGCCCATTACATCTCTGACATCAGGGAGTCTTCTCGACTACTGCAAGTAGATTGGAGTGAGAGACAGATGGTCGATACCATTTTAGTAGGATTGTCTCCAGAGGAAAGATCTCGTTTAGCATTAATAAATAGACCCAACACCTTTGCGGATCTCGAACAATGCAGTATTCACTCGTCGAACGTATGGTACTCAGATCAGAACAGACATGCTTTGAAATCAACCGAGCCTAGTAGAAATGAAATGCAAGCCCTGGTGACCGATGTGCAAACCCAGCGTGATAGGCGACCATTTAATAGACCGAACAACTTGCACAGCCCTGGTAAATCAAATGACACGCAACCTAAAACGGAAGCAAGCTATACCCATCGTAAAAAAAATATATGTTATAACTGCGGAAAGTATGGACATATAAGTAGAAACTGTAATCGGAAGCAGTACGATCGGAAACAACCTAATCCAAAAAACATGTAAGGCAGGGAGATCCGAAATCCTGTGTCTTCCGCAGCATCTTGAGAACCGGTAAACCCAAAGAAATCAACGAGAATAAAAAAAAAAAAAAGAAAACACTAGAAAAATAGATCCCTATGTTAGAAGGTTTATTGAGAAATGTAACTCGATAACTAAATGTGATTGGACTAAATGTCTATTGTCCTTAATACAAGTTGACCTAGGTGTTATATCCACCCTCGGATTAATCGATTCTGGATCGACTAGAACCTTAATCAGTCAGAGGTTAGCAGATAAATTATTCGAACACAACCTAGTGAAACGCAGTCAAGCTGTGAATATAAGATGTGCTACTGCCAATAAACAAAATTTAGTGATAAAACTCAGCATCACCATTAAGGTAAAAATTACCATCTAACGTGGTTTTTTTCAATGTTAGTATGTGATGATTTAGGACCCGACTTAATATTGGGAGCTGACTTTATCAGTAAAACGGGAATAATTCTTGACATCCACGAGAAGAAATATTATTTTCGATTCGACCGTACACGGAAGTATAATTTTGATTGTGAAACAGAAGAACAAGAAAGTACTGGATCATCGAGTACACATATAGTACACCATGAGTCTGAATTATCTCATCTAGAAAGTGGAGATAGGGTGAGAATGCAGAAACTAATAAAAGAGTTTTCCACCGTTCTTACCCCTAAGCTAGGACTAACGAACCTAATAGAATACAAGATCAATCTGAGCGACCACAAAGTAATACGCCTTCCCCCATACAAGTTATCGCCGCCCAAAATGGAAGTAATGAGGAACCATATCAACAAGTTACTAGAACAAGGAGTCATCGAACCCTCTACTTCACCGTATTCATCACCCTCATTTTTAGTACCAAAAAGTCACGACAAACACAGACTAGTTGTGGACTACCGGCAATTAAATAAACGAATAGAATTTGAATCTATCCCACTTCCCGACATCCACAGTGCTTTTCATTATTTCACCAAAGCGAAAGTCTACTATAATGGATCTAAATCAGGCATTTCACCAAATACCCCTTTCGGAAGAATCCAAACGTCTAACCGCTTTTGCTGTTCCTTTCAACCTGTACCAATTTACGAGAGTACCCTTTGGAATATCACAAGGAAGTTCCGTATGTAGTAGACTATTAGAGAAATTATTTCATGATATAAAATTTAAATATATGTATCACTACCTGGATGACATTGTAATCTACAGCGAATCGATGGACCAACATCTTAAACATCTACGTGAAGTGTTATCTCGATTACAGAAAGCCGGATTAACAGTTAATCTCAAAAAAGTAAATTTTGCTGTCCCACAATTTTTATTTTTAGGTCACATCGTAAAGGCCAACGGAAAGGTAAGCATAGACCCCGAACGAACCCGTGCGATCAGAGAATTTTTACCACCGCGGGATGCTAAAGGAATAGCCCGATTTTTGGGAATGATAAATTATTTCCACAAGTATATTCCTCATCTAGCCGAAATAGCCGCACCTCTGAATGCCTTAAGAAAGAAGGGAGCGAAATTTGAATGGACTCCACAACACCAAACTGCGTTCGAAAAACTAAAAGAAAGCATCATATCGTCCCCGGTATTACAATTAGCAGATTTTACGAAACCTTTCGTAGTTCAGACCGACAGTTCAAGTGTAGCCTTAGGTGCAGTAATATATCAGGAAATAGAAAACTGTAGACTACCGATTAGTTACGCTTCACGCACTTTGACAGACCAAGAAAATAAATACTCCGCATATGAATTAGAATGTTTAGCTATTGTATTTGCTTTGAGAAGTTTAAACCTTTTTTAGAACATAAAGAGTTCCTGTTGGAAACTGATAATCAAGCATTGTCTTGGTTACTGAATCACCCTAAACAGTTAGGACGTATTGGAAGATGGGTATTGAGGTTAAACTGTTACAAATTCAAAGTACAACATATTAGAGGTACACAAAATGTAGTCGCGGATACCCTGTCCCGTATGTTCCAGTCTAATACTCCCGAAAACATTGAGAGTCTAGAAACACCCATTGTTAACACCGTAATTACCGAATTCCCCCTTGCGTTTACCAACATCGCTCAGTATCAACAACAAGACCCTCTTTTGAAACCAATTATAGAACAACTCGAGGAAGGAATTAAATAAGATAAATACGTATTAAGTAAAAGAATACTATGCCACAGAATAGCAAATGGAAAGGAATTAAGAATAATTGCCCCTGATGTAATTAAGCCTATGCTGATGGAATACTACCATTCATCCACCATTGGAGCACATATGGGAATAAATAAAACAATACATCGCATTCGTAAGGAATATCATTGGAACAATATGAACAGCGAAATAGCTAGCTTCGTAAAAAAGTGTAAGTTATGCGCGCTCAGCAAACCAGCAAGAAACAGTCAAATAAGCCAATTAATTTCAGAAATCCCTACTACCCCGTTCTCTAAACTTTATTTAGACTTTTCAGATCCCTACCCTCGATCTAAATCAGGTAATACGATGCTACTCATATGTGTAGATTCGTTCACCAAATTTGTTTGGATGTATCCCATGCGGCGAGCATTAGCGTCGACCACTGTAAAGATATTACAGGAGAGATTGTTTAAAGATTTTGGTACACCTGTACATCTAGTGTCAGATAACGGACCCCAGTTTAAGGCAAAGGAATTTAAGAATATGTGTTTCAAGTTAGGGATAGACCATATTACCACTACGGAGTATCGTCCGCAAGGCAATATTGCTGAAAGGTATTTGCGAAACCTCAAATCTACTTTAATAGCCTACCATGCGAACGACCATACGTCTTGGGACCAGAACCTATCCTGGATACAATACGCCTTCAATTCAGCTTATCACGAAGGACATAAATCGACCCCGTTTGAGTTACTGTATAAGTACAAACCAAACCACCCCTTGTCCACAAAATGGAAAATACATGACTTGCTACCCCAGCAAATTAAGGATAAGCATATAAAAAAAATCTGGAATGAAGCTCGCGCAAATTTATGAGCGAACTTAGAGAAATCGCGAAAATATCACGAGAGAAGTAATAATAACAATTTAGTTAAGTACCAAGTCGGTGACTTAGTAATGTATAAAACACACCCGACTAGTAGTGCAATTGATAAGACCACCTCTAAACTATCATACCGATGGTGTGGTCCTTACCAAATCCAGAAGTACTTAACCCCAGTAACAGTAGCCCTGTACGAACCTGCGACTCAAGAATATGTACGAAGAACACATATTTCGCAGATAAAACTGTATAAAAAAAAAAAGGAAATGGCAGAGCGAAAACTAGAAAAAGGAAATACAAGGTAGACAAGTTATCTTGTACCTGAGTAACCATGCAAGGTGCTAATCGTAGAATTAGGAATGAGGCCTGATCAACCTTAGATCCTGTTCAGCGAAAGATGAGCGAAGTGAGTAGTCAGCTGACCACTACCATGACCACTACCATGACCACTAGTAATAAATTATTTAGAGAGTAATTCTGTGAATAGAGTAACTAAAACACAAAGAAAAAAACCGGTAGTAGTTTTAAGTAGTAGAAATAAGAAGAAGTTTATGTGTCGTAATATGTAGTCATAAAGTGTGAATTTTACGTAATTTAAGAATTAATTTGTAAGGATAGATATATATATTGTTTGATAATCAGAAGAAGTAAGTTGTGTATAACTCATGCAACTAAATAAATAAAAAAAAAAAAAGGGAGAAGAAGGAGAGAAACTTCACACAGTAACGACAAGTGTGCCCCAGTACCTGACTTTCGAATTCACCTTATTAAAAGTTCTCCCCCCATGTCTTCTTTAAGCGGCGGAGTATGTGACGATTTAAATTTAAAAATAAAAAAAAATAATAAAAATATAAAATGGGAAGCTAGTTAAAACCATTAAATCGCACTATTAAACCGAAGAATACCCCTGAACAAACTCGTAATAGTAATGAGTATTAAAAAGGGAATTTAACAAAAATAATTTAACTAAAACGGAGAAAGAAAGAGTTAAAAAACTGTTAACCCTTTATTAAATTATCATGCTATGACCTGTGTATACCGGATCCAACTTGCATACCTACCCGGCATTAAATAAAAATACCTGTAAACTATAATGTAAATAATAAATAATTCAAAGTCACTAGTAGTAGTTGTAAGAAATTCTGTAGACAAGCAAAGTCTTGATTGTTTATTATGTCGAACTGTAAGACTGTATTACTAATTAAAAGTTGGAACTATGTTATGGCGGAGTATTCACTCCGCGTCGTTACAATTTTCCTGTTGTAACAATGTAGGACTTGAGATGCGACGTTCAATCTGTAAACAGCTCCAAGCGGAGCGCTGCACAAAATGTTTTTTTTATTTTGTTATTAGCTTCAACTAACAGTGTGGAGATCTATGTAACTAAAATGTAGTGTGTTTTAACATAAAGATGTGAATGAATGAAATAAGTGTGTAAGGTGACATCTCCTATTAAAAATATAGTTCAAGTTATTTTGGGGTTCCGTCATAATGTGTAACGAATATGTAAACTCAAATACTACTGTGCTATTACAAATGTGATGGGAATAACTGTGAAAAGTGAAGACTAAGACCTCAACTACATTTACACTACCACTGAGAAACAGGACGACTTCATTCTAGATGACACCGTAACATCCACTTCATCATTAGTTGACTCCGAGAACCTCCATCGGAAAGACTACCACGATGACGACCCACTATTAAGAGAGTACAGAAGAATCACGCGGCAGGACATGTACTGAAACGATTAACTAGAGGTGACGCGGAAGCTCGTCTTCCGTGAATAATGTATCTTTTAAATATAAGTAATGTTAAAAGAAAAAGACTTTAAATGACAATCTCTAAGCGTTAAGAATAACAATGTTGTAACAAGAAATTTCAGAAATCATACTTTGTAACATAACTCTTGTGATGTAGCTTTGGAACATCGCACAACTAAACGAAACCATTCTTCTAATGGTATTTTAAGTAATAATGTAATTGACTAAAGAATTAGAGTAAATTTGAAAATTCCTAACTAGTTTAAAGAGACTCGGATCCGAGGTAAATACACTAACTGTATTATCATTTTAAATATTGAAAACCCCCTTACCATTTCAGTGTAAGCTAAAATTTTTATTTGTAATGTATTATTAATCACACGTAAATAAAGAGATGTCATCTTTGTTACATACTAAATTGAGTGCATAAATCAGCAAACCTCCCTCCCCAGTTTCCTTTTATTAGAGTACTTATAATTATTGATAGTGATTTGATTAATTTTCAGTTTGTTACAACGAAGGCAGCCTGTATAATTGGCCAGAGTCAATTATCACGGGTTCCCTAGGTTATAACGTAGCCGACACGTTATAATCTGACGTGGAATACGAACGATTTCCTCCTGGATTGTCGTCTTCAGATCTTCAAGGCAGCGTGGCTTGTTAACATATACTCGGGACTTGAGATATCCCCACAAAAAGAAGTCACATAAGCTTAGATCGGGGGAGCGAGGAGGCCAGCGAAGATTGCCATATCTGGAGATAAGATGGCCTGGAAACTGATCCCGTAAGACAGCCATTGAATTACGAGCTGTGTGTGCAGTTGCACCATCCTGTTGAAACCATACTCTCCTCATTGCCCATCTGCGACGTCGAAGTTCTGGGAAGAAGAAGGTTTGGAGCATCGAAATGTAGCGCTCTGAATTA
This sequence comes from Magicicada septendecula, assembly GCA_034769895.1. Lineage (NCBI taxonomy): Eukaryota > Metazoa > Arthropoda > Insecta > Hemiptera > Cicadidae > Magicicada > Magicicada septendecula. The sequence goes on from CM068370.1 coordinate 414,943,199, forward strand.
ACAGTCACAGTAATGTTGTTTTCCTCAAAAAAAGTACGGGCCAATAATGCCCTTCTCCCCAACTGCACACCATACTGTTACTTTTGGGCTGTGAAGAGGGGACTCATGTAACATCTGAGGATTTTCATTACAGCAATATCTACAGTTTTGTTTGTTAACGAATCCATTTAAATGAAAATGGGCTTCATCACTCATGAGAAAAATCATGTTTTCATTATTGACCATGGTTTCACAAAAGACACGACGCTGTTCATAATCACCTACACTAAGTTGCTGACATACCTGAATTTTGTATGGGTGATAATGAAGATCTTTGTGCAGAATCCTTCGCACTGTTGACTCGTTAATCCCTAAACTAGGGCTCTGTATCGCAGAAGTCCTAACTCGCTCGATGTTTTCGGGCGTACGGGCTGTGTTGACAGGGCCAGGTGGTTTTTTCTTCATTACGGAGCCAGTTGTGTTGAAGTTTTCAAACCATCTCAAAATGGTGTTGCGGTCTGGAACAGGTCGGCGGACCGGAATATTAAAATGGGTGCGAAAGTCACGTTGTGTCTGCGTCACTGACTCATTGTTTACGAAAAACCGCCGGAGAGCGAACGTACGATGCTGCACGTTCCACGACATGGCGGCAACTAAACTTCCCACTCTAACAAACAAATCAAGGCCAACCCACACTCACTGATGCCAACCACTCGGCCGTACTACCCAATACAAAAACATGCGGTTCCCGTGACGGACTCTGTAATTGAGAAAGACAAAAGGTTTGCTTCCATGAAAAATAGGAAATTGAGAAACTGCGAAGTAGTCAACTATGACAATGAAATTTAAAATTGACAAAGAGAACAGAATCAAAGGCTGTCTTTTTCAAAGGTCATATTTATGATGTTATGTATGATGTATTTTAAAAAAAGCATATAATTATCTGCATACTCAGTTAAAGTAAGGTACTTTTATTATTAAGAAAAACAAAAAATTTCAATTTTTATTCCGTTTGTATATTATTAGAAAGAAAGACTTCACCATTTCTGTTATTAAACAAAGTTATAGTTTATGTTCATTCCCACATAACACATGTGATCAGACAGCATTGTCTTTATTATTAACATGTGTGTTGTTGACACAGCTTAGATGTTTACAGCCAGTAAACAAAGTTGCTGTGGGCTCTAATGTTTTATACTGTCACAGTTAGTTGTCTGTTACACAAACTATGGGGTTTTGACAGTTGCGGCTCGTGACTTAAGAGGGTGGAGGGCGCGGCCTTTAGGCTTCTTATTTATAAAAATTTGAACTCACCTCAAATATTGTGTGCTGTTGTAGATAGTCAGCAGTTTTATTAATAAACATAACCACACATATTCTTAGTCTCTTCACTGTCTCTTTAGTGTCGAAAGTGTTCTAAGTGTCTTTTATTAATAAACATAACCACACATATTCTTAGTCCCTTCACTGTCTCTTTAGTGTCGAAAGTGTCCACAAAAATGTCTATACTGTTTCCACAAAAAATATAATACACTATAATTACACTATATTATTTTTATGATACATACTCTTTAAACAGATCTTTGTTGACTCTTTAAACAGATCTGTCTTGTTGACAGATAGCATCGTAAGGGCATTCAGTCTGTCGGTTTTCATTGTATTTCTCAAGAAAGTCTTTAGTCTTTTCAGAGTCAAAAAGCAGTGCTCAGGTTTGGCTGTCATGGGGGTCATTATGATAATTTTATAAGTTTCAACACATCTTTGAAAACTGACATAAAATTGTTTTCTTACATAAAGTTAAGAAGTTTTATTGTGCCTATACTATTAAAATCATGCCGTCTGTATAATTTTTTCAATTCATTCCGAACTTTGTTTTCTTGTAAGAAAGGGTAATGCTGAATCACTCGCCTGAATTTTTCTTCCTGAAAGTTTGTAGAAAAAAGTGGAAATAAGTCATCATTGGACATCAATGAAGCTGCCACCAGGTGACCCGTGTAAGTAAATGTATCTTTTACATAAGCTATAGTGACGTCACATTCTTCTTTTGCATCCCCTATTGTAGTGCTGCATCCACCTTTATTGTTCTTTTTTCTTGGTTGCTCAGGGAATCGTCGTTTATTTGTGTTTCTATTTCATTTATTTTCTCCCTCTCTGCATCACATTTTCAAAAATTCCTGTCACTTGGCCACATTACACCGGTTTTGTTCCTATTCTGTAGTTGTCGGTACAGTATGTTCATGTGGGATAAAATTCTATGGAAAAAAGTTAGCCAGAACATACAATTTTGGTTCTAAAGAACCCTTCTGTGACCACTTGCTTCATTAACTGTGAGCTTGTTTGTACACTTGTCTTCAGAAACTTCAAAACATTCTTCCAACTTATATCGAATGTTGTAATTCCATCTTGTTATAGAAACTCTGGGTAACTTGGCTTACATTACTTCCTCCAAAACGACCGTTCGTAGAGACGAGTGTGAAAAAAGTCCTGAAATAGGGGACAGATTTGAGAAAAACTGTAACTTTGTTGTTTAAACTTGTTGATTTTTCTAACAGCAAATTAAGTTGACGAGTAAAACAGTGTACAATATATGCGAGCGGATACACTTTTCTAATTTTTGCGTGTACACCTCTAACAGAACTATACATAACATTAGCACCATCATAAGTCTCAGCTATTAATGTTTCCTGTGATGTGTGCAGAAGAGGATTGATGTTGTCCATTATGCACTTTGCTAAGGTTTCTGCACATTTACCTTCAGGACTGAGAAATGTTTGCCACATTCGTTGTCTGATCCCATTCGGTTGCCACAAATTCAGAAGCTTGCATCTCCTTTTCTATTTCTTCCCTGCAGACACTTGGGTAAAATGATAAAACAAAACCTAATAACTCGACACTACAATATTTGCCTAAATTATTCGTGAAGCTATTAAAAACATACACACACTCAAAACCTAAACCCTAAACAAATGACTGGACTGAATTATTTACACCAGAGAAAATCTAAACACTTAAAAGAGCAAATCTCATATTATCAATAGTCTGCGATTAGTTGTGTGGAGTGAATCACGTCACTTTCTGCTCAGTGAGGCGTGGTAGAAGAGGCGCCAATTGTCAATTGAAATACCGCCTATAAGCTTACAGGTTCATTCAACGTTGGACAGAGTGGTGGATGGAGAAATGGGCACAACTGCCGTAGCGCCATGATGCGTGCTGTTCTGAAAACATTTCTGCTATTACATAACACGAAAAAATTTTCTCATCTGAAGTATTAAAGAAAGATATAATGACTTTCCACGAGTAGTGATAATGGATTATTTAGTGATATGATTTAAACTGGGGGGCACGCGGCTTAGCGCCCTAAGAACGAGCCGCCCCTGGGTTTTGATGTTACTAGTTAAAATACATAAAGTTTAGTTAGTGTGTTTCTAACCCCATGAAATGTTACCTTACATTTTATGTTTTATTATTATCTGGTGAGGCCCAAGCAACTAGAAGTACTCTTAAGTATTATATTGAAAGGTGCAACTCAGCTTGTTTCCATTCAGCCTGGTGCTTGAGGAGAAGTTAAAGACCCCTAAGAAAAAAGTGTTGGAAGAACCTAAGGATTACTTTCATAATACAGTTATGATAATCAGGGCCGGATTTAGGTATCTTGGCGCCCTAGGCTAATTATATTTTAACGCCCTCCTCACCTTCCATAGGCTACTCTTACGTTTATTTCCAAGGGGCTGAATGAAGCTTGAAACACCCTACAATATATTTCTTAGTTAGGAGTATTTCAAATATCTTACTGTTTTTGGAAGTAGTCTGAAGAATTGAAAACTGAGGCTATTTTTCAGAGATTGTTTTACAATTACATCTTCAACCATTTGTAGTGTGCATGGCTTTCATAAGGAAAAAATTAACTAAGTAGTTACAGAATTATAACAGTTTTATTAAGGGTACATTTAACATCATTAACATAAAGAAGACAATCAGCTAAATATCTTGTGGATTTGTTAATACTCATGTACAGTTCAAGCTAGATTCTTTTTTCTCGCTTTAGATTGAGCAAACGTTTTAATCACCTCACTGAGATCAAGTCCTTGAAGAAAGCCACTTTCCATGAACAAGATTGCTACACTGGTCAGTTTATCCTGGTGCCGGCGATAGAACGACTAGTTCTATGAGCGCTGGCCGCCGATGATCATAACCAGAGAAAACAGTTTGGAAAGCACTTCTATTATTTATGTACAGTTTTAGTATAATTTCTCGCAAACAGGCGTCTGTGTTCAAAATGAACTCAAATTTGTATCCTTGTAATTTATTACCAATTAGACATTTACCTGTAAAATTTTATTTTTTAGCTAAAAATTTTGGGCCCCCAAAGTGCCGTGCCCTAGGCAGCCTAATGGTTAATCCGCCCCTGATGATAATTGTCGGTCCTGGTAGGGGGGTATGAAATATGCTTTGGCCAATTAAGATGCTAAGTTGCTGTCGCCATGTGTAAAGAGTAAACATGCTGCTGGATTGACTGCTCTAACATAAAAACATGACTGATTCAACATGTACGAAGAACACAGCTGAAAGCTACTGACAAGAGTACATGAGCCAATCACTGTACTCGATAACCGAGATTGATTGTGTAAACATTTATTCAACACAATATGAAATGTGTTCTACCCTTCTAGATCCTTTTGATCATATCTTCAATGCCCATCCATTCTCTTCATCTGCTTCGAAATCCACACTTTCAGTGCCTGTTTTATCCCTTTTCCTTACTGTCCAGTTTCTCTTATCTTCTACAAACAAATCACATCACACAAAACCCTTCAAGTCTCTTCAAACCAAAAAGTCATACCAAACAGTGCCCAGGTAGCCAGAACACCAGATTGCCAACTGGACATAATAAGGATAAGAAATACAATAAACATTATCAATAACAAGAAAAGTAATAAACTATAAAAATATAAATTATTCCCAGAGACCTAAATAAAACACAGAATACAAAACCACAATAAAATGAAAACAAAAATTAAACTTCACCATCGGCCATGGCGATATATACTGTACGTGGCCTGGGAAAAGGAAATGTTACAACTTAATTGGCTGGCCAGTTGATACCACCACCAGGTTTGATGGTCACATGTGTAACAAGACTGTCTCAGCCTGGAACAACAGAAATGATACATTCCAAAGGCCAATAAAAATGAAGAGAGTTGCCAATAAAAAAGAAGTGAAGGATGCATCCACTTGGTACCAGCGGCGTAGCTGGATGGGGGGGGGGCAAGAGGGCAGTTGCCCCGGGCGGCATAGCCAGGAGGGCGGCAAAGTGAGTATAGACTTTAAAAAATTGTTTTCAGTTTATAAAACTACAAACAACTTGTTTCATTGATATGACTATTCCTTTCATTTGGTACGAGTCTGTAGAGTTGGTGGGTATTTTGAGTGCCATCTTCAGAACGACTGATGGATGTAAGAAACAACCCAGTAATGTTTGGTGAATATTCCCACAAGGTTCAGATTCAGCTGGGTCTACCAAAGGTTGGCCAACGAGAAAGTGTTTTGGAACAAGGGCACCCAAATCTCCAGGATCTTTGGAGACGGGGGAATGGGTCAAGAGTTTAAGATTGTCTCATCCCTAGGTGTGACCGAAACTCCTAAATTGAAAGATTAGCCTGGCCAGACAAATGTCTTAGCTGAATTGTCCTCTCCCAAAGTCTACCCCAGTTGCAGCTGGGGGAAGATGATATGATATATAAAATGAAAGTTGATATTGTTGGCCACAGCGAATGCCTCTCGGTGCGATACTTTCTGCATGAAATGTTGAAGTTCGCTCTGAAGTTACAACGTAGTGCCAATGAAGTTAATGGACACAGTCTGAATACACATTCTGAGAGCAACAACGCTGGCTAAAAACCAGTGAAGGACATCCAGAAAGGCTTCCGTGGAAAGGTCTAAGGCAAACTCCAAGTGAACCACCTTGGTAGTCGTGCAAATGAAGACACACATGTAGGTCTTGATTTAAGAGTCCTTACACAAGGTTGAGTCCTTAAATAATAAGATTGAGTCATTGGCAGATTGGCCTAACAAGATACTGGCTCAAAGAAAAGTTGGACGCTGACCAATATATTATTGAAACTCATAAAGCATTTTTAATTCTTTTTTTGGACCAGATTTTTCTTAGCTATTTAAGTTACTGCAAAGTCGAACAGTTATTGCAATGTTGTTTTCTTTCTATTGTCAGCAATTCTGTCCGTGTTCTTCATAAGTGCTTTTCCTCCTGCAGCTTCGATTTTGGTTTTTCTGTTCTTGAGCTTTTTGTTCTGGTTTTAGTAAATTTGCCTTCTGTGTCTATCTACTTTCTTGCTATATGTTTAGCACGTCAATACCACTGTAAACTCTGGTTGTCTAATCGTTATAACATCATTTTTACCCTTCGAATAAATTAAGGAAAAATAGAGAAAACTAAAACGTAGAAAGTGAAATATTTTCCTAAAAACAGACTGTGGTCAATTTGCACTCCTATTGGAAAACAATCTGTTCACTTTTGATCAAAGTAAAAAATTTTACGTCTTAAGTAGCTACAACGGTCACAGAGTTTCCATTTTTTGAAGTCTTAATTTTTGCATTTTATTTTTACTTCCATATTCTGTAAGGAAGTATGGAAGTATGGTGATGGCGAAAAAATATCGTGTTCGAGATAAGGGCTGATTCTGATTATACTATCCTCAAAATATGATGAAAAGTCGATCATTTTTCAAGAGGTGTGTGTGTGTGTGTGTGTGTGTGTGTGTGTGTCGGTCTGTCTTGTATAGAATTTTTTCTATGGCGAACGATAACTGCCGCAAATTCAAACACAATCAAATAATTTTTTGCAGATGTGCCCGAATTGTAGAGGACTCGAGGCCTATTGATTTTGGTTAAGAGGGAGGAGTAGTTTACCTGCAAAGTTTTATGTTTTAACTTAAAAATATCGGTATGGAGAACCATACATGACTTCCATGTTCTAAGATTTATATTCAAAATCATTTACTTGAATTCAGTTCGATAATTTCTAAAAAAAAACATCTTCCAGCCTCAAACTATTTTCACTGTTTATAGATATTTTTGTTATTATGGGGTAGTCGTTTAATATAATGTTATTTTCGAGTCACTTTATCTATAAAAGTTATGAACTTTACTCTTATAAAAAATCTGAACTTCGCAAATAATCATCCCCTCTCCTCAACCGATCCCCACCATTAATGATATTTACACTTACATAGAGTAATAGTTTTATCATCCTAATTGCTAAGGTATCTTATCCTTCAAAATTAAAAACTTGTATGATACTTGATATCAGCAAAGAAATTTTCAAAAATCACCCCCTCCCCCTTCAACTATCCTCTTCATTTATAGATACATCATTTACTATTTTACAGTGGATTAATATGACTTCATTTTCGGGCACTTATTTATCAAAATTAAGTAGGCCTACTTTACTCTAATTAAAACACAATACAATTCAGGTAAACTACTCCTCCCCCTTAACCGAACAACCCCATTTTCGATATTTACACTTTTGTTGAATAATAGTTTCATTATATGTAATTACTAAGGTATCTTATCCTTTAAATGAAGTAGTTTATTCGACATGAAAAAGGTAGTTTCCAAAAAAATTACCTCCCCTGCTTCAACTACCCTTTTTATTTATAGATATTTCATCTACCATTCTACAGTGGATTATTATGACCTTCTTTTTAGGATATTTTATTTATCAAAATTAAGTACTTTACTCTTGTTAAAACGTAAAATGTTGCAGGTAAATTACCCCTCTCCCTTAACCGATCTTCACCAAAATCAATAGACCTTGAGTCCTCAACAACTCGGATACATATGTAAAAAATTATTTGATTTTACTAAGTATAATTAAATCACTACCGACTCGGAGCACAAATTTTTTTATGGGTAAAAACGTAAAAGTTTTACCTTATAGCCTGAACCAGTTTTCACTTTTAAAAAGCTTCTTCAGAGGCTGCCGCTGGGAGCACTGTCGGTCTTGTTCTTGGCGACGGTATCGACTTTTGAAGGATCGATTTTGTGTGTGTGGTGTGTGATATGTTCGAATAATGCGTGTGATTTGAATTGTGTGTGTTCGTTTAGGATGTCGTTTTTATGTGTTTTCGTGTGTTTGTGTCCTTACGGAACATGGAAGTAAAAAGGAACCTCCAGGTAACGTAGAACTGTATGTACGCCCCAAAATATTGGGCGCACAAGAGCTGCTATCCTATGCTAAACATACAGGATCGACATACAGTTTCACATGGCTCGTCGAATACCAGTGTTCGAGAAATTCTTCATAATGATTTAAACATGCATCCGTACAAAATGCAAATATTGTAAACCTCAAGTGACAGTGACAAAGTAAACCGTGTGACTTTCTGCCGCCAGTTCTCGTATGTCATAAATAACAACGTAGACGTTATTCTTAATACGCTAATGAGTATTGAAATGCGTTTCCATATGTGCGGATATGTAAATAAACAAACCTTTCGGCATTGAGAGCTAAATAACCGTCGAGAAATGCTTCGAGAACCATTGCACACTGCTAAACTTACTGTATGGTGTGCAATAGCTTCCTTTGGAATAATCAGTCCTCACGTGTTTGAGGATGGGAATGGGTATTCCATTACTGTCACATCAGAGCAATATGTCCAAATGATTAATGAATTTTTGTTTCACCAAGTCGCAGAAAAGTCTGAAATCACACCAAACAGTATGTGGAGCAACCAGCTATAGGGCTAGGCGATCAATGGATGCAGTTTAACGAGTTATCTTCAGGAATGGCAACATTCCGTGGCCCGCGAGTTACCAACATGCCATTTACTCTACTGGAGATATTTTGAGAGTTAAGGTGTACAATGATCCACCCACATGAACTTACTGTATGGTGTGCAATAGCTTCCTTTGGAATGATCAGTCCTCACGTGTTTGAGGATGGGAATGGGTATTCCATTACTGTCACATCAGAGCAATATGTCCAAATGATTAACGAATTTTTGTTTCACCAAGTCGCAGAAAAGTCTGAAATCACACCAAACAGTATGTGGAGCAACCAGTTATAGGGCTAGGCGATCAATGGATGCAGTTTAACGAGTTATCTTCAGGAATGGCAACATTCCGTGGCCCGCGAGTTACCAACATGCCATTTACTCTACTGGAAATATTTTGAGATTAAGGTGTACAATGATCCACCCACATGAAACAACGAAACACTCAAAGTTAACACTCAAAGTTAACGAAACACTTAATTTCTGTTCACACGTTACACCGTGTAATGGAAAACGTAAAAAATCGACTTCAAAAGTCTGTGAGTTGAAATTGTCTCCATATTTGGGGCGTAGTGTTCAAAAACTTGTAGTTTCTGCGTCTAGATAAATGCTATTATGTATACTTTCAATTTAGTGTAAATTTTAATTTTACAATCCATAAATAAAAACAACTCAATTTTTAAAGTCACCCGTATCATTGACTGATCCTGTATTTTAAGAATTATTTGTTGCAAATGTTTAAAAGAATTACATAATAGTGGACATCATAGTATGTTATATTTCCTAAAAACACAAATTATAGCACTTAATTCTCTCTATTTGTATATTAGTAAAGCATTTAGAAAAGAAACAATTAAAAATTGTTCATTGTTGTAATTGTTAATAACAATAAGTTGTTCGTTTCTAAGCAATTGATAGAAATTAAATGCAATTATTTAGTTTAATTCAAACCGGCAACGATAACAGATGTGTCCTCTCGGTGTCTGCAGATAAATTCAGCTTGTGGCTCCTTTACCCACTGAAATACTGCAGGTAATGGAATTTTGCCACTCTGATTGTCACAATTAGGATACGGGCATCACACTCACACACACCTGTTTGGCGGACACATGTCCTGCGTTGCAGTCTGCGTGTTGGGAATCAGTGCAAGCGCGCGCCTTGCATTGACTCCAACACGCACTCTGGTACGTCGCACGCATGTGCGCTCGCGGTGTACACACATGCTTCGTTGTTTTAATTGTGGCAATCACAGTGGTAAAATTTTGCAACTGGAGTATGTTCGCAGTGGACAAATGTCGCCGGGGTTGAATTTTTTTTTAAGGTCGCTGCATCAGCAACGGTCATTAGCGACCACAAAAATGAATTTGTACAGATTCTTAAACAGATGTATTAACATATAGTAAATATTTGTTTAAATACCAAATAATGTAAACAAATGAGATAGATAAAAATATTTAACAAATAACAGTATTAGTTTAACTGATGCAAAATAAAATGAGAAATATTAACCCCCCACAACACAAGCAATATAAATACACATCTTGCACATAAATAAATATAACTAAGTATACATATAATAAATATAACATTAAGTAACAAAATATAACAACTATATAACAATAAGTCATAATAACATATCAGTCCATTAACTTAATTACACAATTTTTAATGTTCTCATAATTTTCTTAGTTCGTACCTATATTGCTGTTAACAACTGAATCTCCTTTAAGAGAAGAATTATGTTGGCGGCTGCAGTCTTGTCATTTAAACTTTTTCGCACATCTGCAGGGATATTAAATTTGCTTCGTAGATGTTGAAGAGCAGGGCACTCTGAAACAAGATGGAAAGCTAACAAAACCGTGCCACAGCGATTACATCTCGCAGGAGGCTCTCTTGTGAAAATGTACTTGTGAGTCAGTAGCATGTGGCCGATGCGGAGTTTTGTTATGACCACTTGATTTCTCCTGGAGTCTGTAGCAAGACGGAAACAATGGGTGTGCAGTAATATTATCTGGACATGAATACGTATTCAGGTTGGACAGGGTGTGCTCGGTTTTTTTCTGCGAAGCATATGCAATTCGTTCAGCACTGGAAATAATAAAAGATTCCATGGGCTCCAAGTATATTATCTTCTCAGATTCTCGAAGTGTTTTAGATAGTCTGCAGCAGGAGGACAGCAAAGAACCCATTATTCAAGACACAAGTAACATAACCCTTGATATCTCAACTAGACAGTGCAAGGAAATTATTTTCAGTTGGATCCCATCGCACATCGGAATTAAGGCAACGAGATGGCTGATAGGCCTGCGAATATTGCTACGGCGAGTCAATATCATCCTCACAAACTATCCCACAATGACCTTAAGAAATATCTGCATTTAAAACTTCTAGAGCACTGGAATGATGAATGGCTTAAGTCACCACCCGCGAAGCTATTCCGAGTGAGGAAAAATATTTACGAGGAGGGTTGAATTTATTGCAGAGACAACATACAAAACACGTTACATGTTCCGGACTACGATTTGACAAAATAAATATATACATTTCAGGTGGATGAACGCGTAGACCATGTTGGACTTATAATAAATATATTAACAGAAATTAATAATAAATATATTAACAGAAACTACAAATTTGAATTTTTTTGTTATTTCATGTAATGCATTTCTGTAATTGTTTCCATATTCTTTAATAAATTTGTAAAAATTCGTTAAAATATTTGTTTAATTTTCTGTTGTTGGCGTTGCTCCCATCGTAGAAGGTGGAGTCGTACAATGTAGGTTGTACTTTGTAAAAGACTTAACTTTAACACTTGAAAATTAACTTTACGTTAAAGTCAAATTACATATTTTTAGTTTTCTTCTTCTTCTTCTCCTCAACCCAGAGGTTAGTGGACTTGCAATTTCTTCCTTTACGTAGACAGCCTTTTGATTATCACATACCTTCTTCCTTTTCTTATTCGAAACGTGTAGTCCTACCCACTATGCCCTCGATCGGGGCGGTGAACCAGTTTGAATAACATAGCAGAAGCCCTGTTTCTTTCCACAGTTGATCCTATCAACATTTTTTTGTTAGTTTTATAAGCACATGAATGCATATGAGTACTTGGTTTCTGTATTTCCATTAATACTGTCTTCCCACTTCAACCTGGCTGCCTCCTTTACTTTCTGGTTTTGCTTCCCACGCTCGTATAAGATATCTTCGATTTTATATTCTACAGACGATGCTAAACCATCTCGACTGTAAGGTTTGTATCATATCAATTAGAGGGATCATATCGCAGTTCCTGAGGATAGTGAGGCTTCGTATTATTTTAACAAAACATTTAATTTAATTCGCATACTTATACCGACTGTCACTTGGTGGAGCCTTATTAACAATTTTTTCTACATTTAATCTGAAGAAACCTTTATGCCTTCCAAAATCACTTCGTCAAACATACTATCCACCTCGACTAAATTTTCGTTAAACAAGTCCAAATCTTATCAGAAGGCGTACGTCAAACAACTACTATCGTTATAACTTATCACATAACATTTCGACTACTAAACAATCTGTAATCGTCTTCAAGTGTAAGGTAAACTAGCACATTAAATACTAACTTAAGCCTACTCGAGATTCGCTTATTAAAGCGTGGACCGCAAAAACAAAAGAAAAAAACCACTATCTACAAAGTTAAATACAACTACAGAAAAACTATATAAAAAGAACAGTTACTTACCCTCGAATTCCTCTGGACAGAACCGGGAAGCACCACCATACTGACGCAAGTTTACACAACGAACAACCTTGCGTCAATGGTGGTGCTTATCGGTTCTGTCCAGCAGGGTTAAAGGGTAAGTAGCGGTATGTAGGTAGGACTTATGTGTAGTAAATTCTAACGATGGTACTTGTCCGACCTAACCCTGCTGATAATGTTCACGTACCAACGAAAGTTAGGTTCAAAGATTGAACTCCACATCTTTAAGTTTCCAATTTGAGAGTTATATTCTAGCTATTCTACGCCTATTCTTTCTCATTCTAATGTCTGTTTACCTCCAGTAATATTGGAAATATATTAGCTAGTTCCCTGTCTTACCCTTTTCTGTATTTTATAATATGTACATTTTGATTTTACGTGTTATTATTTTACTGTCTGTGAAAGACAATAAACTTATTTATGTAATGAAAGGCAATTTAGAATACATGTTTTCAGTGATATCCAATTCAGTTGTATGAATAGATAAATACGCCCTGTGGCTTCTTGTTTACAATTGATGACGCACCTCAAAGCACGTGCTTCACCGTCAGATATTTAACTAGTAGCGTGCTCATAGCGTCTAATCCTGAAGTAGGCCTACTTCTGCTTAGCTCAAAAATTTAACTGTAACTATATTACATGTTCAGCTATCTTACAGTAATCTTTGTGTGTTCGTACATCGGACTCTTTTTGAATATATTTGTCGCATCATGATTAACCAGTAGGCCTATGCTTCCTGAGCTGCGGAACTCGCTCACTATTTTGAACGCAGTACATTTATTATTACATAAATTTCGTCATTAGACAATTTTCCAATTGCGGGAAAAATTACATACATCCCGGTTACTCTATTTCTTTAGTAACATAACATCTGTAGAGCACACAATCATACAATAAACGCAAACAATTACGAACATTCCCATTTGGGTTACAATCCCCTTTTAATCTGACGGTTGGATTTTCACTTTAAAAAATTGTGATCTCTTTACTGGTTCTTAGAGTCCAAATATTTTGAAATTGTAAAACTTAACATTACATTCAGATTTTAGTAAAAATTGCTTTAACTTAATATGCCACATGAATTTTTGTGATTGTATCAAAAATTTCGCCAACGTTTTAGGCTCCGATGTCCAAAAACTTTGAAAATTTCAAAAATGAATACTACGTATATTTAGATTGTGCTTTAAATTACCTCACATGGGATTTTGCGATTTTTTCACAATTTTGACTCACTGTCCCATTTTTAAGGTGATCAATCTCAAAAACAACAAGGTTCTGTAGGATAAAGTGTGGACATGTGTGCCAGGTTTTAAGAAAATCGGTTGTTGCGTTCAAAAGTTATCATGAAACATACCCCAATTAGTTAGACAGACAAACAGATAAATGCGAAACGGTCGAGTTAAACCCTAAGAACTCGCTTCCTCGTTCAACAAGAGGCATATGTTGTAGGGTGACTTTCAGATGTAATTGCCAATCAAAAAGACCAAAGAAGGACTAGTGACCGGTACTAGTATTTGCCGATAGGTGTTTTGAGTTTAGGCGTTCTGAGCATGGAACCACAAAAGCTTACGTTTTAACTCTAAAACCAAGACATGACAGGTGCAAAATTTTACCTTTGTGTCTGTAATATATGTTTGACAAGAAGCAGAACTGGATATAGTGACAAAACATCAAATAAGTGGATGCTTGAGTTCTGAAGAAATGACGTACCGGTATCAGCTAAAATGGTACCCATATGTCAGGTGGGTGAAGACTATCCCCAACCTTCGTGAGGGTGGACTGTACTTTTGGGTAAAATGTTTGTAGGTCGAACGAAGAGCTGGCCAAAGGGAGCTGTGATCTGATTCCTGTAATGGATTTGGACTCTCGCTACGCGTTTTCGTCCGAAGGTGAATGATGTCTGTAGTGTTATCAAAGTCTTTCCTCTCAATACCATTTTTATTTTTAAAAATCGAGTTCTTCTTTCTTTCCATTCGTCTTTTGATTTCCTGAGCGACGATTCTGTTCATCCGTATAATTATACATTTTTCAGAAAAACATTTGTTCCTTAATACGTTTGTGTCTTCTATTTGTTTAACACCTATTAACCCTATTCTGATCCATGTCATAACGCTACATTCAACGCAGGCTGGTAAATAATTACCTCTCAGGGAGGTCAAAATATTTTATAGGAGGGGCAAACAATTTTCCAGAGGAGAAAAATATTTATATATTTTTTATACATACATACATACACACACATATTAGTTTGTAATTTTTATATCATAATAGAAATAAGTACATAGATTGTATTAATTTATTAAAACATTTATTGCTTCAAAATGTGCATAAAATTAATGGCTTGTAAAAGTTAATGTTTGATCTCCATTAAGTAGTGCTCAAGTTTCCAAAGTTTTAATATTATGATGTCCGTAATCAAAACATCAGAGCAGGTTTTAGTGTGTATGACGGTAGGCCTACACCGTGAACAAAAATTTTCAACATTCCCTATGGAACGTTGCTCAGAGTAAAAAAGCTGCGAATCTACAGCGTACGTTTCACAGAACAAACGCGGAAAAGAAGGAGCGCTCCGGAGTCGCTCATAAACCCTGAGCATCTTGTAGAGGGTTCATTCCCTAAAGACGAAAAGTCTGTCTATGGACCGTTCCTCTGTAAACACGTAGGCCTACGGTACAGTTACACTGGCCAGCGAGGCACAGGAAGCAAATCTCTGTATACGCTGGACACCTTTTCGGTTTGCACGCGTTGCGCTGGTGTGGGTTTCGGCACTTTCCATTTAAAACGCGTGCAAAAATAAGAAAATAAAGACAGAAATAACGGCAACTTTCAAAGCTATAATCGTCGCTGGAATTTAAATGATTTTAACCTGTATAGGGATATAAACTTTTAAACAAAGTTACTTGCTTTTCAGCGGAAATATGCAGTAAGAGAGAAAATCGTGTGTGGTAATGAACCAATTAAACAAGTAAATGTTTTTAATTATGTAGGCTGTCTGATAAGTTTTGATGTTAGTTATGACCAGGAAAAGAAAATATCCGTATTTCAAAATATGTGTGGCACAATTGTAAGCACTCTAAAGCAGAGATACGCAGCTTAACGTTTTATAAAGCGATGCAAGAGATGTTTATAAAGAGAAAGCGATGCTTTCCTCTACGGGTGTGCAACATGGAATTTAATTAAGAAGGAATATCGGCGGATACAGGTCGCTGAAATGAGATTTCTGGTAGATGTTGTAGGGTGTAGCTGAAGAACGTAGCAGGTTCAGATGAAAACCGTAGCTATCAGGTATGAACTGAATGTATATAGGTCTAATATTTGTAGTAAAATAAAGAGAACATAGACAGAATTAGATAGCGACAACTACAGCGACAACCTTCAACTAACATAGCGCGGAGGGTGCTGCATTACGTTGTAAGAGGACGACGTAGTTTGCGACGGCCAAGAACTAAGGTGGATCGTATAGGACAAGTGAACGGTGTGGAGCCGAGACGGACGCTGGGGTCTAATCTTTGGAGTTCACCGTTATGATGATGATAATATTAAAAAAAAAAACACATACACACACAATAGTAAAAGCTGTTATTCGAATATTTTGGGTACCTAGCTGCTATCCAACACACGTGTGGCTGGATCACAACTGACCGTGTGAGAACAGATACAATGTTCATCATAAACGAACTCTGTTGTCAGAGTGAAGAAGTGCAGCGCCTACTCTCCTACTGAATACTAAATTATTGGAGTTAGACATTGTAAAAAGTGTACTACCCTTAGTTATTTATTTTCGTTTATGTCTCATATTTGCAATCTCCACTGACTTTATTTCCAGGTTAGCAGAATATAAAGTCGGCAGCAGATTAGTAAAGGTTTTGTAGCTTGTTTTTGAAATTTACCTAGACTTAATTCATAACATTTTCTTAAGTTTACAGCCTCCTTACAGATTCAAGTTAAAACTTTGTTTTTTATTTTATTATTTATTGATAACAAAAATGTGTACAGAGTTTACTAATTTTGATGTATTAATTTCAGTATTTTATTTAAAACGCTGGTAAGATCTTGATAGTAACACTGACCTTTATTGTACACAAAAATGTAGTATTACGTTTGATTTTAAAAGTATTTTGTTTATGTACAAAAACATCAATCAAAACTTTTTTCCATTCAAAAGTAATGTTCTATTTTTTTCTTTATTTTTGTTGTAGCACAAACAAACACTTGTAACATAAAAAATTTTAATTTTAAATTATTTCATTGTTTCTTGATAATAAAAAGTTGTACAGAGTAGAATTTTGCTTCACTGATTATTATGTATTAACTTCAGTGTTTTATTTAAGACGTTGGTACCGTAAATTCTTAAAAGTGACATTGATATTTTTTGAACAAAAAAATTAACACTACGTTTGATTTTTAAAGGTATTTTGTTTATGTACAAAAATATCAATCAACATTTTGTTTCCATTGAAAGCTTATGTTCTATTTTTCCTTTATTTTTATTTGTAGTACAAACATTTGTAACATTAAAAAAGCTTTAATTTCAAATTGTAAATTATTTCAAATACCGTACTTTATCTCATTTTCTTTAGATATGCAACTCTTGTGTGTCTGTTCTTTATTATTTCGTTCTCAGCTTTATAGGAGCTGCCTCAGGAGCTGGTATTTATTGCTAGTAAATATTAACACTTATTATCAATAGTAAAACGTTAACGGCAATCAATAGTGAACAATACAAAATCAACAAAATGGTATTCTTGGCAAAACGGCGTTGTATGACGAGTTTCCAGGTCGGGATTACATTAAACTCCACTTGAGGGGTGCGCCCTCAAAAACCTAAGGTCTGCGCCTTTTCCTGAGGGCCAGTCCGGCCCTGGATACAAATGTCGTTTGGCCTTTACTGACCGAAGTCTGCACTATAAATTTGGAAATGCAATGCGACAATGCGACACCCTGAGAGGACGCTTATTTGCCAGATCTGTCTTGACCAGCATGCTTTAAGCTCTTAAAATTGTGCGAATTGCTGTAACCAAATAACAAGTCGCGAATCCAGACTACCGCTTCAAACGTAAGCGGACCAAAATCGCAAACAGATCATCATCGCTCGTGCGAGTAACAATAACGCACACGTTGCGTTGCTTAGTTTCTCTAGCAGTAGGAAGTGTTGTTTCAACTTCCTGTTCATAATTATATGGTATTCGGTTACAAGGACTACCGACGCACAATACCGTACGCGCGGCGTTGAAAATTTTGTAAGACGGCAGAGCGCTGTTGTTGATTGTAATTGCAGTTTTGTATAATTGTTATGTTGATTCTAAGCGATAACGGACCGTGCGTTATCACCATCTAATATAATAATAATAACATTTTCTACAGAAGCTGCGCAATTAGAAGAGATTGTTTTCCGCTAGTGGAGTTTCTGCCCTTCAAACGGTTGTTCTTAATGCGCGCGGCAATTACGTCCACACATCCCGAGTGTTAATACATCGTTAACAATGAAACTCTGCACCGAAATGACTTTATTACGGTTGGGCCTGACAATGGTGACAAGGCCTGACGTGTGTACGCGCGATCGCTTTTGGTTGTACAAGACAGGCTACTTGAGCGGTTCAAGGACTCGCCGGTTTTTTGTGGACGATCAGATGAGTTCTGTCCGAGACGTGATCTGTAAACTACAGCCAGAATGTACGACACGAAGGTTAAAACTTTATTCTATAACTACTGACATGCAGAACTCGCTCACTGTTTTGAACGAAACACATTTTTTAGATAAATTTCAATACTAGATAATTTATTGAAATTATTAGACAAGCCGAATAAGGGACATGTGTGGGACATCCGAAGAAGCAGGTATAGTTTATCTGCTTAGGACCGGGACAAAACATTTTGGATTTAATCCTTGCTGAAGATGATGAGATAATTTTTCAATTATCAGTAAAATTACAAAACCCCGATTTGTTAATTTTTTAGTAAAATAGTATTTTTGCGTTCCATGGCTGGACACACAAAATTAGATATGAAAAGAAACAATCAGATAAGAGAGGAACTGAAAGTAGAAGAAGTAAACGGATATAGGTAAGCTGGAAGTATAGAGTATAGAGAAAGCTGGAAACAACACATTAGCAGAATGGGCAGTGAGAGATTCCCCAAGGTAACCGAAGAGATTATTGTATCAGCCGAAAGACAAGAGAAGCCTGGGAAGTCCCTAGAAAAGATGGTCCGGCCATAACAGGCTAAACAGTCTAAGCCGCGAAGAAGAAGTAGAAGTAAAACAGTAATCGTAAATCAGACAATCATACGACAAACACTAAACAGTAAACGACTGCATTGGCTTTTTAGTTAAATTTATGAACAAATAAATAAGTTGCTTGAGTGACAAATAATGTAGTTACAGTTTATAAGTTTACCTATGTTTCCATAGACGTCTATAGGCCTATATCTAGCACGTTTTACAAATAACATAAATGGTATCATATGAAAAGTTTATTTTGCAAACATAGCTTACAAACGTTTTGAAGGCGGTCCAAAATTTGCGAGTGTTGAGAGATATTGTAAACGGGTTAACATTCCCGGGTGATACTCGGTATGGATTTTTCCAATTTTCAAGTACTTTTGGGCCCTGGTGTCCTAAAAATTTTAAACTTTCAAAACTAAACACCATTTCCAGAGTTTGTTTAAAATTCTCTGTAGTTAGATTGTTTTTTCCAAATTTTAATCCAATTTTTGGGTCCCCTGGCGTCCGAAAACTTTGAAGTTACCGAAGCTAAATACTATTTTCAGATTTTATTTATAATTATATTTAATTTAATATCACAGGTGGTTATGAGATTTTTTTCAAAATTTTTACAGCTCACACTTATACCCCCCCGCCACCATTGTTTCGGAGGGGGGTCAAGCTCCTATACAATAGTGATTGTACGATAACAATTTTGTCATGCATGCAAATTTTTAAGAAAATCGGTTGAACTGCATTCAGAAGTTATTGTGAGACATACCCCAAATAGACGGACAGACAAGTGACAAACGTTCGAGTTGAAACTGAGAAATCGCTTCGTTCGTTCATCGTCTGAATACACGTACTGTGATAAATTTAAATATTTAGTCTCTGTTAGTGACGAAGATATTAAGACCTGAATCTATACGGGAACTGTTCTGGAGTAAACGTACTGGTGCAGAGAGAGGAAGAACTAATATGTGGAACAGAAGTGTACCATTGAAAGAAGAAATGAATACCGTACAGGGGAATTTTTGATCTTACGAGAGTTGCCCACAGCACAGGTTACCGGAGAGGATAAGCTAAGCATATAATGTGACTTTAGGTTTTGAGAGACTCGGTTAATGAATAGACACAATTTAAAAAAATTTTTGTCGACCGTTGGTCATTTTTTATTGTTGTCATGAGGACAATTGTATACGAGTTGTTATGCTCCCCCTCCCCCCCAAAAAAAACAACGCTGTGTGTGTCGCAGTTGTGTTTCTGGAGTCATAACAACTCGTCTACAATTGTCCTGATGATGATGACAATAAGAACTGTGGAAACGTCGGCATAAATATTTTACAAAATTGTATCTATTCGTAGAGCTAAACTCAAAAAACCTGTCGTTATTTACTGACTTACGGTCATTATTAAATTAAGGTTTGATAAGAACGTGAGCAATGTGGAGAAGCATGAAAGTGAGAGAGTACATGACAAGCGAATTAGAGGACCAGCATAACCAGAAAAATCCGTAAAAAAAATGGTAGAAATTTCGTTACGTTGAAGATATTGGAGCGGATCCCAAAAATTGGGAAAACACTTCTGTCACAGAGTTATACGTATAGCCTATAGCACCAAGACGAATAGGAGTTAACGGAAGGCGATTGGGCACAACGCGATGTTTAAAAGAAAAGAACGCCGACAGGAAAATCAAAAGAAGAGAGAGGGCATACTATTATGGGCGACAGTCTCTCAGTCATCACAGTCCGCGCCTTCGCAACTGTTCGCCGGCGTATGGTGTGTGCAGAAGCGACATATGACGTCACACGCGTCCGTTTGCGTTTAAGAACTGCAATAACTAGTAAGCTCCCTGAGCTGCAGAACTCGCTTACTATTTTGAACGAAGTACATTTATTAATACATAAATTTCAATATTAAATAATTTGGGAAAATTACAAAAAAAAAAAACGATTTCCCTACTATTTCTTTAGTAATATATCAGTAATATTAGATGTGGTGGTGGTGGTGGTGGTGGTGGTAGTAGTAGTAGTAGTAATAGTAGTAGTAGTAGTAGTAGTAGTAGCAGTAGTAGTAGTAGTAGTAGTAGTAGTAGTAGTAGTAGTAGTAGTAGTAGTATTACAGCATGATCATGGAGGGCGCCTACCACTCCTGGACACTGCCCAAAGTGGCAAGTGTATACAATACCGAACTGTTCACGGTGTGTCAGGCTCTTCGTTTCTGTGAATACCGATGTGACAGGATATTTGTTATCTCTATGTTTTCACTAGTTTTTCTAACGGCTTTGGACAATCCGAGCACAGTGGATCCGTTATTACACAGATAATGGCGTTATGCCATGCGTTAGAAGATCGTGGTTGATCTTTTACTTTTGTTTGGCGTCCGGGTCGTGCGCTGAAGGTATTGGCGTCCGGGTATTGAAAGTAACGAAGAAGCCGACGCTGCGGACAGCACACGAGTGAATGCGATTGCCATACAATCTGACGACGCTAATGTGTGGCAGCAGACGTGGAACACACGGCAGAGCAAACTGTCTGCAGAGCGTCCGTATTTGGCAAGTAGCAGGTGATCGCTGTCGTCGTGAACAAGTTTGCATCACCAGACCGCGCACTTGGGCATACGAATTGACGTCTTCGCACCTCCTACAAGGACACGGACGACCCGCCTGCACTTCTGGCGGAGCACTTACAGTGAAACACATCATCGAAAACTGTAGTGCTCTTGCGGAACTGGGACAGAGACACGGAGTAAGAGGTAACCTGAAAGAAGAACTCGGAAACGAACAATTAGCGATAGACAGAACTCTGTCCTTCCTAAAAACAGCAAGATTACTGTATAGGCTTTGAAAATGTCGTTTTGCTGTTAATGTGTACGCGTTTCTACTGTCATTGAGTCAACTAAAATGTAGGTGAGAAGAAAACATCCGTCGACCAACACTCCTGGTAGACGTCGTTGGGCTAAAGGCGTTAGTTACCGAGCCCCAAAACACATAAAAAAATACAGGATGATTCACGGGAACTTGACGATTTTCAGAATTTTATAAACACTATGAGATAGGTCTATAAATTAAATATTCGCGTTTTGTTACACAACAATGGGAATAGACCGGAATTTAGTATAGGCCTTCGTATGTTTCAATCAACATGTTTTTCAAATGTCATTTGTTGTTCCCTCTTAATAGTCATGAAGTAGCACGTGAATTGGTTGCCGTGAAAGTTGGCCACCCCGTATAGTTTGGCCGGTTAACGAAGGCGGCTGGACTACTAGCGCAGGACCCCCCACACACGCGCACGCACGCAGCCGACCTGACCTCACTCACATTCGGGGCATAATGTCATCTACTGGACATCCCAGTAGGCCTACTTAACCGAACTTTATTACCGTTATATTTCATCTCAGTAAATACGTAATATTTGGTTTTTGCTCTAAATTTTAAGAAAAACAGTACTAAACACCGTGTAAATACGACGACAGGTACAACGAACGTTCAGAACAAGTAATCCAATTAAAAAGAACATTGTTTTAAAAAATAATGAACTGTGTGTCGTAATTGGGTCATGTTTCGACTCGTTTTAAATAACATTACACGTAGAATTCAAAGCAGCAGTTAAAATACAGAATTGTTTTTAATATAAAAAAATTATGAAGGCGAACTAGATGTCACTTCGTGATTCGCTGACTGGGTATGGGAGCTATTGTCTAGCGTCCTGTGCCCATGCGGTACGTTAGCAAAGGGTCTACTATTCCTTCAGCTGACCTCCTCGTCCGGTCACAGCGTAGTTGTAAACACGCTCAAAACGCTTTGTCTCGTTACTGGAGGTGAAGTGATATATTGTCGTGGTACTAACGAGAGTGATCGAGGAGCAGAGGAGGAGCAACGATTTAACCTGCTACCAAGATTTTGTTGTGAGCATTCAAATACTACTTTGTCTACAGGAATTGCAGGAAAAAAAATTAACAAAATGGTATAAGGTATAACAAGAGGTAATATAAACAAGAAATCAATATCCATTAATGCCAAACTTAGGCATTATTCAACAGTAATTCGCCCGGAAGCACTTTATGCAGCTGAGTGTCTGATTCTGAACAAAAAAATGATGATAGAAGAACTGGAAGTCACGTAAAGGAAAAAAAAATAGGAAAAATGGGCAACAGTACAGAAGACGCCACAATAATGAGCTGTACACACATATTGAGAAAATTACAGACGTAATTAGAAAAAGAGGAATTACTTTCTACGGACATATTCAAAGAACGAATCCTGACAGACTAAGAGGGAAACTTTTTACCTATTTCAGAAAGCTCAAAATACC
This sequence comes from Magicicada septendecula, assembly GCA_034769895.1. Classification (NCBI taxonomy): domain Eukaryota; kingdom Metazoa; phylum Arthropoda; class Insecta; order Hemiptera; family Cicadidae; genus Magicicada; species Magicicada septendecula. Next base: position 414,966,224 of record CM068370.1, read on the forward strand.
CAATACGTGGTTCAAAGAAACAGAAAAAGACATAGAAGAACTCCAGATTGCTCAAGAAGACATTGAAGGACGCTTACCACTACAAAAGAAATTTTAAAATGTCCAAAGTTTTCAGGAAAAACCCAAGAAGACGACAGGTACCATCTTGACTGACGAAAGGAGGGAGAGACATCGATCAAGAATGAAGGAGATGTGGTAGAGGAGGAACAGAGAGGAGAAGAAGGGAGGAACCAGTTGAACCAAAGGTTGTCCACAGTGGCTCATACGACAAAAAAAATGATATCAGGTAGGACTGTCAGAAGTTTCGAGAAACAGTTGGAATGCCATGAGTTAAGAAGTAACAAGATGCCGCATTACAAAGATACTCACAGTCAACGGGCTAGAGAATACGAAGAATGATTATTTATTATAAATTAGAAAGCATCGTATACTATTACAAAACATCACGGAATTGGAATATGGGCCTACATGAAAACATCCCCACGAATGTCTAAAAAAGTAATGGAAGGGTAAAGATGAGAGGGAGCATCTTAATAGCGATGAGGAAGAACTGGAAGCAAGAAGTAGCAATGTTTTTTAGACTGATGAACATAACGATAGCAAAGTTAACAATAGTGAAGAATAACAGGCGTATGTATATAGCAGAGTGTTCCCAAAGATGAGGCCAAAAATGATCGGGAAATGATTATATTCATTAAACTGAAGTAAAATGTCCAATCATATGCCGAATCCGTCTGTACTTATAACAGCCGAGTAAGAATACGACACAGAATTAAGAATAAGGAGTGGAAATAAAGGAGGAGAAGACCGAAAAGAAGGAAAATGGAAATTGTTGTATAAGCATCTGAAAGAAGATGCAAAAGTAGAAGTAAAGGCTGGGGCAATGAGAACACAACAATTTGAGTTAGCTCGCGTTTGGTTACTACAGCAACAATAAATAAATACCTCAATAGTTTATAACCTCAATTAAACTATGCCATTTCAGTAAACATAGCTCAATGGTGTAGAAACATTTTTTAAAAGTAATGATTCCTATATAACAACACAAAAACTGTTCACGTCAACGTTGGGAGACATAGAAGAGTCCAAATCGCTCAACAATATCGTATACTGGGTAGGAACATTTAGAACCACTGCCTCGACACAGAAAACAATTGGAGGTAGTGTACAAGGGTAAGTCGATAAGTATCCGCAAACAATTTTTATAATTTATTATAACAAAGTACAAATCTGACAATTAGCTCATTTTTCAACATAGTCCCCTTGCTTTTCAGTACACTTGGTCCATCGTTGCACAAGCTTCCTGATGACCTCTGAAAAAAGTTTTTTGGATGAGCAACGAGCCACGCATCCACCGCTTCCTTCACTACTTGGTCTCTGGAGAATCAACGACCTCTTAAGGCATCTTTAAGTTGATCAAAGAGATGAAAATCCGACGGAGCGATCATGCAGCAAAAGCACTCCTTCCAACAAAAGGCCTCGGCGTGTGGATCGAATCACAGGCTTCAGTTCGTTCGACAGCATCTCACTGTAACTTGGACTACTTACTGTTTAGCCCTTGTCTAAGTACTGTTGCTGTATTGGCCCTTGTGAGTCCCAAAATACTATGAGCATTACCTTTCCTGCAGAGGGTTGGCTCTTAAATTTCTTTTTGACTGGAGATTCGGGGTGTTTCCATTCCATGTTCTGGCGTTTGCTTTAAGGCTCAAAGTGGTGGATCCACGTTTCATCTCCAGTAACTATTCGTTTCAAAAAAAGCTTTAACTTCATTAGCATAGCGGTCCAGTAAGTATTGACTGATGGCCACACGATTGCGCTTGTGCTCTTCAGTGAGCTGTTTTGGGACGCATCTTGCACGACTTTACGAAAGCCAAGCCTATTGTGGATATTTCATATGCAGAGCCATGACTAATTTGCAGACGGCACGACACTTTATCGATAGTCACTCTTCGGTTGGTCTGAATCATGGCGTTCTTCGTTGGTGTAATCAGTCTTCGGTTGATCTGCACGCTGTTCTTCGTTGGTGCAAACGGAGAGAGGGGTAGCCATGTTTATCGTGGAACAATCCACAGCTGGCTGACACGACGGACGGTCTAATAGTCCACAAGCGGAGACAGCGGCACCATCTGTCGGCGTATAAGAGCACTAAGTGGTACAGCCAACCTATAGACAATTATAATAAAATTGCGGATATTTATTGACTTACTCTCGTAAGAACATGCGCACGTCAGAAAACGTGGAAAGGGTATGAGCTACTGTCACGCGTAGTCCATAAAGGTCTGCTAGGAAGCATGCTATGGTACTGCAGATTTCAAGTACGTCTCTGCGGAGGGTGGTGTGCCAAGATCTCCATTTCCATCCACACAAAATTCAAATGGCACATAAAATGTTTGAACGTGATTACATTAAAACAGTTGATGTTTGTAATTAAATATTGGAATTCAAAAAGTAAAAACAAAACATTCATGAACACTTGATTACGAGGCGAAGCATATTTTCACCTTTCCGGTTATGTCAGTAAACAAAACATGCGTTATTGAAGTGACAGTAACCCTAAAACACTTTATTCTATACCTCTTCGTAGCCAGCGAGTCACTGTTTGCTGTGAAGCTGTGGATTCGTGTTTATGGACCGAATTTCTTTAAAGTCGATAATTGAAACTTAGTCAGTGTGAACTCAGACCGATATGTGTAAATGCTGAACAAATTTCTTCTTCCTTTTTTAAATGGTCTAAGGATTGATACTGACTTGGTCTGGTTCAGCAGGATGGAGCTACCGCACACACTGCACAAAACACGATGGATATGTTGAGGCCTGTGTTCGAAGACCGGTTGATCTCATGATTTCGCGGAATACATGGCAGCGCGATCTCCAGACCTGTCTGTGTGTGATTTCTTTTTGTGAGGCTATCTAAATTTTAAGGTTCTCCAGTCACGACCACGTGATTTAAATCAAATCGGGCAGCGGATCATCGAAGAATTTCAAGCGATCCCGCAAGCCATGCTATACAGAGTCATGGATAGCTATTTCAATCGACTTGAAGAATGTAAGCGTGTCAATAGGCGTAACTTAATGGATGTTATTTTCAAACGATGAACAAGACTAAGTAAAATAGCATCTTATTACGTTTGTATTTATACCATATTTGACTTAAAATATTAAACGAGTTTCTGTTGTGATAGTTTTAAATTGTTGTGTTCTCATTGCCCCACCCGTTAGTAGTAGTAGTAGTAGTAGTAGTAGTAGTAGTAGTAGTAGTAGTAGTAGTAGTACTAGTAGGGGAAGGACGAAGAAGTGGAGGAGGAGCACGAGGAGGAGGAGTAGGAGGAGGAATAGGAGGAGAGGGAGGCAAGGCAGAGCATATTTTAAGTGATAGTGAAGGAAGCCTAGTGAAGGACTTAGTGCCGCCTAATGGCAGGTAGTGAAGGACTGGTGCCGAAAAGAGTTTGTGGTGTTTTTTTGTTTAATTTTCCTAATGTCTAAAGCAAGGCTGCCCAACCCCAGGCTCGCGGGCCACAATGTGGCCCGCGAACGAATTATAAATGGCCCGCGTGAGCAAGTTTCAAAATTCCTGCCAAGTTGAAAAAATGTCGCGCGCCGCGGAAACAAGTGATGCGCGTTGTTCGCGGTCACGCGATTGTTGGCTGTCCCGCTCAGAAGGTAATAGTCCCTTTGTGTTTCGAGAACCAGTCAGAGCGAGTTCGCGCGCGTATTTATTTACAGTTGCAGTTTTTAATTACCTTCCTTGAAAGTTATGTACCTAAAAGTGTTTTAATTTGTGATTTTAAAGATCGTACTGCATCAAACATTGGATATACCTGGTCAGTTTTTGTTAAAAACAACAAGAAGTGTTTACTTTGGCATTCAAAGGTATGTTATTCATTATTACCTAATTTTAAGTTTTCCCCACAATAAACTTGATTACAAGTTTTCACATTAGGTATTCAGGAAGTAAAGTAAAAAATGCTGTTTGTTACAGTATGGGTCACAGCAAATCAAGTACGTCGAAATCGACAGAGTCCTACCGTGTGTGTTTTTCATGATGAATGGGAAAAGAAATATTGTTTTACTGAAAGCAAGGCGCAGAAACCCATATGTTTACTTTGCTTTACTACAGTAGCTGTTGCAAAAAAATATAATTTAGAAAGGCATTATATGCAAAATCATAATAATTTTGAAAAAGAGTATCCTGTTGGTAGTGCCATCAGAGAAGATTTTTTAAAGAAAAAGAAACGGGAACTATTCAACCAACAGAATATTTTCGTTAAAAGGCACGACGAGCTTGAATCTATGATCAAAACATCTTACGAGATTTCTTTGCTTTTAGCGAAAATGAAGAAGCCTTTTTCTGATCGAGAAATTGTTAAAAAGGCTTTGACAATCTTTGCACAAAATTGTAATGACCAAAACATCAAAGCTAAAGCCGACAGTTTTTTCACTTTCACGAAACACTGTTACGAGACGGGTGGAGGAGATGTCAGTTGATATCAGCGACCAGATCCAAGAGATCGTAACAAAGTGCAAATACTTTTCGTTGGCGTTAGATGAAACTTGCGATTTAACGAGTAGATCTCAGTTGGCTATTTTTGTTCGTTGCATTGATGAACATTGGAATGTATTTCAAGATTTACTAGAATTATGTCAGCTGGAAACTACAACCCAAGGAAAAGACATTTTTACGAAAATTAAGGATGCGTTGAAAAAAAGGCTTTACCATGGGACAAAATGAAATCTATTTGCACTGATGGTGCACCTGCAATGACCGGGGAAAAAAATGGTTGCGTAGCTTTGTTACAAAATTACTTGGATCGAAAAATATTTTCGTATCATTGCATCATCCACCAGGAAGCGTTGTGTGCAAAGGACATGAAGTTGGATGATATTATGGACCCGGTAGTACGCTGCATAAATTACATATGTGCAAAAGCTCTTCACAGACGTCAATTCAGGGTTTTATTTGAAGAAGATATCAGCGAATATGGAGTTACAACTGTACTGCGCTGTGCGATGGCTTTCAAGGGGCAACATGTTGAAACATTTCTTCAACTTGAGAGAGCAGGTGTTGGAATTTTTAGAGGAAAAAAGGGAGTTACCTTTGGAAACTGATTTACTGAAAAATAAATCCTGGTTGAGTGTTCTTGCATTTCTTGTTGACATTACTAATTACCTCAATATTTTAAACCTCAAATTACAAGGCAAAGATTGTTCACTTCCGACTATGTTTACTTTGATAAGCGGATTCAAAGCTAAATTAAATCTGTTTTTAATTAATTTAGCCAACGAAAATGTTGACCTTTTTCCCACACTCAAAGATTTGAAAGAGAAGCTCAATAGCGCCACTATCAATTGTACTAAGTACGAATCTAAAATTAGATGCCTATTACAGTCGTTTGAGAGCAGATTCCAGGACTTTGAAAGTATAAAAGAAAATTTACAAATTTTTGTGAATCCTTTTACAATCAGTTTGACTGAAATAATCAGTTATCCTGCCAATATTCAGTTGGAACTCACTGAACTGCAAAATCATTCTGCACTAAAAAACCTTTTTGCAGAAAAAATATCTTCAAAGTCACAAACTTCTTCAGAAGAATTTGTAGATTTCTGGAAATTGGTGCCAAAAGAAGACTTTCCTGCAATAACTGACCTGGCCTTTCAATTTTTAAGTAGTTTCGGATCAACTACTGAAAAGATTTTTTCAAATCTTAATTATATAAAAAATAAATACCGCATATCTCTAACTGAGCAACATATTTCTGATTTGTTGTTACTGTCAACATCTGATCTGACGCCTAACATAGGAAAATTATTAAAACAGAAACAATTTCAGAAATCACATTAATTGTACCAATTATTTAGATTTAGATTTTTGTTAATTTTCTTTCTTTATTTGGCAGAAGATGCTATTTATTTTATTTTAATAAACGACAATTTCAGAATGTTGCATTTCTTTTGTTGCACAATACCTTAATTTAAGGCTTATTGTTATCAAAAGTAACAAACATAGGAACCGTCAGTGGTCAGTGGCCCGCCTGTGATTTTTGAATCATCAATTTTGCCCAACTGTTAAAAAGGCTGGGCAGCCTTGGTCTAAAGCATTTGTGTCTATTTTTACAGTTAGTTTCACGAGTAAAGAATGAACATGATCATGGTCAAGTTAAAATCAAATTACATAATTTTCAATATTATATTTATAAAAATCGTATATCTTGTAACGTACTGGTTTTTTGAGGTACTAGCGAAAACTTAGTATGTGGCTTATTGGGTGTTCGTCTTATTTAATTAAGCTCCCAATGTTGTTATGCGCCAATCTTGTAACGTCGCGGTTTGAGATATTAAAGTTTCCGCCTCTCCGCAGTCGCCACTTATGAATTATAATAACTGACGTTTTAAAAAATAAATAAAGGATTTTTTAATGTTACTCAATCTAAACAGAAATCGAGAGTGTGTGATTTGGGGTCAAGGAGGGAAGTTGTTCAGCCTTAGGAGGAAGAGAGAGTAAGTACCAATTATTTACACTCGGTTTAGACGATTTCTGATTTTTCAAATTGTTCGCTGTGATTTAAATCAGCTGATTGTGAGACAAGTTTCCACGCCCAGTTCAACCAGCCTACACTATAGCAAAATCTGATCCGATGTGTTGATCTCTTCTGTTTTTGTGCTGAAATCTATTACAACTACCCACTACAAAAATTATAACACACTTTATTTTATTATTCAATATCATTTTTCAATAATATTATTTATTTATATTATTGGTTTTTGTTTCCTGCCACCAAAATACAAGTATCACAATTGATCTTTCCTTACATAAAACATAATATCGATTTCATCGAGTAAACATGGAATTGTCTAAAGAAAAAAAAACATATATGGTTTTGTTTACCAAATTTTACACTATTTTCAAAACATCAATTAATATATAATTCTTAATAATTCCCCAGGGTTAAGGGTAAGTTCTTTTTGTTATGAGATTGTCAGAAATGGATAATTACTAAGCTTTACAAATACCGAAAAAATATTAAATAAATTTGTTTATTTTTTCGTTTAGTATGTAGTTCCAGGAATGTCCGTAAGAGAGCAGCGTGCTTTTGTTTACTTTAAAAACATGTGATTAAATTTGACTAGTTTCGTGTTCTATACCAACATTCGGAATGCGTTTTCTTTGTTAACTATTAAACGAAATGTTTATATTACCTCTCTTCGTATGGTTCTTACTGGAATGAAGCTTTTTCTCTGGTGAGGTCCGTCTTGAGTTATAATTTCATTACCGTCTGGCTCATATTCTATCGTCAACTTGAACTATGGCGAAACTAGGTTGAATCATCAGAAGGTTTTCTTTCACTGTTTTTTAAGGAGTATAACCATTTAATTTTGATAAATAATGGATGATTATATAGTGGTCATGTTGCTTGTTAATTTTGTACAAATTTTCACTCCTCCAAAGTTCCAGAAAGGTTATTTTATTAGAATTGTAGTAGCATCATTTTGTCAACTCTATGGTTTTATTCCAAATTTTTTATTATTAACAATACTTGTTATTTCCGTCACTCTTAGTAACCCATAGTATTTTTATTATACAGGCAGTTTGTAATTATTATAAATTTATATTTTATTTACCGAAAAATAATTTTTTTCCATTCCGGTTTCTTTATCAATTTGGTTTACATAATAAGTTTTTGTTCATTTTCTTATGACCTTGTATATAAGTATTTGATAATTTTATTATCTTTAAATAAATTTATATATATTATTTATTTAGTCTCTCATAGTATTCCTACACTGCACTACTTCCTGTTGCCATTTCCCTCATAGTATTATTTTAATTTTTTGTTATCCTTTGATATTTAAAATTTTTTATGTTTTTTAAAACGAACCCTGGGTTATCCCATACTACAACACAAATATTTGAAAAAATATAACATTAACCTAGGTACAACAATTGGTTGTCCATACAATATAAATATTACAATAAATAAATAAAATACAGAATCAGTCAGCAGTATTATAGTCCACTCTCACAGTTTTACAACTCCCAAACCCACAGCACAATTCTGTAATAAGTTACCTTCACTTTCATTTTCTACCTCAATGGGTACACTATAACTCACTTTGCAGCGTATATCACTCGAATTGTTTATCATGTTTAGTGATATACTTTAATTTAGAGCTAGTTATAGGTTACCCATTTCTGACCTTTATGTTCTTACATGATTTAATTTATTGGGACCGGGTTATGTAACGTTACAATATATATATCTTGCAACGATACGTTTAGCATAAGTATATGTATCAACCCCTGACTGAGGTATGATAGCATACGAAAGCACGTATGAAATATATAAGATGTAAATAATAAAAATAATGTAATAAATATAAGTTAGATATAATAGATAATATAAGAGATAAACGTAGTATTTAATTTTAAATAAATACATATTTGTAAGTAAGCCTGCATATGGAATCAAATAGCTTAGTTAGTTTTAAACGCAGCAACGAAGGGGAGAAAATTGACACGCGCCAACTGGTAAGGGTGACGTCATAACGACACGCCGCCGCTTGTGTATCAGTCTGCGTGTGTGTGTATGTGTACATGTGTAAACGACAGACAGGTTGAATTATGCAAACGAGGGTGGAAGATTTTACACAGTTTTTTAAATACTGAACGAGAACCAGAAGTCACACGAATCAGCGACATATGTAAAAACATAGCTGACGCCTGGCGCTTCAGTTTGGCGTTAAGTGGTCATGATCGTGGGAACCGTTCAGCCACCGTGTGAAATTTTGCCATAACTGCCATAATTTACACACCTTAACATTCATAATTTGCATAAAAAAGTTTAATGTTATACCGAACGATTGGTGAAATAATATTTATAAAAAAGTGTGCGCTTCATAGAAAGACGCGTATGTTGAAAGTAACAATTAAATCGACGCACCTACCTGTTCAAAACAGTTTCCAACAGGCATGGGACGACGGCAGCAATATAAACCCCAGCGAGCGACACACTCTTTCTCATATGAACTCACTTAGACACGTAATAATCCACGTATCTCGCAACCGCGAATTTTACAAAATCATGTAAGGTTTTTAAACAGTATTCAATAACGTGAAGTGCGATGGAACCGGCATTACGTCGGTGCAAGTAATAGTGGAACACGATTGTTTTAAAAGACTATAAAATCGTAATATACGAGAAGTCATATCGTCGATGAACTTCAAGAAGTAACATAGAACTTCGAGACATCCACGAGGGACAAGATAAGAAGAGGAGAGGAACTAGAGCAAGAAGACGAGAAGACGCAGGGACAGCCACATGCAGCTACATCCAGCCGTATCATCACGACCAGAGGTCCACGTCAGAACTCAGCATCCAGGAGACGGAGCGAGGAATTTCAACGACGCAGAGACAGAGAAGGTGATACCGAAGAGGATCAACAAACTCGAGAGTCCAGATGACGGTAACGACAAAGTTAAATGGTTGCAGAAAAATGCAGGTGAAGTCAGACATTTATTTAATATTATAAATGACCCTGAGGTCTATCGAAAGAAGCTCTAGGTTCCATATACAAGTTTACAAAAACATTAATATATTTTTAAATTTTCATAATGAATAAATAAATGTTCAAAGTATAATAGAGAATAGAGAATATAACTGTAGTAATCTCATAAATAAATGATCAAGGAAGAACTATATTTTTATTATATTTTTGTATTTGATTAGATAATGAAATTCAAATATGAGAGTTACGTAATTGAAGAGTGTTAATTAATTGAGACATTAAATAATAAATTCAATTAAAGTAATAAATATTCTCTATTAGTATTTTAATAAATGTAATTAATTAAAAGTTTTTATTAAGTGGTATATATTAAAAACCACACTTGCAAAGACAAGATGAATATTAAATTTTATACGTATTAATCACGTTTTATAATAATTATATGTGTTATGTAGGCTATTATATGTCTGTGTAATATTTCAGGTCATATATGATTTATGTATGTGTATACTATGTATATATAATTTACCTTAATTTCCGTCCAGTGACGTCAAGCGTAATTTGTATTTGGTTACGCGTTTCAGGCCATGTGGCCCATCCTCAGACCATCACTCCAAGAGGAGTTCGTTAAAAAATAAAAAATCCACAATAAAACAAACACATAATAAATAAATACAAAAATATATTAAAACATATAAAGGCGTTCTATTACACGAACACGGTGCACCGCGTGTAGCATGCCTGAACTGCGTCAATGGAACCTGTTATCTATTATTATCTGTAATCGATCGCAGCGCGGTATCATACAGTGGGTTGGACCTGAAGTTAAGTTTATCATTAAGTATGTCGTCACACACATCTGGGTTATTATGACCTCTATATATCTCAAATTCTTCAAGCGCATCCATATAACGGCCTTTGGCACAATAATGTAGGGGTATGAAGTTATTGTTGAAATTTGTATAAGAATGATTACATGAAATCAGATGCCTTGTAAAGTTAGATTTAATATTATCTATGGAAAAATTACCCCTGTTAAAATGGCTTTGTGGTTTGTGTTCGCGGAATCTTTTGATGAACGGTCTACCCGTTTGGCCGATATAAAATCGTTCACAATCGTCACATATAAGCTTGTAAATACCAGTTTTGTATTCAATTGTTGTCTGAATGACTGGGCGAACTAAGTTCCGTAGACGGTTATTTGTTTTAAAAATGACAGTATAACCTAATTTATTTAAAGTGGATGTAAGGATCTTGGGCATCAACTCAGTATATGTTGTTGTGATGTATTTGTTGTTAGGTGTAATATCATGTGTCTGTTTGGAACGACGGGATTTGTGTTTTCTAAGAATATTGTCGATCATTTGGGATTCATATCCGTTGGCCAGAGCTATGTGTTTAATTATGTTGAGTTCACACTCGAAATCATCATTATTTAGGGGGATCATCAAAAGTCTGTGAATAAAACTGTTGTAGGCCGCTAATTTTTGAGAGAAGGGGTGGTGTGAGTCTGCATGTATGGTCACGTTTGTGGTGGTAGGTTTTCTGTAAATTTTAAAGTTTAAGCTGTTAAGTTGCCTGGTGACAGTAAGATCAAGAAAGTTGAGTTCATTATTGATTTCAGTTTCCATAGTAAATTGAATATTGTGGGTAACGGTATTCATATGATTTTTAAGATTACTGATTTGGCGTAAAGTACCGTTAAAAATTAGAAAAGTATCATCAACATATCGGCCATAAAAGATAATATTATTGGCGAAGATATTATTGTTAAGGATATAATTGTTCTCATAAAAGTCAAGATATATATCAGCCAACAGGCCGGATAACGGTGAACCCATGGCCAGGCCGTCTGTTTGAATATAATAATTACCGTTGAAAGTAAAATAGTTTTGCTGAAGGATGAGTCTTAGTATGATAATTAGTTCTTTAATGAGTTGTGTGTCCAATTTGTTAGTATCATGAAGATTGTCATTCAAAATATCTAAAGTTTGGTTCACGGGTATATTTGTGTATAAATTGATGATGTCAAAGGAGGCTAGTTTGTAACTGGCTTGTAATTTTATGTCGTTGACTTTATTTATGAAATCAATATTGTTGACGATAATATGGTTGTTTTTGAGAAAGATGTTATCTTTAATTAGTGTGACGAGTTTTTTGGCCGTTTTGAAACCCGGGGCCGTAGTAAAATTGACTAATGGCCTGATAGGAATGTCATCCTTGTGGATCTTGGGTAAGCCGGTAAGTTTTGGGGCGCGCGCGTTGATAGGTTTTAAGGAACGTCGAGTGCGATCGTTAAATAAATTGGTACAATTGTTGATAGTACTATTTAATGATTTTACATATGAGTCAGTGGGATCGTAATTTATTATCAGTCACGCCACATAATTAACTATAAATTTAATAAAATTTTAAATAACCCTAATACTAATTGTTGTAAAACACAGAAACAGTTAAGAGCACAGGCTGAACGCAAGACACTTAAAAAGATAAAAACTAAGTTGCATGATAACAACGCACTTATTACTAAGGCAGACAAAGGTCATACTTTGGTAATAATCCATAACGACACATACACACAGAAAGTACACAAGTTCATTTCTGATAACAATATCGAGATAATAAATTACGATCCCACTGACTCATATGTAAAATCATTAAATAGTACTATCAACAATTGTACCAATTTATTTAACGATCGCACTCGACGTTCCTTAAAACCTATCAACGCGCGCGCCCCAAAACTTACCGGCTTACCCAAGATCCACAAGGATGACATTCCTATCAGGCCATTAGTCAATTTTACTACGGCCCCGGGTTTCAAAACGGCCAAAAAACTCGTCACACTAATTAAAGATAACATCTTTCTCAAAAACAACCATATTATCGTCAACAATATTGATTTCATAAATAAAGTCAACGACATAAAATTACAAGCCAGTTACAAACTAGCCTCCTTTGACATCATCAATTTATACACAAATATACCCGTGAACCAAACTTTAGATATTTTGAATGACAATCTTCATGATACTAACAAATTGGACACACAACTCATTAAAGAACTAATTATCATACTAAGACTCATCCTTCAGCAAAACTATTTTACTTTCAACGGTAATTATTATATTCAAACAGACGGCCTGGCCATGGGTTCACCGTTATCCGGCCTGTTGGCTGATATATATCTTGACTTTTATGAGAACAATTATATCCTTAACAATAATATCTTCGCCAATAATATTATCTTTTATGGCCGATATGTTGATGATACTTTTCTAATTTTTAACGGTACTTTACGCCAAATCAGTAATCTTAAAAATCATATGAATACCGTTACCCACAATATTCAATTTACTATGGAAACTGAAATCAATAATGAACTCAACTTTCTTGATCTTACTGTCACCAGACAACTTAACAGCTTAAACTTTAAAATTTACAGAAAACCTACCACCACAAACGTGACCATACATGCAGACTCACACCACCCCTTCTCTCAAAAATTAGCGGCCTACAACAGTTTTATTCACAGACTTTTGATGATCCCCCTAAATAATGATGATTTCGAGTGTGAACTCAACATAATTAAACACATAGCTCTGGCCAACGGATATGAATCTCAAATGATCGACAATATTCTTAGAAAACACAAATCCCGTCGTTCCAAACAGACACATGATATTACACCTAACAACAAATACATCACAACAACATATACTGAGTTGATGCCCAAGATCCTTACATCCACTTTAAATAAATTAGGTTATACTGTCATTTTTAAAACAAATAACCGTCTACGGAACTTAGTTCGCCCAGTCATTCAGACAACAATTGAATACAAAACTGGTATTTACAAGCTTATATGTGACGATTGTGACCGATTTTATATCGGCCAAACGGGTAGACCGTTCATCAAAAGATTCCGCGAACACAAACCACAAAGCCATTTTAACAGGGGTAATTTTTCCATAGATAATATTAAATCTAACTTTACAAGGCATCTGATTTCATGTAATCATTCTTATACAAATTTCAACAATAACTTCATACCCCTACATTATTGTGCCAAAGGCCGTTATATGGATGCGCTTGAAGAATTCGAGATATATAGAGGTCATAATAACCCAGATGTGTGTGACGACATACTTAATGATAAACTTAACTTCAGGTCCAACCCACTGTATGATACCGCGCTGCGATCGATTACAGATAATAATAGATAACAGGTTCCATTGACGCAGTTCAGGCATGCTACACGCGGTGCACCGTGTTCGTGTAATAGAACGCCTTTATATGTTTTAATATATTTTTGTATTTATTTATTATGTGTTTGTTTTATTGTGGATTTTTTATTTTTTAACGAACTCCTCTTGGAGTGATGGTCTGAGGATGGGCCACATGGCCTGAAACGCGTAACCAAATACAAATTACGCTTGACGTCACTGGACGGAAATTAAGGTAAATTATATATAATTATCATACAGTGACCTGGACCGCTTTAAATATGTTTAAATGTATACTATGTCTTAGAAATATAAGAAATAAGATTTAAACACGTCATAATTGCATTATATTCAGATCGAATATAAGGGTTCAAGTCATAATTAACCCACACAAAACAATTAATAAGATGCTAATTTGAATTTTTAAATAATAAATCAAATGCATATGATTTTATTAACACAGTCGTACTAATTTCACAACCAGTACTAAATCCTCTGTACTCTTTACTTGTATTAAACGTATATAACGATATTCACGTGCTTATCCACACTCAATCAACGACCAAAGCCTGCGACCCAGCCGGGGAACATCAAGGTAAATACTGCAGAAGAAGAGTATACCTCCGAGACGTGGGTAAGTGCGCACAAATGAGTAAGAGCATATGTGTAAAAGTAAGTGTCTAAAAATAACGTTGTATAGTAATTGTCGCTGCCAACGTGGGGCCACGACATAAAGAGAATAAATGTTAATTATCATTACAAGTAAATGGCGCCCTGGTAATAAATAAAGTCTAATAAAAAATTAGCGCAAATATTGTAGAAAGAATTAATAGTCAATTTATGTAATAAATAATATTACAAATTGTTAAATTAAGTACAGAGAGAAGAAGAGTTGTGAAATTAATACTGATAAATAAAATAAAATTTAATTAAAGAAATATAGAGACACGGTGGACCAATAATTAAAAATATAATTCATATAACGAATCAGTTAGGACACCGTAGTCTACAATGCGACGAAGCAACCAACAATGGACTTCGAAACGATGTTTAAACGACTTCAAGAGGAGTTGAAAACGAATAGTGAAAAATTAGAAAGTAAATTAGAAAGTAGCAGTGAAAAATTAGAAAGTAGTAATGCAGAACTAAGTGCAGAACTAAAACTTCAATTAGAAAGTAGCAATGAAAAATTAGAAAGATTAGAAACTCAAATAGAAGATAGTCGTAATAGATTAGAAACCACTATTGAAGAAGTGAAAACTCAATTAGAAAGTAATATAGAACTCGTCAGTAATACTTTGAAAACAGAGCTTACAAGCATACAAGCTGTAAAGATTGATAGCAAATTCAAAGAACAGCGTGAATATACAACACGTGAAACTAAAGAACACATTCGACAGCTGGCTGAACAGTGGAATGAGAAATTTAAAATTACAAAGCAGGAGCAAGACCTCAGACACAAAGACGTAAATGAGCGCATCCTGGACAACACTAATAGAACAAAGGAACTCACTGTGAGGACCGAGACTGTAGATATAGCTGTGGAGGAGGTCACGAGAAAAACTACGCACCATTCCATGAAAATTAACAACATGAAAGATGGACTACAAGAGGAGGTAGAGCCGCCTAGTGCGAATTCCTTAAAATATGCTCTGGGAGGGGGAGAAGGAGGAGGAGGGGAGGGGAAGGGAGAGAAGAAAGAGAAGAAAGAGAAGAGGAAACATAGAAGAAGGAAAAGGAGAAAAGAGTGAATAAGGATCTGATACAAGAAAAAGCTGGAGCTGGATTAGCGGTAGAAGAGAAGGAAGGAAAGTTAAGAACTAAAAAAGAAGAAGGATAGTAGTAGTAGTAGTAGTAGTAGTAGTAGTAGTAGTAGTAGTAGTAGTAGTAGTAGTATAAGATCAATGTGTGTACAAGGTAAACTGTTTTGTCTAGCTCAAGGAAGCGTCAGAGTTCTGCTACCGTAGTCATTACACTAATGTTCACGCGCTACCTTGGGCAAACTTCTGCGTAACCGTGAGAAAAACTCTTAAAAAAAGATTTTAATCTACGCACGAAGGTTTACTATTGGTGGTCGTTTGTAATTAACGTTGGTGTAACCATGCGTGACAAAGCCGTTTGTTTACGTGGCCGCGGTACGGAAACGGATATGCCCAACCACGCTTACCGTAATCCATTACCACCACACTGTGCCGAAAAAAGTCGTGATTACGGGATGTATTAATTACCAGTCAAGGTTGGAGTACACTTAAACAAACTGTGGAGTGATTAGTGTAGCACTGAGGCGGCTAGTGATAATGTTATTTTATCGGAACTGACATCCGTCTTGTGTAAACTTTGTGTTTGCGACGCACCTATGCGATGTGGCATTTTGGAGAGTTGTTTTTTGTTTAACACACTGGATTGTCCAAAGACTCCGGGCGCTTGGTTACAGTAGCGTATCTAGAATTTAGCCTGGGGGGGGGGGAGGTCTGGTCTTGTCGGGTTCGTACAGAAGAAAAAAAAACAAGTTAAGACTAATCAATATTACAATCTTCAATGTGGGTGAAAAACGTGTCACAACATTATGAAATAAATCCCATTAAAGTAAACGGTAATAACGCAGTAAAAGTACATGCTATTGAAACGTTGTTTACAAGATGTTCATTGATGTTTTACATTTAAAAATTATAACTACAGTTTTAATAAAAAAAAGTAAACCAAGAAAATTTTATACATAAAAAAAGATACACTGTTTGAAAATGTTTTAGAGTTTAATGTCTGTTCGCTTAGATTTTTTTGCCACTTCATTAACAACTTCTTCCGGGGCCACAGAATTGCTTTTCCTATATATTTCATATTTTAAACGTATACGCAAATGGTGTGTAATAAACCTGTTTTTAAATTTAAGAAAGAGTTACTACTATATTGGAAAAATAATAAAACAGCCTAAACAATAAGAGATTAGAAAAATTCCACGTAAACTTTTTTCGGCCCTCTGGCGTTAAAATTCGTTTTAAAACTGAAGAAAGAGGGATTATTTTCAGGCATAAATAAATGTTTAAAATCAATTGGGTTTAAATAAGAGTTTAAAAGCCGAAATAACCTCAGACAAATAGGTTGCTTTTAAGTGAAGACTATCGCAATAGCAGAAACTACAATAGGAGCTCCAAATGTCTTAAAACAATTAAGAATTAAGGAAGGAGGCCGACTAATTTTCTACACTTACGAAATTTATACTGACAGTAACCACACACATTCTAAAAGACAAAAAGACATTCTTTGGTCACACAGTCTGAAGTTCAGCCAAAATTAAATTCAAAAGATCTAGGAGTTGCACTAATTCATGCAGGAGCTGAACAGGTTTTATTAAAGGCTGTTTTATGATGTAGAAATCAAGCCAGATCAAGTACGGGTGATTACCGTGGTGAAATGAATTCGGAAAACTATTTAAAATTATATTAAAAAAAAATTGAATACCCAACTTGCCAGAAAAAGCATGTTGGTAGTAGACAAGGTTGGTTGTGATGTTGGTCATGTTACAACGTTCAACGTTCAACTAGAGAGCGTTTCCAATTCGTCTTCTAAAAATCTGACATAAAACATTGGTTGGAAAATCGTAGTATTCCTTTTACAAGCAACGTATTAAAGGTTAAACTAAATAAATAAGTAAGTAAATATGTGTGATATACATATAAATGTATGTGTAACATATAAGATGGCAATAGGGATACTGGATAAACATGGGACGATAATAAAGGGTGAGGAAGGAATTGTAAAACAATAGCAAGAATATAGGCAATAGAAGAATCAAAGAAGGGACAAGATTAGGTGAAAAGAGTCTGGAACATACGAATAGTGTTGAAGAGGATGACATCGGGCCACCTGTTTTGAGAGAAGAGTTTGATAGGAGACTTAAAGGACTCCTGAAGGTTCATAAAGCTCCAGGAGCTGATAATATCCCTTGGGAAATTTAAAGTCACTTAGATTTAAGATTAAAAGCCAAAGATACGTTGTTTTAAATGATAACGCGTGACGCAATAGAAACAAAAGGGGTGATATCCTAGGACTTTGGACTAACGCGAATGATTTGAATTTCTAAGACCAGCACCTCACAGAAATGCGAAGAATATCTCTATGCCTGGTGTTACATGCATCAACGATACTAACTAAAATAATTTATCATGGAATGAAAAAGAAAAATGAGGAAAACGTACAAGAAGATCAGTTTGGTTTTCGGAGAAATCAGGGATCACGAAAAGCCATATTGGGCTGAGAATAATTTTGAGACTCAACAAAGAAGCATGATAACCTTTATTGACATCGAAAAGGCATTTGACAACATCAATTGGAATATAACGTTCAAACTCGTCAGAGATGTAAAAGTAGACCATAGGGATAGAAGGATTATCCTGCAACTCTACACTAACCAGAGATAGACTACAAGCAAAGATATCGAAAGGTGTTAGCCAAGGGTGCGGATTATCCCCAGTACTATTCAACTTGTATGTAGAGTACGCGAAGAAGGAATGCACAGAAACCAGCGAGAATGGAATAATAATTACTGGCGTGTGTTATAAAATCATCCGTTTTGCAGATAACATCTCATTTTTAGAAAACAATGAGGAAGTACTGCAGAATGCACTTAACCAAGTGAAAATAGTCCTAAAAGATAAATGGGGCATGACGATAACTGGAACAAGGGAGGCTGAGGTATTTCTGGACGTAGGAAGCTAGTGCAAGTTGATGCCTTTAAATATCTTGGGAGCTGCATTACATCAGACGGGAAATGCACCAATGATGTAAAAAGTAGAATTTTTTCTACTTTTTACTACTCTCTGAAAAGTCAGAGGGGAATTTTTTTAAGAAAAGATCTTCTCTGACGTCCAGAAACGTTTCATTGGAAACCAGGAAGAAATTTAAGGAGTTTCATTTGGAGCACGTTCGGAAACCTGGACTTTGAGGAAAGTTTAGGGGAACTACCTTGTAGCTTTCGAGATGTAGTGCTGGAGGAGGCCCTAAGAATACCAAAGGAGGAAAGAGTACTAATGATGAGGTTCTAACGAGAGTGGGTAAAAAAAGGATGTTGATTAGATTCATTGTGGAAGTAATATAGTTGGTCGCCTGCTACGTCATTCAAACTGGTTCCCCACCCTGATAAGGGAATGATCGAGAGGCGCTGTGGGAGGGGAAGGGCCAATCAGGCATACATAGATGTGGTTACAGAAGGAAAAAGATATTGATCAAGTGATCAAGAGACTGTCTACGGAAGGAAAGGCGTTGCAAGTCTACCAACCTCTGGGTTGAGGAGAAGAAGAGAATATGCATATATTACAGAACGAGCAGAGGCATTTTCGCTGTTTCATCAATGAAATTGTAGTTGCTAAGGCTATACGTCGTCTACCATATCAACTAAGTTGAAGTAATCCGGGCTGAAATGATAAACTAGATGGCATCCCATAATACAACTTTTAATTTGAAATGTCTCATGCGTCTGGGAGAGAATAAAATTTCCGAAATCGGTGAAGAGGATTGGCGAAAAAATGTAATCACACCAACAAGGTGGGATAAGAATGTAGAATTAGTCAAGGACGGATGGCAACCTTATTGACTCTTTCATTATTAATCAGAATACTTTGTTTAAAATAAAGTAGTGCAGAATTGTGTGCAAAAGAAAATAAAGTGCTATTTTAAAAAGAACTGAACATTGTCACTATAGGAACTTTAAAAGAGAACTGTTTTTTCCCATATTACATTACCGCACAAGAAAACCTAAATCGTAAGACTAAGTGAAGAAAGGTACGTGTATACTATTTTTCCTCAAAATTAACCAGAAATTATTAAAGAGGATAAATAAAACGTTTACATGTAAGTACCTTTTGAATATTCATTATTTTACTACACAATACACTAGGTAATCTATACAGTATTTCTTATCTCATTTTGTTTCACTTTTTTGTCCGTTTAACAGGAAATTCTGTAAACACGAAAGAAACAGCTGGTGCCCGTCATTTTGTGTTAAACGTTTTCCACTGTATTTCAGTGTTTTTAAACTACGTAGCCTAAGCGCTTATTCGTAGGGAAAATCGAATGTGAAGAGAAGAAGGGAAGACTGTTAGTGAACTAACGTGCAGTGTTGCCCGTTCGGAGTTTAGAGATTACCTGCGGGTACACAACCTACACCTAATGAAAAATGTAAAATCGAGATGAAATTGGTCATCAGATGGTGACGAAAATCTCCTAGTTATAATTTTAGTTTTCCCTCTGGTTTTTGAATCAGCATGTCATAATTTCATTGGACTTCCACAAGTCACTGAGGAAAATTTATTTTAAAAGTAAACACATATAGGCGCTCGAGCACTCGAATTTATTAGGTATTTTTAATTAAAGTGCAGTTCACTCTGATGAAGCCCTATGCGAGCAAACAGTCAAAAATTGCAAAGAACTAAAATGTACAATCAACATTGTTTGGTCAGACATATGGTGGAGCAACAGTTATAACAGGGCAAACAACTGGTCTACAAAAACAATTACAGAAAATATCCACAAAAAAATGTCATTCAATGCTGCAGACATGACTTAAATTTGGTTTTTCAACAATCTGCTTGTGCCTATAGCTACCTCAAGCTTTAAAGCATATCTGTATCCCAGAGATGGATGTCTATCGGACTTTTATTCAAATAGTCAAAATGTGATTCAACTTATTTTTTCAGGATGTCCGAATCAGTGAGCGTCCGAGCGTCGAAGAAGACGCGAACGGTATAGTCAACGGAAAACGAGTGCAGACCACCAAAGTCCGTAGACCATATGACCGCACCCGGACTCCCAGAAAGATTAGTTTTAGGGAAAAATTTACCCTAGCAGCCACCACGAAACCTTTCCACCACTCGTGAACACCGGTCGGACAGGACCCCCGGCCGGGCTGGTTTATGATCCCGTGGTATCATTTTTGGGTACGTCACTGATCAACATGGCGACCCCCGAAGCCCAGAATGGTTGCGGGCTCGACCTCCGGGATCGATCCATAGGATCTCTCTCGGAAGTCTACGGCTTTTTTCCACCTTCTGGCGGCGGCAGGAAACACTACCCCCACCAGGCTAAGTGGAAAGGCAGGTTGCCGTTACCCCTCGCGCTCGACCCAACTTAGGACTCCACCGACTTAAAGGACGCCAGTCCGCCGGTGAGGGGAGAACAAGCGGCCCGAGCCTAATGCTACTAAGGTTCATCTGTATGGACATCACAGACTGGCGTGACAGGTCCGACATAGCTACTGCGGGGACTACGCACCCTTTGTCGTTTGCGCGAGGGATACACAGTTTTCTCAACCATCAGTGCCGATGCCACCGAACGTGGGGTTACCCTCTTCGGACCCACGGCAGGCCACCCGCAATCGGGGGGTGATAAGCAAGCCTGAGTCGCCTTTCACGGATGCGTATTTAGGGTTCACCTGCTAGCTCTCCAAAGAACGGATCGCCTTCAGGCTACTTGCCAGGGAAGAAAGCTCTGGTTCCCAGAACACGCGGCGTTACTTCGGATTCACTGCACGTCGTGCAGCTACTGAACCAGGGACGCTGGAAACCCTTGCTCCGTTTCACGCCCGCTACTAGGCTTCACTGCACCTCGTGCAGCTAGTTACCAGGGAGGCCCTGGCTACCGTTCGCAATGTACACACGTTTGGCCTGATTCCAACAGCTCCAATCCAGCCGAAGGACCAGTTTCACCCCCGCTCCGCCTCTGAGGCAGTGTCCTCTGGGCGGGGACGACAATTGGGGGGGCCACCGGGCATGGCGATATAGGCCCCCAGCATCTTGCCCCTGGGGAAAAGCCCCAGGCTCCTGCCCACTGGATTCAGGATGGTACAAGAACCAATTTGGAACTGAGGAGAAGAAGTTTTGAAAAAGAAGATTGGGTTACGAACTTGTTTTCTTACTGGTTAGTGCTCCAGGGCATCCGAGTGTTGAAGAAATGGAAGCCATAAATACTAATACAAAAGTTGTCGCTCTCCTCTTGAACACGTCATTGATTCAGCCGTGTCAAGGACCAAGGTTTGACTTCCATATTTAAGGCCTATTACATCAAAAGGATATTTTGAAAGGCTGCAGTAGCCAATAGCTACAAACGAGAAAGAAAAGTAATTAACTTTACATGACTTTTGGAGAACACAGTATTGCTATGACAATAGAAAACAATTATAGCATAACAGATAAACACGAAACACGCCGACTTGTGTTTGACAAAATATTTGCAACGATGTCATAATAGATGTTAATGAAGTCAACAGATGTGAAATTCTTGAAAGAAAAATCAGTATTTGAGTGAGAAAATACGTCTGCATGAGATCGACAAAAGAGATGCGTCAGAATTAATTAAGTCTGATTTGCGACAACTTTTGAACGATGAGTTCGCATTCGTAGAAACAAACGCAACACTAAAAGATTTGACTATATTTTATAGTAGAATCCGAAAACTTGTGATCTGTCCTAAAGTTAATTAACAGATATGCGATCCGTTATATACCAGCAACAGGAAACTATTGGTCCCGCCGCGACACGCAACACACACACACACACACGCGCGCGCACGCACAATCGTCACCGTCCTTAATTTTTCTCATCTTCAGGGTCAGTGACCACATGATTCCTTTTCAGCCTGTTTTCACTTCTCAGGTTCTACATCAAGGTTTCGTTCAAGGCTCGTTTCGCGCGCGCGCGCGCGCGCGCGCGCACACACACACACACACACACACACACACACACACACACACACACACACACACACACACACACACACACACACACACACACACACACACACACACACACACACACACACACACACACGCACGCACGCACGCACGCACGCACGCACACGCGCACGCACGCACACACACACACACACACACACACACACACACACACACACACGCACACACACACACACACACACGCACGCACGCACGCACGCACGCACGCACGCACGCACGCACGCGCACACGCACACGCACACACGCGCGCGCGCGTACGTACGTACGTAAGTTTCGTTCCCGTTTATCGCAGTGACATTGGGATAGTCGTATCTAACGTGGAAGTAGAACCGTATCTGACGTAAAGCCATAATGTACCTGATAACTAAACAGGATACAACGCTTGTCAAGAATTACAACCTCATTGTTTCGCGAAGATTAAAATATATATATTATTTTTATTTGACGCTTAATTGTTTACTCGTTTTTCTTTGTTAACAACAATTGGTGATAATTTTCAAGAATTCTGGTTTCTGGGTAATTCCAACCGAACTCGGTTCGTTTGCAAGGTTAAGTTATTTTCCTTTTGTTCAATCTTCCAAAGTAAATAAATCTTGACGTGGAGGATTTTTGTATGTTAATTAACGGCGAATTTATTACAAGCCGTGACACAGGATGTATCGTGTTACTTTGTATACATCGCGTACTCTTGTGTATTGAAATGATTAATGATCGCATCGTAGCAATGATCATAAGCATTGTTTGGAGCTTCAACCACGTTATTTTTTACTGGCCACGGTTGCGAAACGAGTTGTATGGCCTAAAACGCGATCCGGAACAAGAAGTACTTATATTTTGATATCTCCTTGCAATTTTGATGTAGGCGTAATCGTTGAAAACACAGGTTTGGGACAGTTACTTGTCACATATTAACAAGTCATCGATACATTAAAAAAACCCATTAAAACACTGATTTCACATTTAAAAAATGTACATAACTTGCAGAAAATACTGATAGACCTTGGGTCTATATCTGAGGATATTTGCAAGGAACGTTAAACAGGCACGTATTTGTGAAGAAGCGGAGCGAATCCTCAGTTTTTGAACCCTACCATTTGGCATTTGTCTATCTGTCTATGTATTTGTGATATATGTCTCAGGATAACTTTTGAGTACACTATGTTCGTAATTTTACTTCACAGATTTTATTGTTTTTGAGAGTGATTCTCACAAAAATAAGTGAGGGGAAGATAAAAATGTGACGGATGAAAATTTGGAAACAATCGCAAATTCTACGTAAAGATATCAAATTAAAAAGAATATTTTAACTAAAATCTTAAAATAGTGTTTTGTTTTGAAAACACCAAAATGTTTGGATACCAGTGCCCAAATAAAGAGGTAAAATTTTAAAATCCGTGTGGGATATTGAATCAAAAGAATTTCTCCCATAATCTAAATATAGCGTTCATATTAAATTTATGGGACTCAGAGCCCGGAAAAAACCACACGTTAAAAACGTGGTGAGGTATCAAATTAAAGTGGGGTATCAATTAAAACCAAATTTATTTTTACCTCCGAAATGTTATAACTTTAGAGACGATAAGTTGATTTTATCTAATAGTAAATACATTTTGTTCATAATAGTCAGCCAGTTCTTCAGCGCAGGAAAACTTACAAGTTATTTCACATGTTTGTAACTTGGAGGCCATAGATGACGAAAACGAAGTACCGACTTTTAAACTTACATTTGCTGATATAAAAAGGAAAAGTACATTGTTAAAAATGTAACATTAAGGTATAGTTTGAGAGCGTGATTTATTTACGATACTTTAAAACTCAATTTATAATTAAAACTACAGCCAGTTAACAAATGCAATATGAGAAATCAGATTGTACTCTTAGTGTGAAAATTATTTATCTTTAGGGGAACCATGGGCCAAAATGGAAATCAGCATTTTAATCAAATTTAAAAGACTGTGAGGAACATAATGTTATGAGGAACAATATAATGTTCTATTAATAATGCTTGAATACACATAATAATTTACTATAATTAATATCTCTCAACGCCCCTTGAAATTTAGGATTTATTCTTAAGTAAATTTCAATATTATATAACTTTTTTAAATTAACTGAAACCTTACAAAACCCCAATTACGCTACTACTTTGTTTTTTAGCAAATGACATTTGTAAAGCAGAGTGTCTTACGACAAACACTAAACATTAGGCACCACTGTATTAGTTTTTTATTAAATTTATAACCACAATGCTTAAGTGACAAATCATTTTGTTATTTAGAGGGTGAGATACTAAATTTAAGTTGGTGTATGTTTTCTTAGATACATATTAATATGTATACATCTAAAACGTATCACAAAAATACATAACTGTAACAAGTTTTTTTTTTTTTGCAAAAATAGCAAATAATTTTTAAGGCAGTCCAAAATTTGGAAGGAGTGTTGTTGAGAGATATCAATTTTCACATTATTGAAGATACCAAATTTGTATATGAATAAAATTCTTCATAATTTAAAGCCCTACGTAGACTTTTAAACATTTAAAATTTAATAGTGTTAAATGTGCTTTATATAACATTGAATTTAATTTATTCTTTTTAATATATAATTGTTTGATCTCTTCCTTCATCCGTGTTATCTCTGCTATATGTTTAACTTTTGTGGCAGCTTTCGTTGTGTTATTAATGCATACTGTGCAGTATCTAGGTATAACGTTCAATCTCAAACAGTTTTTGTTAAACTTGATGTGCAAGTTGGTCTTTGATAACTTACTTTTAATGTTTATGAATTTGTATACCATTGTCGCTTGACAAGCTTCCAATTTTAAAGTCATTGTATTGGTATCCGCGTCACAATTATAATTAAAATTTAAAGTTTTTTACCTCAATCCGTCTACGTGACCGCTTAATTTTGTCTTCTTACGCGTTTCGGATTATGTTAATCCATCATCAGAGATTAAAAAATTCGTCGGTTAAGACTTCGTTAAAACATTAAAAGTTACACTAAAAGACATTTAAGTATATATTCCACAAACACAGCGACGTACGCGGATGTGAGTGCGCACTCAATACTGGGTAGCGACGTACTGCACAGTTTATTGGAGTTTTCATGCTATCTATTGTTGTGTTGGGGCGTGTATTCTATGGCTATGTTATCTATAATCTTATCATATAGTGTATGCGATTTAAATGCCAATTGTTCGTTTAATATATTATTGGGCATATTTCTGAAGGCTCGGTAAATTTCGAACTCTTCTACCGCATCCATATATCGTCCCTTTCTGCAAATGTGTAAGGGTTTGCAATTTGCCTCAAAATTTGAGTAATTATGATTCAATGAGACGAGATGTTTAGCGTAGTTTGATTTATTTATATTTGAAATGCTCGTGGGTAAGTGTTCTTTATATCTTTCGAAAAAACTCCTGCCAGTCTGACCAATTTAATGCATGTTGCAGTCATCACACATCATTTTGTATACATCCGTTCTTTTTTTTTTTCAATTGATGTACGTGTGGCATTATTTAGCATTTCACGGATATTGTTGTTTGTTCTAAATGTGATGTGGATGTTATGTTTTTTAAAAGTATTTCTAATGAGCATTGAAAAGTTGTTAGTATAATCAACCGCCATATATATTGTGTTCGTCGTGACACGGTGAGGGTTGTTAGTTCTGCGTTTGTGTCTAAGTATCAAGTGTTCAACTAATGAACTGCGGTAACCATTCATAATTGCAATGTGTTTAATTATATCTATTTCTTCTTTGTGGTTTGCAGGATCTAAAGGTACGCTGTATAGTCTGTGTATCATACTATTGAATGCGGCCATTTTTTGTGAGTGCGGGTGGAAAGAATCAGCATGTATAACACCATCAGTTGTGGTGGGTTTTCTGTATATTCTGTATTGAAATTTATTATTATGTTTCATAAAGGTTAAGTCCAGAAAATTTATGGCGTTGTCTGACTCTATTTCAAGTGTGAATTGTATGTTTTTGGTGATGTTATTCATGTAATGTAACAACATGCTTGCCTGTCTCGTTGTCCCGTCGAAGATTACAAACGTGTCATCCACATATCTTTTATGAAATGAGATGTTACGTTGCCATTTATTGTGTGGTGATAGCAAATATGTATTTTCAAAGTTGTTCAGGAAAATGTCAGCCAGCAAACCGGACAAGGGTGAACCCATTGCAAGACCCTCCTCTTGAATAAAAATTGTCATTGAATGTGAAATAATTCTGTTGTAATACTACGTCCAGTAACAGCAACAATTCTTTTATTTTTTGTAGATTTAACTTTCCTGTTCGTATTAAATTATTTCTTAGAATGTCTAAGGTTGCCTTTACTGGGACACTTGTATAGAGGTTGACTATGTCAAAGGAGATTAACTTATGCTGACTATTAATGCTGAAGTCTTTAGTTAGTTTTATTAGTTCTATGCTATTTTTTATAGAATGATTATTGTCTATAGTTATGTTACTTTTTATTAATTGGACTAATTTCTTAGATACTTTATAACCTGGGGCTGTTGTGTAATTAACAAGAGGTCTTATCGGTATATTTGGTTTATGGATCTTGGGTAAACCGTTGAACATGGGTGCATGTGCAATTATGGGTTTTAACTGGCGGCATGTAGTTTCGTCAAAAAGGTGTGTGTATTTATTAATCGTTTGGTTGATGTATTTTATATACTTCGTTGTGGGATCCGAATCTATGGCTCTTATGTTGTTGTTATGGATAAATTCGTATACTTTTTGTTGGTACATGTCTATTGGTAGAATAACCATAGTGTTGCCCTTGTCAGATTTAGTGGCTATGGCCTTATGTTCGTTTAGTTTATGTTTAATTTGTATAATAGTTTTCATTTCACTTATATATTTCTTTTTTAAATTGTTAGAAAATGGTTTAAAGTTGTTATTATGCATCCGTATGTGTCTGTCTATTTTACTATTGATTGTAACTCTTAACTCGTTTTGTGTCAGTGAATCTGTTATACTTTATATGGCTGCTTCAGTTATAATTAATTCTTTAGTTACGTGGTTCCTATTTAAATCTGGTAAATTGTATTTGAAACCTTTATTAAGTAAATTCGTCTCCTGTACGTCGAATTTAATATCAGTTAAATTAGAGACTCGAGTATAAAATGTATGTTTACATCCAGCGAATTTATCATGGTGTTGTCTTGTAGTTAACGTATTCAATTTCTTATCATGTTTGTGTACGATCGGTAAGGTGAACTTCGTAACTTGCTGATTAATGTAATGTAATATGTTGGGCAAGAGTATTGGGTGTACCTCTTTTAATAGTGTTAAATGTGCTTTATATAACATTGAATTTAATTTATTCTTTTTAATATATAATTGTTTGATCTCTTCCTTCATCCATGTTATCTCTGCTATATGTTTAACTTTTGTGGCAGCTTTCGTTGTGTTATTAATGCATACTGTGCAGTATCTAGGTATAACGTTCAATCTCAAACAGTTTTTGTTAAATTTGATGTGCAAGTTGGTCTTTGATAACTTACTTTTAATGTTTATGAATTTGTATACCATTGTCGCTTGACAAGCTTCCAATTTTAAAGTCATTGTATTGGTATCCGCGTCACAATTATAATTAAAATTTAAAGTTTTTTACCTCAATCCGTCTACGTGACCACTTAATTTTGTCTTCTTACGCGTTTCGGATTATGTTAATCCATCATCAGAGATTAAAAAATTCGTCGGTTAAGACTTCGTTAAAACATTAAAAGTTACACTAAAAGACATTTAAGTATATATTCCACAAACACAGCGACGTACGCGGATGTGAGTGCGCACTCAATACTGGTTAGCGACGTACTGCACAGTTTATTGGAGTTTTCATGCTATCTATTGATGTGTTGGGGCGTGTATTCTATGGCTATGTTATCTATAATCTTATCATATAGTGTATGCGATTTAAATGCCAATTGTTCGTTTAATATATTATTGGGATTATTTCTGAAGGCTCGGTAAATTTCGAACTCTTCTACCGCATCCATATATCGTCCCTTTCTGCAAATGTGTAAGGGTTTGCAATTTGCCTCAAAATTTGTGTAATTATGATTCAAAGAGACGAGATGTTTAGCGTAGTTTGATTTATTTATATTTGAAATGCTTGTGGGTAAGTGTTCTTTATATCTTTCGAAAAAAACTCCTGCCAGTCTGACCAATGTAATGCATGTTGCAGTCATCACCCATCATTTTGTATACATCCGTTCTTTTTTTTTTCAATTGATGTACGTGTGGCATTATTTAGCATTTCACGGATATTGTTGTTTGTTCTAAATGTGATGTGGAAGTTATGTTTTTTAAAAGTATTTCTAATGAGCATTGAAAAGTTGTTAGTATAATCAACCGCCATATATATTGTGTTCGTCGTGACACGGTGAGGGTTGTTAGTTCTGCGTTTGTGTCTAAGTATCAAGTGTTCAACTAATGAACTGCGGTAACCATTCATAATTGCAATGTGTTTAATTATATCTATTTCTTCTTTGTGGTTTGCAGGATCTAAAGGTACGCTGTATAGTCTGTGTATCATACTATTGAATGCGGCCATTTTTTGTGAGTGCGGGTGGAAAGAATCAGCATGTATAACACCATCAGTTGTGGTGGGTTTTCTGTATATTCTGTATTGAAATTTATTATTATGTTTCATAAAGGTTAAGTCCAGAAAATTTATGGAGTTGTCTGACTCCATTTCAAGTGTGAATTAGACATTATGAATGTAATTGCAATTATGAATGGTTACCGCAGTTCATTAGTTGAACACTTGATACTTAGACACAAACGCAGAACTAACAACCCTCACCGTGTCACGACGAACGCAATATATATGTGGCGGTTGATTATACTAACAACTTTTCAATGCTCATTAGAAATACTTTTAAAAAACATAACATCCACATCACATTTAGAACAAACAACAATATCCGTAAAATGCTAAATAATGCCACACGTACATCAATTGAAAAAAGAACGGGTGTATACAAAATGATGTGTGATGACTGCAACATGCATTACATTGGTCAGACTGGCAGGAGTTTTTTCGAAAGATATGAAGAACACTTACCCACGAGCATTTCAAATATAAATAAATCAAACTACGCTAAACATCTCGTCTCATTGAATCATAATTACTCAAATTTTGAGGCAAATTGCAAACCCTTACACATTTGCAGAAAGGGACGATATATGGATGCGGTAGAAGAGTTCGAAATTTACCGAGCCTTCAGAAATAATCCCAATAATATATTAAACGAACAATTGGCATTTAAATCGCATACACTATATGATAAGATTATAGATAACATAGCCATAGAATACACGCCCCAACACAACAATAGATAGCATGAAAACTCCAATAAACTGTGCAGTACGTCGCTACCCAGTATTGAGTGCGCACTCACATCCGCGTACGTCGCTGTGTTTGTGGAATATATACTTAAATGTCTTTTAGTGTAACTTTTAATGTTTTAACGAAGTCTTAACCGACGAATTTTTTAATCTCTGATGATGGATTAACATAATCCGAAACGCGTAAGAAGACAAAATTAAGCGGTCACGTAGACGGATTGAGGTAAAAAACTTTAAATTTTAATTATAATTGTGACGCGGATACCAATACAATGACTTTAAAATTGGAAGCTTGTCAAGCGACAATGGTATACAAATTCATAAACATTAAAAATAAGTTATCAAAGACCAACTTGCACATCAAGTTTAACAAAAACTGTTTCAGATTGAACGTTATACCTAGATACTGCACAGTATGCATTAATAACACAACGAAAGCTGCCACAAAAGTTAAACATATAGCAGAGATAACATGGATGAAGGAAGAGATCAAACAATTATATATTAAAAAGAATAAATTAAATTCAATGTTATATAAAGCACATTCAACACTATTAAAAGAGGTACACCCAATACTCTTGCCCAACATATTACATTACATTAATCAGCAAGTTACGAAGTTCACCTTACCGATCGTACACAAACATGATAAGAAATTGAATACGTTAACTACAAGACAACACCATGATAAATTCGCTGGATGTAAACATACATTTTATACTCGAGTCTCTAATTTAACTGATATTAAATTCGACGTACAGGAGATGAATTTACTTAATAAAGGTTTCAAATACAATTTACCAGATTTAAATAGGAACCACGTAACTAAAGAATTAATTATAACTGAAGCAGCCATATAAAGTATAACAGATTCACTGACACAAAACGAGTTAAGAGTTACAATCAATAGTAAAATAGACAGACACATACGGATGCATAATAACAACTTTAAACCATTTTCTAACAATTTAAAAAAGAAATATATAAGTGAAATGAAAACTATTATACAAATTAAACATAAACTAAACGAACATAAGGCCATAGCCACTAAATCTGACAAGGGCAACACTATGGTTATTCTACCAATAGACATGTACCAACAAAAAGTATACGAATTTATCCATAACAACAACATAAGAGCCATAGATTCGGATCCCACAACGAAGTATATAAAATACATCAACCAAACGATTAATAAATACACACACCTTTTTGACGAAACTACATGCCGCCAGTTAAAACCCATAATTGCACATGCACCCATGTTCAACGGTTTACCCAAGATCCATAAACCAAATATACCGATAAGACCTCTTGTTAATTACACAACAGCCCCAGGTTATAAAGTATCTAAGAAATTAGTCCAATTAATAAAAAGTAACATAACTATAGACAATAATCATTCTATAAAAAATAGCATAGAACTAATAAAACTAACTAAAGACTTCAGCATTAATAGTCAGCATAAGTTAATCTCCTTTGACATAGTCAACCTCTATACAAGTGTCCCAGTAAAGGCAACCTTAGACATTCTAAGAAATAATTTAATACGAACAGGAAAGTTAAATCTACAAAAAATAAAAGAATTGTTGCTGTTACTGGACGTAGTATTACAACAGAATTATTTCACATTCAATGACACAATTTTTATTCAAGAGGAGGGTCTTGCAATGAGTTCACCCTTGTCCGGTTTGCTGGCTGACATTTTCCTGAACAACTTTGAAAATACATATTTGCTATCACCACACAATAAATGGCAACGTAACATCTCATTTTATAAAAGATATGTGGATGACACGTTTGTAATCTTCGACGGGACAACGAGACAGGCAAGCATGTTGTTACATTACATGAATAACATCACCAAAAACATACAATTCACACTTGAAATAGAGTCAGACAACGCCATAAATTTTCTGGACTTAACCTTTATGAAACATAATAATAAATTTCAATACAGAATATACAGAAAACCCACCACAACTGATGGTGTTATACATGCTGATTCTTTCCACCCGCACTCACAAAAAATGGCCGCATTCAATAGTATGATACACAGACTATACAGCGTACCTTTAGATCCTGCAAACCACAAAGAAGAAATAGATATAATTAAACACATTGCAATTATGAATGGTTACCGCAGTTCATTAGTTGAACACTTGATACTTAGACACAAACGCAGAACTAACAACCCTCACCGTGTCACGACGAACGCAATATATATGGCGGTTGATTATACTAACAACTTTTCAATGCTCATTAGAAATACTTTTAAAAAACATAACATCCACATCACATTTAGAACAAACAACAATATCCGTGAAATGCTAAATAATGCCACACGTACATCAATTGAAAAAAAAAAAGAACGGATGTATACAAAATGATGTGTGATGACTGCAACATGCATTACATTGGTCAGACTGGCAGGAGTTTTTTCGAAAGATATAAAGAACACTTACCCACGAGCATTTCAAATATAAATAAATCAAACTACGCTAAACATCTCGTCTCATTGAATCATAATTACTCAAATTTTGAGGCAAATTGCAAACCCTTACACATTTGCAGAAAGGGACGATATATGGATGCGGTAGAAGAGTTCGAAATTTACCGAGCCTTCAGAAATATGCCCAATAATATATTAAACGAACAATTGGCATTTAAATCGTATACACTATATGATAAGATTATAGATAACATAGCCATAGAATACACGCCCCAACACAACAATAGATAGCATGAAAACTCCAATAAACTGTGCAGTACGTCGCTAACCAGTATTGAGTGCGCACTCACATCCGCGTACGTCGCTGTGTTTGTGGAATATATACTTAAATGTCTTTTAGTGTAACGTTTAATGTTTTAACGAAGTCTTAACCGACGAATTTTTTAATCTCTGATGATGGATTAACATAATCCGAAACGCGTAAGAAGACAAAGAAGACAAAATTAAGCGGTCACATAGACGGATTGAGGTAAAAAAACTTTAAATTTTAATTATAATTGTGACGCGGATACCAATACAATGACTTTAAACATTTTCTATATTTATGACTTTCATTGTTGACACGCATTGCTGCTAAAGTTACAAATTCTCAGAGCATACACTGCATCGAATTTAGATTAACATTCGTTTTAGTCTGATATCCGGCATGGATTTTGTACTATTTTTTAAACTTTTTAATCAGTTTTTGGGCTCTGGTATCCTAAAATTTTGAGATTTTAAAAACTGAACATTATATTCGACATTTTGTTAAAATTCTCTTTGATTTGATGCTTCACACGAATTTTTGAGTTTTTTCAAAATTTTGACCCCATAACTTTTGACTCCTGCCCCGATTGGGGGGGGGGAATTAATCTTAAAAAGAGTAGGCATCTATATGGTAAAAGTGCGTACACGTGTGCCAAGTTTTATGAAAATCGGCTGATGCGTTTAGAAGGTATAGTGAGACATACCCCACATTGATAGACAGAAAAATGCTAAACTCAAAACTCGCTTAGCTCGTTAAATAAAAACACGCACGCACGCACGCACGCGCACACACACACACACACACACACAGCGGGACTTAAAACACGAGCAAAATAATTCGTCCTTTCTCTCTCTTCCCTGACGCGGAGTAGTGTTTTAGACATACGCGTTTTATCGTTATAGCATCGACTTTGACCCACGAGAAAGTGAAGGGGTTTCATTTCACGGGAACATTGTTATGTATTGATTTGCCGAGGTCTTGCTGTCGATTTTGTGTGTGTGTTGAGAACAGATTTCTCTTATATTCTCTCACGAGATTGTTGTTCATCGTAATTTTCGTTTTGGCATCATAATGCTTTAGTCACTTGTCTTCGAGTATCTGACTGTCTTTACTTTGGTCGTTTCCTACATTCCTTGTTCTTTTGTTTTATATCTGAAAGCTTGTTTAGACAGTGTTTCGTTACCTATCCCACTACGCGTAAGATTGATCATACAGAGTATGTGAGGCGAGACAGATGGATTTTATCAGATTTTCATTAATGATGGAAGAATAACTTCTCATAAGTGTGACATAAAAATGTAGGCTGAGAACAGAAGGAACGAATTTGTGTATAAATAAAACTTTATATTTAAATGTATGATATTTTTTAAATAAAAGAATTAATGGTGTTCTTCGGTCCTGAAACAGATTCGTTTTACTTGTAGTTCAGTTATTGTCGGCGATTTATACAGTGCGGTTCGAAGTATTGTGGCGAAATGTTATGTGTTTTATAATTGTGCTGAACAATTGTAATACAATTGTGTTTTATATTAGCTGACATTATTATTGCGTCTGAACAATTTTTATTTGATTTGTTGTAAGAGACGATCTTGTTGATTACAAACTGTTTAATTGTGATAATTAAAGCTGTGATTAGTTACTTAATTGGTGTCTTGTATTTTGTTTTCCACTTTACCATACGAGATAGTTAGACCGTCAGGCCCGGATTTCCCACTAAGCACACTAGGCACGTGCCTAGGGGTGGCAGGGTCAGGGGGGCGGCACGAGGTGAAAAGCCATTTGTGTAATTTGGGATCTTATTCAATCACTCTTAAATTATTTGTTCTATTTATCTAATTTACATTACTTTCATTGATTTTACTATGTTTGATGATAAAACCAAACCATATAGGTCTATAAATAAACCTCTAAAAAGAAAGTAGGCCTACGTATATTACTTGTTATAAAACTAATCTATGTGTTACTAAAGTGTACACGTAAATAAATAATAATAAAAGTTTAAAAAATGTAGTCTTTTTCAAATTCCATCACATTTCCCTTTTAGATTTAAAATCAAATGAGATATTTGCAATAGAGATAGTTGAAATGACTTTTTTCAGCAACTTTTTTCAGCAGTCAAGGAGAATTGAATATATAGAGTTACTTGTTGAGGGGGGGGGCGCTAACAATAATGCCTAGGGGCGGCAGGACACCTAAATCCGGGCGTGTAGACCGTCGTATCTGTGGGTCAGAAGTGTGACAGAACCGTTAACAGTGGAAACAGTGAACACTTGTACAAGACTACTGTAATTTGTATCGTAAACAATGGATGCCAGTCAGATGATGGAAGCTTTCCAAGCGCTTCTACTACAAACATAAAAACGACAAGACGAGAAAGCGGAAGCGGGAGAGAAAACCCTCCTGCTGGAAGCAGAGAACGACGATGACAGGATGCAGAAGAAGCAGAAAGACGAAAAAAGAAGAACGAAGACAAGAAAGATAGGAGGCTGAAGAACGACAGAAAGCACTAATACTGGAAACACAAGAACGGCAGAAAGCACTAATTTTGATATCTGAAAGACGACAATAAGAAGAACGGAAGCGTGAAACAGAAGACAACAAAATAATAGTTATTACAGGAGCAAAAACAGTCACAAGAACAAACCGCTGCAGAGTTGTTCTCCTACGAGGTGAGCTTAATAAACAAGTTACTAAAATATCGGAGGTACAAGAATCAATGACATTAAAAATAGCTGAAGTAGAAAAATCTGTTCCGAATGTTGAAAAATCAATGACATTAAAAATATCTGCAGTAGAAAACTCAATGGCAAACATAAGAGAACAAATTACAAGCGAAGTTGAGCAGTTTAGAAGATAACCAAAACAAATTTATGAACAGACTGTACCAATGATAAAGACAGAAAATAAGACAATATAGAAAGTCATTTTGTCTGCAGTAGGGGCAGTTCATGTCAAGGCTTTAACCTTTGATGGAAGCTGTCACTGGGCGACGTATCTACGCCAATTTGAAGCTGTTGCATGTGCAAATAATTGGACAGAGAAAGACAATGCAGTTTCACTCGTTCTCGCATTAAAAGGACCTGCGGCAGAACTACTACAAAAAGTGTTGAAGAGGATCATCTAGCTTTTTCAAGCACGACCCCCTGGTTGAAGAGTACACCGCGCATTCATAATCGATTCTGGACAGCACTAGTGGGGTGTACAGGTGCAATAAAATTTCTTTGTCTGCTTAGGTGACCGAATGGCATTTAGCGAGGATTTGCACTTCGCAGTCAAGTTGTCGACATGCGCATTTCATGTTATGTGTCTGTCTAAAGTTGAGTCCAAAAATTTGATTTCTAGCCTATAGTGCAGCCAGACACCGTTTATAGGTCCGGGTGCCTCTCTCGGTTTCGACAGAGGTGGACACAGGTCGTCTTTGTTACCGAGAAAGAAAAGGCCATACCGTTAGGGTTTTCCACCAACGCGTTGCAACGTGTCTATAGTGCCTTGCTTGATCATCGCCGTTTCTTTGGCCGAGTAGAACACCGCGAGATCGTCAACACACAAGCACTTCCCAACTGATGTTTCTATACCCTCAAAGATACCGTTGATGGCTATAGTAAAAAGCGTGACGCTCAACAAAGATGGTTGCGGTACCAAATGGAAGATTTCTTTTGCCCGACTTCAAATCAACCGAGGTCAACAGTAAACTGAATTTTCTCCTATCGCCTGTTCCCCACATTCTTCTCACCTGTCAGCCTTATCGTTTTGGTTTCATACACTTTTAAAAATTAAATTTCATTTTGACGTTTCTGTTCGTCTTCGACCCGAAGCTGCATATTCCCTGATGAAAAATCTTTCCCTCCTGTTCAGTTGTCTTCGTAGTTGTTTAGTTGGTCTGTACGTTTCACGTCTGGTTGTACTTTACATTCGGTTGTCTTTAATCTGTCACCGCTGACTTTTACTTTTCACCTTTAACATCGCTTTTAACGGTGTTCAGTTTTTGGCACTTGAAGCACCCTCATTGCTTTTTCCGGTCAAGTTTATACGAACTAAAAGAACTATAGT
Source organism: Magicicada septendecula (assembly GCA_034769895.1). Taxonomy (NCBI): domain Eukaryota; kingdom Metazoa; phylum Arthropoda; class Insecta; order Hemiptera; family Cicadidae; genus Magicicada; species Magicicada septendecula. Next base: position 415,002,868 of record CM068370.1, read on the forward strand.
ACTAGAACATCAGTACAAAACATGCACATCCACATACACTTACACACGAAAATATACAGAGAGGGAAGGAGGGAAAGAGAGAGAGAGAGAGAGAGAGAGAGAGAGAGAGAGAGAGAGAGAGAGAGAGAGAGAGAGAGAGAGAGAGAGAGAGAGAGAGAGAGAGAGACTATAAATTTATGAGGGAGAATGTGTCTGATTGTTCAGACTGTAGTAGATCGTTTGAAGGTACAGAGGACACACTTGTTATTTTTGTATCTTTACTTTGATAGAGTTCTAATCACATTTTCAGAGCCATGCGTGTTTACAATGGTATCCAAGTCACTTGTATGAGTAGATAAACTCACCTTTTTCAATCCGCCTTGTGACTTCTTTTTTATTATATTGATGACGCGTTTCAAAGCATACTCTTCATCATCATATCTTAAAAATTCCTCGTACGAGGTCGTCACCGGTTAAAATTCCGATTTCATTTGCATTGTACGCGTCAGTTGGTGTACACCTACTGTCACGTTTGGTCGCAGGTGCGCACCTATTGACGCGTATACAGTGCAAAGGATTTGATTGGGTGACGACCTTGTACGAGGGATTTTTTTAAAAATCTGATGATGAAGCGTATGCTTTGAAACGCGTCGTAAACTATACGAGGGTGGGGTGAAAAGTCCCGGGCCTGAATAAGAAAACAACACTTTTTTTATTAATATGCATTTATTTCTCAACATAATCTCTGTTCAGCTCTATACAGTTTCTCCAACGATGAGATAAAGTGGTTATGCCAGACTGATAAGCCGATTTGTCGAGGTACTTAAAGTAGCTATTTACAGCATCGCTGACTTGATTGCCGTTATTAAATCTTTTTCCAGTACGCAATTTTTTGAGGTTACGAAAGAGGTAGAAGTCACTCGGGACTAAATAGAGCGAGTATGGTGGGTGAGGAAGCAACTAGAACTTCAATTCTTTGAATTTAAACATCGCAACAATTGACATGCGAGATGGTGAGTTGTCTGTCTTGGTGGAACAGCAATTATTTTTCCGACTAATCGCGCCGTTTTTTCTTGATTTCGTCGTTTACAAGGTGCAGCACGTTTTCTTAGTATTCGCCATTAATTTTTTCCCCTTTTTAATGTAGTCAATGAAGGTTACTCCACAGTCGTCTCGAAAAACAGTCGCCATAACCTTACCAGCAACGAGTTGTCTTTGTCTTCTTTGGGGTTGGTCCGCCTTTCGCGGTCCATTGATTTAACTGTTGTTTGGTCTAAGGAGCGTTGTGGTGGACCCAAGTCTGATCAACGGTTATGAATCGACGCAAAAATTCGGTTGGATTGCGCGTATAGAGTGCCAAACAATTGCGTGAAACATCCTTTCGACGCTGTTTTTGGTCAGGCGTCAGCAAACGCGGCACCCATCTAGCGCACAGCTTTGTCATACACAGATGTTTGTGTAAGATATTCCGCACACGTTCCGTTGATATACCAGCAGTCTCAGCAATCTTACTCACTTTCATTCTACGGCCTGCCAAAACAATTTTACAGCTTTTTTCTATTTTTTCTGGCGTAGTTACTTCAATGGGACGCCCAACACGTGGTTCTTGTCCGACAGCAACGCAGCGCGTAAACGTTGTATTCGATGGAGAAGAGTCGTCCCCCAACCTTGAATCCAGCTCCTCTGTTATATCGGTTTCAGTTAAGCCTTAAAAAAAAAAATAATAATCAGAGCACGAATTTCTGTCTATCCAAAGTTGCCTGAGAAGCTTACAACGGTGGACTGTGCCACTAATAATAAACAACTCATTGTCTTGAAATCATCGAAACTAAGCCTACAAAAGATGAAATCATACAACACGGTCATAATAATGAACTCAGTAGCGCTATCTCTGTATCAGGCCCGGAACGTTTCACCCTAATACCCTCGTAAACAAAAAGTCACAAGGCGGATTGAAAATGTTCATCTATACATTTCAAGTCTGTGTCACCGAGAGTCCGGGAAAGAGGACTGTTTATTGGTTATATGGGTTTGATGGGTATCCGCAACAGTGATGTTGATGTACAGTCTAATTGGAACACAAAAAGTGACAGAACTATCCCGATTCCTACTCTCATCGTGGTGAGAATAGGTGAGGTAGAAATGTCCATTATCTAAAGAAAGCTACAACTATGATTTTTCCCTTCCTTAAAATATCACCTTACGGAAGATAAACGGGGCGGATAAGGTTAAGGATGATATGGATTCAGAGAAATCTCTCACTATTGGCTTCTCAATCTTGCTAGTGTTTATTATTATTTTTTTTTGAAAGATTTGCACATCGCATCTTTAAACCATATAATCATGACTTGTGAAGACATTTCTGGTTGCTAGGAAACACGTTTGCTATAGAAATAATTGTAAAAGAGCGTCGGCAAATGACGAAGGCCTACTATAAACAGAGACAACGCCATCTGCAGCAGTTCACAGAGCGTCGGCAAATGACGAAGGCCTACTCTAAACAGAGACAACGCCATCTGCAGCAGTTCACAGAACGTCAGGCTTTAGTGCCGTCGATTTCTTTGTTAGTTTGTTTAATTACAGAAAATTAAGCAGAGATAAAACAGTCAGAACAAACAAACAGACAAACATACGAAATCGAAATGTTCACATTAACATTTGCAAAATATAGAGATAAAGTTTAGCCATGCGTGTCCGTGATTTCCATTGTATGGTAAACCGCAGTACTGTTGTTGTTGTGTGTGTGTGTGTAATGAATGGTTGGATAGCCAATTATAGACAAAGTCCAATGTGTAGTGAAATACTAATTATACGTATTGTGTGCGAAGCCGTTTACACTGTACCCAAGGAAACTGAAGCAATTTTCTGAACGAGCAACGAGCGGGTTTCAAGATTCAAGACAATATTTTACCACGATTATGTTTCAGGGACTGCCGATGGCGGAGCTGTACATTCTCAAGATGGATGTTATCAATTTGTTATATTGAAAAGGAAAGATAGACGTGGTACGGCACGTAAAAACAGCTGGAAATGACTTGTGGATAGTAAGGGTTGCGAACTGCAGCCCTTTGGGAAGAAAAAGAAGAGGGCGGTCTCAGAGAATGAAGTGATTGAAGTAAGCGAGCCGATGGACAGGCGAGATCTCAGAGACGGGGAATGGGAAGTTGAGAATACTGGAGACTGGGTAAGAGGATGATGGCAGCAACACACACACACACACTATGTGTATGTATATATACAATATACATACATACATTACATGTAGGCCTATGTATTGTTTACTCATTTTCGCTACACTTTGTATAACCGTGCTTGAAATAACAGTATAGTATCATTATTATGTATTGATATTATATTTTATATATATTATATGAGTTACATAGTCTATTATATTAGATATTATGTGTATAAGCGTATTATATATTATATGTTTCAGGGACCGTCGAGGGCTTGACTGCTCGCATAGTTTACCTTGTAATGAAACTGACGACGTGCGTCAAGGAATAATGTTCAACTTAGATGGAGGATCAATGCAGAAAAGCAAAGGGAAGTTTGAATCAAACATAAAAAATATAATGGGTGTTAGGGAGAATTCCATTACGTCAACCTGCAATACGCCTCTGTTGTGTAAAACCCGCATGGGCTTATGATATTCAGCTGTTAGGGTGTATCAAAAGGAGTAATATTAATATTAATCAGATTTTTAAAACTAAATTGCTGAGTAACATTGCACATGCAGCTGGGTTTGTCGGCAACATCTATCTCGACGGGGCTCTGGAAATGTCATATGGTCGTGATGACACGAAATCAAAATGTCGTGGTGGTGGAGTTTCTTTTTCGGTTTCAGTGGCGTATCTAGAATTTGGTCTGGGGGGGGGGTTCCGATCGAGTCGGCTTCGTACAAAAAAAAAACAATTTAAGACTAATCAAATTTACTATCTTCAAAGTGGTTGAAAAACGTGTGATAACATCCTGAAATCATTCCCGTAAAGTAAACTGTTAAAGCACAATAAAAATACGCGTTACTGAAACACTATTTAGAAGACTCTTATGGACTGAAGTGATTTTCCTATATTTTGTGTTTTAAAAGTATTTGCAAATGGTATGTAATAAACCTGTTTATTTATTTAAAAAAGAGTTACAATAGCAGCTGAACAAATAATAAAATAGCCTAAAAGTTAAGAGAGTAACAAAATTCGTCAACTTCTCCACCCCCCGTAAATACGCCCCTGATCGGTTTAGGTCACTGCACCATTCGGCATCACTGAACGTTTCGCTAGACACTGTATCTTACGATATCCTTCAGGCTTTAAACGAGGGGTACCAACATTCTTGTTTACATGCATTCTGGTTAGACGTTCTTTTCAATCGGTTTGTGTTTCTACGATCTTTCTTCCAGTGGCTACGTATTCAACTCATTCCGTATGGTTGCATTTCTTGTCCTGTCCTCTTAGAAGTGCCCTGTAACACTTCTAAGAAATCCCATCTCTGATAGTCTGAGTCTTTGTCCCTTTGGCTTTGTTTATGTCCGCACTGAATTCGCGTACAGCACTACTAGGAGAGCGAAAGCTTGAGTTTTAAATCTAACTTTATTTCTAAACGTTTTTGATGGGGTTTGACACTTGTTACCTTTTTATACCAAAGTATCTATCATATTTGTATGTGTGAAATTACAGCCAAAGTGCCGGAAATTAGAGATTCGCTTCGGGATTCGAAGCCCAAAGGGTTGGAAGGAAATGCGACGAATGACTGCATGTCAGTTGAACGTAACATCATCCATCGTATTCTGGCGATTAAATACCAAATGTCAAAACAGAGCAGTGTTGTGTAGTGCATGAGATAAGGGTGCATATAATTTTTATAAATGTAGCTAAGAAATAGCAAGTTGAGGTTACATCAAATTCGTACGGTAGTCTTACGATCCGATTGTAATTATGTAAAGCGTTGAACAGGCGCGCTTTATATTTTTCCTTATTTTGGATCATTGAACTAGAACTAGTACACACGGAACTAGTTCACACGTGCCGCACTGTTTTATAACTGCGCAATTAAGTCGTACAGCGGTATGGACAAAATCAGGTGGCGAACGTCTGCACACAGTCTGGACAGCGTGGCTAAACGAAAGCGGCTACACTTCGGAAAAATTATTTGTACGCTACTTTTGTTTTTTTGCTGTCGTTACAGAACGCCAAGTGAGTGTTTCGGCGAGACAGGGATTCGTTTTGTCCCGCAGCGAGAGAGGGATACACTTACGTAAACTTTGTGTCGGCCGTGTGTCGGTCTGGTTATGCAGAGTCCAACAAGACAGATCAATAGTCTGTATGTTATAGACGTTCTCAATTTGATAATGAATTACGTAAAGTTGTTGTTACTCATCGGACGGAAAGCGAGAAACGTCTAAAGAGACGATACTCAGATTGTTTAATAATAATAATAATAATAATAATAATAATAATAATAATAATAATAATAATAATAATAATAATAATAACAACAACAACAACAACAACAACACCACCACCACCACCAACAACAACAACAACAACAACAACAACAACAACAACAATAATAATAATAATAATAATAATAATAATAATAATAATAATAATAATAATAATAATAATAATAATGTTATAATACACGCGAAAAACGTGGTCTTTTATGAAAAACAAAGAGATATGACGGAAACCATAGAAATGAGATTTCAAAGATAAAATTTATCTTCAGCAAGGATTAAACAAAAAATGGTTCGTTCCTATCCCAAGCAGATAGACTAGAGCTGGTCACTCCAACGCTTCTTCGGACCCCCCACACCTCTCCGTCCTATTCGGTTTATAATTCCATAGTTGTCTGGGGATGCGGCAGTCGTCCATTCGGTTAAGATGTTCCGACCATTTGAGCTGATACTGGACAGTCGTATCAAGCATACTCATAATATTCATTTCCTGCCGTACATCGACATTTTTTTTGCGACCTTGAAGAGTATATCCTGCCACGTGCCTGAGAAATCTCACTTCGGCCGCTTGAATATGATCGGCCTGAGATTTCGTTGAAGCTCAGTTGTCATAACCATACTCATACATTCAAACAGAAACTGAATAATAATAAAATAAAAAATGGACAAACAATATTAATTAGAAGCTACAATTAAATGTAAATAATTAGTAAAATAGAAGTAGGCAGTGTTTAGTCAACGGAGGTGGAGGAAACATGACTGACATAATGCAACTTGTCAAACAAGTCTGATAGATGACAAATATATAATACGAATATAGCCGAAGATAAAGTAAAATCAGTTACTACCTCCCGCAAACCATTAAGAATTAAAAAAAAACTAAGTTAAATGACAAAATAATAGAATAAATAATGAAGCTAGATTGCCAAGGAACAGAAATTACAGGTAACATTAGGGCATATATAGGAATACAATACCAACTGACAACAGCACAAAGAATAGCGGGATGCATTCTTGCTGTAATAATGACTCACTTTTTATCTCCTGAGCAGGATAGGCTGCCTTATGTGAGCCACTCGACATACAAGGAAAGTAGTGTGGCCAGTACTACGGTTCAGCCGCCCCTTATTATCTAGGATCGTATCCTAGGTATTCATTTCCTAAGGCTGAATCAATCTGGGGGATGCAAAAAGGCATCTGGATTTTATAATTCGTGCCGGGCGATTTTCATTAGTGACCAGGCGAATAACCTTATACAAAAGAAATTACCCTCAAGAAGCGAAAACTACAAAGGACAATAGACTGGTATTATCCTACGCATCACAGACCAAGTACACACAGCAACAACTCAAAGACAGTGACAAACAAAAATATAGATGTATCACGGAGATTATTAGGAGAGATAAGGTACGACAGGTTGGCAAAGAATAATATAAGATAGAATGTCGTAGGCCGTAACTCGAAAACAAAGCGTTTCCGGACATATATTTATATTAAAAAAACTTTCTTTATTTTAACTAACAGAAAATATTCCAAAATTATTTCCGTTTCTTGTTAGATCCTCTGCATAGTAATATGAGAGCGAGGAATATATAGAATTCTCTAGAACACGTTACAAAAATTTTCTGGAACGTTATGAAATTTACGTTTCTTTCTCTGAATGTAGGTTTGAAACGTATTCAATACTTTTTAAATAGATATTAATTGTATTAAAATAACAACTGTACCCTAATCTCTAACCGATCTGATATAAACAAACCACATTACTACTAGTTACTTTATCAAGTTATATATTTTACAAATGAATAACTAATTATCTTTAATCATTTAATTATTATTTAATTAAATGCATTTGAGAAGTTTTATACATAGATAATTTTGTTTAATTTTATAATCTTTACATCAAAGAAACATTCTTTCCGCGCTCCAATTCTGCTAACATATTTTTGTTTAAGAGGCTACACCGTAACGAGTATGTATACAGTCATGGACTCATTGCTATAAATTACAATCTGGACAGTGGACAAACCGGTGGGGTCACTGTACGGTGACCGGTGTTCCGATCGGGCAGACTATATTCGCAAACCTACTTTGTTTGCATTAAATACGATCTGATATACGGACGAACAACACGATCAGATTTGTGAACGTGCTCGGGCGTGAAGCGAAATGAATACTGTAGTTGCGATTTATTGTCTAAAAATAACGCATACGTTATGATAATCAATGGATCTGTGTTTTCAAAAAAACTTAGAGAGGTTTTTAAGTTATAATTGTGGTTACTTCCAATTGTTAATGTGCTAACTAAGCTATGTTGGTCTTCTTCTCCTCCCTTCAAGCATTAGGCCTACGGCAGGTTGCCTCCCCTGGCCGTGGTACAACTCACGTTCCACTAACACCTGGGAGAAATTAGCCATTTAGTAACCACTGGCGGTGGGGGAGGGAATTGTGTGTATGTGTGTGTGTGTGTGTGTGTGTGTATGCGCGCGCGCGCGTAGTGTAAATAGGAGGAGGGAAATGGAAATCTTACCGTGATCGTAAGATTAGATGCGCGTCAGTTGACATGGTATGGACGTATCATGAGACGGGAGATGGGTAAACCGTATGTGTGTACTACGTAACATAAGAAGGAGAGAGAGAGAGAGGGTATCGAGATGATAGTGAGTTTCACAGAATTTTGTGTAAGTGAATGGCCAGACAGAAAAAGGCGGGGAATAAATATGAGGGAAACCTTAAATGCTCGCCCGCTGTAATTCCAGATAAATTACAAATTTAGATATTTATATGGCATTTCAACAAGCCACTGCCTTACATTCCAAATTACAATCGTACCCAGATGGTTTTGTACTTCCGTCACTCGACTCGTCCCCAGACGGCGAGTGCTCATGTCTCGTACGGTACATGTAAAGCTACGGTCTCTTGCACCTTTTATACTGTATAACATTGACGGTAATTAGAGATTTTGTTCGGGAGAACAAACACTTAAATAATTATAACAAAAGTAATGAATTACTACCGGAAACCAAATTTTACTAGTTCGCTAAGGTAATAATTGAATAGTAGTAACCGTGGTGTAGTTTCAAAATTTTCAATATACTTTTTGTTGTGTTGGGTAATATCTAAATTGCATTTTGGTAGTCCTTATTGTTTTAGTTCTAGTTTTGTTTTGCAATTAAGCGAGTTTGACGTGATCAAACGTCTAATATTATTTACTCAACCAGCCAACCAGTTATTAATATTTATCCGTTTTTTGGTTATAACACAATCTAAGTTTAAAGTGTAATTTCATCTAATGTCATTTCTGCATCCTGTCTGCGATGATCAGTTATTGTAAGACTATTTAAATCTTGATTGAAAATGCCTCCAGAAGATGAAGCTCCAAGGATATGAGTCGGAGAATCGGACGATCTATAACCTCGTCCCTCCATTATCAGTGCTTCTCCTCCAGAATGTTCCAGCTGAGAACACTTCTCTCGAATCCTCAAGACGCTTCCTTCAGTCTTCCGGGGACTCTTCTGGGGAGAACACTGCACTTTGTAGCTGATGTAAAAAGGCTAAAAGAACGGAAGCAATAACCCCCCGGAGTCTCTGCGCGACGCTATCTGTGATCTGATCACCGCGGCTACGGTGGAACAGTGATGTTTCACGTATGTTGCCGATAACGCCACCTACTCGACGTCACTGTTGGACATCGTTCTGTGAGGCATCATGGTTATGACCTGCAGATATAGACATATTCCCTGTCGAGGCAATAGAGTGCGTTGCTCTTCCATAAGGCAGGTGGCTCCGGCAACGCAAGCTGATTCCAACAATAGGGTGAGACCAAGGGGGTTTTCCTGTCTTTTCATGGAACCTGACAGCTGATTTTTCCGTTCACCAGGTAGCTGCTATGGTTTCTGTAGGTTAGATAGGTCTTATGTAGCGGTAAAAAGGGTTATCTAGTATGCGCATTGAGTTGGGAGGTATGACGGAAGGTCGTCCTTCGTTTTACTTAAATATTTATATGTATGTCATGCATTCTATTTTCTATCGTGTATAGACATTTTAATCTAAATTTTTGGTATACTGGTATGGAATTAACAAGTATTTGTAACGATTTTTAAAGTCTGAAGTATAGTTTTTGCAAGTTTTTCATCATTAGAACATTATGCGCTTATTTTCCCAACCATTATTTTATTTTTTCCCAACCTCTGCTGAACTGTGGGTCCGTACATGAGTACGGATCTGTTAAATGAGTATATTACCAGTAGCAACTGAATAATTAAAAGTGGCTTGTGACGTCGGATGGGTTCTATTAGCTATATATATTAGCTGTGTATTATTAGGTGAACGGATAAACAAACGGAAAAACAGGGAGAAGGGGAGAACAAAGTGAAGAAATAACCACATAAAGAGAAGGAAGCGGGTAAGTGTAGACGAAGAAAGAGAAAAGACGAGAGACGGAAGGGGGATAAATAGAGAGAGGTAGGCAGATAGGTAAGTAAAAAACACACACACAGTGAAGTAAGAAAGAAATGACAATAAATAAATAAATAGATAACCGGGAAAGCAAAGAAGATAATAAAGGAATATAGATAAATAAAGAAAGACAGAAACAGAAGACAAGGAGAGAAAAGGAAAAAAAAAACAGAAAAAGAGAGTGTTACATGCATAGCGGTCGAGAAGAAAAAAGGAAAATGGCATAAAGGAAAGAGGGAAGAGAGAACGAGAGAGAGAGAGAGAGAGAGAGAGAGAGAGAGAGAGAGAGAGAGAGAGAGAGAGAGAGAGAGAGAGAATAGACACATAGATACCTAGACATACGGATGTCAGACAGGGAAGCAGAGAGAAATAGTGGGAGAGACAGAAAGGAAAACGAAGCGTAAAAGAATACAAGAAGACAGATAAGGACAAAGCGAAGGGAAGAGAGGAGTAGAACACCAATAAAACAGAGACTAGGGTTTTGCGCATCGAGTAGTAATAGATGTGTCCCGTATCTGAGTCCTAACATGCATGACGTCCGGGATTGCGCATCGAGTAGTAATAGATGTGTCCCGTATCCTAACATGCATGACGTCCGGGAGACTGCCACAGTATCCACTTCATTAGACTTTATGGTCCATGTACGTCTGTTGTTTGTTTCCTTCACAAACCAGTGACTCCTCTAATATCATTGGTGGTAACTTTCCTTTTTTGCGGACCCCGGTGCTGCGCTGCTGCACTTACTTAATTTTTTGCGCCCACTGTTTGCACGTAGATGTTAATGCTGAGCTTAATTTTTTCTGTCCCGTTGTTTGTTTACCTACGGCTTGCTTTTATTTTCGTTTCGTTTTCTTTCCTTTGTTTTTCGTCCGTTTCGTTTCACTCGGCGAAGTGTGAAATTTGTATTCTCTTTATGTGAACTGTTATGATTGTGTCGCGAATTCGTGTGCAAAGTGTCGCGATACTGGCCTACATGCCCACTGCACTGTGCTGTAGTCGATTGCCACTAATTTGTGTGCTCTGTCAACCAGACGTTGTTTGGGGACGATTATTTCCCCACATTATCGTATTCATTATAACGTGTTGTGTAATAAAACAATACTACATCAGTCTGAAGAGATAATGATCTGGATTTTAACAAACTCGCGTACATGACCAACCAATCAACAAGGCCGTGCTGTACAGGACTGGAGAAAAGTCACTAAGATTTCCAGACAGTGTTACGACCTTCTGTGCCTGTCCCAGGTCTCCCACCGTTATACTTCTTCTTCTTCTTCTAATGGCGTTACAACCCAGTATGGGTTTTAGTCTCTTGAACGATTGTTCTCCGTTCAGCCCTCTCGTTACAAAGTCTTCTCCGTCTTCTTATTCCCATATTGCTCAGATCCTACTCAACAAGATCGATCCATCTCTTCCTCTTGACGTCCTACCTACTGGTCTCCATTTTAGAAATTTTCTGTGAATTCTGTATTGTTCCATCCTCATTGTGTGTCCCAGCCAGGTTGTAAAAGTTATTTGCGTATATTTGAATTTTAAAAATTCGTGTTTACGTGATATTTGAAGTTCTATAAAGTCCTTTAATGCACATTTTTTGTAGCATTTTATATATACTAATAATCAAGTTAGTAAGCTGTGTGATAACTTGACTAAAATTGTATAAGTTGATGGTAGTACCAATGTTATTGTATGGTTCTGAAACTTGGGTTCCGGGGAAAAAACATCTGAGTAAGTTACAGGCATAGGAAATGAGATTCTTGCGATCTGTTAAATGCTGCACACGAAGAAAGAAACTCTACGATAAAGACATTCTCAAAGAGTTGAGCATTTTCAATATCCAAGATCGTGTTGCAGATAACAAAGAGAGATGGATTACTCATTTGAATAGGATACTAGACGCCAGGTTGCCTAATGAAGTTTGGCAATACAAGCCTGTTGGACAACGAAGTATAGGAAGACCTAGTAAGCGCTGGTGAAGTGTATATATTACTTTGGGAACGGGACAGATGATTCGCTTAGTCCTGGTAAAAGAAGAAGAAGAAGAAGAGGAGGAAGATGATGATGATGCTCGAACGTATAGTGTTAAAGTAATCACGAACTAAAATGTTCCACAGTTTTTTCACTTTACTAAAAATTTGGTCAGATGCAAATATGCCCTTTAATTTTAAACCATTCAATTTCTTTAATAAATTGATAATCCACGGTAATACAAATCTGAGCCTCTTGTGCGTTTAGTAAGGGAACTAGTGGGCAACTCTACACATTGGAAGCGTGTACACTATTAAAGCGCACCGCAGCGCAGTGAAGCTTAATAAAGCGAGTGGACGAAGACTTAACGTCTTTACGTGAATATCACGTTTAAGGGCAAGAGTCCGAAGCACTCACTCAGAACTGAGATAAGGTACGTATTTAAGTTTACTACGTTAATAAAGCGTTTGTTAAAATACTGTCCAATCGTACTATCTCTTTTGCATTTACAGATATGTTGTATACAGAACCTCTAAAGACAGCTCCGAGTTAATTAAAGTCACGTATTAAGACCGTGGCAGGCGTGTGTTCAGCAAAAAAGGAGAAACCTTTTAATAGTCGTGATTTAACAATGACTACAGAGGTAAGTCATGCTGTGTAGGCCTATTCTGTGGCCTACATTATGGTGTAAAATCACGGGGTCTGACAGAGTCACTTAGTAAAAGATTAGAAGCCATTGAGCTGTGTCTCTATCGAAGGATGTCATGGACAGATGTCAGAAATACAGAGATGTTTCTGAGGATGAAAAAGAACAAGGAAGTTTCGGTGGCTGCGAAAATAAGAAAGCTCCAGTCACCGTTGCTCGGTCGTGTCATGAGGAATGAAAGCAGATATCACCCACTGCAGTCTGTTGTACAGAGGAAGATACCCGGAACGAGAGGTGTTGGTAGGAGAAGAATCTACTGTCTAGGAGATCTAAGAAGTTGGACCTCCAAGTCAACAAAGGAGCTATTCAGAGAAACTGTCAGCAGAGAAAGCACAGCCAAGATGGTTGCCATATACACCGCGGACGGTGACTTATACCGCTTTACCCGGTGGCTCCCTCCGATACCCGTTCCTGCCCACCATACACTGCCTCAGCATGGCGCGGGAGGGATACTGGCTCTTCGGCTGGAATGGAGCTGATGTATGCCAGGCCATACGTGAGTGCATCGCGATCGGGAGCCAGGACTGTCCTGTTCCTGGTAAGGAGCTGCACGAGGTGCTGTACGAAATAGCGCCTAGTGCTTTGGGAACCAGGATTCTCTTCCCTGGCAAGTAGTCTCAAGGCGATCCGTTCTGTTGGAAAACCAGCGGGCGAACACAAAATGTGCATCTGTGAAATGCGAAGTTCGCGTGACTGAGTAACGACTTCTGCGGATGGCCTGGGAGGGACTCCGAGGATTCACGGTTGGTTATCACCGTCGATTGCGGGAAGCATCGCTTCGTCCAAGAACCCACCCAGATAGCGCAGGGGGTACACCTTCCTTCGGAGACATCGGCACTGGTTGGGAAATGTGCGTATCACTAACGCGAACGGTAAAGGGCGTAATCTTTACTCCTAGTAGCATCTTGAGAACAGAAACCAGGGTGAGCAGTCCCTGGCCAGTAGCTGTGTCGGACCTCTCACGCCAGTCCATAATGTTCATTTTGAAGTGGACAGTAGCTTTGGACTTGCCCACTTGTTCTCCCCTCTTCGGCGGACTGGTGTCCGTGTAGTCGGTGGAGTCCTAAGTTAGAGCGAGCAACAAAGGGAGGACACGGACATCTGCGTTACCACTGACCTGGCGTGGTGGTGTTCCCATGTCGCCACCAGAAGATGAAGGAAAAGCCGTAGGCCTCTGAGGGAGATCCAGTGGATCGAAAATGTGCCACGAGATCGTAACCAGCCCAGCCGGGGGGTCGTGCTCCTCCCGTGTTGACGAGTTGAGGCAAGGTTTCGTGGTGGTTGGGGTTGTCCCAGCTAGAGTAGACTTTCCCTAACACAGATCTTCAAGTGGGCGCGTTGAGATCTTGGACTTTGGTTCTTCTTTGGAAGTTCTCCTACTCCAGGTTCCTCGACTTCTTCGACGCTCGGACATTCTATTACTAACGTCCAAAACGGATAGGGACCAGAAGAAGAAGGTTATGACTGACTAGTAATTTCAGTGTATTAATTTCAAACCAATTGATAACGGTTTGAAATTAGATAAAACTTTGGCAAATTAAGCAAAAGATTTGTCTGTGCATTGACAGAATTTCACTGCCAATAATAATTGAATAAGGATTGTTCTAACGTTTGATTTGGCAGTTTTTGAGAAAACATGAGGAGAAGAATGTGAGAAAGAGAGAAGCAGAGTTGAGAAAGAGCAGCAGAGATAAACAGTTAAGAAATTTGGTTGAACTGTTTTCTTACATAACGACAATAGGCAGTCGGTTGGTTTCAGCATTCTTTTCTTTTTTTCTCTAGTAAAAGACGAAAAATAAAGACAAAATATTCACAGCAGTTTTATAGAGTGCATTCCTTCGCTATACGCTGTGCGGACGTGCGTTTGCATTTTGTCTTACTCTCACTTACATAACATAACTATACGTACGAATGTCTCGCCGCTTTACGTGCGGCAGAAAAAAATCATTACCACTGTAGCTTACCGAAACAAATCCAACTAAATCCGTTTTAAACTTTTGTTATGCTCCATTTAGGACCGTACAGGTTTTCCGCTTTACGTTTCTTAGCTTTTGTGTTTTTCTTCTTCCTTTTTGTGAAAAAAAATCTTTTTTTTTGTGTGAAACTATTTTTGCACTAACACGATGACATTGTTTTCGACAGTTTAAAATTTCACTTTTTATTCACTTCGTAGAGTTTTTCAGACGGGAATCGAAGGCCGCGCTACGTTTTACGCACGCTGCGTTCCGTTCTATCTGCTGCTGCGAGTGCTAACGATTAAGGATGTATCAACAGTTCATTGTCTTCTTCTTCTTAGCTTCAGTCTGTTACGGTCCCCACATTCGGTCCTTTTCGGTCTGCCCGCGTTCGTTTTTCTTCTACAGAGGTGCAGCCAGGATTTCCTTCTGGGTGGGAGGTTAAATTTTCGAGAATAAAACTACAAAGTTTAAAGAAAAACTGATCCGATCTGATCAGATCCGATCAAAAAAAAAAATAATAATAATTTCCGATCTGATGATGAGCTGTGAAGCTTGAAAGCGCTAATCGGAATAATTTTTCTACACTGATGTGCAACAGTGTTAATTCTGTTTGTAAAAGGAAAACTACTTTTGTTAAGACGTTATGTGTGGAAACATAAGGATTACATTAATACCAGATAAGGGTGAAAAGTTACGGGCCTGAGTAAGCAAACCACACTTTTATGCATTAACTTGCATTTATTTCTCCATATTATCCCCATTTATCTCTATACACTTTTTCCAACGATGTTCTAAAGCGGTTATGTCGATTTATCGAAGTCCTCAAAGTAGCCAGTGACAGTAAGTCTCTTTCCACTGAGCTAATTTTTGAAGTCAGGGAAGGGCTAGAAGTCGTTCGGTGTTAAGTCGGGCGAGGAAGCAATTCGGACTTAAATTCTTTGGTTTTAGCCACCGCAACAATACACGTGTGAGATGGTGCACTGTCTTGGTGGACCAGCACTTTCTTTTTGCTAAGAGCGGCCGTTTTTTCTTGATTTCGTCGTTTAAAAGGTGCAGTAGTAGGTTTGCGTAGTACTCGCTACTAATTGTTTTTCCCTTTTAATGTATTTTAAACTGTAAACGAATATTGTAAACTGTAGAACAATGAACTGACAAACGAAGATATGATTGTTATATTGTTATTGTTAACGTACTTATACGTTAATAAACTTTCTGTGTTGATAATAACACACTGTATTTTTATTTTCACTCATTCGTATAATTTATACTTTAGACCATTAAAGAAGGGTCCAACTTTTCATATCCCCCTCACCAAGTTAACTCCCCCCAAATTGCTTGCTGGATTTGCCCCTGCTTCAGATGATGGTTACATTCTCTTTAATTTGACACCCCATAAAAATTTTTTCGATTTTATTAAAAATTGTCACCCTCTTTTTAGACGATGACGCCCAAAAATTTAAAAATTTTTAAAAATGTACACTATATTTAGATTGTGGAGAACATTATTTTTAATTCGATTCTGCTCATGGAATTTTGTGTGGTTCTTTCACAATTTTGATTCATATACTCTTTTGCCTCCCGCTCGCCTATTTATTTTGGAATCGATCTAAAAAGCATCAGAGTTCTGTAGGGTATAAGTGTGGACACGCATGCCAAGTTTTACGAAAATCTGCCGATGCGTTCAAAATTTATCGTGAGACATACCCAAACTGACAGACAGACAAATGCCAAATGGTAGAGTTAAAACTGCGAACTCGGTGTCGGTCGTTTAACTATGACGAGACAAATTCGCGTCCGTAACAGACATCCGTAACAGAACAATGTTAGACACCATAAGGCATGTGATACATTATGTCCACGTGGGACGAGTGTCTGACGATCGCTGATCTAAACTGGGTTGCACATAGAAGAAAGACAAGAGGTAGACACAGCAGATCTTGGAAAAGAGAACACCTATGAAAAAGAGGTCTACAACGATGCGAGACATGGAGCTCGCACTCTACTGGATGGATTACATTAGATCTTAACGTGCAAAGCTGCCGACTCGTTTAGGTGTTTTATTACCTATTACTACGAGAGGTATTCAATAATTAGAGGTAACAGTTGATAGGAGTAGTACGACAATTTCCAAACTGTAAGTTGGTATTCCCTTGATGAGTTCTAATCAGCTGTTTGATTAGAATTGTTTTGTTTATAACCCCAAATTGTCATTTAACGATGGCGAGTCCTCTTGAAGTTTCGGAATTAGTTGAACAACGTGCAGTGGACATTTTTTTTTGCTTTTGAAGGTGAATAACCGGTTAAAATTTACTCTCATGTGGCTAAACAATATGTAAAAAGCTGTATGAAACTCAGAAATTTTTATAAGCGGGTAGAGCAGTATAAAAAATGGCCGAAGTTCAGTAACTGACGACCACCGTTCTTGACGTCCAGTTGAAGTTTCAGGTTTTTTATGATACTTTAGAAGATCAGCGGACAATAAACGGTACGTACTTCTCTGACATGCTTATCAATAAAGTAAAGCTGGCAGTGATGCGGAAACGTCCTGGATTTCTGTGCAATTCTCAATTATGATAACGCCCGTCCACACACAGCTCAGTTAACACGTGAAACCATCAATAAATTGGCTTGGGAGACTCCACCTCACCCTCACACTACAGTCCAGACTGTAGGAAGTGGTCCATAGTTGAGCCACCTATTCAGGAAGCGTTACGTGGTACGAAGTTTTATGACAAAGACGAGGCCAAAGAAATTCTCTAAAATGGCTCCGACATCAACATAAAGATTTATTTGTAGCAGACATAAAACAGCTTATTCAGAAATGAGAGAAGTATGCTGTTCAAAAATGTTACTGGGGAAAATGTTGAAAACTAAAAAAAATTTTCTTATTGATTAAATAAACCATTTTTATTCTACAGCTATTTGTCTCTTTAATTACTGAATGACCCTCGTATTTTAATTCTTACTGGATGTACTCTTGAAAAACATTCAGTAGTTGTTTTATCTACAGAGGTTTTCATGTCCAAATTTTATAGTACGGTATGCGCCAAAACATACAGTACAGACAATCACAAATCTATGACGCATATGCGCACGACGTGATCTATCATTGTCATGGAAACGTATCAACATCTTTATTCTAGTTTAAGCTTGGTAGATATTGAAATGATTCTAACAAGGAATAAGAAAGTTTTTATATTCGAGAATTCTTTTCGTTCGTACAGTGTTCGAAGTTTACGTAGACCACGTTGCAATGAATTTCGTTTACGATTTCAAGACTTCCTATCCAATGTCATAGTTATTCTACCAGTCATTAAACATTCCGGTGTACAGGTACAATACAGCATCACGGCACACTGTGCCCATATTTTGTTGAGGATGTCACAAATACGAACCAGGTGCGATATAGGGGTTAAGATAACATATTACAACTAACTATACTACAAAAACATACTATTTCTGAGGAATACAAGAAATTTCTGCAACGTAAGAAACTTGCCACTTCGTTCGCAGTGGTCCCAGAAGGACGAAGCCACACAGCGAGGGACTCACTTTGTGTGATTCATGCGATTTTTGATACCTGTGTAATTTCCAATGGAACAAACGTCGCATGTCGTTCTCATTTGCTTGAGCTTACACCACCACTTGATGTTTAAATTTGAAGTATTCTACAGGAAGCCGCGAGTTGTCCCAAAACAACCAGTGGAATGAAGCAGCCTCTTTTTAGAGAATGTATGCGAGACGCAACGGATAGTGTGTAGAATATGTTATGTTTCTTATAAAAACGTGGCAATGGACTTCAAAGTTTAAAAAATGTGTTGCAAAAATAAAAATGACTCGTTCGTATTCAGGAATTGATTCGTTCCTATGACAAACGAGAATCAAATAATATGTCATGAAACATACCTTCAGTACTGTTTGTGTTGGCGCATATTGTATTTCGTAGCTTCTCCTATGTATATCATCTTTGATTTCAGACATCAATAACAAGTTGTCCGCATAGTTTAGCAATGTGTTATGTACCCAAATTCCTTTTTTTTTCTTTCTCAGTCCACGATTATCCTTCTTTTTCTTAATTAGCACAACAGGAGCGTGCATGTAGCCTGTAGCTGCTCCATCAATGTAACCGATCTGCCCCAGCCCTGAACGTGGGTGATACTCATGTTTGATTGGCTGATATCACCCAAAACACGCGTCTTCTTCTAGTACTTCATATACATAAGTTTCATATACATAAGTCTTCGTCACAGTCTTCGTCGCCTACCGCATCCTAATCACTACGTTTTCCTATATCTACACGCGTCTTCTTCTAGCATGTCTCTTCTCTATACGAACTTTGTACTATTACCTTCTTTTCAAGACAGGATCGAAAGCTTCATGTTTCAGTTTCTTCGAGGTCGTCCATTCTTTCTTCTTTGTTGCGCTTTCTGTTCCCTTTTTTCTTATGTTCCCATTTCTTCTGTTCCTTGTTTTATTTTCTTAGGGAGGTTTCCGTTCCCTTTGTCTCCATTCATACGACACATGTCTCCAGAGGACATTATTTTCTTCAGTAATTATTTTCTGTTAGACGTTTGATTACTTCCAATTATTCCCTAATGCTTTGTTTAAGTAAAATTGAAGAAAGGAGCTAAGAAGGTTGCATCGAGAAACAGATAACTTGAATAAAGTTGAGGACAAGAGACCCATATAGAGAAGTCAAAAAGGAGACAAAGAAGAAGAAAGAGAAGGAGGAAGACGAGGAGGAGGAGGAGGAGGAGGAGCAGCAGCAGCAGCAGCAGCAGAAGAAGAAGAAGAAGAAGAAGAAGCAAACAGTCCGCGTTAGTAAGATGCAGTTAATGCTTATGTAGGTATAAATGATGTTCGTTAATTCTAATAGGAGGATAACAGCGTAAGTGATGTTCGCTCCAGCATATCAACTGTAATAATAATAAATAATCGGCGTTACTGTTCAGCGTATTTCTTCAAACAAACGTAACAATTTAAAAACAAAACGCCGTAATGGAATGCCATTATGCGGTGGAGTAGTTCATGCAACTGCTGGCTAGTTAGTTACAGTTTGTTATGTATTGTAATAATACAGAGGTATTGTAACGATTACATGGAAAGTTTAAGTTAACTCTAATGCACTTCCTACTTGGAAAAAAATAACAATATTCCTCATGAACGAACAGCTGTGTGTGTGCACAGGCAACTGAAACAAGGAGAAATCGGTTCTTACTTTCAACGGACGCCGCTTCTTAGAAAAAAACTGAATTCTTTTTTCCTTTAAAACAATATCGACGCTGATAAACAAAAGAACGATATTGTATGCTAATGTACTTTTAAATTATGTAAGCTGATTGAAAAAGCGTACAATCGCGCGGCCGGCTTCACCTTTCTTCCAGTTTGATTCGATTATTCAAGTGAACGCTGTAATAACGTTGTTTGGTAAATGGAAGAGATCAGTGAAGCGTGATGGCAGTGCGTGTCGCGTCCTGCCGATGAACGACGTACATACTTCACGCGAGCAGCAGGACTTGTGTACAACAAATTTTTTCAGGTTACACAGTTTTTAACGTTAACTTTTTTTTTTTTAGTCGTTTATGACCGAAGTCACGTCACACATGGTGTCCTGCACGGACGGTATTATCTGCAAACCTATTCTTAATATTTATTAATGACTCGTTTGTCCAGAATTTCCATAGTAGAATTAGGCTATTGCTTTTGCTGCTGATGATATTACTCTTCAGTATAACGAAAATGAATGGTTAGCGATTTATAACAACGTCAGGGAAAGCTTAGGTTTGTTAAGTAAACAGTAGACTATACATGGAATGGAATGATACGGGTAAAAAAAAAAATCTAAATATAGATATACGCGAGTTTAGATTTGTCGATAATCTCATTTCGCATGTATATATTGCAACGAAACAAATAAATGTGCATAGATAGGTAATAGTAAATAATAATATGCAACAGAGTCTATTGTTTGGAGGTAGGACATTTATTAAATTAAAAACAATTTTAAATCTTTTCTGTTTAAACACACAAAATTATTTACTGAACTATTATGTCTTTTATGTACAAATTAAATATTCATCTTGAACAACTTGTTTAATGTTACTTGTTTAAAGAACCCTTCTCCGGTTGACCAGTAGACGGCTGCTACGCTAGTACGTTGACCGCTGGCCTCGATGAGGTGTTGTCACCCGCGATATAGATGCGCACGCCGTTTATCTGCCCGTTATTGTTTATATTGATAAATCTCAGGTTCAGAAATGTGGATTATTTCATAACAAAGGTACAGTGTATTCAACGTACACCTTCTAGATGTCTTAAAGTGTTCACGCGTTAACACAGGCAGGGCCGGCCCCAGCGCTTCTACCGCCCTGTGCATTATTTATGAGTGCCCCCCCCCATTTTAACTCTGAACACAATCACGCACACTAGACCTACTCTAAAGATTGACTTAAAACGACGACTAGGAATGTTTGCATTGTTGTGTTTATTAAACAGCTAGAACTTTTTCGCGTTTACGATGGGGCGAACGGATAAAATAAAAATTGTAGAGACAATACAAGGATTCGTGACACAACAAAAATGTATGCCTATGTGATGACTTAAAATTAAAATACTAACTAAAATTCATTATTATTGAAATACAACAAAAGTAATGTATCATATAACTTAGTTAAATAAAATACTCGTCTCGCTTTTGCACTGGTAAACTCCTTTATGATCAAACACTCATAATATTCGCCTGACCACTCAGGCGAGTCTCGGACATATTCGATCTGAGATAAGTTTTGATAAGTTTGAGCTTCGAAAAAGTTCTTTCTCCGGTTGCCACTGTCACAGGTACTGTTAGCAAAATTCTTAGAGCGACACTAAAATTGGGCCGAACCCATACTCTTGAATAAATTTTAAAGTCTCGAGAGGCGTAATTTAATTTTTCCCTCAATTTCAAAACTTAACATCCCGGAATCTGCCGCCCTTTAAAATTTGCCGCCTTGGGCGGTGGCACGGTTCGCCCCTGCCTGGAGCCGGGCCTGAACACAGGAGTATTCCGCTGAATTCTACTGGACCTATACGGATATCTTGCACTAACGCGGGTTAGCACTGTTAAATGCTCTTAGCAAATTCAGTTAATGAGTTCTATTAACCCTCGATGTAGCATACGGGTAACTCGTAGCTAGTACCTCGGCCTTGCGTCACCTTACAGAAGAACTTGTTCTGACACGAAAAACTCGCGCAGGGAGTACGTCTTCACGGGAGGAGTTTTAGAAGCGAACTGACCGATCTGCATTTGACCAAAGACAGACCCAAATGAATTTTGGAGTTCCTGATTAGCTGAAATTTGCAACAAGTGATAAATTTTCCCAGCGATAGCTTTACATCATGTACGACTACGCTAAAGTCTGCAGAAACCTGTAGAGATGTTATCTAAAAATTTTATGACTTTCTTGCAGATAATGTGTCTATAAAAACGTGAGTTTAGTTAAAAAAATACATAGTAAAATTAAATGTTTTGATTGTTTGACTTATAAAAAATGTAGCGCTAATTATGACGCATATGGTGTCCAAATGTCATTCCGAAATGGTAATTAATATAGAAGTTATTCAGAAAAATACGAATAACACGCGCACTAAAATTACACTAGACATGAAAGAGAATAAATTTATGGGAATTTTGATATATAGTACATAACTACTCATCTCTTATTTCATAATTTATAGCTAATTAACAAAAATGAACAAAATCATTTTTAACATGTCTATTAACGCCATAAAATGTGTAAAGTGACTTTACTGCAATGTTCTGTTGCAATATATATACTTGTCAAAATCACATTACATGCGCCTGTCCGTCTGTTGAACAAGTTGGTGAATTAAAGGTCAGTATTTGAGTATTACTCTTGACAATAAAGTAACATGGAAGTCACATAGAGAAACTGAAAGTCATTTTAAGAAAATAATAATCGACGACTTCATTTTTTACGAAATACATGTAATTTTACTCTGCTGAAATATCTATATTAGGGACTCATCTCAAGACTTTAATATAACATTTCAAGACTGCAACCGGTAGCAGGCCATATCTAGAAACCCCCGGACCTATACATCGTGGTCCCCGCGACGTGAACTCTACCAGAATCTTGGCACTCGACGTCAAGGCGAGCGACGGGCTTGCCCATCGCTTGAACACAGGGCCGCCGCTAACATATGTGCGAAATGTGCACCGCAACGGGCGGCCATACTAAAGACTCCCAAATTCATCAGCAGATATTGGAAAATAAATTAATACCGACTAGGTCTAGATATATGACATTAACGTATATTGAGTTGTTCTTGATATTTGTTTTGTTAGCATTGCCGCAGTGTACTGGCATCAGCCAACAGGTATAGGTATCTGCCAACAGGTATAGGTATCTGCCAAGAAAGGGTATAGGTATTGTTCCACGACATTTATATCTGAGTTATAACTGCGGTCCCTTTGTGGTTTTGTAGACAGGCGCGTGCATGTCGACGCTGGCAAACTATAAAGTACTTACCCGATAAGATAAGAAATTATTTATGTTTTGTTTTGACGAACGAGCGCCTTTAGGACTGTCAGCTTGTATTCAAAACAACAGCAGTTTGTAAGCAGTAACAGAAATTTGTTAGTTATGCTTAAGACGTTTCCAAGTACGGTCTTGTTTTTGGTCATGGTCTGGCGGTGTAATTCTGAGACGTGTCGTATTTGTATACGGTTTATATTCGTAACATCATAAAAATGTCTGAGAGAAAAACTAAACGCTTGTCGGGCTTTAAATATAAACAAAAAAGAAAGGCGAAAATTGAACAACAACAGAAGTTAAGTGGTGTGTTAGAAACATTTTTAGCTATAGTGTTATGAAAACTCTGAAAAGACGACCGCGCAAATAAATTATTATATTTTTGAAAATGTATTCAAAACTTCTACAAGCACATCTTCCACTTATGTCATGTAAATACTAAGCTAAATAAGTTTTTGAAAAATATATTTATTTTTTGTCAGTTTTATTATTAAATAAATTTTAATTAAATTTGTATCAATTTTTAATTAAAATAATGTTAAGTAGTGTGGCAAAGTAGGGATATGAAAAGTATATTCAGGAGGGCGGCAAAGGTAAAACTGCACACGAGCGGCAAGCACCCTAGCGACGGCCCTGCTTGAACATATTACCCATATCGTCGTCGTATGGTATTGAATTATGAGGTGGCAATGAAGTCAGCGGTGTTAGTTCAATCACCTCGACCCACAATTTGTTATTCGAATTCTCACTTTTCAAAACAGATTCGTTACACCATTAGCTCTATTTTTTTCGACATATAAATTTACCTTTATGACACTTATTCGTTTATAAAATACGGTGTCCCGACAGAACGTACCAGCGACAAAACGTACCACTTGACTTTTCGCGACATAACGTACCACTTAGGTCGATATCTATCTGCGAAGTGTCTCCTTGTAATCCCTAAATAATTTACACCGCGACAAAACGTACCTGTTACCTGTGTTCGTCAAATTCAAACGGCTTCCGCTTAACTGTTAAATACCCCTCGAGTCGTTGACCTGTGTTTGTCAAGTTTGGCATGGGGCACGGACGGCCGCGAAGTAACCTTATTACTACCATAACATTCACACTGTGCGGGTTTTAACATTTTTTGGAATGGAGCTGACTACGACTAATAAAGGCGGGTTGTGTTTGCACTTCGAGGGGTATAGTTATAGGAAGAAACGGCAGGGGAAGGACGATACGATAACTTCGATTTGTCAAAGGCAACAAAGTGAAAAGTGTTGTGTAATTATGAAATCAAGAGGAGGTGAAGTTGTCAGTGGGTCTTTAGCCAATCATGTGTGTGGACCTCCGAACGATGCTCAGTTAGAAGTTATTAAACGCACGCAAAGCGCCAAGAAGAGGGCGCGGGAAGAAGAAACACCACTAACTAAAATTCACACAGACACTTTGGGCGATCTCCACGATAGAGGTAAGTGTTACTAAAGTTTACAAATTGATAATTTATTGTTTCTATTCTAATTCTAAGGGGTATAACTTTCTATTTCTAAAGGGGTATTCTATTTATAAGGGGTATTCTAATTCTATTTTTTACAGGGTATAACTTTGTTGCTGAAATGCCGCGTGAACAGTCTATCAGAAGAACCTTACAGCGGCAGAGATGTAAGGCGCAAGGCAACACCCAAAAGCCGAGCAACTGCAAAGAAGTGGTTCTCGATGAAGAAACTCTGAAAATGTTCGACGGAACTTCTTTTCTGCTGGCCGATGATGGCGAAGAATGTAGAATTATAGTTTTTAGCGGTGAAAAAGGCAAAGACAGTTTAAAATGCTTCAAAAACTTTTTCTAGGATGGTACATTTATGTGCTCTAGTAAACAGTTTACACAGATATACAGTATTCATGCAGATTTTTGCCCTATTCCCCAACAAGAAGAAGGAAACCTACATTCGATTGTTTCAATTGATCCGTAAAGCTGTTCCAGAGTGGAATCCAGAAACAGTGAACGTGGATTTCGAAATGGCGGCTGTGTCTGCTATTCGAGAAGTATTGCCTTAAGCACATATAAGAGGATGCTTTTTTCGCATGAAAAAATGCCTTTGGCGCAAAGTACAAGAACTAGGACTCTCAACTGAGTACCGTGAAAATGAGGATATCCGACTCCATATCCGCATGTGTGCAGCACTGGCTTTCTTAAAACCAGAGGAAGTGCAGGACGGCTGGATCGAGATTCACTCCCAAGCCCCAGAGTCTCCAAAGCTAAGTCTGTTTTTTGATTACTTTGTTGAAAATTGGTTGGAGAACCCGGAGTTTCCAATAAAATTGTGGAGCTGTTACCAAAGGCGTCATCGGACAACAAATTCTGTCGAAGGGTGGAACAACCGTTTGAACACGCTCGTAGAAAGGCCAAACCCTAGAATAAAAGACGTGGTGATGTGTTTGAAAGGAGAAGGAGAGAAGACCAACTGCGCTTTTATGAAGTACGAACTGAACATTGAAGGTTCAAAAAGAAGGAAGAAGTACATCAAGTATGACGGACGACTTGAAAGAATAATGAAGCGGTATGAAGCAAATGGAAACCTAAGATCCTGCTTGAGAGCTCTTTCATATTCGCAGAACTTGGAATGAAACTTAAAAATACAAAAACAAACATAAAACAAAACAAAAATAATACAAAAATTAAAAAATTATAAATTAAATAATCCAAAAATGACGAGAGATTAACCACAGCTGATTTTAAACACGCCAAAATGATTTTGCCAGTCCAAAGCCTGGATAAAGTGTGATGGGAATCAGAACCGTGAGGGACTCGAAGTTTACATTTATATCATTTTTATATAAATCAATTGTTAACACTTGTTTATATTTATTTATTCGAATTGTAAAAAGAAAAGAGTTTGACACAAACAAGTACTGTAGGTAGGTTAGGTTAGAAATAATAATATGCAGGGCACAATTAGCAATTAATGACTAACAGCACTTAACTGACTATTAGATACACTATAAGTGAACGAAACAAGTTGCGGAGTACGTTTTGTCGCATCCAAAATATTCTGATGTAATTAGCAGACCTGTCGCAGGTAGCCGGCCGGTTAGACGGTACGTTTTGTCGGGTGGTACGTTTTGTCACTGGTAGAGGCCGGACAGTGAAAATTGAACGCTAAGGTCTCGATGCGCAATAGACAAACGCCTCGCTGCGAGGCTAACAAAATTGTCTTTCAGTTCGCACATGCGCAGAACAGTTTTGTGCAGTGTTCCGGAATGTGCACATCGGGCTTTGCAAACGTGGTGTATAGTCATTTACAAATTATACTGTGACGACAAAACTATTTGTGTTAATCAGTGAAATTAGTTGTAGGCTACCTATTTACATTTTATTAGAGAACGTATTATTATATTTTAGAAAAGTGTTAATAAACTATTTCATAATTGCGCGTATATGTTTTAAATATTAGTGTGAAACGTACATTAATATGTCCCCCAAAAGTTCCAAATTGAGTTCAAAAACTCTGCATAGCCAGACTCGTGAGGTAGTGTGGAATGTGTATAATTTCATGAAGAGTGAGGCTGAAAGTGGGAAACCTCTCTTAGATTTCCATAAAGTACAAGAACGTGTTGCAAAAGCGACGGGTATTTCTCATAGCTCCGTGAGGAGAATAATAAAGGAAGGTCAACAGCTACACAGTCCAGATGCAGAAGCGGGAACGTCATTTAGCACACCAGGAAAGATACACCGCGTTCGTAAACCTATAACCGGGCTTGACGATTTTGATAAAGGTGTAATTAGGAGAACAGTTCGGAATTTTTACATTGAAGAAAAGTGTCTCCCAACGGTAAAAAAGCTGTTAGAAAAATTAAAAGAATCTATCAACTTTAAAGGCAGCAGTAGCAGCCTAAAAATTATCTTGAAGGAAATAGGCTTTAGGTGGGTAAAAACTAAAAATAATCGACCTGTATTAACAGAAATTCACGAAATAAGAGCTATGAGAATACATTATTTACAAAACATAAAAAAATTTAGAGAAGAAGGCAGAACCGTAGTATATCAGGACCAAACATACATTCATAGCAGCCACACACTTCCGTACACCTGGAACGATCAGATTCAGCCTGGTGGCTACGCTGTTCCAGTTGCGAAAGGACAAAGATTAATTATTGTTCACGCCGGCAGTCAGTACGGGTTTGTTCCAAATGCACTGCTGATTTTTAAATCTAACCAAAAGACAGGAGATTACCACGATAACATGAACGCTGACAACTACAGACGTTGGATTGAAGACAAATTGGTCCCGAATTTGCCCGCCAACAGTGTGTTGGTAATTGACAATGCCAGCTATCATAATGTACAGCTAGAAAAAACACCTACGTCTAATTCTACGAAACGTGATATGCAAGACTGGCTAACACGACACGCAATACCGTTCCGTCCTGATATGGTTAAAGCAGAACTTTATGAAGTTGTTAAAATGTATAAATCAAACTTTAAAACATACTTAATAGATCAAACTCTGCAAAGCAAAGGACATTTAGTTTTAAGGCTTCCCCCTTACCACCCTGAACTAAATCCTATAGAGATGATGTGGGCAGAAATTAAGCGGGGTGTTGCTGAAAAAAATGTAACGTTTAATTTAAATGATGTGAAAAACTTATGTGAAGAAAAAATTTCAACTGTGACTGCTGACGATTGGGAAAAAAGATGCAAACATGTAGAAAGCATTGAAAAAGAATATCTGGAAAAGGAAGCTATTGTTGATGAAACAGTAGACCGCTTCATAATTAATCTTGGAGGAGAGAATAGTTCAGACAGTTCCGACGACTTTGCTGAAGAGGAAGATGGTAATATCTCTGGAATACAGGTATTGCCTGACAGCGACTGAAAACTTCCTTCAAACGTAAGTACTGTACAATAGTTTTTGTAGTTAAATAACTCCAATATTATTTTTTAAATGTAGTAAACATTTTTATATTTAATTAAATATAATAATTAATATTTGCTCAGTTATTCTTGTTTAATTTGTTATTATTATTAATAAATAAAACTTTTCTTACAATATATTTTTTTTGTATTTTTTGAATATATAACACTATTTCGATAGTATAAATTATCATAATCAAAACTATGATGATGATAGTTTATACTATCAAAACAGTGCGTTATTAAAAAAATACAAAAAATATATTCTTGTAAGAAAAGTTGTATTTATTGTTAATAATATTAAACAAATAATTATAGGTCTATATGAATAACTCAAAATGTTCTCGAATTTATAATTTTAAAATAAATTTGGTTACGTACATTAAAAACAATGCAAATACCAAATATATCAAAAACTGTAAATGACTGTTTTCAAAGTAATGAGTAAATGTAGTACTATGTTACACATACTAAGTAACATCAGTGATGTTAAGTAACAAAATAGATAAAGTTAAAATGTAAATACAGATTTCTGGCAAGAACATCATAAGCGTGCAAGTTTTGTTTTGAAGGGACTGTACGTGTTAGAGAGACGCTGTTATCGCATACTCTCCTCTCTCGAGTACTTTTTGAGTGGGGGTAATTCATACATTGGGTCTGCGCCGATGACTGTTCAGGAATCACTGGCGGGCCTATACGTTCTGTCGTGTATTCATAAAATACTGAGAATATTTTGCGCAAGGTCTGGAAAAACAGGTTGCCGATCAACGTTATAGAACTCGAAACCAACAAAAAGATAGTTTCATTATACCTAAAATAAGTAAGTCATGGCTCCGACACTCATTTTTATTTCTTTGATATAACTTTTTTATTTGCTGCCTGCTAACATTAAACAGATCAACAGAATTAAATTATTTTCAAAAAAAGTTAAAAACTGGTTGCTAAATAAAGATAGTACTGATGGTTTGATAAAACTATAAGCCAAACCTAGTATTAGTCTGAGACAAGTCGGAGCGCATAGATTAAGTAATAAGGATTTTGTCTATGAATGTTGGAAAATATTTTTATGTTTTATGTAATTACTTGTAATTTTTTATTTGTGTGCTGCATTTTAAAATTAGACTTTAAGGGTTAAAACACTTTCGTGAATGGTTTGGTTTAGATATTTTAAGAATTCTGTTTTGTTTACTTAGTTGTTTAAGGCTTACACAATTCTAAAAAAAAACACCTGTCGTAAATTTAACACATTTGCTATAGCATATCTACTTTATTCTTTTTGTCTGATGCAAGCTTGATGAATTTTACTGTATAACACTTATTTGCAATTAACATCAACCACCAAATAAGTGAAGTTATTGGTAAAACTACCCAAGTCCGCTATTGTGAATTTACGGAAAACTGAAATTAAAGATTTTCTAGTGCAATGATAAATCATAAATCTGATTTTCAAGGTTAATTTTGATTATTAATAGAGTTTTTATTGAATAAATAGCTACTAAAAAATAAAAATAAAAAGAATTAATTCTTGAAACATTATTAAAACATGGACTCGGGTAATTTTACCACTAACCCCTCGATATACAGGAGTAGCTGGCTGATTTAATTTCCTGCTGAAATTGTAATCAAAATGTGTATATTTTTATGTAAATAAAAAAATCTATATATATATTTTTAGTGGTAGGCCAGGGTGTGCGTAACTTTCATAATAAACACATTACAGATATGCTGTGAATAGGAAGGAAGAAATCTAATGTAACTGAGTACTTCTTCCTCCTTCTTTATCCTTTTACTCTCCGGAGGATTTGGTGGTACTGTTCTATTTTAGATTTATTTGTCATTATCGTGAGGATAAACTGTATTCTTTCATATAGTGAATGCTCTGTTTCTCCCTTAAATCTGTAGGTCTATCTCATATGATATGTTAAGAAATAATACAATAAGATTCTCATTTGTTTGTACAACTGTCTACTGTCTAAACTTCCTCAGATCTTCGTCTTCTACGGTTATCAGAAATGCGGGAATCAGACATCTAATACATCTAATTTATCTGAAACATGGCTCTACGAAAAATTTATACCCGAAGGTGACGACTGCCGAGGAAAGCGTATTGATTTGCGACAGTAAAGGAATAAAAGAATAAAGAATATAACAGATAGTATTACATATGTAATATCCTTACCAACCAATGTTAGCAGCTTAGAACAATCAGTGGATCAAAGTTTTTATTTCTATTTTGAACGACATTATGGCGGATTGTTTTCCATTTCATTTCAGAAATATATAAAAATGTTATAGAAGTACAAAAACTTATAAACGTGGACAATGTCTTTAGCGAATGTAACAGCAGTGATTCTAAGAAATCAAGGAAACATTTGTTCGATAGAACAATGAGTTAAGACTCATCCACATCTGTGGATGCACAAGAAGGTTTCAGTAGTACGGAGTTGGTAAGCGGGGTTATTCGGTGTGAAATATTGACGAAAATGAAATACAAAAACGGTCAGTTTCTAACGCTGAAGAACAGGAGTTTAATGACCAGAAACAGTTGGTGTCGTGTTACAAATAGAAGAAACGGCAATCGATTCAGACGTGAGTTATGAAATTTGGAAATAAAACGTTTTTCATTTATTTCTTTAATAACACACACGCCTTTCACTTTAGTCGTGGTTTAAGAGTTACGCATTTCAGTTTCTCTCGTGTCGTGTATGTTCAGGTTTCGTTTCATTTTGTCAGTCAAAGTAACCAGTCGTCGGCACTGATATCCTGGTAATTAGCCCTAAACAATAACGTGAAACAATGTCGAGAAAAACTAAAGACAACAAAAAATATAGAATTTAATTTCCATGCGTGGGACGATGAGCAGAACGTTGGAAGGAAAGTCAGAAGAGGCTCTTTTGAAATTTTATCAGCTGATGAAAGTGCCAAAGAACTTTATGGCCGCTGAATGGAAGGACCCACAACCGAATATAAGCTAATGCAATGAGGTATTTGAGATGGGAGTACCATGGGAGGCCTGGCTAAAAAGCAACGACTTGACACGCGTCCACGGAATGTACAACCTAAATACAGACAGAACTGGACAGACTATAGAAAGGATGTACAGAAACAGGATACCAAAACAAAATTTTGGCTTATAAAGAAAGAAGAAATATCGGAAGACCAATGAAAAGATTGTACGGTAAAGGCGCTCAACGGCTAGGCCTGAAGGAGAAGAAACGAAAGCCCAAAAGAAAATTTCCAGTTTATTTGATAGAAGTAATTAAAATTCTATCATTAATTCTTAAGCACAGACTCAACGTATTCAAGTTGTTTTAGAATTAAGAAACCCTTAAAATTAACAAATTAACATAACAGTTCATTGGACAAATTATTTCTAAATAAATTATCTTTTTCCTGCTTATAATTTAGAAAACCCGGCTTATAGGAAAAACGAAATGGCGACTTCTCTCACATTCCGACTACAAACGTAATTTTGATTTTCTTGGACAGTGTGGAAACGAGTCTTTTTTCCTTTTCCAATTTTGAGATTTTTAAAAATTTGTGTACATTGCTTTAAAGAAAAGCAAGTACGATAGAAATATGATATTGATGTTAAGTTCCAGACGATATGTGAGACAATTAATCGTATTTTTAGAAACAAGATACGGCGAGATACAAAGTCATGGCAGTCCCTGTACCGTCCTATGGGTGTGAATTGTGGACGACAACCAAGAAACAAGAAAGTAAAGTACAGGCCTCCGAAATGGCGTTTTTAAGGTGAGTTAAAAAGTGTTCTAAACTTGATCGTATAAAAAAGTGAGGTCATAAGAAAAGAATGACAAGTTTTTAACTTGAATGAAAGATTAAAAGATTATAATCAACGGTGGAAAGAACACTTAGAAAGAATGTCAGATTCTAGAGTGGCCAAACAAGTGAGGAAATACAAACCTATAGGACAGAGGTGTGTGGGTAGACCCAGGAAGAGATGGCTGGAGGATCTTGGAAGGCGGAACAGGCAGTCCTTGCCTATGCCGTGATGTGACGATGATGACATTGCTTCGGTAGGTTACAGGCTCTGTTAAAATCTATCCTTTTTTTTCTGTGTGATCGTAAATAGTACATACATAGGGGAAGTCACCAACGTCAGGATAAAAGTGCGCCCAAACACGTAAACGCACACGTACGCATGCGCGTACAGTATACGTACCTAGACAAGCACGCGTGTATAGCGAAAGAGAGATAAAAGGAAACGAGTACAAACCGCCAGCGTTCGACAGCTGTGCAAACCAAACCAAAAACGGTAACAGAGCTAAAAGTGTGTATTTAAAATGACCAACGGAGCGTAGAATTGCCGCCAATAATATGCTATTAATAACGGCAACTGTTAATATAGGTCATTACCTGCGCTGTCACTGGGTCCAACTACGGGTGACGTAATCATAGTGTAGGAAAGTGCAAACAACACTACCAACTCTTGTCTCGGTACAAGAAAAGTTTTTTGTACAATTTTCATTTTTTTGTTGCGTAAGTCCATAAATATTTTCGACAATTTGAATACAGAAAAGTCTTTGATTACCAATTAATTGCACAACTGATACATGCACACACTGCTGCATTTTTTACGGCGCGTTGCAACAGGTGCAGCTTTAAAAGGAATCAGAATAAATAAACGCTTCTTGCTGAACATACTCAAAATTGCAGATGATCGGGCTGAAAGAAGGTAACATACAATCATAGACATAGCCTACAAGGTTTGATCAAAACGTTCATGCAGTTTTTGTTTATTTAATAAATTAGGTCTCCTAATTAGGTCTATGTTGTCTTCTTTAAAGTAATTCCCATCAGACAAAACACTCTTATACCAATGATATATAATTTACCTTAATATCCACTTTAGTGATACACAGTTTCGTCACTGATGACGCGTTTCGGGACTAAGTCCCATCCTCAGATACATAATTAATAAACTAAAATATTAAAATCACGACCATGATACTGGTCAAGTCAAAAATAAATAAAATAAAATAAATTATAAATCGCATGTAATAAGTTTTGCTAACCACGGCTGGAGCTCCCGCATGCGTTCACCCGCAACCGCGGTTGTCACGCGACTGGTCAAAGATTAAGACAAACTGATTGCAGTGTCGAACAGGTAATTTGACGCAAAATTTACCTGGTCATTTAATAAACTGTTTTAAATGCGATTTAAAACTTATTACATGCGATTTATAATTTATTTTATTTTATTTATTTTTGACTTGACCAGTATCATGGTCGTGATTTTAATATTTTAGTTTATTAATTATGTATCTGAGGATGGGACTTAGTCCCGAAACGCGTCATCAGTGACGAAACTGTGTATCACTAAAGTGGATATTAAGGTAAATTATATATCATATAATAAGTGATACGGTACGCAAAAAATAAGTAATTAACATGGAGCCATACAAGGCAAGTATCGCGTATAAATATCAAAATCTTAAACTTAAATTATTCAAAACCAATTTACATATAAAATTTAATAAAACATGTTTACGACAAAATTTAATCCCAAATTATGCTAAAATTAAGATTAATAATTCTTCCAAACTAGCCAGAAAAACCGAACAATATGCTAGCACGTTTAGAATCAAAGAAGAGATTAAATTTCTATATAGCAAAAAAATATCATTGAATTTGGCTATGTATAAATCTCAATTGGAATTATATAACATGGTACATCCTGCTTTGATCGATAGTATCATAGAGCAAATTAACAAATACGTTACAAATAAGATTAGACTTCACAAACATAAACAGGCAATTAAAATCAGCCAGTTAAGTAATAGTAAATATAAAGATAACATCGAACGCACGCACATTTTCTACCCTAGAGTAATAAATACAACTGACGTCACTTTAACTGACGCAGAGACAAAACTTATCAGCAAAGGTCTAAATTACAATTTTCCCCCCAACCTTAAAAATAAACATAACTTAATTAAAGAAATAATTGAAGCCGAGTCAGTGATAAAAAACATTCCTGACCCAGGTAAACAAAATGAAATAAGAGTATTAGTAAATAATAAGTTTAATAAAATCATTAAAAACAAGAACAATAAGCTTATACAAAATAAAGTTAATTACACTAAAGCACAACACGAACAACGCATAGCTATACAACTAAATAAAAAACTTTCTAATAATAATATTTACATAACCAAGGTAGATAAGGGAAATTCTATAGCCATGCTGAAACTTGACGAATACACACAAAAAGTACACAACTTTATAAATGACAACAATATTACTAAGTTGACATCCGACCCCACTAAGAAGTACACTTTAGAACTGAATAAAACAATAAATAAATGCACGCAACTATTTGATAAACGCACACAATCCTCACTAAAACCAATAAATGCTAGTGCGCCTTGTTTAAGGGGTCTTCCGAAAGTACATAAACAGAACACTCCAATTAGACCATTAGTTAATTTTACAACAGCCCCCGGTTATAAAATAGCTAAAACCTTAGTAAAAATCATCAGAGAGCACACCAACTTAGAAAATAATCGGAGTGTTAAAAGCTATAAGGATTTTATCAAAAATATAAACCACGTTACAATTCAACCAAACTACAAACTAATATCATTCGACATAGTAGATTTATACACTAATGTGCCTATTGATGAAACTTTAATTTTACTCAGGCATAATTTAATGAATAAAGGTTCTTTAGAAATACAGAAAGTTAACCAACTGATGATGATACTAAAAACCATTCTTCATCAAAACTATTTTTCATTTGAAAATGCATATTATAAACAGAATGAAGGACTTGCCATGGGATCTCCACTTTCTGGCATCCTGGCGGACCTATATCTAAACCATTTAGAAAATACAAAAATTTTAAAAGATAATTATTTCGCCAGTAAAATCATCCATTACTCCAGATATGTAGATGATACCTTTATTATTTTTAACGGGAATGCCAGACAAATAGAATTATTTAAAAATTACCTAAACAAAATTCATAACAAATTAAAATTTACTATGGAGATCGAAAACAACAAAAGTATCAATTTTTTAGACCTCACTGTATTACACAACGGGAATAATTTAAAATACAAAATCTTTAGAAAACACACTAGTACTGACACAGTAATACACTATGATTCATATCATCCCATTACACAAAAAGTGGCAGTGTTTAACAGTCTTGTCAACAGACTTTTAAATGTTCCCCTCGAAAAGGAGGACTACTTAAATGAGGTTAGCACTATCAAACAAATAGCAATAAATAACGGGTATAAATCTACAATAGTTGACAAAATAATAAATAGGCATAGGAAACGTTTAGAAAATAAAAATTCAAACTCTATAAAAGCAAGTAACAAAAATTATAAATATCTTTCGGCTAATTTCACAGGTATTATGCCAAATATTTTAAGACCCGTTCTTAAAGATAATAACTATATTTTATCATTTAAAACAAATAATAATTTAGGAAGTTATTTCAAAAACAAAAACAAATTACCATTAAAAAAGCAATGTGGTATATATAAAATAAAATGTGATGATTGTGATGCGTTCTATATCGGTCAATCTGGCAGATGTTTTTATAAAAGATTTTTAGAACATATTCCTAAGCCAAGTAATAATAAGTCCAACTTTGCACAACATTTAATATCAAGCGGACATAATTATACGAACTTCGAAGAAAATTTAACAGCGTTGCATATTTGTAAAAAGGGTAGGCGGATGGATAGTCTGGAGGAATTTGAAATTTATAAAGCTTTAAAAGATAGTAACACCAAAAACAGTTTATTAAATGACCAGGTAAATTTTGCGTCAAATTACCTGTTCGACACTGCAATCAGTTTGTCTTAATCTTTGACCAGTCGCGTGACAATCGCGGTTGCGGGTGAACGCATGCGGGAGCTCCAGCCGTGGTTAGCAAAACTTATTACATGCGATTTATAATTTATTTTATTTTATTTATTTTTGACTTGACCAGTATCATGGTCGTGATTTTAATATTTTAGTTTATTAATTATGTATCTGAGGATGGGACTTAGTCCCGAAACGCGTCATCAGTGACGAAACTGTGTATCACTAAAGTGGATATTAAGGTAAATTATATATCATATAATAAGTGATACGGTACGCAAAAAATAAGTAATTCTTATACCAATGTTTTTTCCAATCTCCAAAACATTACTGAAACGCACTGTGTGGTATAGCCTTGAGCTTGCTTAGCGGTTTCTGTTTTACGTCTTCAACTGTCGCGACACGTTGTGCTTTCATGTTTGTTGGAGTCTTTTGAAAGTCACACTGGACCATATTAGGTGGTTTGCGGTTTCACTATTCCTGTTAGTTTTGATAAAAACTTCTTGAACAAGCAATGGTGTGCGGGTTCGTGCAATGCCGTGGTGTAATTTCCGATATAATTTCGGAAGACGATAAATTCCGATATACGTATTTGTACCAGTTTATGAAGATGGGAAATACAGAATAAGAACAGCTCATGAACTTGGAAGTCCCATACAAGGGGCAAACATAATTAAGTATATTAAAAATCAAAGAATTGTGGGCGACCGGCGTCTCTGACCATGGCCCCTAGACCGTTTCTTACAATCAATATTACTCTCTTTAAATTTGTTGAAAAACACGTGATAACATCCTGAAATCATTCTCATTAAAGTAAATAAATAGTAATAACAACAAAAATACCTGTTTTGAAACATTGTTTAGAAGATACTGATTGCTGAATTGATTTTCCTATATTTCACATTTCAAACGTATAAGCAACTGCTGTGTAATAAGCCTGTTTGTATATTTAAAAAGGATTACTATTAGATTAATGTACACAGCTAAAAAAATAAAATAACAGCCTAAAAATTAAGAGATTAAGTCAACTTTTCGACCCTCTGGGGGGTGGTCCGGTCCCGTTCGTCCCCGCCCCGTAAATACGCTCTGGTTACCTTCAGGTATGGCAAAATTCCGTGGTCCGCGAGTTCGCTAATTAAATTTGATAGGATGTGATTTTGTTGTTGTGATCAGGAAGGTGTACAGAAGAGGAAGATGAAGTAAGTGGAAGGTGTACAGTGATCCATCACTATGAAACATCGAAACATTCAAGTTGTAATTTCTGTTCTCATGTTACACCGTGTAATGGAAAACGTAAAAATTTTGAGAATGTGCGACTTGAAATGGTCGCCACCTTTCAGGGCGTAGTGTTAAAAAACCAGTCGTTTTTGCTAGTACTGAAATGCTATTATGTATACTTTCAATTTAATGTAAATATTAAAATTTCAATCGATAAATAAAAACATTAATGAATTTCTAAAATTACCCGTTTCATTGGCTGTCCCCGTATTTTAAGAATTATTTTTACAAATGTTTTGAAGGAATTACTGACAATGGAGGTTGTAGTATGTTATACTTACTGGCATCTCAGATTACAGTAGGCCTACGTAAT
The DNA here is from genome assembly GCA_034769895.1 of Magicicada septendecula. Classification (NCBI taxonomy): domain Eukaryota; kingdom Metazoa; phylum Arthropoda; class Insecta; order Hemiptera; family Cicadidae; genus Magicicada; species Magicicada septendecula. Next base: position 415,040,259 of record CM068370.1, read on the forward strand.
TCTCACTATTTTTATAATGGTAAAGAATTTAGAAAAGAAAAAAATATTTAAATTTTCATTGTTGACATTGTTAATAACAATACGTTATTCGTTTCTAGGCAACTCACAAAAATAAATGAAATTATTTAGTTTAATTCAAATCAGCAACGATCACAGATGTATCCTCGCGTGTCTCTGCAAATAAATTTATCTTGCGCTCGTTTACCCACTGTGAAATACTCGAGGTAATGGAATTTTTGCTACTCTGAGTGTCATGATTAGGACACGGGCATCACACTTAAACACACCCGTTTCGTGGACACATGCTCTGCGTTGCAGTCTGTGTGTTGGGGCCAGTGCAAGCGCGCGCCTTGCGTTGTCTCCAGCACGCACTCTGGCACGCGCACGCGTGTGTCGCCCGCGCGTACAGACTCACACCGCACCGCTTGAGCCGACACATGCTGTGCGATGCAGTCTGCATGTTGGGGGTCAGTGCAAGCGCGCGCCTTGCATTGACTCCAGCACACACTCTGGTACGTTGCACGCATGTGACGCGCTCGCGGTGCACACACATGCTTTGTTGTTTTGATCATGCCAATCAAACTAGTAAAACTTTCCAACAAGAGTATGTTCGCAGTGGGCAAATACAGCCAAGGGTGAATTTATTGTAGACAATATATAAAACGATTTATATGCCTTGGACTACCATTCTACTAAACAAATATATATTTGTATCTGGTGGATGTACATGGATAGCATGTAGGATGATATTTACTAAATATGTTAACAGAAACTACAAATTTGAGTTGACTCTTTAGATTATTTAATCTATTACTGTAATTTTTGTTTATTCTTGGATATTATTTAATAAATATTTATTTAATAAATATATTATTAATAAATAAATAGTGACTCATAATCAGAGCGTTGCTGTGCTGCCGATGTGGTGAGATCGAGTCAAGGTCACGGCTCGATTTGTTCGTCCACCCGCACGTAGCGGACAAATAATACGTACGTATCTCTGGCATACCCGGGCCAGATAAGTAACAAGGGCACACAATGTATACTACACACAAACAACACTCTTCCCCCCCCCACCGCACGGCTTGCCCCCGAGTGTGGGTTAAAAGGGTGGCTATTACCTCTCTGGCTGGGGTGGGGCGTGAGTTCTATCACGGCCGGAGGGCGCAACGGGTCTATGACCTAATGCCTGAAGTGGAAAAGAAGAGAAGAAAAATCAAAGAATGCGATGGTTGGGTCACTTGTGTAGAATAGAGCTGGTAGGAACGCTGTGAGAATAATGGAGTGGAGGCCGGCTGGGAAAAGAGCTAGAGGAAGATCAAAGTAGAGATAGTTGGAGGCTGTGGAAGATGACTTGAGAGCGATGGATGTGGAAAAATGGAAACAAATTACTTAGGATCGAGTTAAATGGAATGGAGCTAAACACCACAGAAGTTCTGAAAAAGAAGAAGAAGAATTTCTGTAAATCGTCTTTCTATAAATCTAACAATTTCCTTGGAATAGCTTTACACAAGCGACGTAAAATGCCCAAATAATTCTCTTTATTCACCGTAGCATCTTGTGGTAACAATTCAGGGAAACTTACCACGCGACCTTCATCTTACTACCATCATCTTCAACGGCTTGATTTTATCGTTTAGTTCTTTGAAAATTCAACTTGGAAGCATTCGTAGAGATTTTAAACCGTTCGTTCATCCACACAAATCTGACCTAACCTTCTGCAACATTTCACAAGGTCACAACATTTTGTCTCATTTTCTATATAAAGCTTAACGCAAGTTCTTTGATACTGCATTAAAAATCTGTTAAAGTAAAACATAGCTCACTCAATTAGCTATCAAATCCAAACCACGCTTCACATATGGTTAAAAATTGTGTCTATTGTTAAAAATAGGTCTACCAATATCTCAAAAAATTTTTCGAATAAGGCAAATTCTAATAACCTTTACCAGTAGGGAAAAGACGCAAGGGCAGCTGGAAAGAACACTTGAACAGAGTGTCCCAAACTATAGTCATAACTGTGTAGCAAAAATATTGCTTCGGTACGAGCCTGAGGGACGCCGAAATGTCGAACGTTCAATGAAACGCTGGTGAAGCGGTACAGATCCAGTGGCTTAACCGAAGAAGGACTTGACGAAAACATATTGAATTTCGCAAATGTGTAGCCAAAATTCCCCACTGCCAGTCTCTTTCTTGACATTGGTATCGATACAGAGTGTATCGGTGATTGCTGCCTAAACATAAGTGTCAGAAAACTTGAGGTAACTTTGGTCGTGTATCCGACACGTCGGGCAAAGGGGTTGACTTGTTAAATGACAGTTCTCAAATGCGGGCAACTTGTTAGAATGTTTTACTTTCAACGATTTCTCATCGTTTTCGTATCGGTTTCTTAGAAAAAACAGCTACTTATAAATTGTACTATAAAGAAGACTGCCTGGGGATGTTTTGAACAAAATACGTGTGATATGAGAACTTTTTAGCCTATTTAGTATCTTATCCAGTGCTGGTTTTTGTTAACTTTTAAGTCTTTGCCCAGAATTATCTGTTCCGTTTTCCCCTAAGCTGTTCTAGTTTTCACCGCTATCTGATTGGTCGAGATCATTATTTCCACAAAGAAGACTTGAACGAATAAGTTCCTCTTTGATGTGTTTGTAATATAAGTCCGAAATGGGATGCTCATTTTATCGATAGCATCTCATATTTGTTCAGTTCTCCTATTATTGTTTATTTCCGCTTTCCGCGATGGCCTTGTGATCCAGGAACTTATAACAGGCAACTGCCGGAGCTATATTTGGGTTAACGTGTTCATCTTTCAAATCATCGAGTGTAACTACATGTTGCTGAATTATGTGCGATTAGTATACAGGTGTTTAATGAAGCCTGTGGTCATCTTTCTTTCTTCAGTGTCAACTGAATTCCATCATGCTGAACACTGGGCCTACAACCCACGTGACAATGGCGGCTGGTGGTTCCAAATTTTGATGGTTGCAGTAGTTGGTTGGATTGGTGGGTGATGGGGTTAGAAGAACACATTTCAATAGTAGGCAGACCTACATACAGCGGCTGGTGGTTCCAAATTTGGTGGTTGCAGTAGTTGGTTGGATGAATGGGTGATGGGGTTAGAAGAACACATTTCAATAGTAGGCAGACCTACATACATAATACATCGTACATACATACATACATACATACATAATACATACATACGTAGTAGGCATCAGTACATAATACTGTAATATGGAAAAAATAGAAAGTTACCGTTTTTCAAGAAATGAGAGCTGCTATTGATAATGGAATGACCTCGCTTCTATCGGTGTGTCCTACCGTTTACCTGACTTATATCTGTATCGCCGGATTCCATTTTCTCACGTACTCATGAATGGTTGCTAAAAGCATCACTCACTAACTTCGCAGTAACCAAACACTAAATATGCAGCGAATGTCAATATAGGAACATGTGTATGTAAAACTACATACATAGATAGTAGTAAACAAGCGTCTGCGTGCGCACACACATTGTTGTTGTAACGTAATATAAAAATATATCTTGTACATTCGAAAGTTGGCTCGCTTATTTTCCTCGTCTTATTCCAGATTTATCCAAATAACTTGACAGGTTATGGGCCCAGGTCGTGCTTAAAGTTGAGCTGTGCAATTTGATATCAGAAATTGACAATCAACGAGTTAAACCGTGGCGTACGAGTAAAGTAAGCGCGTGAAGGTAAAACCAGCAAAGAGTGAACAAGATGGCTGCCGCAACATACCGTTCCCTATATTGACGGAGAAAAATTTCTCGAGCTGGAAATTTCGAGTAAGGACGATGCTCGAAAAAGGAGGTGTAGCTGATGTATTATATACATAAAATTAGAGGATGTACATGAAGAAGACAAGGTTTCTTTTACAACAAAAGACGCCAAAGCAAGATACACAATCGTGCAGTCCATATCGGATAAATATGTACGCATCATTCAAAATGCCAAGACGGCGAGAGAAATGATGGAGCTGCTGGCAAATCTGTTTGAAAGGAAAAGCCCGTTGATGAAAATGTATGTTATGCGAAGATTGCTGAAACTGAAATTTTCTACCGGAGACCTGCAAGATCATTTTACCCAGTTCGAAACTTTAATAGAGGAATTATCAGCACTTGGCTCGCAACTCAGCGACAGTGATAAGTCGTGTTATTACACTTCTTACGATGACGGAGCGCTATGAAACAGTCATCACGGCTATAGAAACTATGAACACCGATGAGAAAACGTTTACACTCGAATTTGTGACAAAACGATTGCTTGATGCAGAGCTGAAATTCAAGGAAAATCATCAAGATAACATCGACAAAAATTACTCATTCTCTGCGAGCAAGTCGAATAAAAGTACAGGCTGCTATGAGTGTGGTGAAGACGGCCATTACGCTAGGGATTGTTCCAAAACATCGAAAAGTCGTCGACATCAGAAACGAGGAAGAGGCGCGCAAAGAGGTAGAGGTAAGACTAGGCCGCATAGAAGCGAGAATTCAAATGTGGCGGAGGAAAAAGGAAGCAATGATATATCGTTCATCGCAGCGAACGACTGTGAAGGAAAAAGCACTGCCCTTTTTACCAACGCGAGAAACAATAGTATAACCTTTATCCTCAATAGCGGCGCCACGGATCACCTAGTGACAGAAGCTGCAGAAAAATACATGTCTGACGTCGAGCAGATCGAAGAAAAAGTGGGGATAAAAATTGCAAACGGTGACAAGTTACCAGTTACAAAGAGAGGAGTGTTGAAACTTCGAACGAAAAACAAACACTGTGAAACTAAACGCATTAAAATTACCGTTCTGATTGTTCCGGAACTTTCATACAATTTACTGTCGGTAAGGAAAATTAGTCAAAAAGGTAATGCTGTGATTTTTGATAAAAATTCTGTTACAATCAAAAATAAAAATAATTTCAAGCTGATATGTGGATCAATGGGAAATCTGTGCATCACAAAACTTAAAATAGATAAAGAGACTGTTTGTTGTGTGGCCAATAATGCAAATCTGTGGCACCAAAGATTAGGACATTTAAATGAAAACAGTTTAAGAAAAATGAAACTACCACATAAATTCGGAGTTTGTAGTCCCTGCAATCAAGGCAAAGCTAAACGCAAACCTTTCTGTGACGTCGAATTGCCAAGATCGAGTCGAAAGGGAGAATTATTGCACAGTGATTTAACTGGACCAGTAATAGTTCAAACAATGGATAGTGAAAGATACTACCAAACTATCATCGATGACTACACACATTTTGTCCGAGTGTATCTTCTCAAATCAAAAAGTGAAGCTGAAAAAAATTTAATGGACTATATCCGTCAGTTAAAAGCAAATGTATATTCTTGCTCGAGGATCAGGACAGATTGTGGAGGGGAGTTCTCGTCAACAGTTTTTCAAAACTTCTGCAGGCAAAAAGGAATCAGCCTTGAGAGTAGTCTACCTCATACTCCACAACAAAATGGGGCAAGTGAGAGAATAAATTTTACGCTGATGAGCAAGACTAGGACTCTACTCGCTGAAACTAACGTACCCAAGTACTTATGGGGAGAAGCCATAAGGTGTGATGCCTACCAACTTAATCGTTCACCAACAACTGCTCTTGAAGGAAAAACTCCAGCAGATGAATACTTAGGTAAAGTGAACATAAATAGATTAAAAGTTTTCGGCTGCAAAGCTTGGGCATATAAGCTGCCAGTACCAAGAAGCAAGCTAGATACTAGAGCCTACGAGTGCATCATGGTTGGCTATGCGAAATATGGCTACAGATTATGGATTCCAAATGAAGATAGAATAATAATCTCAAGAGATGTGACATTTAATGAAACACAATATAAGCATAAGCCAGAACCAAGTGAAAACAATGATTTATGTAGACACATCTTATGTGTATGTATGATGACCATCGAGACCAAGATTACCTACCTGAAGAAGACTCAAATACTGACATCTATAAAAATCAAGCAATCGAAAATGAAGACAACGACGATCAAACTAACCCAGCTGGAAAATCTGCTAAGATAGATGAAAATTGTAAAGAGTTTATTGAAACACATAAAGAAAAAGGAAATAAGAGACCAAAACGAAATAGACAACCACCCAAGAAACTTCAAGACTATTATACAGATAATATTCTAGAGGATGCATTTATTGCCTACTGTTTAATAAGTGATGGGGGCCCAGAAACCTATGAAGAAGCTATGAAAATTGATGATGGATGGAAAGAGGCAGTAAAATAAGAAATTAATGCATTGGAAAAACACAAGACCTGGGAACACGCATCACTACCTCGCAATGCCACACCTTTAGATACACGTTGGTTATTCAAGGTTAAGTCAGATGGCACAAAAAGGGAAAGATTAGTTGCAAGAGGATTTCAAGAACAGGTAAAAAATAATATCTATGCTCCTGTTGCTCGAATATCCACTATACGTCTACTTTTGTCAGTTGCTCTACAAAAACAGTGGAATATAAGACAGTTGGATATTCCGAGTGCATTTCTAAATGGAATACTAGACACTGACGTCTTCATCAAAACACCACAGGGAGTTGATTGTAATTGCAAAATTGCGAAGCTGAAAAAGAGTCTTTATGGATTGCGTTCAGCTCCAAGAAAATGGAATGAAAGATTCACCGATGCAGTCGAGCAATATGGATTAATTAGGTCAAAAAGTGACTCTTGTCTCTACACTGGTAACAACGTCTGCTTATTGATATGGGTAGATGACATCATAGTCACAGAAAAACCCAAAACATGTAACAAGCTGATAGATTTTCTCAAAACAGAATTCTGCGTTAAATACTTTGGAACAGTTAAAGATTTTCTAGGAACAGAAGTACATATAGAAAAGGACTCCATAGAAATCTCTCAACATAAATTTATAGACAAAGTCTTAACCAAGTTTGGAATGCAGACTGTAAAACTGCAAGTACACCGCTGGAAAACAACTTTCAAGTTGATCTGAACCTGCAAATAAACAAGAATTTACCATTTAGGGAAATCGTGGGATCACTGATTTACATTTCAGTTATCTCTAGGCCAGATATAGCCTATGCAACTTCAGTGCTGAGTAGGTATTTAGATAGACCAACAAACCAACTGTGGACCGCAGCAAAGAAAGTACTGCGATACATCAAGAAAACGAGATATAAAAAGCTGACATATCGTTGCTCAACTGAAGATGCACTGTATGCATACTCCGATGTAAACTGGGCAGGATACACTACAGATCGTAAGAGCACAACTGGATCTGTAATCTATCACTGTGGTAATCCAATTTTATGGACTTCTCATAAGCAAAGTTGTGTATCCTTGTCCTCAGCACAATCAGAATATATAGCCTGTGCATCCACAGCAACAGAATCTTGGAGGATATGCTGTACGACACTTCTACACCAGTAATGCTCGTCGACAATCAAAGTGCAATTAATATGGCAGAGAGCTATGAAAACAGCAAGCGCACTAGACACATTGACATTAAGTTCCAATTTAAAATGCATGTTTGGTTCTTGGTATCCAAGTCACGTACGAATATAGATTATAGATAAATTATTCAGTGTCCGATCGGCTTCGCGGTGGTGCGCACCAGTTAGAAAGCGAGTGAGTTACATTGGTTGAAAATTATGTGTAACATGTGATTTTAACTGTTAACGACCTCAATAGAGTGATTTAATCTGATGATGGAGCAGATGTTCCGAAACGCGTCATTTTAATCGACGTAACGAAGTCACCCGACGGATACAAGGTGATTTATTTATCTATAATCTATATTAAGTTCCACTATATTAAAGAAATTGTGGCAAAAGGACTAATCAAGCTCAAATATATAAGCACAAGTGAAAATATTGCAGACCAAATCTTTATGTAATGTAAAATTTCAATATTTTTATGAAAAGCTAAAGATTATGTAACCAAATGTCATGTAAACTATTTCTGTTTAAGTGTTTATTAAGGCCTTATTTACGTGCTATTTTGCAATTTAAATTATTAGATAATTCAACTTGAGAAGAGGTGTCAAGATATAAACATGTGTATGTAAAACTACATAGATACTAGTAAACAAGCGTCTGCGTGCGCACACACATTTGTTGTTGTAACGTAATATAAAAATATATCTTGTACATCCGAAAGTTGGCTCGCTTATTTTCCTCGTCTTATTCCAGATTTATCAAAATAACTTGACAGCGAAAGGGGAAAGTTAAACAGTATCGTGCTTTTTACAAACTACAGGTTGTTTGAAAGCACAGAAAATCACTAACTCCAAAAACCACAAACAGAAAAGCACACAGCAGCATTAAACATAGAAAAATTAATAAAAGTAATACTTAAAACACAGTTGATTGACACTTTACTATCCCAAGCACAGTTATACAAAATTATGCCTGCTTTATAACCTTAAATAACGGTTTCTTCAACTAAATAAAGACTAAACCGGTCACAGCTTCAAATCAAGAAGGCTGTAGCTGATTTTCATGACACAACTACGGGTACGCTACAACGCTACTACTGGAGGGTTGTGAAGGCTTTGCAACCACCAAGCTCACATGAAGCATTGGGAAATTATAAACAGTAAAGGACCTCTCATATGTTTGTGTAGTAAACTCTACCATTTACTCCTGAGTTGCGATCGCCCTACAACCACCAGCATGCACACTACATTCGAATTGTACGTGAACTTTGCCGGATAGAAACTAATTTGTTTTTTCGTAGAAACTGATGACACTTTTAACTGCTTAATGTTTTCAGATATAATTTTACGGTGCAACGCTGCAATCATAACACCAGACGCCACTGGTGACAGAATACAGCTGCAGCCGTCTATGCTTTTTCTGTCCGACGTCATGATTTAAAAAAAGCCCTTTTTTAAATCAAATTCTGGATCCGCGACTGGATATGAAGACGTGGAATTAAAAATACAGCGTGTGACAAAATTGCGATGAAATAACTGTGAAAAAAAAACAGTCAATGTAAACGACCCTGATTTTAGTTATTTAATTTGTTTAATTTAATTAAGTAATTGACCAATTATTGCATTCAGTAGAGACAATTCAATGTAACGTCTGATGCAAGTTTTACACAGAGACTTAAACTAATTCGTTTTTGTTTAAACAATCGAATTAAAAACAAAGAAAGAGTGAGAGAATCGAATAATTCCGGGATTCAGTAATAAAATGTGATGAGTGGAGTCCGTAACCTCATCAGAGGTGGAGGCGTACTCGGCAAGGACACAGAGAAACAAACAAATGGTATTAGCGTGGATTTCTCACGGATGAGAAACGCAATTTTACCGCCGCATGAGTCAAACGTTAACCTGTGTGTGTGTGTGTGTGTGTGTGTGTGTGTGTGTGTGTGAAGGCTGATTTTTTCTCTCTCTAATTTCTTACATTTATAACTGTTGTTAATTACACTGTTGTCGGGAGAAATACTCGTTATTGTTACGTATAGCACTATGGGTTTCATAATCTTTAATTTGCTGTTAACGAGTAAGCTGACAAAAATGTAAAGTTAATACTTTGTTTTGATCGTTTAACATTCAGGTTGTATCGTATAACATTATAATTATTATCAAGACCTTATAACGATAAATAAGCGCTTTAAGTGAGGTGAGTTTTTTTGTTGGTTGTGGTAGTGATAACATATGGGGAAACGAACGTTTGGTGCTATACGGCAGATTAAAAAACGACATAAAATTGGCCAAGATAAACTGCTAAACACTATATCGTGGGGTCAAAGAATTAGGAAGAAAATAATAAGGATGTATGAAGGCACTACAAGACATAATAAAATAGGAACAGCTAAGACTGTTAAAATTGTTGTCTTCCGGGCCGTAAGGGCGTCGCCCAAAGCTGTTGATTGCAGCAGACGTTTCAGCCGTGCCTTCGACGGCCATCTTCAGTGCTAATTTCGGTTAAAAACTGACACAGATGTCACGGTCATACAGGTGTGGAGCCTTTACCACAACAGTACTGTGGTCACTGACCGTGGAGGTTGAAATGCATGGCTGAAACGGCTGCTGCGAACAACAATTTGAAGCCCAGAAGACAACATTGACTCCGGCCGTGTAAGCGTCAGACAACATTAACAGCCAAGACTGTTTCGCCACCTCTTAACGATGGATAATCGTAGATTACCGGAAATGCCGTTTGTTATTTGTTTGGTGCATGCATCACGATAACGTTTGAACCGCGGTTCGTAAAACTGGGCATGCCTGTCCATACTTTTACCCTACGGAACTCTATTGTTTCTTTTTCGTATCGGTCATCTAAGGACCACATGCCAATTTAAATTCTTTAATCTTTGTTCTTTTCCTTTTCCCAGTATTCTTTCATCTTCTCACTGTGTCTCTTCTTCCTGTCTTCAGTCCACTTTGAACCTGCATTTTTATCTCTCCTACCCTGGACTCCCTCCATTTTCAACACTTTTGCCCGAAAAACTTTTCTTTCAATTGCTTCTTCTGCGTGTATATAATTTTTTTCTAAATCCTTTTGGACTTCTTTAATAAAAATTGATGTTGACTTCTTCCCCCACAGATATCTGAAGATTTGCTTTGTCAACCTATTGTCGTCCATTCTATATAAATGTCCAAAAAATAATAATCTTCTTTTTCTCATTGTTTCTGTTATATTTTCTACACTTTGATATATTTCATTATTACTTCTTAATTTCCAACCTTCTGAAGTTTTTCGTGGGCCTAATATTTTCCTAATAATTCGTCTTTCCAATATTTCTAATTTGTCTAAATTATAATTCAATGCTAGACATTCACTTGCATACAGGCATTCTGGCTTCCTACGGAACTCTATTGTTTTTTAGATTGATCCCAAAGTAGGGGGTGGGTTGGAAAAAATGTGAGGGGGACATAAGTTTGAAAAAATCTCAGAAACCCAAGTGGGGTACTAGATTAAAGGGAATTTTAACCAGAATTTGAATTTAATGTTCATTTTTGAAAATTAAGAACTTTTAGAACGCCAGGAGCCAAAAAGTGGGTGAAAATTTCGAAAGAATCGTAAATATTCATGTTTTGTCTCAGATTAAAAGGATTTTTAATTAAACTCTGAAATCTAGAAAATTTAAAACTTTGGGACGTCAGGGTCTAAAAAATGAGGCAAAAGTATAATGATATTTTGAATTTCATGTGTGATATCAGATTGAAGAGAATTTTAACCAAAATCTGAATATAATGTACAGTTTTTAAAATTTCAAAATTCTTGTAACCCAAGGATAAAATGGGATAAAGAATTTAAAAAATTGTAAGAATCTAGTCGTGTGTCAGATTAAAGAGAGTTTTAACACAAATCCGATTGTTTGGAATTTTTAGCGTTTGTCGTACGATTGCTCAAGAAATGTTACTTTACTAAAGAAGTAATAGTAGGGTAATCGCGATTATTGTAATTTTTTGATAATTTAAAAATGATTGAGTATCAAAAATTGTTCAATAATAAATGCACTTCACTGAAAATAGTGAGCGAGTTTTGCAGCTCAGGGAGCATACTACTACTACTACTAATAATAATAGAACCGAAGCTAGGTCTCAGTTTTAACTCGACTGTTTAGCATTTGTCTGTCTATCTATTTGGGGTATGTCTCATGAGAACTTTTGAACGCACCAACTGAATTTCGTAAAATTTGGCATGCATGTCCATATTGTTACACTGAAGAAACCTATTGTTTTTGAGATTATCTCCTCAAAAATAGGGGAGGCAGGAGGTAAAACTTGTGAAACAATCGCAAAAGCTCGTATTGGATATCAAATTATTGAGAATTTCTAACTAACACCAGAGTGCAGTGTTCTTCGTGCACGTGGGCATTCATCTGTACAATACATGTAACGAGTCCACGTTACCTGTTTTCTGCTGTTCTGTCAGCGGTCCTAGCAGTATCATTTTCTGCTTTCTTCCTTCGCCGTAAAACCTTCTCTACCTAGTTTGCTACATGAGCCTAGTGGCTTTAGCTTTGTAGCATTATTCTGATGTGGTCAAGAGTGATCCGCCCCACTACATTCGCCAGAGTTAGCCTGTCCTCTTTTCATCTATCACAGGTGGAAAACGTGTGGTGCACATCATCTAGTTCAGAAAATGCAGTCTGGACTGCCCGCTTTTCCCGTACTATAAAGGTTTGTCCGGTACAGGACGTGACCAGTTACAAATTGTGTTGAATAATAATTAATCTTACCATGTTTGCGGTCAGTCTACTTGTCTACTGCTTTATTAGCCTAGCTGTCCTCTTCCCTTTCTGTCACTTCTCTATCCTTCCTGCCACTATCCATATTCCCGCCATATTTTTGTTTTGTTATTCGTGTATAAATAAAATGTAACTAATTGTAAAGAAATGCCGCACATTACGAGAATTCATCGTCATCATCATCACTTCATGGATAGGATTTCTCCCGCCATCTTGTGACTGGCCTGTCTACAGATTGTCTTCCAACCGGCTCATACTAATACGCCAAATTCGAAAGCGGATATTGTCCAGTCTTTCTAAATGTTGTTTCCAGCACTTTCTATAATTCGAATAAGTTCGTTTAAAGAAACTATATCAAGTTCTCGTCTAACATACTCGTTTCTTATATGATCGACTCGCGTACATCCCTTTACCGATCTCAAATAGCTCATTTCTGCAGCCTGTAATTGGCACCAGTCCTTCTTCCTTATAGTCCAGGGCTCGCATCCATACAGCAGTGCTGGTACTGCCATTATCGTACAATGTCTCTTGTCTAGCTTCGCTACGACAATTTTAATACGATATAAGGGGTGCATTTACAGTTTTTGTCGAAATGTAATTCTTTGGCGAATGAACAGTGCGAAATTTATTCAATTTGTGATAAAATATTTTTCTTGTCCAATGGTTAGAGGACATCTCCTTTGTATTCATAATGTGAATAGATTGTAATACAAGTAAGTAATATTTAAATTGTAGACTTCAAGTAATATTAATTGCGTCGAGTTTGGATAATGGAAGAAGACAACAATAAGATTGCTATCAGCTAGGGGTGTGTGGAGCCCAAAGGGATTTGTGTATTATTATTATTAAAAATCAATAGATATTATTTAATTTTTTAATACCGTTCGGTCTATTTATTTTTTGTCACTATTTTTATCTTTTACGTCAAATCGCTTTAATTAACATATTTATTTCAAGTATAACAAACACGTTTTGGAAATTTATTTGATAACTCTGATATGATAATTCTAATTCTGACTGTATACCAGATAATGACGAAAATAGTGATGATGTGAAACTACAGCTTCTGACAAATTCAGTGCTTTTTCAGCTGGTTTAGCTCTATATAATTATTTTTTTTTATTCATCAGAGGCTTTATATAAGCGTTGTTTATTCATTATCACCATGATATGCAAGGATTAAACCAAGGATGATGTTCCGGTCTCGAACAGGTAAAGTCTAGATCTGGTCACTCCAGCGCTTCCTCGGACTTCCCACACCTCTCCGTCCCTTCGGCTTATAGTTCCATAGTTGTTTGGGGATGCAGTCATCCATTCGGTAAAGATGTTCCCACCAATTCAGCCGATACTGGGCAACACTGTCGAGTATGCTCATAATATTCAGTTCCCGCCGTATATCTGTGTTTCTTCTACTATCATGGAGAGTATATACTGCCGCGTGCTTGAGAAATCTCATTTCAGCAGCTGCGTTGTTTAGTATTAAGAAAAATGTTGACCTCCTTATATTACGACAAACGTAACCAAATGATAGACTAGGGGGACTTGAAAAATTACATATTATATATTGTATGTACTATGAAATTGGTATTCATATTGTAACGAATCTTTTAGATTGTGTGTTACAAAATATATTTTTACACCTCTGTAAATTATTTATTTATTTATGTCAAAATTTTCTTCCTCAGTACTAATCTTCAGCCCCACGTTTGGGCTAGCCAATTTGTAACTAAACCTCTTTGTTTCCTTAATTAATATGTAAATATGTGTTTGTGTATAAATAAAATTGTTTATTAAAAAATTTTTTAATTAAAATTTTTTTTTATATAATTAATTAAAAACAATTAATTAATTAAGTTTCGTGGTGTTCCGAAACGTTTATCACTTATTTTAATTGTTTTATAGACTTTTGTGTATTTGTTAAAACCTCTAGCCACTTATAGAATTGTCTCCGATAGCAATCGATACTTGTTTATTTTCTGTTTGGAGGTTATCTTCCTTCTGGTGGTGAGATTCTTGTAGTAAGTTCTATTTAATTCAAAGTATTGTGTTAGTTGTCTATATTAGAAATGAAAAACTGTTTAAATAGGAAATATATTAATAATTTTATTGACAATTAGGTATTTTGACTCTTGTCGATATGTAAATCGATTCTCAGGGTATCGTTTGAATTATTACAATTTTTTATATAAAGGTTCTTTGAACAGCTATGTTAGGGAAAGTCAGAGAAATAGGGCAAAGATTGAAAAGTATAACATTACAAGATAAATTCTTAAAATTAACAGTACATATATTAGATTCAAAGTATAGAAATAAATAAATAGGTTGCGAACCGTCCAGCAGGCAGTAGAAGGCTGTGTTAAGTTGAGTGTTGGTTAATCAGCAATGGCCGCCGTTGAGATTGAAAGTCGCCACCTCGCAGTTTTGGCGTTCAAATAAAGATGTTTTCCGTATGAATTTACGTCCTGGTGGCTGCAATTCTTTCTTCTTGTGTTGGTGGAGTGTCACTGGTTCAGTTTTGGTGTTGTATTCGGAAAAATGGTGTAGTTCTAAGTCAAATTCACTATTGTCGGTTATGTCATATGTTAGGCACTTTTTGGTTAAGTTTTATTACTGTTTTAATGGGTTTAAATGTTTATCCACTGGTTTTCTGTGCTGTATAATGTTAGTTCAGTGTTTGTATATGTTTATTTTACTGTGTTGAACTTTAAAAATGTTTTTTACCGAAACTCTCGATTTTCACTTTCGGCTCAGACAATTATTCGCCATTACGGTAGTCGTAACTAGGTTAATACGGGTAAATTGCTCGTGTCAAGTGTCCCGTACAATGTTCAATAATTAACTAACTTACTTCCTTCATCTCCGACTAAAACCTTAGCCAAAGCAATATTATTCCTTCCATTGTTCAAATTTTATTTTGCATCCTTTGCATGTGATAAAGTTACATTATATAACTGATTATACTTTGGTTATTCTTCAAATTTATTAGCTAGTAGTTAATTAATTTTATCCTTCAGTTCATTCTGCGTAATTTGATACCAAATAATGCCGTTTTATTAAGTTTTTGATCTAAAATTGATATTTTTTCCTTCATTTTGTAATTTCTAAGTCCTAAGGTCTAACTTCCTGTTCTTTTCCAAATTCTGCCATTACCAAGTTATATTAATGATTATTAAATCTCATATTGTAATAAAAGGTTTATATTCCCTTAATTTCTTGCAATTAGATGAATTGGTTAAGTTTTAAAATATTATGTTGGAATATATGACTCCCCTCTCCAAATTTTTGAGTTCTGTCATTTCCATTTTTATTAATAATTCTGGCATTAATTTTACAAAATCTTTCTTAGTTATATTTTTAATTACATGGCTTTGTTTCTGATTTACATTATCTAAATCCCTTCAGTTTAAATGTATTTATGTACTTAGTTTCTCAGTTTTGATGATGTTTAGTTTTTAACATTTGGCCTAGATTCCTAACAGTTTTTACATACAAATTTTTATAAATAATACATATTGAGTTATACCCTCTCTGACTTTCATTGATATTGTAACATAAATTAAACATTTTCTTCTTGTAAACAAAATAACAATTAGTATATGTTTCATACTATTAACATATAACAAATAATTCCAATTAATAGTTGTCTTTAACACATCAGACATTTTTTATACTCAAAGATTAATAATGACACATAACAAATATCATATATAAAGAATGTTGTTCCATTCTAACATCTTAATTAGTTATTAACAATAATACCTCTAATAAATATTTTATAATTAAAGAATGTTAGTGGTTCTGACCTTTTTAAATTTGCTTATTCCTAATACATTTTTAAATATCTTATTCTACATAAACAAAACCTTATTTACTATAATCTTATTCTCTATATTACTTATTAAGTTTTATTAACAGTTTTTATCTGTTTTTAATTGGGTTTTGGGTAATTGTACCCTGTCACTTCACTTTTTATTCTGTGTCTGCTCTTGTTTTATAAATCATTCTAATGAATGTCATTTAAACAGATTGGCAGTTCTTTACTAAAACACATGTATTATATTATCTCTGTACATAAATTAAGTCACTTCAAAGTTGTATCATTTCATTATTTACTTAGTTTGTGAATACCAATAATGAAACATAAGGTTCATTTTTTATAATACTAAAACTTGCACTGGTTCTCTTTACATTCCTTGATTCTATTTCTAAATGGTTATATAGTCTTACTAAAATCAAGAAATCTATTTGTAGATTATAATGAAGATTTGTTCTTTGGTATTATATTATTATTTCACCTTGGTCCACTTTCAACTCTTACTCTATACACTTTTTGCTTATATCTATTGTACATGTAGTTTTTTTTTTGATACTTTGTTATACTTTTTATTATTATTATATTTATTTATTTTGGGGTTTGGGTTTTTTTTTACAAGAGCATTCCTTCTTCTTGTGGATGCTGTCTTCTTCTTGTTTCTTCATTGATGTCTTCTTTTCTTCTGGTTTCTTATAATTGTATTTTCTTCATCTTCTTTTTTGTCATCGGGTTTTTGGGTTTCTTCTTCACCTACTCTTCTTGTTTCATACAAATGCATCACCTTTTATGGTGGATCGTGCCTTGTTCTGGGTTTCTTCCTTATCTACTCTTCTGGTCTCATACAACAGATTTTCTTCTCTTTGTTGTGGGTTTAGTTATGTTCTGGGTATCTTCCTTGCCTACTCCTAACCTTCCTGGGTATTATATTTTTTCACCTTTTTAGTTATTAGAATTGGTTTTGATGATTCATCACTTGTAACATTTATTTTATGTGAACTTATATCTTAAATCAATGATTGTACTGCACGGTGGTTCTTAATGAATTCTTTATTATATTGCTTTCTTCGGATTTAAACATGTTATTACTTTATTTTAATGATCAATTCACCATTCATTTTTATGGGCTTATCTGTCATGCTACAATATGAAAGATTGACAAATAACATAAAAACACTAAAGTTTATGGGCCAGCCTAGCTGCTCGATCGTTTATTGAAATTTATCAATTTGTTCTGGATCACTGGTCATATTCCTGAAGACTGGCGGATGGCAAAATTAGTCCCCATATTCAAGAAAGGAGATGGTAATGACTGTGATAACTATTATACAGGGTACATTTTCTTAAGAGATCTTACAAAATGTATGCATCTATCCTAGCAAAACGACTGAACGGCCATTCTCTCGGAGACCCAGGATGGTTTCAGAAACAGCAGATCATGTTTAGATTGCGTCTTCACAATAGCCCAGGTTACTAAAAAGGACAGAGAAAATCAGTTCCCCACATACGTTTCATCGATTTCGGAAAGGTATTTGATAGAGTGAATAGGGGCAACCTGTGGGCAATACTGACAAAGAAAGGAGTCACGCAACACATTCCACATTAGAGCCATACATAATCTTTATGTGGAAAACATAATCTTAATTGAGACAGGAAGTCCAAGCACAACTTGGGGCTGAAGATGATCAGTTGTGGAGTACGATAAGGGTGCCAAGGGTGACAAGGAGGCCTTGTAATTTATATATAGACGATGTCATACACAATTGGCAGACGAAACTTCCGGAGCATTTTATGATTGGTCACATTACAGTTGACACTTTGTTATTTGCTGATGGCCAGGCTAATCTGTCGAACTCAGAAAGCGGCTTGAAGATGGCTAAATACTCATTGAATCCAATCTGCAAGAATTTTGGATTCTAGATGTCCAGATTGAAGACCAAGGTGCTGGCTTTTAATGGAGCTGATCCCACACGAGCAAATATTATTGTAGATGGTAGTGCTGTAGAGCAGATCAGCGATTTTGAATACCTGGGATATAATGTGTCTTATATTACAAACAATGACGTGGTGAATAAGCTAACTAAGTTCAAAGATATGTGCAGGACCATCAGCAGAACTCTAAAATCAGGGAATAAAGAAACACGCAGGAAGTTCTACAAAGTGATGGCCCTACCCTCACTTCTCTATGGGTCTGAGAATTGGGCTTTAACGAAATCCCAGGCCAGGCCAGGTATTCAAGCTTCCGAAATGAGATTTCTTAGACAGGTTGACAAGCCATACTCTTCAAGATCGTAGAAGAAATGCAGATATACTCAACGTCATGAGTGTGGGCGTTACGGTTTCGCATTATCGGCTAAAATGGTTGGCACATCTTAACCGAATGGATGACTGCTGCATCCCCAAACAACTATGGGATTATAAGCCGAAGAGACGGAAAGGTGTGGGACGTCCGAAGAAGCGTTAGAGTGACCAGTTCTAGTCTATTTGCTTGGGAGCGAAACAAACCTTTTGAAGACGTTTTCTACATGGAACCACCACTGATTTACCATAGGAGAAATAGGTGTATTTATTTTGTTGCAATTTTTGGTTCTTAAAGAGTCACACTGGGGGCACCCCACACTGGATACGAGAAAGGTCAAAAGTGGCTGATATTATACAGACACGAAAGGCAAGCAGTAATGGCTCAGTCCTAAACAACCGACTCGAGCAAACGGTAAGCGGAAGGGTAGTGTAAGGGGCAAAGAACGGGAACAAGAAATGTAAGGCTCTACTAATGAGGTGTCCAATGACTTACGGTCTCAAACGATAGACGACGACAGAGAGGGAAGCAAAAGGAGGACTACATCCGATATTAAAAAAGAAGTCTCGTAAGAGAAAAGAGATTGATGTTGCTGCTGTTTGCTGCCTGACAACAGTACTGCTGAGAATACCAACAGGAACAAAAATTAAGACTTAACAAACGTCACTGCGTCTATTTAATTGATTATGTACAGTTGTGCTCACGTCGGAGCCGTGTAATAGACTTGTGAACCGGCGGAACTACTGGGCCGGAACGCGCCACTGTACTAGCGCATGCGACACACACACACACACACGTTGTTTACCTGTATGGGTAAGGCGTATAGTAAATTAACAACTCAAGTTAAAAGATGCAACAAAAGAGTTACTAATTGGATTAAGAGTTCTTTCAAAATTATTGAAAAAATCTTATTGTTATTGGTATTAAAGTGAATGCACGTTGTATGTCATAATTACCTGTACGCGTATCGTACTGTGTAAAGATAAAAAGTTGTGTAATAAATGAAAAGTGAAAGGTAGGGTATCAAGACAATGCTAATATAGACATCTGCGGAAAAAGTGTGAAGTTCCTTCTTGCTTGCATATTTAATAGGTTTGATGTCTAATCTGTGGAATAAAGAGAAAGAAGAAGAAGAAGAAGAAGAAGAAGAAGAAGAAGAAGAAAAAGAAGAAGAAGAAGGAAGAAGAAGGAAGAGGAGGTGGAGGAGGAGTAGGAGTAGGAGTAGACATAGTAGTAGTAGTAGTAGTAGTAGTAGTAGTAGTAGTAGGAGGAGGAGGAGGAGGAGGAGGAGGAGGAGAGAAGAAAAATACAAATACAAAAATAAAAAAGAGGTAGTCATAAAGAAGAGAGAAATATATATATTTTAGGTCATTTCATCAATTTATAATGATTGAGATACTAACACGCGTTCTTCACGACCTTCCAACGTCTCCTTTGATTATCAACGTACTCCGGAATTTCTTTTCCCAGTTCTATATTAAGTTTTCTACATGAAAGCACCACTGATTTACCATAGGGGGAACAGGTGTATTTATTTGGTTGCAATTTTTGGTTCTTAAAGAGTGGTCTTCGTGTCAGTTTTAGATACCTGATTATCAGATGTAGTATAAAATTACATCTTTTACTTCACATTGGGTTTGGAGTCAATGCGTATAAAGCTACGCCATTTTAACACACAAAGTAGTCTATGGCAGCACCTTCAACTGATAAGAGGATACTGCAACTGTGAGCACCCAGATTTGATCAAGAGTTCAGTACGACGAGTTAAGGCGGTTTCGAACCACTCTCGACAAGTGAGCGCGCTGACGTTCTGGGATATGAACGCCCATGGACGCATTACATATTACATACGGATTCCGTCCTGTTGTTAATGTACACTGGTTTTTTTCTAACTTGAAAATGCTGACTGGAAGATTTTACAAGGTAAATCTGTAGGGACCGGGATGAATGACTTAAGAAGATCAGTATTTTAATACCCTTGCGCGTAAAGAAATGAAGTTCTCGGGAGTAGATAGTAGGATACATTGTCAACTCTGACATAAATGCGACATTGTAAATTAGAAACTAAAAAACCATATCTCAATGTAGGAGAATTTACTGGACGATTCATGTAATACGCTTGTCGTCAGACAGGATATGAAACAAATTTTGGAGTTTACATATAAAGAAATAGAGTTTGGATAGACTGAGACCAGTGGCGTAACTCTTTTTCTGAACCCGCGCAGGAATACTTTGCATGCCCAGAAATCATCTACTATCCTTCATCATCATCATCATCATCATCATCATCATTGGCACGACAGCCACTTGTGAGCCCTGGCCTTCTTCAGAAGATTTCGCCATTCGTCTCTGTTCATAGCCATACTCCTCCAGTTTCTAATTTCAAGAGTACTCATGTCCTGACTCACGTATTCCATTCATCTCAGTTTTTTCCAACTTTCCTTTTACCCTCTGGGTTTGCATCAGAGATCTTTTCAACGACTCTGCTTTCACAAGCACGTACAATGTGTCCAGCCCATTCCAATTTTTTAAATTTAATACAGGTAACCACATCAGGTTCATCATACAAATTATAGAGCTCTAAGTTATATCTTTTCCTCCAGGCTCCCCCCTCTTCCACTGGATCAGAAGTTTGCCTCAGGAAAAGTACACCTACTACCCTTACTACCTTCAATGCACATGCCGTTATTCCGTTTTGAATACTAATCTCTCCTTATAGCTGTGGCAACAACTAAAATTATATAGGCCTTATAAACAGAATACGTTCTTCTCAAAACAGTTAAATCTCTTTTTCTACGTTTATGCCAGTTGCGTCGGTTATTTATATAAATCATAAAAAGCTTTCATTCATTTTTAAGTCGGTAGGCCTTCCTGCTTCATATTCAGAAAGTGAGACATGTCTGATTATTTGACTCAGTTGATCTTTTCTGTTACTGTCTTGTGTAGTGTCCATTATTGCAGGAAACAACTGAACAGATTTAGTTTGTTTCAAAATAATATTTTTCACTTTTTTAGCTACAAGCTGAATGAGTTCATTAAAACTTTTTGGACTCATATACTTCTCCCTGTTCTTTGGATCACTGATTATCTCTTGCAATAATGGATCGTATTTACTCAAAAGATCAATAATTGCCAGAACGTTTCCGCCATTGGGCTGGCCTATAAACGTTTTTATGGCTTCTAAAGGCTAAATTTGAAGCTGCTAATAGCTATGTCCACACTAGTGCGCTTTTCGTGCATGTGAGGCATGCGCAGTAAACGTAACGTTTTTTCCTACATTTTCCTCTAGCAAACGTAACGCATGCACAAAGACTGCCTCAAAATCAGTTGAAGGTCACCGTTTTTAGTGATGCATTCAGTAACGCACGTGCTTCCACCACCAGTGGATCTTCTTTCAACTTTCCGTGCAACTTCATAATTTTACAGAAAGGTGTTGTTCTGTTTTCGTGATTACTGTAACTATGTTTATTGTTTACCTTGTCGGCAGAACAAAAGTTGGCCTTTATTGAAGATTATAGGTCACATTATGCCGTGTGGGACATTACGGAAAAAATTATACAAAGAAAATGAAAAGAAATGATGCTTTCGCTGTTTTGGCTACGGAGTATGAACTGACTGTGAAAGAACCGCGGGAACCATTGATGAAATGAATTGCTTGGATACTTTAAATAAGTAATGAAAGAAGTAAATGAATCGCCGGTAGCCAAATACCTAAGTGTGATTGCTAATTTAACTTCAGCTGGTAGGCCTATTGCTTCTCTAAAGCGAGTATTTTCTTTTGCGATCTTAGGCTTCACCATTTGTAAAAGCATGTAAAAGTTCGTTCTAGAACGTTCGCTTAAAGTTCTTAAACAGAACGTTATCATACAGGTCTCTCATAATTCGAAAATTCCGCGTTCTTAAATAATCTTTCAATCATATCGAGCGTTGATATTTTTTACGACTTTTTCTAACTCTTTTCAGCACTAAAAATGCAGCACTTATACCCGCTAACATAGCACTATCAGTCACGTCCATTTTCACGTTTACCTGGAGAAACTGACAACTGTGACGCAAAGGCGTAGACACTTTGTGGCATGCGTTCAGTACTTTCGGTCTAAGGCATGCGCGAGAACTACTCGGTGTTGAAAGCAGAATTGAAAATTGAAAGAGAAATTTAAGTTGAAAGCGCACATAGCAAATGTCGGAGTAACATTTACAACACGATCCAGTACTTTGGTCCATTTATTAGTTTCCTTTTGAAACTCAACGAATAACGATGCGTGCCTGGCCGGTGGCTTCGGGGCATTCTTAACCGGAATCACCGCTGTATTGTCAGTTAACCAAATAATGTATACTCTCAAAGTACATCAACAGGTACTGGTAAAATAACAGTAAAACAATAAATGTATTTGTTTCTTATGTTAAATACATGCGGGGAAATTGGGTTTTATTTAATTTTAATGGTTTATACCCATTCTCAAAAAAGTAACGGAAATATTTGCGCGGGGTCCCCCTAGTTCACAAGCCCCCGCATTGCGGGCCCGGCTGTTAGCCTCTGACTCAGACTACGAATTTTGAAGTTCGAAACGGGGAACGATACCTGTATCTGGAAGGCAGATAGCGACAGTCATAAAAAGGCTATCTGAAATACGTAAATGGCTCGTAAATATTCTCTAGGAAGATTACCTTGAATTATCGCTAATTTGTTACGGTAAAATATAAACAAAGATACTAATATCTTCGAGTTACGTTTTATGTTATTCGTTCGTGTTTCTAAAAACATAGAGATTCTCCTTATCTTACGTCTTTAACCTAACTTACGACCTAAAAGAATTATCAGGTAATAAAATTAGTTAAAAAAGAAACCTGAACATTCCTCTGGCCAAAGTTTGTGCGAATCTAATCGATGAATAGGTCTAATTAATAATGAATAAATATTCGGTTTAACTAGCAGTACGTGGTATAGTTTACATCAGGGTTCAGTCTAAAAATGACGAATGTAAGAACTTTACAAAACGGGATAGAATAATGATACGGTTTTGTCTGCTTCATTGAACGTCTCTTGACTTGAAGATAAATAAGACTGCTTCATAAGCACAAAATATGCTATGTTGGCCGGAATTATCCTTCTCCTTATGTCTGCCTCTCCATTCACGTCTTCAGTTGTTGTTGCTCCCAGGTATGTGAACTACCTGATTGCTGCTCAACAGTTTCTCTTTAAACAAGTTTTGCCTAGGTCGGACAGATCTTCTCTGTGTTTTGGTGACACTGCACTCAGGAAATAAGTACATGTAAGTCAGCCAGGAAATTAATAATCGTATGGAAAGATGAACAAATTTCATTTTTGGAATTGGAAAAGATATATTACAAAGGAATCGAAGCGATAGAGTTATGGATACACAGACTATCTTCATAGTGTCATGAACGCAGAACGTAATATGTTATATGTATGGGATTCTTCCATATTACAAGAACTGTAATTACATTAATTGGGTTTTAAATAAATTTGTTAGACTTTATTTTTATTCTCGGATGATCATTGTGAATCAATCCATAGATGTACCCTACACGTTCTAGTAATGTATGTCTAAAACCCGCGCTATGTCTACCTACTATTACTACTACTACTACTACTACTACTACTGTGTGGTGTGAGTGTGTGTGTTTTGTACGCATATCATTAAAATAAGTTTGTTTTGTTTGTTAAACTAATGGAAGGTAGTGCTTTTTATATGGGAAAACTTAGGACAACGCATTCGTTAATTTTTGTGTGCACAGTTTGATGGTACTTTCTTCTCGTTCTTCTTCTTTCATGTATCGATCCCCTGAACGTTGGCGATCACTACAGCCAAGCGAAAGAATTGTTCAGTGGTTTTTGTTCCAGTCCGCTCTCTGACGTTGCCGAGATAGACCGCTCGTCTTCTCCCTCTACTTCGTTGTCCAAAAAGTTTGCCCTTCAGAATAAGTTGTACGAGCTTGTATTTCTGACCACGCAATAAATGTCCCAATCTTCCTGCATTTAATGGTTGCCAATTGTTACCCTTTACTGTTTTCTCTTCTCAATACCAGATATAACTTTGATGGTACTTTACCAAATGGAAATAAAAACTGAAACATTCTTCGTGTATGAAGCCTGATCCACGAAAAAGTGTTAATTCATCCTCTTCGTAATGAAGTTCCGTACTGAAGAATGACGTCTTTAAGTGCATGTTTGACTTTAAAAAGGAATATATACAGAATATTTATCAAAGTAAACTGATTACGCGTTAGATGGATTCCCTCACGTCATTAAAGTCATAGGTCTTTTACATTATATTTACATTGGTTACACTCTGTTATTTAATTTAAAAAAGAATTAAATTATGACGACAAAGAGGTCCTCATTATACGCTTTTATTTAACTATACTTCTCTATCTTTCATTGTGGTCAAAATTTTGAAATCAGTGTTCACCCACTTTTTAAACAATTGTTTCGTTTTTTTCATATTGTAACAGTAGGCTACATATACTCGCCAAAATACAAACATCCACGAGAAGCAATCATAATCGAGAAAAGGCCATCAGAACAATTAAAATTGAATTTTAAAGGAAGAAAAAACTACATAATAAACTAAATGAGAAGAATAAAGAGATAAGCAGTAAGAAATAATGGACTACGAAAGAAATGAAGACAACTGACTAAAGACAAGATCAACGTTGACCCAATATACCCAATAGATCAGCCAGTGAGAGGAAGACTAGAATATAAGACAAAGGAAGATAAATTAAAGAAGGTAAATGAATTAAGTTAAACTAGGGAAAAACTGAGGTAACTCAACCAGCAGAACTAATAGATAAGGGAAAGAAAATAACAAATAAAGAAAAGAGAAAATAATACTCATGATTGAGGAAAAGGAATCAGTTTAAAACTAAGATACAAACCCTATTAAATGACTTCACAATGACAGCAAACCATTAACAAGACTATATAAGTGACTGTGACGATAACCCTAATTTAAAATAAAAGTATAATGACCAGGAGAGTGAATTTAAAACTGTATACTAATATGTTTAACAAGATGTAAAAAACAACAACAAAATTGTATCTTATGTAATATGTATGTAGATGAGATAGAAACAGAGACATCAGAAAAACTGATAATCTCCAAGATATTATAAAAATAATATAAAAGAAGCTGGAAAATAAATACCAGACAATAACTAATAATTAATAGTATTAAGACACTTAAATTATCATGTAAAAATCATAGAAATAAAACCACAAGATGGAACTCATTGTTGCAAGGCAGTATAGTACACACATAACCTAGTCACTAGCATTTTTCATTTATAATGACAAGAATTTATAACAAAAATGTTATCAATCCCTATTCTGTTATAGTGTAATTAAACTAGATGTTATAAAGGTCATACCAGTACCAAGACTAGTTTACCAAGAAAGGATTTATATTGTGATTGGTGTAAATCAACAAACTGAAATGGACAGAATAGGATTTACCCAATAAACAATCTAAGAAACCTTTAAGAATATCAATATAAGAGAAAGAGGTTAATACCAGTAGAATAAATAAGGTATAATACCACTGATAGAATATAAACCAATAATTAGTAGAATAAAATTGAGTCTTAATAATTAAAAGTACTTGTCATGCAGCACTAGATGCAAGAAATAATGATAAATTAACAGCAAGTGAGAATATACTGGTGGAGCCCAAAACATTGTCAAATTTTATAGTTGTGGTAATGACATATTATGTGAGAAACAATGACTTAAAAAACAATTATGTAATTTCTAACAAAAATAATACATGTAACACCCTAGAATACAAACTAGGAGTGATTATCAATACTAAAATGAACAAAATAATAATGGAATAACTAAAACTGAGATGATCAGGAGTTGTAATGATCATTTCAGAGTAAATGTGTCAAAGTAGAAATAGTTAAGAAACCATTATTAAAAGACAATAAGTAAAACTAATTGATAGTGTCATAGGCGAATATGCCTAGCCAACGTATTGGTAAAGTTAATTAGAAATAAGTATTTTCTTGTGTCATGAGTTATATTGTAATAATGATAAGAATTGTAGACAACAAATATGAGTAATAAGGTTGCAGTAAAAGTAAGGAATAATAATGGAAAAATGAAATTAAATTATAGTAAATAATATTGAGTTAGGCCTAAAAAGCCAAAAACAAATTTTATCAAAATACAACCTTACAAATGGTTTTAAAGAGTTCATACTCGACTATTAGCGAGGAATAATAACTGTTTATTGAAATTTAATAATATAAATTACTAAAACGAACCTTATATTACGTAAAAAGCTAATAAGAGATATTGGTAAATTTAATTTTGTTAATAAGGATCAAACTCATATGGTGTGTGGATCCAAAATATCCGTCTCAAATAATCCTGAACAATGGTAATAATGAATTGTTAATTAGAGAAAAAATAAGGGAATAATGTTAATTATAAAGATTTAATAATTTGCCAGCCCTTGGGCGTCATCTTGTAAACCAATTTCTTATAATCTCAAAACCAGGCGAAAGACGCGTTGAAGGCGTCTATTTTGCCGAGATATACCGAAGGGTCACGAAAATTAAGAAAATTAACCAATCAGCGATCGTCATTAAGCATTAGACGCCAGATTCGGAAACCGAAGAGAACACAGTCCATCACAGTACTTTGACGGAGAGGCCACTTCGCTCCTGCGAGCCATTTTAAGAAGAACCGACCAGCTGATGGGAACGATAACCTAAAAAAAGTGAAAGTGAAGTTATACCAAAAGTAAACGAAGTCGAGTTGATTTTTTTCAGTGAATTTTATCGGAGTATGTGCGCATGGGCAGTGTATTCATTATTAATAAAAAGTGAATAGTGCCAATAAAGAAAAAGGCACCGAACGCAAGTATAGTGACAATTATTAAATACTTAGAATAATTATGACATGTTTTCGATAAAAAATATTATCGATTACAAAGAATTATATTATGTCAATTGAACACAACAAGGCTTGGGACCTTATTTAAATGAACAATTTTAATAATCATTGTTAAGAAGAATAAAAAGACAAATGACTTTACTTATATCAGTGGTTAACTGTTTTAATAAATAGCAGTATTTATAATGAAAGAAACAGTGTCATATGGACAATAAGAATCCAGTGAATATAACGATAGCAATTAACTATTTTAAATGAAAAAGAGTTAACGATAATCGAACATAATTTTCATAATTGACCTGAGAAACATTACTAGATATGAGGTATCAGTTAATTAATGATGAATTTTAAAAAACTTTGAACATTAGTATTCTAATTAAGTCGTTTGTTTTATTTTGTGTTTGTTAAAAATGTTTAATACTGTTTAACCATGCTAACTGGAAATATCCATTTACCTAATTTCATGTTATCCAATCTGGTGAATAAGATAATTGTTTTATGAACGCTAAACGAATTTATAACCGTATCTTACGGATATTTTTAAGAATGTTAAAGAGTTGTTAGTAATTAAAGGTAACTGGTTATTAGTTAAACAAACCAGCGTTAACCTAAAATGTCGACAAAAGTCATATGTAGAATTTTCATGTTAGTAATTAAGAAGTTTTCAGTAATGTAATCACTCTCCTACTACTCAATAATTATAGTAGTCTAATTCTTCATGTTTGTGTATCTTGCAGTCTCAAAGAACCTACAATGTTTATAAAATAATCTAACCAAAAATTAACGTCCCTCGTGACGATTATTAGAATGAGAATAGTTAAAATATAAGTTTAAAGAGTCTATCAGTAATGTCAAATGAATAATTAACAATACTATTGTGGTTTAACACAATTTCATTAATCTTATTGAGAAATAAAACATAATTTTACCCAATGAAAGAGTTCAACAAATTATTTCAGTAGACTAGAGGTTTCAGGTTCAGGTTAGGTAGACAATTCGCAAGTGGCACTACTGGTGGCAGCAATTGAGATGGTTTAAATAATTTTGAAATTTAAACTCTCATCTCATTTCTACATTGTTAACAGAACTTCACTTCCAAGTAAGTAAATTCCTAATAACGAAAGCTAATTACAGCGAGAAATAAACACACCCGTTTCGTCTCATCAACTGAAGAACGTCGAACTACAAACCATTAGTGAACATTTTTTAATAATAAAACAATAATAATTATAAAGTGACGACCAACGTTTGAGGCTTGAAATAGGTAAAACTCTATCAACCTAATTAACAATAAACAAATAAATAAATAATAAAAAATTAAAGAACCGAATTTTAGCAGCAACTAGAATACAAAAAGAAAAACATACAACCAAGGATTAAAATACAGTATTTAAAAAAGGCAGAGTCCCTTGCATATTATATAACAATATCTGCATTTAAGACGCTGACAACGGTGAAATGAAGACAGTAATTGAACTAATACTATTATTATTATTATTGTTATTATTATTAACCATCAAAGCCAGCGGTGAAGTATCTAGGGGTGCACCTGGATACTAAGCTTTCCTACTGGGAGCAAATTCGATGTTCCTCGGAGAAAGCCGCTAAGGTCGTTGCTGTGCTAAGCAGACTAATGGCAAATGTCGGAGGCCCAGCTGCAGGAAGACGGCGACTGCTGATGTCGGTGACCAACTCGATTCTCCTCTACGGATGCGAGGTCTGGGCCGACGCACTGAAGCAAGAAAAATACCGCAAGCAGATGGCCGCGGTACAACGAAGAGGAGCACTTCGGATTGCAAGCTCCTACAGAACGGTGTCGGAACCAGCAGTGTTGGTTGTCGCTGGAGTAATGCCAATAGATCTGATGGCTGAGGAGAGAAGGAGGGTCTACACAACCAAGGAAGACTTGGGGTTTGTAGAAGCAAGAGCAGTGGCCAGGGCACACTCCATGCGGAGCTGGCAACTACGATGGGAGCAGGAGAGTCGAGCTAGGTGGACGGCGAGGCTGATTGGGAACCTCCCTGAATGGATGGACAGAACGCACGGCGAGGTAGATTATTACCTTACTCAATTCCTGACAGGGCATGGTTATTTCTGTGCATACCTGCGAAGGGTGGGTAAGATGGAGGATCCGTCGTGCGTGTATGGCGACTCAGACTCTGATGACGCCCATCATACTTTTTTCGAGTGTCAACGGTGGGTGCTGGAGAGGCGAGGACTCGAATCGGAGATTGGCCCCATGACGCCTGATAACATCATAGGCGTCATGCTCAACAGCAAAGAGAATTGGGACATGGTTGTGACCTTCGTGAGGATGGTCCTGCGGCAAAAGAAGCCTGAACTGGACCGTCTCACAGGTCGATCATATAGATAAAGCTGTAGGAGCCTAGTAGGCGCAATACGAGGTGCCACCCTGAAGCCATACGAATAGTTGTTCCAGGGGGGGGGGTTTCCTGCCTGTAAAGTGGAGGTTTTTTAGTGGGTGCGAGTCCCACACACCAGGAGACCAGTCGGGTGTCTCCTGATGGTGCATAATGCATTTTTCCTCCCCCGCAAAAAAAAACCATCACTGAGTTACGGTTTTTTGTTTTTGGAGAGTGAGAAACAGTTTGCAAAAGACCTAAGTCATCTGGATGTTTAGGTTACAACGACTGTATTAATTTTCTGCAAACATAAACCTATCGTCGCTGTAAAATAACTCACCCGGGTCCGTCTACATTTCTGTAGGAGAAAGTCACCCATGACGCACGAACACGGGCTTAGGCAGAATTTCATTTAGGCGTAGTTTAACAAATAGTGGAGGACAAAATAATATCGTATAGTGATATCAATGGCGAACAAAACTCAACGAGACTAAATCTGCGCAGGTCACGTTCACTACTCGACACAACATCTGTCCATCTGTAACAATGATTAACATAACATAACACTTCACTTTGATCAGCGACTCATCTGGCATAAGCATATCCTCAAGGCAGAATCAAACGAAGGAAGTTATATCTCAAGCTCAGACAGATGTCTTGGCTTCTTCGGCGAAAGTCTAAGCTATCATTATATAACATATTACAAAACCTGCTTTACAAAACCATATTCAAACCTATATGGTCCTACAGCCTCTGGCTATGGGGACCTCTAGCTATGTACCAAACCTACAAGATTAAAAATTATCCAAAGATTTCAGTCAAAAGCGCTGCAAGATTTCTTAGATGCCCCACGGTATGTCAGCAATCAGACATACCGATACTTCACAGCGACCTGACAGTACCTCTCATAAAGAACGAAATTCAGAGGATTTCAAAAACGTACAGCCATAATATAGTAGACCACGAAAGTGAGCTAATAGACAACTGTACTACAAAAGTCCCGACGAGAGAAGACTCCGCAGAACATGGCTTCAAGATTTGCAAGGTCCAAAAAGACACTCTTCTACGTATAAGGAGAAACATCAGTGGACGTTTTCCTACAAACCTAACTATTTCATCTGATTTACCTACTACTCTGTTATAGATGTAGATTGTAAACTGCATAGCGTCAATAGAAAACAAACATCAATCTTATAACAACATTACTTTAGGTATGCAGAATTAATGATTATCGGTTAGTATAAATGATGATTAAACCTACCTTAAAAAGAAGTGGAGGCTATTTCCGCTTTGGCACCACACACTTTACACTGTGGTATTGCGATGGACCGAGGAAAGAGCAAGACAAGTCGGTCTGATTGTTGGGTTCCTTAAATAATTTTTTCAGAGAGTAGAAGATGACCTTTCAGGAATAGTTGTAGAAAATATGAGCGTTGTGAAGCAACTTTCTTGTGTGGTCCACCAATATACTTTGTGGTCTTGAATTTGGGTCTTCTTTTTACCATTCCTTTTATTAAGTGACTATAGCAGTCAACTTTGAAACAGTCGAGCAGAGGAAAACAACGAAAGGAAATACATCTTCTCTATTAGTACATAATGTAAAAAAAGTTTGTTAACGTGTGATAGGAAGTTTGTGTAAAATTATAAACGTATATTCCGAAACGAATTTTCCAAACGAGTTACAAAGGGACACAGTATTTCTTTGTTATACGATCTTGACACCTAATAACTTTTGATGGTATGTGAACATTGTCAGCAGGATCTGATCGGACTACTAACATCGTTTAAATTTATTTACACAACGCTTTGACCACTAAAAAAATCTGTAGTCGTCTTCGTGTGTACCTGTAAGTGAAACTAATACGTTAAATATTAAGTTATGAATACCCGAGATTCATTCACTAACAAGCGTAAACCGTCGTGTTAAAAACTACTACCAACTTACAAAGTTTAGTAGATGCCCCACGGTACGTGTTGTAGTAAAACTACAAATAATGATAAATAATAAGTATGTATAATGTATTGATAATAAAAAAATTTTGTGTGAGTTATAAATTTTTTTAAATTAATTTAATGAATTAATTAATAATTAATTTCTTGTATGTTTCTCAATTACTTGCAATTAAATAAGTGTGCTTTTGTGTTTTGAAAATATTTGTTTCTATAGACAATCTATTTATGTTGTTTGATCTATTATCCTCTCTTCTAACTTTGCTGTTCTTCTTCTTCATTCTGGTATCTTTCTTGAACGGCTCTAAATAATTTTTAGAAGAAATAACTAACTAATATTTACTATACGTACAAATAAATATAAACTCTTGTAACTGAATAATTATGTTTATTTATTAACATTTAAAATTATGCGCCACTTTGATGCGCGTGGACCAGGCTTTAGTTGAGCTCCGCTCAGGTCGCTAGTGAAACAAATGACAAAGTATATGTTTACAAAATCAAATATTTCGGATTCTTTGAACTGTCGAAATGGTCAGAGAGGGCAAGGAACAAGATACAATGCTTACAACTATTTTAAAATAAATTATTATTGCTGAAAAAATAACAGTATTATGCAAATTGTCAATTATTAAAATGAAATCGAACCATCCGTGGAGTGACGTCACTGACTCGGGTAGGCAGTGTACGTTGCTGGCAGTGAAATAAAGTATGGCCGCCGTCACCTCGACTTCTATGATGTAATGCCGACACGATGTTGGATCTTCTCCCTCAGAAATAAATGAGAATTCCCTTCTCTGCGAAGTTGTAGTATTCCTGGAAAATAGTGTGGAGTGTTCTTCCTTCTTCGGCGATGTTGTTCTGTGATTGTTTGTTGGTGCAGTGTTCGGTGTTCAATTGTGTTGAATTCGTGTTCTGCTAATACGGTTTAAAAATTCCTCAAAATGGTGGTTGCTTTCTCGTTCTCGTAACTGGTATTATATTGCAGTTGTTCTAGTTCAGTTTGGTGCTAATTATTAAATGTTGGTGTTAAATTTTACTTGGTAACCTCTGTTACACTTTTTGAGGTTGCACTCAAAGTTTTTTCACTAATTTATGTTTTTTGGTCTTCTGTCAGTAATTTCTGAACTGTTCACATTAACGATTAACAATAGACTAATGACTGAAAGTCGTCGTTTTGGGGTAATTTATTAAATGTCTTTTTCCTCTTCCCATTGTCTTTTTATAAATTTGCATGTCTTGGATCTGATTTCAATTCCTAAACATACATAACAAATTTTCCTGTTTATTGCTGTAACTCAATTATTTATTAGTTTTACGAAAATCTAACTATTCAGCAATATTCTTAAGTTAATTTTACATAATTTGATATATAACTGGGTCTATTTTAAGTTCAGATAAGCCTAAAATTTACAATTTTTGATATTTATTGTAGGCCTCATATTTTTTACAAATTTAGTATTTAAATGGTTTACAAGTGTTTTTATGTTAATATTTTCATGAAATAATATTACTCACTCCATAATTATTGCTGGTTGTTAATAATTTGTCGTTATAGTACACCAATATTGATTAATTTACTTTTTATTTGAGTTGAGTACTCCTTAGGCCTAGTTTTACCTATTTTCAAATAAAGTTAATTTTCTTCCTTTGTCATTACATTTGTTATTATTTGTATCTGTACTGATTTCATTTTCAAATTTTTGTGTTGTATAGACTAGATTCTATTCATTATATTATGTAGTTTGATTGACTTTATTTATTTGAGTTTGACTCAATGATAGATGATTTTGGTTCACAATACTGGTTTGTTTTTCTATTGTGGTGTGTTAGTTAGTTTGACTTATACTTTATATATGGTTTACAATTTAATAAATAAAATATACAACATTCCTATTACCTACTTGCCTTCTCTGCCTTAACAAATTTGAAAATTATTTAACATTATTTTGAATAAACATAACATCTTAAAATGCATATTAGTTCTTGGTATCCAAGTCACGTATGAACAGTAAATTATTATAAATAAATCACCTTGTATCCGTCGTGTGACTTCGTTACGTCGATTAAAATGACGCGTTTCGGAACATCTGTTCCATCATCAGATTAACAATAATATAAATGTAAACTAATCATACTAATCAAACTAATCATAGTGTCACAAACAACACGGATTTTATTAATAAATGTAAAAATGTTGATATACTACCAAATTATAAGTTAGCATCGTTTGATATAGTAAATTTGTATACCAACATACCAGTAAAGGAAACACTAAATATCTTAAAAGAAAATTTATTAGAGAATAATAAATTAAATATACAGACGATAAACGAGTTAATTGGTTTACTTGAAACTATCTTAGAACAAAATTACTTTGCTTTCAATAACCAATTTTTCATTCAGGACGATGGATTGGCCATGG
Organism: Magicicada septendecula; assembly: GCA_034769895.1. Lineage (NCBI taxonomy): Eukaryota > Metazoa > Arthropoda > Insecta > Hemiptera > Cicadidae > Magicicada > Magicicada septendecula. The sequence goes on from CM068370.1 coordinate 415,074,230, forward strand.
GTTCACCTCTCTCTGGTCTATTGGCTGACGTTTACTTGAATTTTTATGAAAACTCTCATTTGCTCTCACATAACAAATACAAAAATGATATAATATTTATGCACGTTATGTAGACGATACCTTTCTAATTTTCAATGGTACTGTACGACAGATCGAAAACCTAAAACATTATATGAATAGTATTAATAAAAACATTCAATTCACGTTGGAAACTGAAGTGGATAATAAATTGAATTTTTTAGATTTGTCTGTCACTAAACACGTAAATAAATTGAAATTTAATATTTATAGAAAACCGACTATCACTGATATGACAATACATGCTGACTCTTATCATCCATTTTCGCAGAAGTTGGCAGCTTATAATTACTTTATCCGCAGATTGTTGGCAGTACCTCTCAGTGATGATGATTACCGTGAGGAGGTGAATACCATTAAACATATAGCTTTAGCTAATGGTTACCAAAACACGTTGATTGATAATCTCATCAAGAAACATAAAATTCGAAAATCCAAGCCCCCAATAGATAAGGATACAAAAATAACATTTATTTCTACCGCATACACAAATATAATGCCGAAGATTCTAACCTCCACATTTAATAAATTGAATATTACTGCTACCTTCAAAACAAACAATAGTCTATTAAAAATACTACGTCATAGAAAACCCATACCTTTAGAAAAGAAATCCGGCATATATAAATTATCATGTAACGACTGCAACAGTTTTTACATTGGTCAAACGGGGAGAGGTTTCCTCAAACGATTTAAAGAACACACACCAAAACGTCACCTAAATAATCTCACTTTGTTAAATAATATCAAGTCCAACTTTGCCCGCCACTTAATCTTACACAATCATAATTATACTGATATTAAATCTAATTTAATACCCCTACATGTGTGCAACAAAGGCCGTTACATGGACGCAATAGAGGAGTTCGAAATATACAAAGCATATAATAACATAAACAGCCGAGACTTCATATTGAATGACCACTTAAATTTTAAATCCAACCCGCTATACGATACAGCTTTGAACCTGCTTAGGCGTAATCACTCAGATAATAGTTCAGTGTCCGATCGGCTTCGTCGTGGTGCGCACCATTTAGGAAGCAAGTGAATTAAATAGTGGACAATTATGTGTAACATGTGTTTTTAACGTTTAACGACCTCAATAGAGCGATTTTATCTGATGATGGAACAGATGTTCCGAAACGCGTCATTTTAATCGACGTAACGAAGTCACACGACGGATACAAGGTGATTTATTTATAATAATTTACTATAACATCTTATATCTACTAATTTTTCCATATCCCTTAATTATAATAAAAATATCTTATGCCTATTATCTTTAACTGTATCATCTAATGATAACAAAATATCTTATACCTATCATATTCCCTAGACATACTTTAATTAGAAAATAAAAACATCTTATTACTAGCAATACTGTCAGTCATTAACTGTCTTTTGTATTTATGTTTCTTCTGGTAACAACTTAACTGTGACAAAAACATCTTATATCTATTATCCTTATTTATCTAATATATAATTTGATTAACAAACAGTAAAAACATCTTATTACTAGTCATACTCTCAGTTATGAACTGTCCTTTGGTATTTATGTCCTTCTTATAACTTACTTAACTGTAATTATAACATCTTATTAGTAGTGATACTTCTTATATATAATTTTAAACACTCTTATTACTAATAATATTGTCAGTCATTAGACTGTCTTTGATTCTTAGGTTTTTTCTAGTATCATTCTACACTCATGGTAGTCCTTTTAAATCATTTCTTTCAACTCCTTCATTGAATATTCTTTATAGGTTTTTAACTAGGTTGTTCACTACACTCACTGTAGTTTCTAACTTTTATCATATCACTTCACTATATATTTTCTACACTATGGTAGTCTTTTTAGTATTATTCTACACTATGGTAGTCTTTTGGTTTGCTTTTACATTAGACTTATACTTAGTTTAAAATTCAGTTTTAATTGTATTGTATCTTGTAACTTGAGTTACTGGGTCTAACATATATGGGTTTTAATTTAGTTTCAATTGGGTATGTATTCCTTTATCAACATTTTGGGAATAGCTCTTCTTATTTCTATGTTCTTTTTAGGAACCTTGACATATTTTGTTGTGACGATTTTAAAAGAGAAAAAAATGAAATAAAAGAAATTTAAAATAATTTAAAATCTCACATTAAAACAGAACATAAACCCCTAAAGAAAATGATAATGTAACCCCGCCATAATACCCAAAATAAATAGTTTTAAAACCAAAAAGAATTCTATAATAAAATTGCGATAACACCCCTTAATAATTAACCCGGCTTTAACCTGCCGAAACCGGCATCAACACGCATAATTATTCGTGAATATGACTAATAATTGTATTAAATCGGAACTTGATAAAAAACATAATGATGTACAATAATAAAATAATAAGTAAGAGATACCGTAGTATAATTAAATATAGTTAAATATGTCAGAGGATAAACGAGTAAATATTAATCGAATATGGAACTACTTTTATGCTGAATAGTAAGTGAAGCGAGATTACTACTCGCACCCCTTAACTAATAAACAACTTGCAATGGAGCGGTCGAAGCGTAAACAGCATACTGCCGAGATGCGGTATAATAATTATATTTTCAAAAGTAAATAAACTCACAGTTGAGATGTAGCGGCACTAAATATAAATTTAAACAACATGTGAACCGCGAATATAATCTACAAGTATAATTAAAGTAAATATGTAGTGAACAAGTGAGTGTGAATGAGAATTGAGCGTCTATGACATCTCTGGGAATCTAAACAATAAAGTGTATGTAATTAGAAATATGGTGAAATTATAATGTGAAACTCAATAACTAAATCAACATGTGACGTGATTACAAGTGAATAAAACTTTTGTGTAAAAGTCCAAAACAACAAGCGATTACTACAACTTATTAAAAAAGGAGAGAACCAGGACTCACCATGACTAAAATGACTTCCAAACTTCACCAACAACAGAAACCTGATCTTCAGAAGAAAACTACAAGACACCAGGACAACCGAGAGAGTCGCCGATTCGCCGAGGATGATACCCACAGGTGACACTGAACTTTGAATTCAGTGGTTCAAAACTTGAAGTATAATATTGTATGATAAACACTAAATAGATAAAAACTGAACGTTAAGTAAAACAAGAAAGACTGATTTAATTAAATTAAATGTAATTTCATGTTTAGCAATAACATGCGTTAATTTAAATAATTTTTGGTTAAATAAAGCAGTATTTAAGATAACACAAGAATAAATATTATAAATGTAATATCATATGCTGAAACGAAGTACTCGGATCCGAGGGTATTAATAATATAAAAACTATGCTAACTCAGTACTAAATTACTCTAATTCTCTTTGTACAAGAGGTACAAATGTTTTATCTTTAATATACTCATTGCTAAATTTATGTAATAAAGAGATGTCATGGTTATCCAAAAGGCGAGTGAATATATCTACCAAATCCCTTGTCAATATCCCTCAATTCACGGGACCCTATTTAACATTTGTGTACTTAATAGTTATTTATGATTTTGTAAAGATTATGGCAGCCTGTTTAATTGACCTGAGCCAATTAACCAGGTTCCCGAATTGTAACGTGTGCAAAACGTTTCATTGTCTCGTCTTTCTTATTATCCAAGTAGCTTCCTCCTCTTGTGTTTTCAAGTCCTTGTGGCATTAATTCAATGCATCCTATTTGAGTATTCGGTTTCATTTAATGTTTATTTACTGCTCTTTGTTAACTTGTTATTGGTTTCGTGTCTTGGGGTTTCTCTACTTCTTGACTTTATAAATTTCCCTTATTAAAATTGTTTTTACCTTTTTATCTTTTTTTCTTTCCTTCCTTTTTACTGCTCCTCCAACCTACTGGGTATACTGCTGTTTTATTGGGTTTTTATATAGTAGGTTATTCGTATATGGACCAAGAGTTTTCTTTGTTATTTAGTTAGATTTTATTAATATTTTATTGACTTAATGTACAGTTTCTTTAGTTTAATCTTTAACAATTTATTATTCTCACTCACTATGGACATTTTCTTCTTTATTTATGTTGTATTAAGTTAAAATTTTAATGTGATAATTCTGTTATGCTACAGTGTGTAGAATACTTTATAAACAGAAGTGCTATTTACCCTGTAAGTTGCTAAGCAGAACCGGGAAGCACAACACTGAGACAAGATCAATCAAAGAACGACGTCGGAGATAAGCAACGCCCTGTTTCAATACCAAGACAGCAACGTGGGTCCACTCACAGTTAACCCCTTCCTACCACGACATACATACTCCTTCAAATTCTTTTCCAAAGCTTAGATACATCTTTACAGGCTGGCTGATACAATTGTCATTAATAGCCATAACAAACGTAAAATCATAGAGCCATCTGTGATTTTCGTTTCAGATGATTGGAAAATTTTGGGTACTACAAGTATTTTAAACACTTAAATACTTCGGGATTACAGCTTAACAAATTAATTTGTATGGGTTTCCTGCTATATACGGATGACGTAGTTCTAATTCAAGAAAATGAGGATGATTTACAAAGAGCTATGTTTCAATTACAAGAAGTGGCAAGAGAGTACTCTCTGACAATTTCAGTAAGAAAGACCAAAATCACGACCTTTAAAGGTAAATATCCAGTGAGGACTAAGACAGTTATAAATTACAGACTATAGAACAAGTGAGACGTTTCAAATATCTCGGCTGTGCAGTAAGCTATGAATATGAATATGATATAAGACAGAAGATAAATACATTTGGGTGTATTTGTGGTACCATTCATAGAAATCTTAGAAATAAACCAAGACACAGCACGAGTGTTAAATTTTATAAAACAATTCCAATACCCACATTGATTTATGCGAGTGAGGCATTGGTCATGACAAAAAAAAAGGAATGCGGCAAGATTCAGAGAGCTGAAATGCAGGTTCTTCGAAATACTTTAAATTATATATAGTAAGATAGAATAAAGAATGATGATATCAGAGCAGAACTCGAAGTAAAGAACATAAATGAAATTATTTCAGCTTACAGAAGACAATGGTGGGATCATTTGCAAAGGATGACAGAGGATCGATTGGCGAAAGCGGTATTGAACTATAAAGCCATTGGTAGAAGAGACGTGGGTCGTCCAAGGATGATATGGTTGCCAGAAGAGGTTTATATAACGTAATCCATGAAGAGGAGGAGGAGGAGGAGGAGGAGGAGAAGAAGAAGAAGAAGAAGAAGAAGAAGAAGAAGAAGAAGAAGAAGAAGAAGAAGAAGAAGAAGAAGAAGAAGAAGAAGTGATAGGAAAATTTATGAGAGGCATCAGATCCCTGCCTAGCGATGCGCTCGAGTAGTCTCTCTAGCATTGTGATGAAGTATATTACTTATAAGCCTTCCCATCACATTGTACCGTGAAGCGACATCACGTTACTAGTCGGTGTTATGTTCTATTGTTTATATCATTTCCTGAGTCGCTGTGATAATTTAAAAATTAATGCGGTTAGGTAATCAGCGTAATTGTCCTTAACTGAAACGTTTTGAGATAAGTGAAACTGTACTGGTGTTTTAGTAATTGTCGTATTATCACGTAACACTTATAACGCAGTACGATGATCAACTTCCCCTGTACATGCAGCGTGTTCGGTGACCATTATTCTCTTTTTAAGCTATTTAAACATTAAATATGATTACAATCGACCGTAGGTTATAAATCAGTATGACCAATGAATATTAAATGGTCAAGAAATTATTTTGTGATCAATATGTTACTTGTAACCGACCAGCGGCGTAACAAAGAGGGGGGGAGCAGGGAATCAGCCCCGCACCCGGAGCTTTTAAAAATTTCAGCGATTTCCATAATAACTTAACGTAGGCCTATTTTTTAAACCATTTGCATGTATTAAAATAATGCTTGTAAATAACTGTAGAAATAAAGGGAATTACAATATTTGTAAATTAATACAAATAAGTTAAGAGTTTTCTTAACAATGACAATAACTCAGCATTTGGTAGGCCTAATAACGTACGTATTTGTAGCATTAAAAAAACAATTTTAATTACCTTTAATCTACCTTACATACTATTAATCTACCTTTACCTTTATTGGCCAGACATACTTTCCCTTACAGGGTTGTCTATTCTGTTTATAAAACCATCACAGGCGGCGTCAACATTGTTGGAAATAAACTCCGGGCTACTGGACCGTGGTCCAATATTGTTGGAAATATACTCCGGGCTACTGGACCGTGGTCCAATATTGTTGGAAATAAACTCCGGGCTACTGGACCGTGATGCACTGAAAATAAACTCCGGGCTACTGGACCGTGGTCCAATATTGTTGGAAATAAACTCCGGGCTACTGGACCGTGGTCCAATATTTTTGGAAATAAACTCCGGGCTACTGGACCGTGGTCCAATATTGTTGGAAATAAACTCCGGGCTACCGGACCGTGGTCCAATATTGTTGGAAATAAACTCCGGGCTACTGGACCGTGGTCCAACATTGTTGGAAATAAACTCCGGGCTACTGGACCGTGGTCCAATATTGTTGGAAATAAACTCCGGGCTACTGGACCCTGGTCCAATATTGTTGGAAATAAACTCCGGGCTACTGGACCGTGGTCCAATATTGTTGGAAATAAACTCCGGGCTACTGGACCCTGGTCCAACATTGTTGGAAATAAACTCCGGGCTACTGGACCCTGGTCCAATATTGTTGGAAATAAACTCCGGGCTACTGGACCCTGGTCCAACATTGTTGGAAATAAACTCCGGGCTACTGGACCCTGGTCCAACATTGTTGGAAATATACTTCGGGCTACTGGACCCTGGTCTAATATTTTCGGACGTTTCGGCCGCACCTCTGGAGGCCATCTTCAGTGAATAAAACGATTCAACACCACTGACCCGGTGTTCGTCAGTAACCACAGAACTGTGGCAAAGAATGTTCACGGTCCCAAGGAGGACCGTTTGTATAAACTTGCAGTGTTTGTACGATGAAAGGTGAACCGGTCCTCCTGCAAGTTTATATAAACTGGGGACCATGAACATTCTTTGCCACAGAACTGTGGTTACTGGCAAATATAGTGTCAGTGGTGTCGAATCGTTTTATTAACTGAAGATGGCATCCGGAGGTGAGGCCGAAACGTCTGAAAATGATAACTTTAGTGGACCACAGCCCAATAGTTCAACAATTCCCAACAAGGGTTGTCTATGTTGTGACTCCTTTAGTCTAACATTCTTACTGTTTGAAGCGTCGTCTTTTCACAGGTAAACTGGCAGTTTCTAAACTTTAATTCGGAAAAGTGAGAAGATTTTATCGCAAATTTTACCATAAAAAGTTAACATACTTTTACTCGAACTGTAAGTAGCGTAAAACATTCTTGGGACAACCTCCTTAAATTAAAGTGGGAATGGGTAATAAAATTGTATTTTTCCAAAGTATCTTCAGAAAAATACATTTTCACAAGATCTGTTAAGTATAGTAATTTAGAATTAATGTGATTGTTAATGACGTGAAACTTGTTACCTTTAATCTGAATCAAGTTAATCAATATTTTGAAATCAGCGCATTTCCGTATTTTTCAACCCTTATACTTCACGTGGGTGTAGTTACTCAAAACCTTTGAGTCACAAAGAATTTATAATATATATTTATAAAATTTATATTATTTTTTATTACTTATATTATTATTATTACAAAATAAAATATATTCTTCTAAAACGTTTTATTATTAATAATAATATAAAATATAATAACAAGACAAATTTGAGCATTATGAATATATTTATAAAATTGTATGGGAAGACTCCTGAAATATCATTTGTCGTGGCGAAAATGGAGAGTCCAACCTCCAACCTAGTCTCATCCCCCACGTAGGAGCAGCCCCTTAGTTACGCAACTGCTTGCTAGCATTATTGAAATTATAATATTGTGCTCGGAAAGGAACGTAAATTAATTCACGATTGGAGTATTAAAAACATTTCTGGTATACTTACCTAAGCCTGCGTCTGTATTTAGAGCTTAAGCTGTTTGTTACTTACGATCGCACATGAACACGTGTTAAAAAAATTCATAGTTTAAAGCAGTAGTTTAGTATAAGTATTCCTCCATTTACAAGAGATGATGTTACCTGGTTGTTGGCCTGACTCTCAGATCTGAATGTGATTTGTTTTGAAGAGAAATCACAGAACAACAGTGAAGGGGGGAGGGGCAGACATTCATGGTTGGCAGACAGTGCAATGATAACGTCGAAGACGCTGCTGCTGCTGTTCCTGATGAACTTGATGAAATATCAATGCTGTGCAGCCACATAAGTTTGCGCAGTTTTCATCATAAATGATACTTAAATTTGCTGTCTGTTCAAAATTCTGACAAGCTGTAATGACATACGGACGCAGTTAGAATCTCGAAGATGACAGAGATCTCAGTTAGGAAGATAGCAATGCGTACAGTATAACATGGTAGTAAACATGAATTGTAACACTAGTCTTCCATCAAAATTGTGTTTATTATGTTTAGACGCAGTTGTCACTGAACGCAACTATCACCGGTTGGGAGTGTCACAGGCGGGGAATTGTCACTGTATTATTGACTGAGTGGAACTATCGCGATGACAATAAGACGATTCTTATTATATTATTGTTTAACCGTACGAACGGTTATTTTTACTCCTTTCTCCTAACACGAAATTTCATTGTCTTCTGAATGAAAATGTCCTCACAGATACAAAACAACTATTGCGTAACGCGTAATTATGAAACGAATTTGAGGAAAGAAAGTTTCCGGACATAGTTAACAGCATTATTGGAACTATAATATCGAGAGATTTTTAGCAAAAAAAATCATCGATGGAAAGCAATTTCCTCTGTTATTGGAATTTTAATCAAGCGTCTATTACGTTTAATAATCGTCAACAAAAACAATAAAAGAAACATGAAATTTATAATTTAATATCTGGCGGATAACTACAACGCGCGCGCGCGCGCGCGCACACACACACACACACACACACACCGAGTACACTCGCGTAGTGAAGGTTAGTGCAATTTAGTCGAGTTCCCCACCCACCAGTGTGTGTGAGTGTGCGAATTACTGGTGGCCAGTAAGTTTCTTTTAAAGCCATCGACTTTGTGGAGAACCGGCAGTGTTCGCGCGGCTGGCCACCTGGTCCAGTGGTGTTGTCACAGTGCGGTGGAGACCAGCTGATTATTATTATATATCGATCCCGCCAGTTTCGTCGTCAGTGGTTTCGAGTCCCACTAACCTTGAATATCACCCTGATAAAAAATCTCTCAAAAATGTTTCTGTACGTCGTCGGTGTTTAGTGTGTTACGAAGACATATGCAAACAAAAATTTAATAATAAATAAATTAAAAAACGAAATGAAATTTTTGTAAAAATTATATCAGTTGATTACAAGAATTTTTTAAAAACTGAAATAGTGTTGGAACAAGGAGAAAATGTGTTTACAAAAAAATTTCAGTAAAGTCTATGGTGTGATTTCGTATTTGGTTTTCATACTTCTGGGAGAAACAGAATCATCGTACAGACCGAACATCGTCTTCATTCTGGCCGATGACCTGGTGAGTGAAAAAAGATTAATTGTATATACACATAGAGAACGGTTCTAACTTGTGTTCTCATCGTTTATTAGACATCATGTTAAACAGTAACCCATTAATAGTTAATGATTAGCAAGTTAAGAATTAACTGTCTTGTATTTGTATTTGAATCTCATCGTTGTTTACGAGTCGCGTCACCCGAATTATAAACAAGGGCCTAAATTAGAGAAACTTTAGTTTCTGTCTTAAATTAAATACGTCCTGAGATGTAGTGATATTATTTCATTAGGGTAGCTACGTCAAACTCACGGCCCTTATGCCTCCTTAATGCGGCCGATGCTTCGGCTTCCTTATTTTTACTTCCTTGTTCCATAAGGAAATGGAAGTATGGTGATGGCGAAAAAAATTGTGTTCGAGATAAGGGCTGATACTACCCTCAAAACATGAAGAAAAGTAATTTTTCGATAAGTGTCTGTGTCTGTATGTAGAATTTTTTCTATGGCGAACGATAACTGCCGCAAATTCAAGCAGAATCAAATAATATTTTGCATATATCCCTGAAATGTAGAGGACTCAAGGCCTATTGATTTTGGTTAAAATCGGTTAAGGTGAAGGGGTATTAGTTTACCTGCAACAATTTATGTTTTAACAAGAGTAATTTTGTCTATGACGAAAGATAACTGTCGTAAATTCAAACAGAATCAAATAATTTTTTGGATATGTGCCTGAATTGTAGAGAAATCAAGGCTTAATGATTTTGGTGAAGATCGGTTAAGGGAAAGGGGTAGTTTACCTGCAACGTTTTATGTTTTAACAAAAGTAAGTACTTAATTTTGATAAATAAAGTATCATGAAAAGAAGGTCATATTAATCCAGTATAGAAAGGTAGATGAAATATCTATAAACGAAAAGGGTAGTTGAAGGGGTGGGGGTAATTTTCTATAAATGAAAATGTTAATTGATGGGGGAGGTGATAATCTTTTATATGTGTATTACGTTATCGGCAACAAAGAAGTAGTTTGTTGTTAAAATTCCTTCCCGGGCTATTTGGCCGTGGCCTAATAATATTTATATATTTATACAGAGTGTTTTACAAAGAAACGGAAGTAATTTCAGGATACGTTCTGCCGGTAAATACGAAAAGTTTACGTAAATCCGTAAATCCGTTAACGTTATAATAACGTTTAGAATACCGTTATAATAACGCTTTATAGTAATAAAGTTCGCCCTATTTTCTGCACTAATGGAAAAATGTATTTATAGTCAAATTTTTGGGATACAGATTTTGGTGACGTCATAAAATCGAGGTTCGCTTTTTAGTTCCCAGGTCGACTCAGTTTGAAAAATGAGCAAACCTAGATTAATATAAACGGCTGTGATTGGGACACTACTTTCCCTTTATATCGTAGGGCCAAGATAGGGAGCCTGACCAGCCTAACCTTAAAATTCTTCGGTGGTATCAAAAGAACTCCTTATTATTATTATTATTATTATTTATTAGTTCTGTTTCTACAGTTTTATACTATATCGAAAACATTTGTCTTTTAATTTATAATTATAACATTTTTCTACCACGTTTTGGTTTGTTGTGCTCTAAATTAAAGTCATATCCCTCAACTTTTATTTGTTTTCAGTTTCCTTTCCTTTTATAAATTTTCTCAACATTAAACACTTTAAAAATTTTGTTTCAAATTTTTATTTGTTTATTAGCAATTTAACAAAGTAAAAAATTTACGCCAAACCTAAAAAATTGTTTTTTAATTTTATTTTTTGCCTTTAGAACAATTTTCTTGGAAACCAATGAATACCCAATGTATACCCAGAGATACAGCACTGGGACCCATCTGAAACATATGAAAAGACCGAATTTACTCCAAAATTTTTGTCCTGACTAAAACCATGGCCTTCAAAGGTAGGTTTAAAAAAATCCAGTGAGAACTATGATAGTTATAAACAACAACACTGTAGAAGAAGTGAGGCGTTTGAAATATCTCTGATGTGCAGTAAGATGTGAGTCTGAATATGATGTAAAAGAGAAGATAAATAAATTTAGCAATATTTGTGGAACGATTCATATAAATCTTAGAAATGAAACAAGACACAGCACAGGGATTAAATTTTATAAGAGAATTGCAATATCCACATTAACCCATGCAAATGAGGCGTGGGTCATCGCAAAAACGGAATGTGGCGCAAGATTCAGAGTGCTGAAATGCAGTTTCTTCGAAGTACTTTAAACTATACATTGCAGCATAAATAAGGAATGAGGATATAAGAGCAGAACTCGAAGAAGAGGATATAAATAAAATTATTTCAGCTTACAGAAGACAATGGCGGGGTCATTTGCAAAGGATGACAGAGGATCGATTGTTGAAAGCGGCACTCAACTATAAAGCCACTGGTAGAAGATACGTGGATTGTCCGAGGATGAGATGGGTGCCGGAACAGGTTTATATAACCTAATCCATGGAATGAAGAAGAAGAAGAAGAAGAATTTGTGTTCCAAGATTTTAGTATAGTCTCATTTTTTCGTTGGTTCAGAAAACAGGGCGATATATTTCGCCAGCTGTAATTCGAAAAACGAGTTTCTGTACCAATGTGTATATACACATTTTCCTTTATTTTTGCCGGTAGAACATATTCTAGAATTATTTCCGGTTCTTCGTGAAACACTGTATAGTTACTATGTAAACGAAACAAATGCTTCACCAGACAGCGAATCGATATGGCTGACTATAATCATTGCGTTTGGTATTCGAAACAGATCTCACGTAAGCGAAAAAGATCTTGACAATATGTTTATATAATGTTAAATAATATCATATAACACAGACAATTTAGTTTTTAGTCAAATAAAACCTAAAACTAAATCTAATATTCACAAAAAATAGAATATATAAAATAGAATGTCCAGATTGCAATAAATTTTATGTAAGCCAAACAAAGAAAAAAACTACTCGATAGATTCCTTCAATACCGCAATGCATTTTTAAAACCTAATATTTATAAATCTAATTTAGCTACGCATTGTCTAAATAATAACCACCATTTTCCAGACATTCAAAGTATGAAGTTAATTAAAAACATACGCAAAAATGTGTAAAAAATGAATATTTGGGAAAATCTTAATATTGACAAACACAATAACAATAATTTACTAATTAAAGAACAAAACAAATAAAAATAAACAAGGTGATTTTTGAAAATCGAAATAAACAAAATATAAACATTTAATATTTTTACTATAACCGTCAAAACAGCTGATTAAGTAAATAAACATTAAAACAATCGATAATATAAATCGTATTAAATCGATTATTCGTTATTTTATATTCAAACATATTCTAAATCGTCTATTGTAGTGTATTCATTGTTCATAACCTTAAGATATGGTATGGTATTGTATGGTATCTTTAGGTTATGAACAATGAATGCTCCACAATGGAAGATTGAGATTATAGGTACCATTAGTAAACAACAAGTGTGTATATATTATAAATAGATCACATTATCATTAGTCAAACATATTCGATTATTTGTTAGTTTCTATAATGAAATCGAATTTTTTTGGTTATTTGTTGATTCATTTACAAACCTCTGAAGATACATATACGTATATTCAGTGAAACGCACATCAGGGGAATTGAAACAATAAAATACATAACAACTACTTGCAGAAGAAATTATATAAGGCACAAAAAATTCTCAGTAAAATTAAAGGTAGTGACACAAATAATAGTAAGAATATCCCTGAGTTCCTATTAAATGATCAACTCCAGTTTCAATCAAACTCACTATATGACGTAGTAATTAGTATCCAAGATAAGATTGAAAACATACGGACTACAGAGTAAATAACCTACAGTAATAACAATAGTGCGGGCTTGACTTCAACGCGGTGCGCACTGTCCGTATATGTTCCGTTCACGTTTGTGTTTTTATGTGTTCGTTTATTTATTTTATTTTAATGTATTGACGACCTCTTCTATGGAGGGAAGCACCTGATGATGAGACATACGTCTTGAAACGCGTCGTAGCGACAAAAAAGTAAGTCACTGACGGAACTATTAACGTAAGTTTTTGAATATAATTTCAAGTGACTTGGATATTGTGAAAAATGAATCTTAAAAGAAATTATATTTGATGTATATAACAAGAAACTGCAAGAAACTGATCGAGTTACGTATAAAGAAATAATTTTAACTAAACAAATGCGTGTGTGTTTTGTATGTATTAAATGTATATACATATGTATATTATTATATACAAATGTGTGTATAATGTTGTAACGTTAATAGGGGTGTTCCTATTAATCAAGTGTTAATTAATAAATTTTGATCAAATTATTCAAATAGGTAATCGACAATGCTATCAATCAAGTGGTGTAATTATCAATAAAGAGTGATTAATCTTGTCTTCTACTACTAAATAAAACTTCAAGAATTAAAACATTTATGAATATGGTATCTGTTAAATTATATTGAGTCTAAATCATTAATTGTGGATTTTACTTTGAAAGAATTGTCTTGTATGCCAGGTCTTAAAATAAATTAACTCAACACTATCGAATCCATTATAAATTAAATTTATTATAATAATGCATGTTCCACGTATTCATTGCATAAAAGAAATTATGTAACAAGAGTATATACTACTATTTCAAAGAGATAATTAAACTCTATAACATATCTAAAATATCTGAAAGAAAAACAATCAAATGCTTACACATACTCGTGTGTAGTATCATGAAATAAGACATAGTTGATGACGTTAAGAACTATCAATGTTGCGTGCTTGAGATTTGCACTAAGTGATATACTTCGTAACATATTTAAACACATATACACATGAAATACTCATATACCTGCAGTAAACATATTAAACTCATACACATCTGAAATACTCATATACCTACACTAATAAGATAATACATATGTAATATTCTATAATAGTATTTATTCTTAACCATGGATTCGTATTATAATGGCTCTATTTGAAATATCTCGGGCAGTTGGTTCTAAGTGACAGGTCAGCGGTATTACGATAAACTAGGAATTATAATAAATGGTTACTTTGGTACATTACTCAAGTCATCGTAGTGTCTCGCTCCCGTTACATGTGTCCGTTTGGATCCGCTGGGTGACGATTGATGCTGGTCCTGGAACCACTCGTAACTCGCACTTCCAATTGTTATAAGTACATTGTTTCGGAACGCTAGTTCGCACTTCATGAAATCCGTTATAAGTTTTTATAATGTTATTACAGTTTACAGTCGCGATACTTGTTTATAGTCGCAATGTTTTGTATTACAGTCGCGATACTTGCGCTAAGGATTATATTGTCCATTCGTATCGGGTCAGTCTATTTATGCGTATTTTAGTTCGATACTTCCACGCACTTTGGTATTGTTTAAATACATGTTCGACTCTTCCGTAACGCCTAGGTTGATTTCAAGTTCATTAGGCGCATATAAAACATCATCGGCACTTGTCTCTATTCTACGAAATAATTTTGTATCACAAATTAAGTCTTATGTTGTATACCGATTCATTTCGTTTATAAAGAGTTCAAGTATATTACTACTGCATTATGCAACTTTTTACGGCACTAATTGTATTAGTGTAATACTTAGAGTTCTACAAAGTTCATTAGTCGCGCATCGTCGCGAATACCACTGTTTCGGCTCAACGCTTCAAGTCTTACTCCCGAACTTCCACTAATTCCGAACACCAGTTTGAATATCACAAAACAAAATTTTTATGGAAACTGAGAGAAAATTAGAGTAATACTGCGAGAGCGTCTTCTCTTGCATACAGTTTCTATGCCCTTCGCTTTCCCACTCTCGCTACTCCTTCGAACGCTTCATTTTCCCACCAAAATAGTTCTGATAGGACAATTGCTCGGATTTCCCTCGGTACTCTTGCCTCTAGTCTGTGATTCTTGTGAATTCTCCACCCAGCGCCGTTTGGAGAGGGACGTTCTACTTCGGGATTTGTTCTCTGGTCGTCGGTTCCCTTCGGAGACCATCCCCTACAGTTACTCCCTTCTGAATCCTCGTTTCTAATTGGCTAGCTGGCTTCTCATCCCCTACAGTTACTCCCTTCTGAATCCTCGTTTCTAATTGGCTAGCTGGCTTCTCTACTTGAATTTCTCATAGTCCACGTTGACATGACGAGTTGCTGTCATCAGGACGTTGCCACTTTCTCGGAATCTGCATCGAGACCTTGCTACTGAAGTCACATCTGTCCCTTTTGGTGTAGCGTGTCGAAATAAAATATTGTACGGACTCTGACGACTTCCTCTAGCGAACTTACGGGTGGCAAACATCTGTGTACGTCGCAGACGTCTCCTTGTCTCCTGCACACCATGAAAACAATCCTCCCGTGGTCCTACTACATTGTCCATGCTCCAGCTATTGTTTTTCAGTAAGTTTCACATATGCTTGGAACAATGCTCTTAGCTAGGCCTATCTATTCTCTCGCTACTGAAACGGATGCAAGGGTAATGTTCCTTTGTCATATTTGTAAAGTCAAGTGTTCCCACGCATGACCCTTTTCGTCGTAACACGTGTTGCAGCACGTTTTGTCTTTTAAACGGCTTTTATGTCATTTAAGTAGAAAGGAAAGGTTTGTTCCTTCCGTCGCTCACCCTCGAACAATGCTAACTCGTGTCAGTCTTGACGGGCTCTAATTACTGGCGTATCTCCCTCGGAATATAAAAAAAAATCAAAAAATTTCAAAGCAATAAGTACGTTATAATGTATGTACCATTGACTTATGTGTGTATTCTATGATACACATACAACACACGTACACACATGTATTCATATACCATATGTATTCTCGCTGGTGTTTTATGACGATAAACACAGCAAATTACATTTATTTGTAGGCATATGTGTCTTAATACGTGTAACGGTAAAACTTTTTTCTTAGAGTAAGGCGATAGGGTGTCATTATGTAAATGACATTCGATGACTCATCAGAGTTCACAGTAACTTACAGAACGTGTTAACAGTAACGGACCGGGCTTTAATCTCAGTTAAATTTATGATAACCGAGCAGATGAAAATTCACACCTAAGAATATTACGCTTGTAGGTTATACGCGTATTGATTAGTAGCATAGCAATTGATGACCCAATAAAATAAAATAATGAAAAACCTAAAGTAGGAACAGAATGTTTGACGTCCGTAAATTGTCAATGACACGCACGTCTAACGCTACATTGATTGTTGTTCCAATTAGATTTTGTACAAACATTTGTTCGTAGGGCGTTTTTTAGTTGCATCGGATGTTGCCGCCTCCGCCCGCGGATTCAACTCCAAATTGCACATCATTCTGTTTGTGGTTAAAATGTTGTGATAAACGCTTTTAATACTGCAATCACATTCTATGCGTTTCTTCTTCTTTGAATCTGAATCTAAACGACGGACTTTTGCCATTACAGAAAAAATATAAACGTGTCGTTTCGGCCACTCAAAACAATCGGCAGCCGTTTTCAGGCTAAGTATAAGTATAAGAAAATAACACTCTACCAAAGAGTGATAGAGAGAGTTAATAAAATAATAACAACAAAAGTTCACATAATATATAATCAAAAGATGAAATAATACGTATGAACACTTACTATGAAAAAACCCACAACACTCACAAAACACAAGCACAATGCACCTTAATACTTGCACACAAACAAAATCAACAAAACACTGTGGCCTTGAAGTGATCGAAATGTCGCATTCAAATTATATTTTTTCAGTTATGGTAAGAGTCCATCGTTTAGATTCAAATTCATATGTCTACAATCCATCACAGCCATCTTTTAAAAAACTCTTCTTGTTTGGTTTAACTGCTATGGAAATTCTTTTCCCTTCTTTCCGCTGTCACATATTCATCCAGTATGCGTCTTCTACGCCCTCGTCTTATATAAACGTTTGATCATGTCAGCGCTGGCGCTCCTCCCTTCCTTTTCCGTTTTTTTTTTTTTTTTTTTTTTTTTTGCTTTTCCATCTATGTGCTATGCTTGTATATCCTGTGCACATCAGATATTGTTGTAAAGCCTCTTTTTCTTTTTTTACACCTCACCGTATTGTCCCCCTTCCACGGCCTCTTGGGTCTACCCCGTTTCTGTCGTCTAGTTGGAACCCGATTTAACAAATTTGCGACCCAATCCATCAACAGGTGTCCGTTCAACGTGGCCAAACGAGGTGATTCATATTTACAGCGTCGAAAATTGTTTTTTGTTGTTTTACCAAAATCAGTGACCATATTACTTATGTTTTGGACCATACTTAAATATATGTTACGTTACAATACTTAACCTTATGTTAACATGATAATGTTTTTAGGCTGGGGGCCATTCCACAAAATGTGTAACGTCATCGAAAAATGTAACGCTCCAGGTGATGTTAACACTATATTTTTTCCATACTTTCGATTCCCCACAGTCTAGAAATCTTATTTTTAAAGCCCAAAAACATTATCATGCTTTGATGTTTCGGTTTCGTCGAAATTCTTTTTTTTGGATCGTAATATTTCTTGAAATATGATCACACACCAGTAACCGGAATAGATAACAAATAGATTTCAAACGTGATTTAGAATCTACTTAATAAATGTTAACGATTTTTAAGTTTAGGATATAAAACCTTCAGTCCATAAAAAACAAACGTATTTCAAAAACGCGCAATGTGATGACCAGATACATGCTTGGCCGCACGTTACGTTGGACTTGCCAGAGGTGTAAGTCAGTTCACTGGTAGATGCTGTGGAACGGTTGTAAACAACTGTCCGAACTCCGAGTCTGGTATTAAGTCTGCGGACATACGGAATAACCAACACATTTTAAGACTTTTATTATTGTTTTGTTCGAAATGGTATTAAACTAAAGTGCCAAATAAAATAATAGTACAAAAAAAGAAACTGAATAGAGATGATAACTGGCATGATGGAAAAACTAGGTATTACAATAAGTACGTCTTTAAAAGATGTAATACCAAGTAAATAATTATTTAAGTATGTAATTTTCAAAGTTGAAATCGAATAAATTACTACAATTAAATATCCTCAACCTATATAGCCACCTAGGCCACTTAGAGTGGATGGATGATCAGCGTATGCCAACGAAAATCCTCAGGGCACAGGTGTATAAAAACAGAAAGATAGGCGACTTAGGAAAAGATGGAAAAGATAGTTATCCTAAGAATGGATGTGAGGGGTTACGCTGAGACGGCAACGGACAGGAGACTTTGGAGAAGATTGATGTTGGAAGCCACGGGTCACGTTGGGCTAAAGATGAAGAAGAAGAAGAAGAAGAAGAAGAAGAAGAAGAAGAAGAGGAAGAAGAAGAAGAAGAAGAAGAAGAAGAAGAAGAAGAAGAAGAAGAAGAAGAAGAATATAAACATCGTAAAATGACTGGTATACTGCTGGGTGAATAAACATTTGAAGGCTATAAGTGAACAACTAAGGGAATATAAACTCAAATTAGCATACAAATTTTGTAGCAGTGATAACGAGAAGTGATTTCGTACTCAGGAGACGACTATCGCGTACTGCGAATAATAACGTTTTTATTCATATAACTAATTAGTTATTTAATTAAACTTGTACGACTACATTTTTACTTTTTAATTTTGTAGACTTTCGTTTCTTCTTTTACGTGTGGGGGGATGGTAACCTTCCTCCTAGTTGCGCCACTGCCTTATTCTATGCTCCTGTTACTACGGTTAATTCTTATCAAATTACGTATCACATCTAATTCCGCATTGTATATTCCGCTTCGTATGTTGTAACAGGTTCCATTATAGCATTATATATAGTCCTCTCACTAATTTTATTTGCCCAGTTGTATTTTAAAACGGAATTTAGTTTTTGAATAATCATTCGTTCTAGTGTTATACTATCTTGTATAATTTTTACTTGTACAATGTAATATTAAAATAGTTATTATATTAAACGTGGGAAGTGACTAGACAGTGATGAAAACCATACATAAAACCGTGACAGAATGACCCTTCTGTAATTGATGTATTGGGTTGTTGAAACTGTTCAAGTAATTAAGTTTATGGGCCAAAATTAAAATATAGATAATAGATAATCGTAACACGGAGATTGGTAACAGAAGCTAATGTCTTCGAACAAACATTATTGCTATAACAAAACAGGTAATTGTGGAGAAATCAGCGGACTCCTCAACTTGCATTATTTAAATAAACAACGTTTATGTATGCAAGTAATAAACAATTCTTTTAATATAATTGCCTTCGTGATTCATACAAAAAATTAAAATTTTTAATTTTTTGCTTCCTTATATAAAACGTATATATGGCATCCGGATGACAAGGAAACGTTAACAAGGTAAAACATTCTTAACGAGATTGAAAAGGAATGAACAGATTGCGAACAACAATGTTGAAGAACAATCAGGTAATTCCCCAACAATAACAACAAAACTGAAAGAAAGAGAGAGAGATTGAGAGAGAGCGTGAGAAAGGAGAGCGAGAGAGAGGGAGATGGAGACAGAGAGAACTAGAAGTGATTATGCGAGAAACCTGCTGTTCGAGTAGGCAAGCTGCCTGCCTGTCTCCGGTAATTACGGAAGGCAACATTAGTCGCGGGCCCGTGACGCCGGCAACCGTCAGCTTTACTTATCGATTGTGTCCAGTCCTAAACATTTCTGGTCACGTGTTAGTAGCCACGGCAAAAGTATACAGCGGGAAACATAACTGGCATGCTATTCATTCATAACAAAACAAATCACTGAATGATTCTGCTGTGCCTGAAACGATTCTGAGACAGTCAACTATACCAAGACTAGGCACACGTGGACTTCTGAAACAATGAAGATGAATTGTTTACTATTGACCATGGTTACTACGGTTGTCACAAATAATACAAATTAGTCTTTACCAGTGGCATAATTAAATTGTAGATTCTTTAATTCTAGAATTGTATTCTTTAATAATATTATTCAATATTATTGGGCTAAATATTATATTATTAATAGTACAATATTTATAGGTTATGGGTAAAGGTAAGAGTAAATTATACTTTAAAATATTATTACTTACGTGGGAAATCATGACCTATAAACCAACGAAATATAAGATTGAAAAATTGTATATTTTACGTTGGGTCTAGAGCTGTATAACTCTATAACTATATCTCCCTTGCTTTGTTTCATATTGTACGGTCACGTTAATCGTTTTTTCCGTTTCCATTGGTTCCAGGACGTCCTATTGATTGTTCGTTTCCAGATTCTATTAGCTATCTGGCCTGAGGCAGCTTTATACTTCAATTTGTATAAGTTGTTTAAGTTTTTTTTGTACTTCAATCGTTTTTGTACTCCTCCTGAGCTACACGATCTACGTAGTTTTGCTTTGTTTCATGGTAGCGGAGCATCTTTGTGCCCTTCACTTGATTATTCGCTAGATGACGCCGGAATTTTTAAGAGACAATTTGAATGCTTTTGTAGCACTGCCTCTGGTGTCGATTCGGACAGTGGATGCCGCCGACTGTCTTGAACACAGTAAGTAGGCAGCCTGGGGCATCAATCGCTCTCCGCGAGGCAGAGAGCCTCCGTTGCCGGTGGCAAAGGAAGACAGTGCCATACAGCGTGCTAGAGACATGCTTAGGAAAAGAGTTCCCTAAGGAGAGGGGGTTATGCAGAGAGGAATGGCTCGGAGCTATTCAGAAATAGCTTAGCAAGGCTGACATTACAAGGGTGTCATCAAGAATCGCCCGAGGGTGTTTGACCCTGATTGGCGGGGGAAGGTTCAGACGTACTGATGGTTCGTAGGTAAGGGAAGAGGAAAACGCCGCTGCCGTAGCAAAGAGAGTTTCGGCTAGCGACCGGACAAAGGCAGCAAGAGTAGGAACTCGAAGACCCCCACGAATTACATAATTCCTGACAAACCATGGAGATAGCGACAAGGAGCGGAGAGTTTTGGACTGGAACTGTTTCAACTTACGTTTGGTGATGGTTGGCAAGAGCGACCACCATGCGGCTGCAGCGTAGGTCAGTACTGACCACAGATGCAGAAGGTAAATCTTCTGAACTGGAAGAAGCAGAGGCAGGCGGTTGCGACTTGAGAGCACGTGAAACAGTTTGGCTCGGACGCCGTTAGCCTTGTCAGTAACGTAGGCGTTGAAGCTAAGATGCCGGTCAAGGCGGACGCCTAAATACTTTACCGACTCCTTCCAAGGGACATGACTCCCTGATAGCGAGAGGGATTGGCATCGGGAAATGGACTTACGAGTGAAGCAGATCGCCTGACTTTTCTCGGTGTTGATCGCCACCCGCCAGTATATGATAGTCTACATTACTCAGCCTTTCTAATTCGACATTCCGTTTTAAAAATGCCAGTCGGTCTTCTCCAGTAGTTTAATATTTGATATTCATGAACCTTCTGTTTAACGTAAACTACCTTTTACTTGCTAATGATATTAATCTTATCTAGAGTAATAAGCATGACCTCCAGAGATATTTATGCTTCCTGGAGAAAATATACACAGATTATCAGATCAAAATATCTACATAGAAGGCAGTAGTTATGAATATTTCAGGGAACAGATTTGAAAGCAAATGTTATAAAGAGAAATGTTAAAACAAGTTTCACATTCCCCCCTGTTTGGGTACTGATGACGCCTATGACAAACCCAGGAAAATTGGAAACAAGGTAAATAAGGCCCAACACGTTTGTGGTACCAAACTAGGACACTTGAGAACACGGCTATTAAAGAAACGAAATTAAAGTTCTACAGATTAATGGAGGCCAACACCTGTTGATGTTTGTAACCAAAGCCTGGACAATTATGCAAAACACTGTCAGGAAAATACGATAGATAGAAATAAATATTGTATTCATTAGAACTCCATTAGAATGAAGGTCAGTACCTTACACCTGTAGGTCTGTAAATTGTAAAGTCACATGAAAATACGATTTTTGCCTGATCTGTCATCTTCAGATCGTATAAAATGTCATACAAATTTGTATATATATTCTGAAGATGACAGTTTGAAACGGTTGAAACAGTGTTAATATATAAAAAGAATATAAAAATATATTGTTGTAAGTAAAAGCAAATGTAATTTATTATTAAAAACAAGAATAATGTGAGAAGATGTAAATGTAACACACACACACACACACACACACACACACACACACACACACACACACACACACACACACACACACACACACACACACACACACACACACACACACACACACACACACACACACACACACACACACACACACACACACACACACACACACACACACACACACACACACACACACACACACACACACACACACACACACACACACACACACACACACACACACACACACACACACACACACACACACACACACACACACACACACACACACACACAATAATACAATATTAATCTTATTATACTTTATATATATATTCAAACACTTTTTGCTACAGTCCGTTTCTTGATGTATATAATTTATTTAATATTTATAAAGAAAATACCTCAAGATATTTTTTTCCTTATTAGGAACATGTTTCAAGAACCATTGTTGTTGAGTGCTTTGAAAATTACAAAACATGACACAATTTTCAAAGCACTCAACATCGAAAATACACAAAATACTAATACATACACCACAATCACACACAATAATACCACTGTAAAGTACCAGAGACCAACAAGAAACCACAATAACGACAAGCCAACACATAAGTACTTCACCAGACGCAAAATCACGAAGGTTGAGGATGTGAACACAATGGTTCTCGAAACATGTTCCTAATAAGGAAAAAAATTCTTCAGGTAATTTCTTTATAAATATTAAATATATATACAGTTTTATAAATAATAAAACTATATATTCGGTATACATACAGTATATAAAATATCCTGTCTGAGTGTCTTATTACTGAACTATTGGATTGGAATTACAGTATAATTCAATCTGTCTACAGAACAAGACAACGAATGATTAAAAGTACCATATACTAGGCTGTTGGGTCGTGGTCGATTGTTTAAATTTCTGTCTCTGAACGTTTTGGCCACATCTCCGGAGGCCATCCTCAGTAAAAAACCGTTCGAAAAGTAACAGGCCGAAGGTTTTCTACTGAAGATGGTATCCGCAGGTGTGACCCCTAAACGTTTTGACACATAAATTTAAGCATTCGACCACGGCCCAACAGTCCAGCATACAGTATTTTTAAGCCGTGATAGCCTTCGTAAAATGTTGAATTGATCAAACGCAAAATGTGCAGATTTCTCTAATATAACGTTGTTATCATAGGAGTTTACAATAAAACGTTCGCGTTCAGTTTACATGGGAAATCGTGCGTGACATTCTCACACTGACTTTTCATTATGTATGGTGTAGAATAATTCTCTGCGATTGCAGTTCCTGCTTTTAATACGGCATTGACTTTGCATTCTTACTTGTCAACAATTCTTAGTGTTTGAATTATGTACTTACTTGTTCGTTATCTCTGATATACAGTAATGATTTAGAAAAAGTCCATTGAAGAAGAACTGCTGTCTGCAGCACAGTAACGCGTACATTAAACCAGTTATCTGTAGAGGAATTTAGCTGTTCATACATTAGATTATTATATAACGTTTATAATAATGTTTATGAAGTTTATCAAGGGCTAACACGTAGAATTGTTGACTTGCTTCTTTGCTTGATATTTATACTGGATTTTATTGTGTATCCACAGTTTTATACCATAGGTCCATCTTGGTTGAACGGTACTCTTCTACAGGAGTATTTTATTTTCTTAATGATAAACAAGGTTTTGTACCGATTAGCCACAGTTTCTTGAGAATGTGTTCTTTGCAGTAAAGTTCGTTGTTCATGTCTTCTCTATTTGTTGTCCTTAATAACAAATTCTTTTGTTTTTTGTAATTGTTTAATTTTGTTTTTTTTTGTAAATATATATTTGAACACTGTACTAGCGAACATTGATATTTCCTTAGTTCATGTCAAACAGAGGATGCCTCATCACAGAACTGACGAAACGTACACGACAACGTAGAATAAACATTGTGATACACAAGAACACATTGATATTGTCGTTATTATTATTACTGTAAGTTCATATTCCAGAGAAAGAAGAAGGTAGGTGGTGAAGCTACACGCCAAGAGGCACGAAGCCAGATGAGGAGAGATCGAAGGTAGCTTGGAAGCAAGAAGAGCGAGTTCGCCGGACGAGAACGCTCATCAAGCAGGTGCAGCCTTGAGCCACGATGAAGCATGGGGAGATCGACTGTTACCTTACAAAGTTTCTGACAGGTCATGGGTATTTTCGGGCCTGTACCGCTCGGGAACCGTGGACGATGTCAGTCTTCTTCGTCTGCAACAGATGGGAGCAAATCAGGAGCTCGTTACAACACGGAATTGGGCAGGAAATCTCCCCGGATAACATTGTCAAAGCGATGCTTCGAGGGGAGGGTATCTGAAACTGTGTGGTACGCTTCGCAGAAGAGATTCCACCTATCCTCGTAAAAAGAATATAATAACTACTATTATTAATAAGCACCACGAGGTAAAGAACGCTTTCACTATTTAAAACGAAATACATTTATTATTAGATAAAATTAATAAATTTTACTTTAATTTTTAAAGTTCTGAGTAAATTTCTTCGTATGTATGATTGTTAGCTGAGAAACACACCGAGGTAACCATATGTGACCGTACATAATTATTCATTTATTAGCCTTGAATTTTGAATACAATTTTCTTATCTTATGCCACACCTAGACTTTTACAAGTTTCTGAAAATTTTGACTTCCGATTTTGGCTCGTGGTGCTCTTGAATTTAAAACAGTTTCAAAGTAAACACTACATTTGCATTTGGCTTAAAATCCTATTTAGTCTGATATCTGGCATGGGTTTTTGGGATTTTAATACTGACCACTATATTCTGCGTGGTTAAATTATGTTATTAAATTATGTTATAAAATTATAAACATTATATAATGTTTGTTTTACATTGTCTTTAATGTTATACTCCCCAAGGAAATTTGTGATCTTTTCGAAATTTTGACTCTTCACATTTTTGCTATCCCCCCCATTTTTGGGTGGTTTAATTTCATAAACAATAGGGCCATGTGGGATAAAGAAATGGACACGCGTACTAAGTTTTACAGAAATTTTGACTCTTCACATTTTTGCTATCGCCCCCCCCCATTTTTGGGTAGTTTAATTTCATAAACAATAGGGCCATGTGGGATAAAGAAATGGACACGCGTACTAAGTTTTACAGAAATAGGTTGATGAATTCAAAAATTGTTGTGGAAAATACTCGAGTTCTACAGATAGATAGATACATAGACAGACGGATAGACAGATAGAAAACTAGACAGACAGATAAATGACAAATAGTGGAGTTAAAACTGAGTGTTAACTAGCTTTGCTCGTTTAGTGTTTATTATTATTATTATTTATTAATTAATACCTGGGTTACAGTGTGTCTTACAATGCAAGCAACGACGTGGTGCATACTGTAAGTTGCATAAGTTCAATCTTACGTGCGGGGCCATCAGGCGAACCCTTAAGTCAGCAAGTAAAGGAACACGCCTAAAATTCTACAAGGTGGTGGCTCTTCCCACACTTCTTTAAGGGTCTGAGAATTGGACTTTAACGAAAGGCCAGGCCAGTCGCATCCAAGCGGCTGAAATGAGATTTCTCAGGCACGTGGCAGGGTATACTCTCCATCATCATAGAAGAAACACAGATATACGGCAGGAACTGAATATTATGAGTATACTCGACAGGATCGCCCGGTATCGGCTGAATTGGTGGGAACATCTTTGCCGGATGGATGACTGCCGCATCCCCAAACAACTATGGAATTGTAAGCCGAGGGGACGAAGAGGTGTGGGACGTTCGAGGAAGCGTTGGAGTGACCAGCTGTAATATTTGTTATTTGAGACCGGAACAAACCGTCCTTCTTGGTTTAAACCTTGAGGATGATGATGATTTATTAATTAATCTTTTCCCCTTGTGTTCCCTTTCGAGTGTAGAGATCCGAGCCACCATGTGGTTATCTTTCCAGGTGTCTGTTCTCATGCATCTGACGCTTGACTTTGCAATTGGAGTCACCATATCATAACTATTATTATTACCATACATACATACTATACAGCTATTATTATTTTTTTTAACTACTGTTATGGCTTAATGTTTGAAAGATGTCATAAAATAAAATATATTTATAAACAAAACACAAATAAAAATGTATAATTTACGAATATTAAAAGGAACGACCTAAGTGGAGACTGTAGAATCCGCCATAAAAATAAACCAGACCGTCAGTGGCAAGGAAAGGGAAAACCCCGGTAGCAGACGCGGCCGATAAAAAAACCGACTTATACGAGTAATTACATCGACTGGAATGTTTTAATTAACGTAAATCGCGGACGCAAAAACCTGTACTGTACGTAATTTGCATAAACTGTAGTGAACAACGACAAAAGAAATTATACACGGAAGATGGGCAAGAATCACGATCCGCGTAAGAAAAGAAAGACGATAAGGGAGCGAACAAAACACGAACGAAAAGCTAGGGAATGTTAAACAGTCGGCGCAGAAGATGACAAAAACCTGTTGACAAGTGGTGTCACTCTGTCGCGTTGCATAACGATTTCTTCTGATCAACAGAGTATGCAATCGAGGAATGTCAATAAGAAGTGAATAACGAGGGAAAATAAGAAGTCTGGTTGTTACAAAAAGGGGACTCGGAAACAAAAGCGAACGGAGACGAAACGAAAGGGGCATTCACCTGTTTCGGTTGCAACAACTTAATGTTTGGTTTTAACGAAAGACTTACATTTTATGGAAATAATATTTGGACATACCAAAGAAGATACAGTGTCAGCTTCTGCTTCTTCTTATCTGGCGGCTTCTTTTATGTGATTTACATATTATGTGTAATTTATCCTTCCGGTCTTTCACTTGTAGTTTGGGATCTCCATCGTCTTAGTCACTCCATTATTCCAAGATAACCGAGGTCGTCTTTCTTCCAGCTTGCCATCAGCGTGTGTCCATAACATATTAATATCTTAACTTCGACGGTTCCTATTACGTTATTATGTACTTATGCTCTTGTTTAATGCCGTTATTTCTAATTTTGTCTAATCTGGTTATTCCACAACTCCGTTGCCAGTAGGCCGTTTCCACTGCCTAAGTTTTCCCGCATTCATCAGTTATTTCCTACATCTCCGCATCGTATGAAGTAATACGCTCAACAATGGTTTTAAGGGGCCGCAAATATGACAAGATGCACGATTGGTGGCATTTGTCATGTGACAAGATGTATATATTTAAAATATATTTAATTTTATATAAGATTGTTTCATATTTAAATTATCACGTTGGCATATTTTCTGCTCCATACTTTAAACATTTCATTTAAACAGAGTGCTCTAAGCAGCGACCTTGTCGAAGTGTATGTGGTTGTAGATTGATAAATATAGATTCTATAACAAATAGAGGGGACACAAATTTGCCAATATCATGTGCAACTATTTTCCACTATTTGCGATTTTGAACAACGTTTGAAGTCGTTTTTCGCATCGTAGCTTCAAAACTTTATGATATTTCCAATCATCACCATATTTCTCTATGCCATTGCACTCTGTACGCCTTCCATCCAACTAATGCGCGGTGTCTTTCTTTTTCTTCTTTTAGGGGGGATCCATTCTAGTAATTTCTTTGGCCATGTTTGGGTATGTGTGCCCATACGACACACATATCCGTATCACGTTAATATTTTGCATCAATTGTGCCATTAATACTGGCCCAATATTCATTCTTTCTCTTATTTCTTTATTTTTAATCCTATCTTCAAATGTAAGCTTACAGGACCTTCCTCAGTATACCATTTTCATGGCTGGAAATATTGACCTTATCTGAAGAATGTGGCAAATATTCTGACCTTTCATTCAAATATTCTGTAGTTTCCCACACTTCAGCTCCATAATGTTATAATACTTTCCATTATTGTCTTAAATATTTTGAGTTTTGTTTGGGGCCTAAGTTGATTAAATGGAATGTAACTGTGACGTCACTTGTTTCCCTTGTCCTATACGATTTTTTTTTGTTTCCGCTACACTTGTGCCGTCTTTTGTAACCATGACACCAAGGTATTTGTATGAAGCTACTCCCTCCACGACTCCCCGTTCCAACAATGTATATCTCCACATGTATTTCCGACGACAATATTATTTGTAATTATTGTTATTTGTTTTTATTTGGTAATGTTCAATTCCAAATTACCGACTGCGTATGTCGACTCGCTGGTCCGCCTTTAATAATCAATTTCTTCATTTCCTGCGGGCGTTTTCCTCTTATAAATATAAGCGCCCCAAGATACGCATAGCTCTACTGTGACACTGTGGAATAAATAAATGGACACGCGTACCAAGTTTTACGGAAATCGGTTAATGAATTCAAAAATTATTGTGAAAAATACCCGAATTCGACAGATAGATAGATTGACAGACAGATAGACAAATAGAGAGGCAGACAAACAGACAGACAGACAGACAATTACCAAATATTCTTCTGATAGTTCCTATCCGTTTCGGATGTTCAATACCATACAGACTATTTTAACTTTCTGCACTGATGTACGGAGTAAGTCAGTTGTATTCATGCCAAACTCCTTAAATTCCTTAAATTACTCAGCCATGATATTCTCGATCGTCTAACTCCTCTATTTCCAAGTACTTTTCCCTGTAATATGGACTGCAATAAGTAAAATATCTGTTCAATCCGCATGAGATATCCCAGATACCGAAGTTTTCTTATCTTCACTGTGTTAATAACTTCCCTATCTTTCTTCATCTTTCTAAGAACTTCAACATTAGTTATATGCGCTGTCCATGAAATGCTCAGTATTCTACGGTAGAACCACATTTCGAAAGATTAAAATTTCTTAGTTGTGGCTTCAGTCAAAGTCCAAGATTCTACACCGTAGAAGAGGACTGAGAATACGTAGCAGCGTAGAAGTCTCATCTTTCTGTTTATTGTTAAATCGTGACTTTTGAATAAAGTGCTCATTCTAGTGTACACTGCTCTTGCCTTTTCAATCCTGCTCTTTATTTCTTGAAATATGTTCAAGGCAAAATTGCCAAATAGTCGAGCATTACTGCATCGTCTTCCGTTTCTACGCCTTCGATTGTGCCGCCGACAATCAAATAGGTATTGTATTTTATTTGTTTTACAGTTGGCGTCCAGACCATACATATCGCATAGCTCGTATCATGTCTGGAGCGCTTAATGAGTATCCTCTTTGTCCCATGCAAAAATAACTTGATCGTCGGTAAAATTAAGGGAGTAGAGATTATTTCGTAAATTATCATGTTGGCACATTTTATCCTTCATAATTCTCAAGCGTTTCATTAAAATACATTTTGAACGAAGCGCGCTAAGCAGGAACTTTGTCGACGGTTATACGGTTCTGGATTGGTGAGTACAGAGACTGTAACTTTGATCTAACAAATGGAGAGGACGCAGATGTGACAAATATTACGTGGTTTAATAAGTGAGTCTGTTAATTAGTAATACGTTTTTAAATAATAGGTTATGTATTTCCTGTTTCTACACACATTTTAGCAAAAGACTGTTTTTTAAAATTTAATTTTGATTTCGGCTGAGCCCATTATTAAGTTTTTAATATAACATTGTAGGTGTGATAACTGAGTTAAAGAATGCAATTTTTTATATTTTTTAATGATTATGTCTTAACGTTTAGAAATATAATCAATTAAAGTTAAAGAAGAAGACAAATGCAATTCTGACTGTCCTGAAATGTTTTGAGTAAAGAAATATAAATGAAATAGACTTCATACCAGGAATTATTTTTCTAAATATAGATCTACTTAAATATTAGATCTAAATCTAAATAGAACGGCTCAAATGTAAATATATTCTGTACAGACGGGCTTAACGTGGACATAAAAAATATTATTAGTCTTACCAGGGGTGCGCAACCCCCAAAAAGTCTCAGCACTCGCCCCAATTGAAAAGTCCCCCCCACTGCCCGCCGGTCTACAAGCTTAGCACACGCACACATTTTTACATTCACGATTTATTATTCACGTACCCTCTGACTCATTGACAGGATGTTGCTGCAGGCTGCCAGGGTCATTTTTCCAAATTCCAAAACAAAATTTACTACTAGTTGTACTGGTAGAGATATTTATGCTACCAGTTCGTTAAAACAATCATAAAGATATGCAATTGCTTTAGTTTTTTACTAATAGCTTAGTTTGTTGCACAAACACGGTAAAAATTTCCATCAGTGTTGGATTTAAAATGTTATTCTTGAAAAAATCCCCCCAAAAATCCTTAAAATACACCCGAAAAATCCCCCCCAAAAATTCTCAATGCGCAACTTGCGCTATGATCCCCCCCCCGTGGGCACCCCTGAGTCTTACAGTGACATCGGCAAACAAAGAAGTCGTTATCAGTCGCAAATGTCATTAAGCTAATCACATGTAGTTGCGTTGTTTACCACGTTCCTGTTTATCACTTAAAAGTAAGCCTACACGGACAGTAGAATGACAACGACACGACGACCCGGGTGAAAGTGATTAGTTGCATTTTATGCATGCTAACTGCGGTAACAATATTACAAGCCAACGTGGAGTGAATGCGTGTCATTATAATAACGGACAATCTGATTGGCCCTGAACTGCCAGTGCTACAATTCTAAAAACACATTATTCTTTCAAAGACTTCAAAGTGTTAAGCCTTTGGCCGCGACAATCGTACGCGTTGTTTATACTCAGTTATACTACAATACTACAGACTGCGGCTGTACAGAAGTTGCAGTTTCTTAGGGCGAGTGATTAAAACATTTATTCACACTGCCACATTTTATGTACAAAAAAATTACTAATCGTTCTTTCCATAACTTGAAATAAATTGGGATTTACTATGATGTTAGCTTGAATTAAAAATAAACATAACTCTTTAAATATGAATCAATGTTCAACGTTCTTCAGTTTAATTAATTTTATAAAAAAATTAATCAAAATTACATTCCTTACAAAATACTACTGAAAACGTTCAAGAAAATGGAAAGCATTAGCCTTTACTGTATTTACTATGCGTAATATAATTTGTTGGCGTATCTAGTTTTTTAAATAATGTTTATGAATACAAGCCCTTATTATTAACAATAAGTTTAAAAAACTTATGAGATGGATTTAAATAAGTAGCTTTTTTACTTCCTGATGTTGAAGACTCAGGATGATGCAGGATAGTAGAGCTAGGTCCGTTGCCTGCGCCGTACTCTTTCTCCTGCGTTCTCGGGGGATGTCCTCAGTCGTTCTTGCCTCTAACTTCGGTTTATTAGGCAACCAACAATTTCCATCTCTCACAGCTGTGCTGGTCCTGCAAACCTTACAACATTAGCTAGACGAACGTGATGAGGTTAGATTACGATCTCACGACCTTATTGATCGCTGTCTGAATCGGAATAGAAAGTGATGTCTCATTAACATGATTGATACTGTAATATCTAATGACGTCCAGTCGCAAGAAACAAGACCTCTACACTTATTTTGAACCCAAAATTTTTCAAAACGTCTTCTATAGGTGCGGAGAACGTGCTAAAAACGTCCAACTTCCGGTTATCGAGAGCATTCAATACCACGTAGGTTTTGAATCAAAAATTACATTATATATATGCGAGTCGATGACTAGGGTTAATTACATTATCTATATGCGAGTCGATGATTAGAGTTAATTACATTATATAAATATGCGAGTCGATGATTAGGGTTAATTACATTATATAAATATGCGAGTCGATGATTAGGGTTAATTACATTATATATATGCGAGTCGATGATTAGGGTTAATTACATTATATTATATGTGAATCGATGATTACGGTTAATTACATTATCTATATGCGAGTCGATGATTAGGCTTAATTACATTATGTATATGCGAGTCGATGATTAGGGTTAATTACATTATATATATGCGAGTCGATGTTTAGGGTTAATAATATTTTATTTTATTTAAGCCTATACTACTATTAAGCATTCTGCACACTAAAATGACTTTATAGTGTGCCCATGAATGGGTAACTTGTTACTCTAGAACAAATATTTTTACAGACATTCACACTTACATTCATTGTTTCACTGACACACACTGTTTTCACAAACACAATACTATAGTTTATGTCATTAATGCCTTAATACTATGTTAAACGTAGGCTATTAACTTACTGACAACAAATTCTTAATCATTCACATTTTCCTCGAAGATAACCACGCTTTTTGTCCATAATAAATCAGGAGATGCCCGTTACATTCCAGGTTGCCAAAGTCAATATTTCCGTAATTTCAATATCTTTACCGTTATTCGTTCCATGTTTAGAGCCAGTATATCCATCCGACCTTTTCTTTGAGACTTTAAAAAAAAAATTCATCTAAGGCCGTTACCAGTGTCCCGTAGAGTAAGACCAGTGGCAGGAGGGCTACTTTTGAGACTCTGGTCCTGCTCTGGGTTTCGTTCGGAGGCCCACCTCCTAGAGTTTTCCGCCCCTATCGCCGTTGGGAAACCTTCCTCTTCGGATTTGGAACAATTCGTCAAACATTGTCAATGAAAACAAGGAAGGGGGTCAACTAAATTTTATATGGCTGTGCCAGTGTTATTGTATGGTTCTGAAAATTGGGATCCGGTGAAGGAGTTTTCATTTACCGGTGACATAAGTAGTGTTTGTAATACTTTTAGGCCTACTTGTAGACTTATATAATTAACACGAATTGCAGTGCTGAATGGCAGTGGTTTGCGAAAGAAGGTCACTAAAAACGTCCGCTGTCAAGCGGAAGACTGACTGCACAAATTAGGCTAATTAATGCGTGAATAATGTGTGTGTTTGTGTTACTTTTTGACACAAACCCACAATTATATAATTTGCATTTGGAGAATTTAGTCAGTTATAGTTTCACTGTTAGTCTGTGCAGTCAATGGCGTTATCGCTATCTTACTCATCCTCAGTATTATCACTCTTGTCATCATTACTTCCATCCACCTGTTCTCCTCCTCCTCACCACCACCACCACCACCACCACCACCACCACCACCACCACCACCACCACCACCACCACCACCTCAATCTCCATAACTAGGGACCACATGAACTTGAGTAGAAATTTAGAAAAATGTACTGGTTCCTCGGGCGACATTCCGAGTTGTCTCTGTACATAATACACTGTTGCTATATAAACAAGTCCTTAAAGCTGCGTGGCCATACAGTGTACAACTCTGGGATGCACGAAGAAAAGCAACAGAAAAATCATCCAGACGTTTTAAAACGAAGTACTAAGGCGTATTGTTAATGCCCCATGGTGCATACGACATGAGGACATCCACAGGGATTTGAAGATTGCTTCAGTCGAAGATGAAGTTCAGCGATTCGCCAAGAAGCATGAGAGACGCCAGAGTTTCGAGATGCTGCAACGTCTCGACAGTACTGAACTTGTGCGAAGGCTAAACAGAGTGAAGCCATTTGACCTAGTATAGCGTGTCAAGTGACAGCCATCACAAGAACAAAATGATTAGCTTCTAGAGGATTGTGTCATCACCAATTCTGACCGCTACCACCAATATCATCAACACCACCACCACCATCATCATCAACATAATAAGAGTACAGAGTACAACTATGTTGTCAACATTAACGCTTCTCTTTTTTACTCGTTATCAATGTATTTCTTCTGTTACTTTCGTCATTCATTTGTTGTAAACCTTTGTTAATAATCGTATAGTGTGTGAATACGATATGCACGACATCTCGTTATACGGCTTACTCGTTTAATTCGTTTTACCAGTTTGATATTCGATCACTAAGCAATGGTATACGCAACACGGGGCAGTTACTTGTTAATTGGGAACTTGTGTTCCTTTAATTAACAAAATAATTTAAAATAACTCGGTTTTACCAAATGCGGTTGAGTTGGTACGGTTTTTAAACTCATCTTGTTTCGGATGCTTAATGAGAATTCTTGGGGAAAATTACACAAGATTTTACTATATGTAATTATTCCGAATGTGTTTCTGCTTCAGCCGGCTAGTAATGATCATTAGCTTCGGTTTGCTCTCGGTATGGCCAACGGGGTTTGGTGTTCACCGAATTGATTATACGATAATTATGGGGGACTGTCTATAATTTGGGATGTTTATTTTCAGAACACTTAATGTCAGAATTATTGCGATGTAAATTATTATTAGAAGGGTCTGCTTGATGCCAATTGAGACTGGTTAATATCAGAATAAAGTCTAGCCGAATTTGAATATGTTACGAATTTCTTTCATTTCGTGTAATGGTTGCAGCGTTAATTTGGAAAAATGTTTCTCTTAGCGTAGTAAATGTGGACAGTGACACTCGGTAGTTTGGATGTGTGGGAAAGAATTGACAGAATCTTTAAAGGTCAATGGGGTTGGATACATTTTTGTAAGGAACGCCAAAATTGTGTAATGATACGGTGCATATACATAGCAAAATATGTTGTTTCTTTTCGCACACCCTATCAACCAAGGAAACCTGTTATATCAAGAAATCTTGTTTACGTTCTTGTCCGGTTTTGCCTACATTTTCTTCTCGTGTGTTAAATTACAGTGAGGCGTAGTCTTTAGGGAAGTAGCTATTTGTATAAAACAGATCAAATTTCATTAGTTAAGATGAATACTCTCCGTTACACACTGTAAACTGTTAAAACTGTACAAAGAATAAACAAGTTCGCGAAGCGACATCTATAGCTAAGCGATAGAACTAAAATATTTAGTGTATTGGAAGATTATTTTTTCATATAAACACCTGTTAATTTCAAAATCTGTCAATTTATTCGTCGTTTATCAGCTCTTCGAAATTCACGTGTCACGCGTGTTTTGAGAAATGGACAATAACAATCATCGGTCTGCCATTGAATTCTTCGTTTAAAAGAAGGTCTAGAGCCATGGAAACTTCCAGCAAAATAGTACGTATTAGGGAATGTTATATTGTCTTCAAATCAATGGTTCGTAAGTTGACAGTCGAGTTCAAACGTGGTCGTACGAGCGTCGAAAATGATCCCCGCAATGGGCGCTCAAAACGTGCAACTCCAAAGTTTGTGCAACCATCTTGAACAAAGTTTTTTTCACACTATGTTCTTGATTTAAAATATGATACTCACGCTCATGTGAAATGCCTATGATCTCAGGAATGTCATCCGCTCTCAACTGCCGGTATTCCAACACCGTGTACGAAAATGTTTAGATGATATTTGGAGTAGTTGCACTTTTTGGGCGTCCACAGAGGGGATCGTCTTCATTGCTCCTACGACCACTTTTAAATTCGATTGTCCACTTGAAACCCATCTTTTTCGTAAATTTCGAACAGCTGATAAACAATAAATAAATTGAGTGATAGATTTGGAAATTAACAGGTGAAATATGAATCTTACAACACACCAAAAAGTTTACTTCTACCGCGAAGCTCTAGATATCGCTCCGCGAACTTTCCAACTAATCCTCGTATATCGTATTACTGACAGGGTTATGTCAATGTACAAATATTTACTGCTATCACAAACACATGTACACAAAAAATAGAAACTGTAGTTCAGTCAAGTTGAAACTGCACAGAACACCAGTAATGCTTCGTAATGTGAGGAAAGAAAGACAGTATTTTACAGTTGCGTACGGGGAAGTCGGTAGTTACTACAATACAGCACACTCTGATCAGTTTTTGGCGTATGCGATTTACACCAATCCCCGCTGTACAACAACGGTCGTATGCCGACCCGGTCTGGCGTACATAGCCGCTGGAGATTGCCAGAATGGAAGAAGAGATATCACAGAACGACGCATTAGGCTCTATGACGTGTAAAAACATTTTTTTATTCCTTACACAAGATTTTATGAATTTTAAAGGAGGGAAGACTGTGCAAACAGGCATACATTCACGCTACTCTATTGGAAACGACTTACTTTTCTCGTAAGAAAGCCAGAAGAAAAAGTTTTAGTTAAGAAGAAAGAAAAAATAAAAAAGAAGAAAGAAGAAAGAAGAAAGAAGAAAGAAGAAAGAAGAAAGAAGAAAGAAGAAAGAAGAAAGAAGAAATAATTAAAGTTATCGGTGTATATCATTAACATACACCGATAAAGATTGAAAAAAATTAAATAATATAGTCATGATAACAGTTTTATTCAGATGTTCGTAAACCTCATAGTGTTTTCACTACGCGTTTTCTTCGCGTCACTTTTTCAACCCAGTTCCAGTATTTGCAATCCGCCCATTCGTTTTGCTGTTAACTTTTGCTTTCCCCGACATGTTTCACATCCGCTTTACAGTACTTTTCGGCTTGCCACTTTTTTCTGTTAATGGGGGGGGGGGGCACCACTTCTGTATCCACCGAAACCAGCAAACCATCGCAGATGTACAGATCTACGCATCACTTCAGTTTTATCATTGTTGTATTTAACCACATGACGCGAACTGCACCGTGGGGAGAGGCGTTGTTGTTTCTATTTATGAGAAGGTATCGCTTTTTATGACTTAACCCTGTGTTACACTTTGCTACTTCACGAGCCTCTCCTAAATAGCTGCTACTGCATTTTCTGACTATTTCTATGTCACACTGTTTTTAGGTAGCCGCTACTTAGTAGTGGCTAGTATAGCAAAGTACATGGTTGCATAGACTGGTTTGATTTTAAAAAGTATTGTACAAAATGTCATCTGTGGGTGTGCTACGTGAGGCTTTGAGACACCTGTTGCTGACTGGTGTTAGAGAGTTTTGTAGACAGTTGCTGAGTAAATAGGGAACAAAAAGAAACGCATGTGGGTTCGGGAATGGATAGGTAGAAGGGATAAACTGGGTACTTCAACAACACTAATATATAAGAGTTCTGGCAATTGAGAACTCCCAATTGTATCACACAATATCATGCAGTTAGCCTTACCAAAGTTTCAGGAGTTGCTAGATTTAGTGTCACCAAACTAAATTTAGTTTGTATACGTCTTCCGTCGCGGCACTACTCATTTTAGATTTTTTTAATTTTATCCAGTTCATCACGATAAGCACCAAGGAGTGTTTTAATTTTCTTTTTTAAAGGTTCTTCCATTGCTGGTAATCAGGAAAGTTTCAGCTCATCTAGCAACCGACTGAAAGCAGTTTTGTTTCGCGTCGTGTTTCAAATACTCTACGGACGTAATGTCCCACAGACCATCATATTTTCTATATATGGACTATGTAAATTGAACACTAGGGTCTTGATACGCAGTAGACAAACACCTCGTTACGAGGCTAACAAAATTTTTTATCACTTCGCGCATGCTCAGAACAGTTTTGTGCAGTGTTTCGTACCGTGAACATCAGCTGCAACAAGACTGGCGAGAACAACAGAGAGGGAAATAATATGGAAGTGAGACAGTGAACGTTATAGCGTTGTCTCCCCTCTCTTCTCTCTAGATAACTTAGCTATACTTGAAAGTGGGGGTAATTCATGCATTGGGTCGGCGCACATGACTGTCTAGGAAAGCCTGGCGGGCCTATACTGCACTGTCACACTGGGCGACTAGCGCGCTACTCGGTAGAGGCTAGTGAGTCAGTCTCTTCAAGGTCGGCTACTGGCTACGTAGTAGTGCCAAAAGTTGAACACGTCCAACTTCTCTAGCTACTGATATTTCACTCACCGGCGAGCACTAGTAGCTGATACTACAATGTTAGACTAGGCTACTTAGTAGCCGCTACGCGAGTAGCAGCTAGCGAAGTAGCATAGTGTGACACAGCCTTTAGGTTTGGTTACACAGCCACACGGTTGGCTGTAATACCTCAACAGTATATAGAACGGGTTGGTCTGACTCGACCTTGAGCGAAACCAACAGCACTGAACTACCTCTCTTCCACTGAACTATTTCTCCATCATCCGTGCTTTCTCTAGGTTAGTAATAGTTAAAACTATGAACCATGCCACTTTGGTGGCGATAAAACTATAAGTAGAGCTGTTAAATGCTGTCCCAGACAACGCTGCAGTGTCCGATAGTAACGCAGACTATTATCGGAGATGCATGCTCAGTACTATTAAATAATTAAAAACACGAGCATTGTCTTAGTAAAATAAAGTCAGTAGACTGCAATACATATGTGGAACTGTAAATACAACAGTGAAAAATAAAACGAGACGTGAGACAAAATTAGAATTCTACAAAGCACCTCTACCGAGATCAAGTCGGGGAGTTAAGCAAATACTTGTCTGTATAGATGTGTTTTCCAAAGCAATTCATCTGTATCCGATCATGCGACCCACTACAAAGCTAAAAAAAATATTCTGTTACGGAAGTGTATTTCAGTACATGGTAAGAATGAAGAAAATTATGAGCGATCAGAAAGGAAATGTAAGAGAGAGATTGGAATAAAACGTTAAGAGAAGATGAAATTCAACTCATACTCACAGATAAATGACGATGCAAGAAGGAGAGAAGTTGGTATATAATCACGCCAGTGCTTTGAGAAAATTCCATTCATAAATAACTGGGTCACTAGAACGATTAAAGTGGAACAACGACTGAAGCGGATGTACCGAAACACCACAGCGACTCTACCTACAGAAGGAGGGGAAATATTTGCTCAAAACCTCCAAATAAGGGTACAAGTGAAAAAATCGCATACTCATTATTAGTCGCACATAAAATAAATAAATGTGTCGGTAAATAAAAAACAATAACATATTATTTATCTTTTAAGAACAAAAAATTTAATTTGGTATTCATACCAAATTAAATTTTTTTCACCAAGCAGGGAAATAATGCAACGGTACAACCATTAATGGTACTGTGCATTGCACAAATAAATGAAATAAATAATAAAAATAAATAAATATGAATTAATAAACATGATTCAGATTGCACAAACTGTATCGTAGTTAAAAATAGGGAGCGCAGAATTCATGCATGGGCACGCATTCCCGACGCACCTGTCGCTAGTGTTGTGTACACGCGTATTTTGTTTGTATATGTGAAGCGTGTCCGTTCCTGAAATGTAACCAACCCTTGTCAAGTAGAATAGTTTTATATTTTATTTTAATTATAAGGAAAATATGTACGATAAGGTGAAACAAAAGACACCAAAGTGTATAGAAATTAAAGGTGAACAAAGGGTTAAAAGACCGTGCCGAAATGACGGAAAGTGCAATTACTCTTTAAAAGTGAATATCTCTTTTTGTAATAACAATAAAGAAGTGTAATTTACGTATAGTAAACATATAAAAATTAGTGATCGATTGAGCATCGAGTGATGTGAAACAAACTTCGTAATTCGCGAAGATAGGCGAAAATAATAAATTGAACCAGAGTGGGGGAAGTGACGCTTCGACAAAATCTGACAAGTTAAAAATTGTTCAGACATGAGTTTTTGCACGACCTGACTATAAATACCAGGTCGCGCTAATAAAGTTTCTTCTTCTCGATTCAACCGTTGCCACAGGAGGCTATGTCAGTCGACGACGCTAATTTAAATTTATAGTAAGAGGCACAGGACAAACTGAAGTCCAACCAGAGCAGCAGAGCACATACGAGGAAGTCTATGGACACACCCGCAGCATATGATGTGAGGCGTGACGACTAGTAAACCATACATGCAGTAGAATCCGACCAGAGGACCAAGAGGACACGGAGTACGCAGACTGAGGACCAAAGGAGGACGTACAGATCATTAACCACGTCAAACGAGGTGATGAAAAATCAATGTAATTACAGACATTTGAAAGACACTAATTAAAGTTAGAATGAAAGAGATTCAACCTGTATTAAAATAACTAATTTTACATAAATGTAAAATCAGAGTAAAATTTAGAATAATATCTCTTGTATAAAATTTAGTAATTGAGAGTAACATAAATGATAAGAGAAATATTTGATTTTTGAGTTAACGTAATTAATAAAGTCTAGGTTGGTAAAGGAGAATGCATATGCAGTAGAAAGTTTTAAAACTAATTAATATTAACGAAATTGGAATACAAGTAACTTCATTATTAAAGTAAATTAATCAGAAATTGCAAAAAGATGATCACACAATGAGTAAGCCGAGAGCAAAATGAATATTCAATTAATTAAAATTAGATAATAAGATTTATGTATAACCTGTGTATGTAAATTGTTAGCTATAAGTTGTGTACGAAGGAGTCGTACAAATGATATAATAATGAGTAGTATTTCTATATGCGAAATAAAAAATTTTGTTTAATAAAAAAATAAATAATGGAACAATTTCAAACTTAAATAACGTATCATCGTCTTATTACGATTGCACCCATGAATTCAATACATTATATCATTTGTTATGTTATATAAATTGGCCCTGAACTTGGGGCTATACAAATTAAATTATATATCAATGTTTGTGTTGTTATAATATATATATTCTAAATGAGAAAATTGAAGAATATAGGGGAACAGCATTCAAGTCGCATGGATGAAGGTAGAATACCAGTAATTGTAAACAAGTACAAGCCTTCTGGAAGAAGGGATGTAGGAAGACCGAGAAAGAAATGGATCTGATAATGCGAAGTCGGAACAGGCACATTGCCTAATCCCTGAAGTGTAGAAGAAGAAGAAGAAGAAGAAGAAGAAGAAGAAGAAGAAGAAGAAGAAGAAGAAGATTGTCTTAGTGTGGGTAGCGTCAGAGAATCCTGTTGATGTGCGCTAGACCGTGAGAAGTGTGAATCACAATCACATGTATGATGTCAGCGTAGGTCGTGTAACGACTTCCTCATCACTTTACCGGCAGTTACAGAACACGTCACACAGGACTTACACACGTTGCGACATTTATGTCGTATCCTCATAGAATTCGAGAAAAATGTCTTTTGAATGCTATGAAAACACACTTGTATTCTATAAAAAATTTACTGTATATATGGCCTAATATGTATTTGAATGTAATAATATTTTTAATTTTAACGTAATTATATGTCCTATATTAATCCCTGTGTTAGAGGTTATTTAGTGTATAATGTAATGGTAGGTTATAATGTGTTTATTGTAATGATTTCTTAGAAAAGGGAAACATACACTCGCGTGAACGTGTAACGGTTAATAATGGCAATTAACGTTTTGCGTACGCAGCTATAAATGTTCTGCAGCACATTTGGCTATTAATGCGTTACTAGTTGGTATTATTCTATTATAGAATCTATGGTAGTTATAATCTTATTGCAAAGTAAGAAATTTTAGAATGAGATTAGTGTGTGTCCAAGCCCTGATCTATGTTGATGGCATTGCTCTAGGTGGAAAGAGTAAGGAACAATTTTAGAATGCAGTAGTAAATGAGTGGGGAATTGCCATTAGGTAAATAGGGATGAGGATAAAGGTGGGTAAAAACAAAGCGATGGTCGTAGCCAGATAAATGGAAGAGAAGTGCCTGAATATTAACTGAGAAGGAGGGCAGTTGGAGCGGTAATATTTGGGAACAGTAGTGAGAAGGCTTGTGAGGAAATAAACCATTTGGTATAAAAAGCAAATCAAACATACAACCAAATGCTATTGTACGTACGAAGCAAATCACGAGAGAAGTGAAGCTACGAGCAGGGCCGCTATAAGCGCGCGTGCAAGGTATGAACAACCAAGGGGTGGAAAATCACTTCATCATAGACCCGTCCAGTCTCAACTTTTTAATCGCATACATATTACGTGTGTCTCGTATGATATATAAACTTGTACGAACTTCATAAAAAGACCCCGAAGCCTAGGAAAATTCAGTAGATCCTAAAAACGGCAGTAGATCATTAGAAGCCCATGCAAATAACTAAAAAGTAGATTTTTTAAGGACTAGATCTTATCCTCTTTGAACAGCAGGTTTGAAAACTTAAAAATATTTGATGGCGTATTTGGATTTTTCAATAGTAATTTGTTTAATTACCACAAAGACGAATTATTTATATATTGCAGAGATATAAACTGAAAACGGTTCTTAAGATGAGGCAGATATCGACGGGTGTGATTTGTTTAATGAATCAAACGGTTTGAAACCCAATATTTTTTTTAAATCTGCTGGATGAATCGTAAAGCATTTGCCAGTACCTTTTTTAAAATATTTCTTTCAACATTCCCAAATACAGAAATAGCGTTAAGAATATTACATAGATTAACGCTATCAACTGCAGCTGACGAAGATTATTTTCGAAATTAAAACAATAAAACGTTATTTAAGATCGACCGTGGCTTAAAGACACTGAGATAGGAGGAAGACGAAAGACATGGGGCGCCAAATTCAAAATTGCACGCAGCTGTACGAACGCCTAGCGACTGTCCTGCATACGAGTACGAAAGGCAGTTTTTTACTCACATCATTCTGTGGGTCAGACAAACTCACGTTACTACAGCCAGTGAAAGAGATTTTTGAGGGGAGCGGCCACAAAAAACTAGGAGAGAACGAATTAGGAATATTATCATCAGATATGTGTTCCATCAGGAATCAGTTGTTAACATAACAGAGAAAAAAGCACTGCAATGCTTTCCCCAAGTTCTATTATGTGTTGTTTGCATTTTTTAATTATTTGTAAAGTGTTAAATAACTAATTACAACATGACATTGTATAATTTTTACACTGCTGATAGAAATGACCCAACGAATTTCAGCTGGAACTAATTGAGTTTAGTGCGATTCCTTTCACTCCAAGGTTATTCCTGGGACCTCGCTGAATTTTATGTTCTACTAAAAGTTATATAACATAACTAATAATTTAACCGTACATGTTTATTGCACATTGGTTTCTGAGTGCTCACCTGAAACCTATATTACTGTAATACACTATAAATTGCGTATGAGGATGACATTTGTTATATGCTTAGAAAGTTAGTCGAAGAATATTAGGAGAAGAAGAAGATTATTAGGGCTTAACGATAAATACAAATAAGGCTGAATATATTGTCTTTGGAAGTACATCCAGAGATATATTATTGGAATGGGAAGTTGTGGAGTAAGTAGATTCATACAAATAGGTTGGTGTCATGGTTACAAAAGACGGCAAAATTGTAGCAGAAATAAAAAATCGTATAGGGCATTGGAAACAACTGACGAGACAGTCATATTCCACTTTATGAAGCAATCAGCTAAGACTGAAACAAAAATTAAAATTTATAAGACATTAGTGGAAACTATTTTAACATATGGGGCTGCTATTCTTAAGCAGTATTCTTAAGTATTGAACATATGGGGCTGAGGTGTGCGAGACTACAGAACATATGAGGAAAAGATTACGAGCCATGGAAACGAGATACTGGAAAAGGTGCTGTAGATTTACATTTGGTGGATAGGGTAAAAATGAAGAAATCAGGGAAAGAATGCATATTATAACGTCTATAAATAATGTTTGCCCTTATTGGTTGGCACCAATATTTAAAGTTCAATTAAATTAAATGTAATGTTCCAAAATAAATAATTATTTAGATTATTTTCCAAGTTGTTGATGCCAATTTATAACCTGTCGTTACAAATAAAATATATTTATTTATATTTTCCACAAGTTGTCGTCAATCTGTAATATTATTCCAAATTACAAATTGTTTCTTCTTTATTTTCGGATATTAATGATTCTACTTAATTATTACTTATAAAATGTAGCTGATCTTGGTGTGTTAAAAACTAATAAATTCTCTGTTAATTCCTTCTCACTTTAATGGTTTTAATTGACTTACCTATTTCGATTATTCAATTCAAATTTCGTTCCAAGAGTAAGTGTTGCCAAGCTCTCTTTTGTGATAAAAAATTAACATTCAACTGTATGAAAAAATAAAATATCATTAACATCAAAATAAATTAAACATGAAATTCAAAATCTTCAATACTGTTTTTATTTCTTTCCAACTCTTATTTCTTCCTTTTAAAACAAATTAAATGCATTTATAATAAGGATAATTGTTCCGGGTATGTTGATTCAATGCTCAGCGGATGGGATTACTTTCTCATGTCTCCAGAGTAGAGCATACATTACAGTTATTTATGTTATAAAAATTCAATTTTATAGGTCCTTTTGGCTACAGAAAAGTCGACAAAAATACCCCTTGAGAAGTACAAAACCTCGCATAAATACAATCAAATATTATATAAGTTAACAACTAAATAAAATTAAAATTACAAAAGTTCGTTTTACAAACGGTCAGTGCTTATAGGTTAACTGTCTTTGAATAGCTATTACACCTTCGATAATTCTATCACAATGAAATAATAGTTTAACAGTGAAATAAATCTATAATTGTCAG
Organism: Magicicada septendecula; assembly: GCA_034769895.1. Lineage (NCBI taxonomy): Eukaryota > Metazoa > Arthropoda > Insecta > Hemiptera > Cicadidae > Magicicada > Magicicada septendecula. The sequence goes on from CM068370.1 coordinate 415,119,119, forward strand.
TTTATTCGCTAAGTGAATGTTTTAGATATAGTTCATAAGTGAGTGAAAAGTGTAAATGTGAAGTATAGTTTATCGTACTTATTAGTTTTTTTATAAACCAATATTATACATAATACCTTCCTTTATTTGTTTAGTATCCACTTATTTTTTTACTTTAAATACTTGTTCTTCTATTTAAATACAATTTCACTTCATTCTTTTTTTTGTTAGGTTACTCTACTACCTAACCTCACTTCAGTTCAATGCCGTTACCACTTTTTATACCTTCGAGTTGTATGGAGGCAGTGGTGCCCAGAAGGGGGGTGCATGGCGCAAGTTGCGCCATCAAAATGGGGGGGCATGTTTTTACAGCATTTTTGATGATAAAAGGGGGCAAATAAATAAAAGACTATTTGAAAACTTTTTTTTGGTTACCTTTATACCACCATTTAAATATCAAATGTGTGAGCACATGCACCACCGGGCGCTGTTCAGGTGGCCTGAGGGGATAACTGAATTTGGGGGGGGGAATGCGCCATAGCCTTTGGGGGGATGATCACCCCTGGATGGAGGTTTAAAGTTTTCTGTTCGGAATCCAATAATGAACTAACTATTTTTTTCATTTAAATTTTGGGTTGTCAAGATACAAAAGTGTGACATTCCCATTGGTGGAAATTTTGTAACATTGTTAGACATGGCTACTGTTTTTGATACAAAAATTAACAAATTTCTTAAAATTAGTATAACCTTCTTATACTACCTTTAATCTTAAAGATAATAACACCATTGAATTGCTTTTTTAACATAGATTAATTTGAATCCACACATGAATGGTTTTTGTCCAGTAATTTCAAAGTTACCAATTTAACAATTTTGCTTTCTATTATAAATTAATTTAAAACTAATTCTTTTGCATACATTTTGCTTCTCTGAGATTATACAATCAAATTTGAGATGATAACGTACATTGTGCCGTTAATTACTATTGTTTTAACATACAATTTTCCAAATTTATTGTTTTTACTATAGGCTTTCTATGGCCTAGTGTATCTGATTCTAATTACACATTTATTATTACAAATTCTTTTAGTTTTGTGAACATTACACATTTCGAACATAATAACAATGAATAAAATTAATTAACTCTAAACATTTAATGATTCTTAATTATTTCAAAACATAGTATGACCCCTTTTTAGCATTCTAAGTAAATGCTAGTCCATAATACATAACATACATTTCTTGTCATACAAGTAATTATTCATAATCCCCTTTTTACCTGTACATACAACTTTTAATACAAACAACTACAATTATTCTCTTAACTATTATATACCTACACTAAACTATGTAAATTTTTGTTTTACCTATTACTCTTGTATAGCCTTTCTCTATTCTAGTCTTTGGTATTACTCACTATCACTTCTTTTACATTGAGGATTAACTACTTTCATTATTATAGTTTGTTTTTACTACTATCTCTTAGTTAGTACAATGTTTATAGTTTTTAAACACCATATAGTTCAAGTAATATCATTGTTCACATTACTCTCATTCTATTTAAAACTAATCACATTTCCTAAATTATTTCATTAGTCATTCTATCTTTATTAGGTAATAGTCCTATTCTGTTAATAGTCTATTTGCTTTATTTGCTCTATCATTTCTTATTTTCACATCTAGGTCCCTATTATATCTCTCTGGTAATCAATAGTCCATTTAGGTTTTTGCTATTAGGCTATTGCTTAACTATTCCTAATTCATACATTTTTTTTCATTGTCCAAGAGTTTCTTAAAACTGGTTTTTACATTTTAATAATCTTATCATACTCCCTACTGGTATTACTGTTACATTTATTTATTTATTTTTTATTCATTACTTACTTAATATCTCTATAGTTTTGTACTTCATTTTAGTATTACAAGCCTAGTATTATGAGGGTTTTTTTTGGGTTTTTGGGGGTTGAAGAAACATCATGTTACAATATATATGTAGCTAATATAAATGACACAATTGATGCTAAAAAATTAAGATGGTACAGACATGAGTGCCATATGGGTATTGATAGATGGCCAAAGAAATTACTAGAATGGGCCCCTACTGAAAGAAGAAAATAGGAAGGCCGCGAAAGACTTGGATGGAAGGCATAAGGAATGCAGTGGCACAGAGAAATCTGAAGCATGATGATTGGATAGACCGTAAGGTTTGAAAGCTTCGATGTGAAAAACGACTTTAAATGTTGTTAGAAAATCGCAAATATATATATTTATATGCACTTTACGGTAAAGTGTAATGTTTTACTTCTATGTTCCATACGGAAATGGAAGTATGATGATGGCGAAAAAACTCGTGTTCGAGATAAGGGCTGATTCTGATTGTACTACCTTCAAAACATGAAGATAAGTCATTTTTCGAAAAGTGTGTGTGTGTCTGTGTACAATTTCACTTCCATGTTCCATAAGGTATTGGAAGTATGGTCATGGCGAAAAAAATCGTGTTCGAGATAACGGCAGATTCTGATTGTACTACCATCAAAACATGAAAAAAAGTAATTTTTCGAAAAGTGTGTGTGTGTGTGTGTGTGTGTCTGTAGAATTTTTTTCTATGGCAAACGATAACAGCCGCAAATTCAAACAGAATCAAATAATTGTTTGCATACAGTTCTGAATTGTAGAGGACTCAAGGCGTATTAATTTTGGTGAAGATCGGTTAAGGGAAAGGGGTAGTTTACCTGTAACGTTTTACGTTTTAACAAGAGTAAAGTGCTTAATTTTGATAAATAAAGTATCCTGAAAAGAAGGTTATAATAATCCACTGTAAAAAGGTAGATAAATATCTATAAATGAAAAGGGTAGTTGAAGGGGGAGGGGGTAATTTTTTTTATAAATTAAAATGTTAGTTGATGATGGAGGAAGTAAATTTTATAAGTTTTATATGTGTAATACGTTAATGACAACAAATAAGTAGTTTCTATGGAAACATTTCATTTCACTTTAACAAAATAAAAAAAATTTAGTTGTTTTTTTATTTATGGATTGTAAAATTAACATTTACACTGTAACTACACTAAATCCGTTGTGTTTAAAATGTGTTTAGTATTAGGCTTTAAAATTTAAAAGTGTGTTTACAATTGAAAATTAAAGTTACAAGTTATGATGAATCGAGAAAAAATTATGATTGTCTTAAAAGAACTCCTTTAGATAAAAATAAAATGATTGCAGTAATGTTGTTTGAAGAATAACGTTGCTTAATTCAATAAATAAAGCGTACTAGCTGGTTGCTTGATGAAGGTAGCCGTCGTGTTGATTCTGGCAGCGAAACTCCTCTTCCAGGTTGATAGTCGTCTAAGTACGTAAAGTCTAGTCGCGTCTGGACAATAAAATTAATAAAATACACTTCCACGTACCTGGTCGTGATTCTGGAAGTTCCGAAGTTCACTTTTTTAATAAATTAATAAGCTGCCAAGACGGTTTACAAAACCAGCTTACTTTATTTACAAGGTTAGGTTACCTTGTTTAATAATGGGCGCCACACAGGTTTATTTCGGGAAAATCCCGTGTAAAACCCATTAATAGAATCAAATAATTATTTTAAAAAACTGAAATTGTGTTTATTGCCCTTATGGCAATTCAAATTCAACAACGTATGATCTCTACTAAAAATGACTTTGATTATTTTGAATTAATTCTTTATTTATTTTTAGAAATAAATTAAGTCAAGTTATGCTGCTAGTAACTGGGTTTTATTTGTACCCTTGATAATGAATTCAAACAAACATAATTAAGAAAATACATTGATATACAATTGAAATTGGTTCGTTAACTTACCCTATTCTACTAGCTCAGAGTATAAACAACAGTTCTGGTTATGTCCAGATAAACTTTACTTTAGATATTAAATTTATTTATATCTCGGGCGTAAATTCTTTGAAACACAAGAAAGAATGCTCATGCCTACACAATAGTTAATTATTTTATAAAACAATATTGACTAGTAATGCCGTGTTGTTTACTAACAAAAAAATCAAACCTCTTTTATAGGTTAGGCGTTCGTCACGCTTGCTTAATTATTCACAAAGTTATATAGTGAGACCACTTAAGACTAACACCATTCTTAACCAGGATTGACAAATCCACTAAATAAATTCAGACATTGTGTAATACAGAAAATGTTTTTGTGTTATGCGTCAGTACAAATTTTGTTTACAAAATATATAGGTTAGTGCACTCAGTGTAATGGAATAAATTGTCACGCTGTTACCTCTGTATTTTAATCTTTTCGATTAAAATTTGATTACACACTCCAGGTCGGATTATAATGACCTGGCTTTACACTACACACGCACTTGAACAGAGAATATTGGTCCGCTTCTTACTAAAAAGGACCCTTTAAAATACTATTTAATTATTTTCTCCTGTTCGATGTATCCCGCACTAAATAAAATAATACTTCACTTCGATGCATTGATTCTATGTAGATTATATTGTAATTATTGGTTGATGCCGAAATAATTCATTGGACGCACTGTTACAAGAAGCTATCAGTTAATAAACATTTTGATGAGACGAGCGTCACCTTCCGCTCTCGATGATTGTCAAAAGTGTCTAACGGTAATTAGCTGCATTCCTTTATATACCCTCTGTTTTGATAAGGCTTAGGCGAATGTTTCATTTAGTAAACTATTTTCTGATTGGCTTAACCAGGCGTTACGAAAGTGACGCATTGTTTTTCCAACGGTCATTAACCGACTTTTCGCCAGAATGATTGACAGCTATCGTTGTTGTTGTTCTTAACGAACAGATTTTTTACTTTCTATTTACAAATGATGCTAACGCATGTCACGCACTTATTATAGTTGCGATCGGGGTTGTATCGCCATAAAATTAAAGGATATTTTTTACTCTTTCATTTGATATAATTTGACACTGGTTTATTTACACTTTCACTGACATTTTTTAATAAATAATGTTCAGGTATATGGCTTCACGCTGTCGTCTGCTAGCGAAGCCGACTATGATTCTCTCTTATCAACACATTATTTGTGTTCTACATCGCATTTTCACTTAAACGTCTGTGTTGGAACACTAACATATCCGTCTTTATACTTATTTAACGACTATAATAATTAAATCTTAACTTATTGATGTAATACATAGCTATGAACTATTCTTACTTCCTAATGACCTTTTGGTTTACACTATTTTGCTCTATGCTATTCATTAATAATTGAGTTATTACTTGTATAATATATTAACAATGCTTATTGCTACGTTTGGTGTAAAGATTGTTCAGTGTATGTGATTTACTCGTAGTACTTTCTACTTATCACCTTACTGACAATTGTTCGTTTTAGGCGTTGCCTAGGCATACCGTTTGCATCGGATTTATGCCTTAATAATGTTTATTAGTCATATTTGGTATCTTGGTGAGGTAATCTTACTTATATAAGGTTCCCTCTTACAATTATTTTTACTTATTATATTACATTTGAGATTGTAATACAGTTTCAATTTCACATTGTGGCCATAGCTAATCTTAGTTATAGGCATTAATAGTTACTAGTCCTAGTTGATTTATTCTCAGCCCAATACTGTTGCTGATATCATATTATTCGGGTCGTTACTTAATTGTTTTTACTAACATGTGAGATTACATTCAAGTTATTCACTGACTCGCTTGACAGCTTAAAGTGAATTTAATTTGTCCATTAGTTTGTGTCAGTCATAGTATTGGTTGCAGTGTCAAGCAGTGTCTTGTTTACTGCTTCTTGTGGCACTTCTTCTTCTTTCTTCTTCATTGGTCCCTCTCTTCTTCGCTACTTTCATCATTATATTATTTATTTACATTACCTTCATGTATTTATTCATTCTATGGGCATATGTCTAGGTTATGTAACACCTGGTCATGTTACAACACTAACCTGAAAGTATAGGACTACATAGTAGCATTTAACTACACGTAGAAACTACAAGTTTTTGAACACTACGCCCCGAATGTGGCGACAATTTCAACTCACACACTTTTTAAGTCGAGTTTTTACGTTTTCCATTACACGGTGTAACATGTGAACAGAAATTACTCGTATATCAACTTTGAGCGTTTCGATGTTTCATGGGTGTGAATTAAAAACATTATACACGTTACTCTCAAAATATCCCCAGTAGAATAAATAGCACGCTGACAATCTCGCGGGCTACGGAGTGTTGCTACTTCTGAAGGTAACTCGTTAATCTGCGTCCACTGATCGCCTAGCCCTATGGCTGATTGCTACCTATACTGTTTGGTGTTTTTTAATAAGCATTACTAGACGGTTATTTATATGTGTACTACGTTATCGGGAACAAAGAAATATTTTGTTGTTAAAATTCCTTCCCGGGCTGTTTGGCCGTAGTCCAATGTTTTCTGCAAAACCAGACGTTTCGGCAGTGCCTTCGACTTCCATCATCAGTGAAAATCGAGTGCGATAACGTGAGGTGACGTTGGTGACCACAGTACTGTGGTTAAGGTTGAATCAGTAAGTAGAAAGAAGTAGTTTCTATAGAAATATTTCATTTCGAAAATGCTTTTAAATATAAATCTTAGAACATGGAAGTCATGTATTGTTCTCCATACCGATTTTTTTCTATGGCGAACGAGCACTGCCACAAATTCAAACAGAACCAAATAATGTTTTGTATACAATCGTAATTTGTAGATGACTTAAGGCTTATTGATTTTGGTGAAGATCAGTTAAGGGGAAGGGGTAGTTTACCTGCAACGTTTTATGTTTTAACAAGAGTAATTTTTCTATGACGAACAATAACTGCAGTAAATTCAAACGGAATAAAACAATGTTTTGCATATGTACCTGAGTTGTAGAGGACCCAAGGCCTATTGATTTTGGCGAAGATCGGTTAAGGGGAAAGGGTTGTTTACCTGCAACGTTTTAAGTTTGAACAAGAGTAAAGTACTTAACTTTGATAAATAAAGTATCCTGAAAAGAAGGTCATAATAATCCACTGTAGAAACGTAGATGAAATATCTATAAATGAAGAGGCTAGTTGAAGGGAGTGGGGGTAATTTTCTATAAATGAGAATGATAGTTGAAGGGGGAGGGGATAATTTTTATTTATATTTATATGCCATGTGTACTACGTTATCGGCAACAAAGAAGTAGTTTGTTGTTAAAATTCCTTCCCGGCTGTTTGCCCATGGTCCAATGTTTTCTACAAAACCAGACGTTTCGGCAGTGTTATCGACTGCAATCATTAGTGAAAATCGAGTGCGCTAACGTGAGGTGGTATACGTTAGTGACGACAGTGCTGTGGTTAAGGCTGAAGAAAGAAGTAGTTTCTATGGAAATATTTCCATTCGAAAATGATTTTAAATATAAATCTTAGAACATGGAAGTCATGAATGGTTCTCCATACGGATATTTTATATTTAGTGTTTAACAGAGTTCAGACACAAGGTGTGTTCCTTTTCTACGGCTCACATCTATAACACATCTAGGTTTATGTAATGCGAAATTGAGGATTCGTTTCGGTTTGTAAACGTTTGTCTCATTAACCTGGGAGCGAACGACTGCCGTGACGCTGATTGGTCTTGGATTTGGAATATTGTAAAACGAAAGGCAATTTTGATCATGATAACGAAAAAAAGAAAGGCATGAAAGAAAAAAAATTAGAAAGTGAGTAGACTTGTTTTTAAATTTGAAGGTAAAGAACAGCACACTCAACTTCTGAAACTGTGTAAGCCCTATTATTTATTTGCGAATCTTATGTACAACGTTGCCAACATAGAAGACTTTTGTATACACGAACGTTCAATTGTCTGACTACAAAAGAGCCTAGAAGTTAAAAAAAAGCAAGCAAAGCAAAGTTAAAGCTATGTAAAGCAAACTATTAAAAAATACTGGTACACTTGAAAATTGATCATGTTTGAAGTCTTCTACTCCACAAGCATCAATATTTATGTGTGTAATAATAAACTAAATAACAATAAAATAGTAGCAATCGAATGATATAACGATAATAATAAAAATAATATTAATAATAACAATAATAATAAATTGGAATAAGTTGGCTGTGTCGTGGGACACACGCCAGAAGTAAGAACTTCAGTGGCGATTGGCGAGGGAACTGATTTAACATGTAAGAGGATGCTCGTATGCTTTTGAAGTGAAGGAGATTTTGCTATAGAGAATTAAGATTCAAATAAAAGTGAATGGATAATTGAATGAGACCAGGGCATAGTAGTGTTCACATGTATTTTATTATAAGAAATTGATATCGACAATGAACATAAATAGAATCAATTCACACTTCGTATTATTCTACGTATACGAACAACATGTAACAAATACATTTTTCGGCGTAACTATGTGATTTACGCATATTTAAATGAAAAGTAGAATGTGATATGTGCAGTGTAATAATTCAATTTTTTTCGAATTTTAACATAGCTCAATTGCTAAACGCAATTTTGAAAGAAAAAGCTTACAGCCAAATACAATATAAAAACCAGGATCAAACTGACTAATCAACCAAAAAACGTACAAAGTAATCAAAGATACAAAATTATACTCTTTTGACATTTCAAACATGTACCCAAACATTCTCATTGACGAAACTATACATGTTATAAAAAAATTAGACGCCACTGATTTTAAATTGTTTTTATGAATTAAACAATTGGAAAGCATTGTAAGTATATTAGGCTAATAATGAACTAGGATGTAGATAAGAATGAACTAGCTAAAATACAAGAAAAGGATTTTAAAAATATTCAGCTCGATCTCTTAGCATGTGAGTATATTTTATTTGATCATAAATAAAATTCTTCTTCTTCTTCTTCTTCTTCTTCTTCTTCTTCTTCTTCTTCTTCTTCTTCTTCTTCTTCTTCTTCTTCTTCTTCTTCAAGGATTAGGTTATATAAACCTGTTCCGGCACCCATCTCATCCTCGGACGACCCACGTCTCCTTATTCCGAGGCTGCTTTTGATACTACAAGTACGGTATTTCAAAGTTTTACATGAACTGGCCTGTTGCACAACACCCTACAAGGAGAACCAGAGACTCTTCTGTTAGGGTTACCATACCTTAGCCGAAAGGGCCCTGTTTTGGGGCGTATGAGATTCGCCCTCACCCTTTTCTTTCTGAGATAGGATTTGGTGGCTTTGTATTAGTTATTCTGATACTGAACGTTTCTTAGTATCTCCAGTGCTCACCTGTCGGCATCAGTAAGCACTCTAAGATCCAGAGCCACCTAACTAGGATTAAAAAAGGAAGACAGCCTAGCCCTCGATTACTCTCATAGCGTCGGGGTCAGAAAAGAAGACTAGGCAGTCAACAGAGACTAGACAGAAACGACTAAAGGAAGGGATCTCACCCAGGACAAGTTGAAGAAAAGTGAGAATCCAGGTAGGGCACACCGGGATTGCCGAACGTACTAACGTTTTAATCAGTACTGGATTACGTTTTAGGTGTTACAAACGTACGCGTTTAGTAACTGACTAAACTATTAGAGAGTCAGTTTAGTACTTTTCTAATCAGGCAAAAAAGTACAGTTTAGAAGAGCTTCTTGTACTTGTTCTTCTTATCCAGTTTGTCTCTGCAATCTACGTTTTGTCCATCCGTAACTTACTTTTTTTTACCCCCCCTCCCAAAGGAATTATTTTCATGCGGTTGTGTTTGGAATTCGGTTGATGTTTTGTAAAGGCCTAACGTTACTTCCAAATAGCAAGGTAGGTACGATCGTTGTTTAGTAAAATTTGAGTTGATGTTCTTATCGGCGTTGGACAACTACACACACATTGTGTTGAAAGCTGGCAGTTTGTTGTCGACATCTGAGATATTATATAGGTCTAAACGCGCGCGCGTACACACATATACACACTATGTGATGTGTATACTGTAACGAAACATTGGAGAACGATGAGAAAGAAGTATTGTAGAATTCTTTTTCATGCGTATAAGCAATGTATGGGCTTAGACAATAAGTTTGTTAATTAGGCATACGCATTGTATTAGATTTAGGATTATAAAGTGAGACACCTCAAATTGTTCGTAATTTATTCCTGTATCCATATATGTGGATCCCTAGTCATTGAGTGCGGGTGTGCGGGAATAAATTTTATAAAAAAGAATAACTCCGTTTTTTGTTAACGTTTCGAAATGAAAAAAAGTATCATGAAAAAATTGTAAATCATGTTTGACGCTACAGTTTTATAATGTCGTGCGAGCAATTCAACATATTTTAATATGTTTTTTATACAGTTTTATATGTTGAACATCTTAATGAGGTCGTAAAATCTGCCGATAACAATCAGACATGAATTAACGTTTTTGTGGGAAACCTAACCAGAGCTTTTAATTATCAATCATTATCTGTTATGTAAAAAGCACTGTCAACCTATCAGAATCTTCGATACGTCAACAACAGAAGGAATTCGTGTTTTGAGGTCTGAGATTACTTCAGAAGACGTCGACGAGAGCAGGTAATAGCATCAGTGCGGGATACCCGTGTGAGGTATAACGCGCTTCAGTGTCACGTTGAACTCAATCGTTCTTATAGTTTATCAGATACCATTCTGAGATCAACAGAAAATTTAAAATCCTATATTATTGGAATAATAGTAGTATAATTAGTAGTACGGATCAGTATTATGTTGTCCGTGTGAGTGGAAGATGTCCACTTAAGTAACTTATATCACACCCGGATTTCTAACTTATATATACGCGAGAACACTTCAAGATTGCGATAAGTGCAAGTTCAGCGCACTTAAGTAATTAAGTTACTAAAACGGTATAAACGAACCCTGACATAATAATCATTGACTACATATTTATCGGATCAAATGGATAAATGTGAGAAGTGAAGTGAACCCACACCGGCTTGCAGAGATATCGCATCCAGAATCTACTCACTCAAGCAGAAGGAGCCAAGTGTGGAATTAATCCATCAAGTAACATCCCTCAGTTATAAACATTTATAAAACAGTTAAAATATTTCAGTTATAATTTCTACGTGCCTAAGAAAATAATTTAATTTTATTTATTAAAGATTATTAGAGACAATATAAGATAATTTAGTTTAATTAATTTTCAATAAATTTGAACATCCATAATAACCTATTTTCATCATTTAACTATGCAACGTTTATGTACAATAGCATGATATATCGTGTTGGTATCGTGTATCTGGATATGCTAGAAAATTTTCTAATTCCTCAGTTAGACGAGGATGACCAAGATGGACGCATTTACTATCAGCAAGATGAGGCACCACCTCACTACCGCGTAGAAGTCCAAGATTTTCTTGATACCCGATTCCCAGGTCGGTGGATTGGTCGTGCAGGTCCAATTGCATGGCCACCTCGCTCCCCAGATTTGACACCGGTAGATTTTTTCTTGTGGGGTTTTATTAAAGATCGGGTTTTTGTACCACCTTTACCTGCTGATCTTGCTGAGCTGAGACTTCGAATTAATGCTGCCGCTGCAGAAGTGATGCCCGACTTACTGGCTAAAGTCTGGATTGAAATCGACTTCAGGTGGGATGTAGGGATGTATGCCGCATTACAAATGGTAGCCACATCGAACCACAATGAATGTTGGATGACAAACGTGATGTGTTTTGCTTTGAAATGACACCTCAACCGACTCTGTAAGTTATCTGAATAAATTTCTGTATGCTTTCAAAGTTGTAAAGTCCTTTTTGAATCACCCTGTATATATATATATATATATATATATATATATATATATATATATATATTGCAACGTTACAAGTATTTCAAAAATTCACACAAATACATTACCATGTACTCAACGCAACTATGAGGTGTATTACACCGGCCAGGTCGCAGGTTTTTTTATTCTCGTTGCGTCAAGTATACGTAGTTGCAAAATAATTAAATAATTTTCAAAGAGGAGTGAGATGTTGTTGACATGAAGTAATTAATTAAAACCGTTTCAAAATAATCATTCTATGATTTATTAATATTAATAGAAAATATGCAAATATTAAAAAATTCGAATCTTAGATAAAAATATTTTCTTTTATAAGTTTACACAAATACAATGTAACCTTCTATGCTGTTCATGACATATAAAATAAACAACCATATAATCTTACTAGCTAAACAGACATGTTAAACAAATTATGTAAACCTTTTTATATCAGTGTGTCTGACTTTGACTCAAATTTTAAATAATAGCAACTCATTTACAAACAAAAATAATATTCAATCTCAAGAATAAAATTAATTGTTGCTCTAAACAAAATAAAAAATATACTTCCAACCTATTATTTATTTCTATTGACACACCCAAATTTTAATATACAACAAAAGATTAGTATTTTTACATTTTCTTGTTAAATTAAATTCTTTTCTTTAACTACCCTTTAAATTTATGTACAGTAATTATATTTAAAACTTTAAGTCTTAACTGTTCATATATAAGTTTCTTTTTGAGAGTTCTTTTCACAAACAAAAATATAATTGTTTATTCATCACCTGCGTACTGCCGATCTTACCGTTGCGTGTGTGTGTGTGTGTCCTGAATCCTGAGAATTTGATGATGATGATAATGATGCTGTGTTCTCTGTCTCTACGGTTTGTTGTTTGTGATGGTCCAGAGTTCCTCCATAAGTCTTGGTGTGTGTGGTAAAGATGTCGATCAGTCGGCAGACCGGCAGCGTGACGCTGTGCGAAGATTTCTTGAGTCTCTGAGACCGCCCCAGTGGTATTTATACTGGACGGCAATCTGGCAAGTCCAGGACTGTTCGTGTGTCACTTCGTGCAAAGCGTCCTTTTAATTACAAATCACTTTTTGGTTTCATTTTCGCGATTTCGTAAACATCCTCGTAGCACGAGCGATATCATCGTTTGCGTAATTTTTTCCTGGTCACTCACATATAACACACTTATTAATTACTATTTAATTACACTAGTAATTAACATTAAATTACCTGGCGTCTTTATTATTGCAAATTTCTGCAATACTTTTACATCACTATATTCGTTAAAAATTCCTTAATGTAATGGTGTTTTTATAATTGGGGTAAGTCTTTGTTCACAGGTTTAAAACGTATTAATTAGTTTATTTTTATCCGGTTAAAACCTGATTACAGACGTACGCATCACCCCATCTTTGCCTGTCGTAGCTTGCGTTCACACACACAAACACACAAGCGCTGTATTCACTCGCGGGGGCAGGCGTACGCTTTCCGACAATTCTTATCCTGCATAATATTGTTAAAAACTGTTCATCATATATTTTTCTATGCTAAATATTTACACACATACCGCCCTGGGCAAATATATGTATTGTTGCAATATATATAATGTATGTGTGTGTTTGTTACACATTTATTTATAAATCCTTTATTTTATTATCAAATTGTTCCTATGCAAGTATTTATTTTATTTTATTTACTAATGTACATTCCGATGAACATATTTGCTGATCAACATTATCAGATTAATCTGTAACAATTTTTCATACTTTAAGTTTATAAGTGTATTAGGCCTATACTTTTTATGTGCTTATTATATACTTATTACATATATTTTTAATATCAGTCTAAATATTTTTATATACATGTCACACGGATCTTATTGTTAGTGATTTTAGTACTTTGTTTGTCATCATCATCATCATCATCATCATCATCATCATCATCATCATCATCATCATCATCATCATCATCATCATCATCATCATCATCATCGTCGTCGTCGTCGTCGTCGTCGTCGTCGTCGTCGTCGTCGTCGTCATCATCATCATCATCACCACCACCACCACCACCACCACCTTCTTCTTTCTTCTTCTTCTCCTTCTTCTCTCGTCTTCATTTAGGAGATTCTCCAATTTATGACTAACTAATTGCTCAATACAACAGCCCGCTGGGATTCGTGGTCGTCCAATTCGTCTTTTACCTTTTGGACGATTATCCCGATGTCAAAATTTATCCCGTCTGCACGGTCGTTCCAGAGTTATCGCCTCTCCTGTATCCAGTCCACTATGTCTGCCACGTGGCGTGTTTCCCATATACAGACATTTGTTACTCTATCTCGCAATTTGTATTATCTTTATTGTTATTTCTTTGCCTATTGAACCATAGCTTGTGATCGTTATCAGTAATTATTGACTTTTATTATGTGCACCACAGTTTCGTTGTCTACTACTAGCTTGCACCTCACTGCAGTAGTCACCTGATCTTAGCTGTAGAGATTACATTATCTTGTTTACACGCGTTGTTAAGTTTGTACAGAAGCCTTTGCAGATCATCTTCTGTCTCAGCTATTAGTGCGGCATAATAAGCGTAACAAATAATGTTGACATCAGTACTGCCCATTTTACAAGCGAAGAAATCAAAACAAGAATAGCAGCAGGAAACAGAAGCTACAACGTATTAAAAAATATATTCCAATTCAGGAATGTATCAAATAATGTCAGAAAGAAAATATAGACCACGGTAATCAGACCTATAGTAACATATGCAAGCGAGACACGGGTACTGAAGTTGGAAGATATTTGGTGTTTTTAAAAGGAAAAATCTGAGAAGAATTTATGGACCGGTGTGGGACGGAGAGATGTGGAGGATAAGAAAGAATCGTGAGTTAAGAGACCGTTATGGAGAAGCGGACATAGTTGCGGCAGTGAAGGCGCAAAGGTTGAGCTGGTTGGGGCACGTGGTGAGAACGAGAAGTGATCGAGGCCCAAAAATGGCATTGGAAAGGAAGCCGAAGGGAGTAAGGAGGAGAGGACGTCCGAGGAAGAGATTGGTATGAAGATGTGGAAAGGGGATTTGAGGGAGATGCGAGGGCAGGTTGGAGGAGTAAGTCTTTGGACAGAGAAGAATGTACGAGAATCATTGAGCAGGCCAGGGTTCTACAAGGACCGTAGTGCCAAAAGAAGAAGAAGATTGCTCATTTTATCAGACGCTAGTAACTGTCCCCATTACATTATTCTCACAGAGGGATATGTATATATGTATTTTATGATGTTGATAATCATTTTGCTTGTGAGAACAACAAAATTTTGCGGGTATCTGTATTGACGGAAGGGAACGGTCGCTGTCTGTTGCAGTATAGTATCATTCTGTATCGGTGTGAAGCAATGCTAATTATGCGGTGTACACTTTACACGCCCAACGTTTTCTGTTCGAAATCAGTCATTCAGATAATTAGTCTATTGTAGGTTTCAAACAAATATGTACAGCGGTCGGCGAAAGTGTGTATTAAATATTGCAGGCAAAGAAAGTGTGGAGTCGCCCGCACTACGCCCAATTTATAATGCTGACAGCTATTGAGGTTAACAGAATGCCCGTAACGTTGTACACAGTAATTATCTGTATAAATATCTTTCAAACTCTTGCAGCAATACTGTGCTTCTAGTTTATTCGGTTGCCGAATTTGTATTGTGTTGCATATTTTTAAAATCACCACAGTCAAATAATTACATATAACCAACAGTTCCGTTAGATCCGTATTTTCTTTTACGTACATTATACAATCCGTATTTTAATGTATTGTTGTATTGTGTAATCGGACAAATTGGGTAACAATAATTGACCGTTTAAAGGAATGGGTAATTAACACGTAAAGCAGTGAGAATTGTTTGCACTGGACAGCGATGAAAGTGTGCCTACCTTATCGGTCACCGGAATTGTGTAGGTGTAATTACTTTGTTTTAGTTTTTAATTATTATTTTCAAAACGAACTAGGTCACAGTTAGGTTACTACCTATGTGCAACTTCCCTTCGTATCGCGAACGATTCTCTCACTTTCGAACCGTTCTTAAACACGGTGCTATATTTTGCCTGACTCCAGTGACGACTGAGCTTTGGCAACTGCATGGAGAGACATTTGCTTGGAGATGGCATTTAGTAATATTTAAACTGAGAAACGATTACAATGTTTTTAAGCAGTCACACGTGATCGAAAGCTAACGGAAACTCCGATTGTTACACGACTACTTCGCCAAACAATGGCTGGACAACAAACATATGTCAAGAAAAACGTGAAACTGTTCGTCACCAAACCAGCACCTCCGAAGGTTGAAAACAAAGAATAAATAATTCCGTTTCAAAGGTATCGGGAAGTTCCCAAACACTTACTCACTAGTCAGCGGTCTTTGAAAGAATCCGAGTAGGCCTATTATGGTGACACGTTTAACAAAAATCCTTCAACCTGGATACAAAAAGTAAAACAAATTTTTCACAAAGATAAATCAATTCACTTCCGTTGTTTTCCACACATATCTATAGTCTACAATGCAAGGATCTTCTCGGTCGTTCAAACACTCCTGGCGTATTTCGGATTTTCTGGCAATCTTCAACAATTCTTTGCTGTAAATCCTCAATATTTTGTTTGAGCCACAGTTCATTAAGTCTTGGCTAAAACAGTACCAATCAAGAAGTCAGCGATGATATCTGCTCAGACATTGACAGAAAAGAACTTATTTGGAAATCTGTAAATGTGTGGTGAGGGTTTTCTTATGCCCAGTAATGGTTATTGCGGACATTAAAAACTTCATTTCGCATAAAAATTGCTTTGTCAGAGAATTTGACAGACACTAAATAAGTGCGGTTCAGTTGTAATATTCTGCAGAAAAGTACAAAAAATACCCACATCTGTTCATAGTAAACATTTCAAGGGCGGCTCTTACTCTTTGTAGATGGTACGGTTTTAGTTGTTGGCTTTATAAATTTTGAACGCCTTCAACCACAGAAGTTCTCCTTGTACTCGCTCCGTAAGTCTGTTCAGTACTATTTCCTTCACATCCAACATTCTTCTTATAAAAGGTCTATCTCGAACAACGGTTTGTGCAACAAAAGATCCCGTTTCTCTTGGGCGATTGTGCAGTCTATTAAGCATTTCATCACTCAGCAAATTTCCGTTGGGAACCCGTTATGCGTAAAGTTTGAAAGGCCGTAGGTGAGATGCACATTTGATATTTCAACCAAACTCTAATTATTCATTCTTAACAAGAATGAGTAATGAAACACACGCAAATCGTGACTAAGAATCGATAAGGATCGTCTTTAAGAAAATTTAACTGAAGATATTATTTAGTCTATGACGACATATTTAGGTAACGTAACGAACGTTTCAAGGGCAACTACGCGAGATTAGCAGTGAATCAAAAGAAGAAGAAGAAGAAGAAGAAGAAGAAGAAGAAGAAGAAGAAGAAGAAGAAGAAGAAGTAGTAGTAGTAGTAGTAGTAGTAGTAGTAGTAGTAGTAGTAGTAGTAGTAGTAGTAGTAGTAGCAGTAGTATAAAAAGGAAAAGAAGAAGACATAAAGGAGAGTACAACAATTTAAATTATTTGGCCAGACTGGTGGTCGGGTTTCTGACACAACTCCATTAACATCGTGTAACTGATACAGAATGTTTTTTGGTAGGATTCCAGATGACAGATTGCCTAAGGAAGTTTGACAATACAAGCCTATTGGACAACGAAGTATGGGAAGACCTGGAAGCGTTGGTGAAGTGGTTATGTTCCTTTGGGACCGGAACAACTGATTCGCTTAGTCCCAGTTGGAAGAAGAAGAAGAAGAAGAAGAAGAAGAAGAAGAGATATTAAGCCTTATCACAGTACCGTATCAACGCATCGTGTTATATTTAGACACACCATACTGTATGTGAGCATAAACTTGCAGGCGGAGACACTAACGTTTCGCGACGTGCACAGGCTATGTAGCCTGCGCATTAATTGATATAATTCACCAACACTTTCACTTGGTTATACCGGCTGAATTGAGTTTGTTAATAAGAATGAAAAAGTAAGCGTAGAATTTTGTGGTTTTGTGTGTTTTACATAAAACGAATGATACAGTTTGTATGTGAAAGTCAGTTTAATATTGTCAACTGTTTACAGGCGGGCAAACACGCGTACGAGCGCGGTCACCACGTGCACGTAAATGTTTTGTAGTAGGTTCGACTAAAAACACGGGAAGTAACCAATGTATAAGCACGGATGTTAATTGCTGTTTAGTGACTGTTTGTTTAATAAGCCCAAATACTTTCTGTATCGCAACGTGCACGGCGACAGTGTGAATATTTATTAATATTAAAACATTAAAGCATCTTTTTGTTATTTTGTTATTCATCTATTGAATGTTATTCTGTCTGTCTGTCTGTCTGTCTATCTATACGTCTGTCTGTCTGTCTGTCTCTCTCTCTCTCTCTCTCTCTCTCTCTCTCTCTCTCTCTCTCTCTCTCTCTCTCTCTCTCTCTCTCTCTCTTTCACTTACTCACTTGCACAAACGGAACAAACATACTTGCACGCTAGCACACTTGCACACTCGCGCCGCGCACGAACAAACATATTAACCGACTTCATTCCATAACATCAAGGAGAAACAATCCAACGCGGGATTCAACCCAAAAAACCAACGTATAGGCTTATACGTACTTGCCACTACATTAGGATTATGATAACCATATCATAATCATCATATTTATAAGTACACACACACACACACGCGTATACGTATGTTACACATTACGGCTTTAAAGTCTATGCATATTTATTTTATATTTTATTTATTATAAAATCGTTATTTGTACTAATTTATTTATTTTTATGTTTTGGCAAATATCTAGATGTTACTTATTTTTCTGTTTTTATTTCAATTGCCTAAAAGTTGTGAAAGACAATTTTTTACTAAGTGCGAAACGTTTTCAAATTATTTTCATCTGCTCTAGCTGCTACAAACTTTTTTTGTGGTGAAATTATATTTTTGTTCTTATATAAATTCACTTTACTAGATATATTAGATATTAAGTTTATTGTTTAAATATTGGTCGTGTTTTGAATTAAGTTAGATATTCGTTTATTAGTAAGCTGTTAACAATGTTATTGTTGGTAACTGACAAATTAGAAATTGTTATTTTTTTGTTAAATATATTTTTTAAATATTCATCTTCTTGGTAGTTTTGATAACGTTTGGCATTTCCACTGTTGATTAATTTGACATTAATTAATTTAGGAAAAGTGTGCTCTTTTATTATGATAGTGTCACTTTAAATTGAAATAATTAGAGACTACAGAAGGTTTCTTTCATTTATTGTGTTAAATGGTTGTGGTTCCAGAAGTGTTAATTTGGCTAAGGTTATTCTTATCATAACAGGTCTGTTTTTCGGTTTAGTAGAAGTCGCTTTATTTCACTTGAAATTACTGGGGATGATGTGGTTATACTATAAAAGCAGACTTAAAACGCTCTGTGTACAGACTACATAAACTGGGACGACAATACTACAAACTAAAGATATCTACCAACAAAACAAAAGTTATGGCTCACTACGGAAAATTTTCAGTACGCTCAAAGACTATTTATTGAGGATAAAGTATTGGAAGAGACCTCAAATTTTAACTATTTAGGTTGTGATTTAAGTTTTGACGTTGACAAAGATATACAAAATAAAGTCAATAGATTTCAACACATATAAATAGAACACTGAAAAATAAAACGAGAGGTGAGACAAAATTAAAATTCTACAATACAATGGCTTTTCCAGTGCTATTATATGGCAGTGAACCCTGGATTTCAAAACAAAGAGATAAAAGGAACATACAATAAGCAGAGTTGAGATTTTTAATAAGGGTTTAAGGAAGGACAAGAAGGGATCATATAAGAAATTAAGATATACGGGAGGAATTAACTCACCACCCATGGGTTTTATATCTTTTCATGTCGTTAATGATTATTTTTATTTTTACTAACAATTAAAATTGAATATGTGAATTGCCTTGTCGTATCCTTTCTCCAGAAGCGATCCGTTGTGACAGTTCCTCATTACATTCGATTTTAATGTTGTTAGGTGTGTAGATCTCTTTTATGAGTTTTATCGTTGTTGTAGGTATTTTCTACCTTATTAGTAGTGTTTGTATGTTATCAAATAATTGTATTCTGTCAAGTGCTTTGTTTAAATTTACAAACACATGTATGGAGGCTTATTAGATTTCAAGGTTTTCTCACAATAATAAATGCCGAATAATACACATTGGTCAACCCAATATCTTTCACTGCGAACACCTTGTTGTTCGTCTTGGAGATTCATTAAAGCATCCAATTTTTGTGTCCGTGTCTCGACAATTAGTTCTTGGGTAATACTTATCGACAAACTCTGTTGTAGCAAAATACGATCTGGATACTTTGTGCTTTAACTGTTGACGACAATGGTAATGAGGTCGATGAGGCGAGTGCGTCTCTCTTCCGTCGAATTAATTTGAAGGACCGGAACTGGGCGTGAGAATGTGATTTTTGCCAGTACCAAAATCGTAATTGCCTAATTATCCAGGGGCCGTGTGACTTTACAGAACACGCGTTCTTCTGACACATACACACCCCCACACACACATACACGTGTCAACTGTTGATATTTGCAGCAGGTTTATTAAATTTCGTATTTTATACAAATTTGCCGTTCGTGTAAAGTATTAGAAATCGTATTAAGATCAGACTTGTTTACTTTTCAGTCGAAATGGTGCGGTTAGGGACATTTTTTAACCTAAATGTTTATTTTGGGGTCTCGAGTCATGGCTGGATTTTTAAAAATGTTGTTACTCTTCTTGTATTGTGTATACATATATATGTTTACATAACGTTCATATTGTTTTTTTGGTTCTGTTATGGTCGGTTGGCTATCGAGGTTCTGGCCAAGGGGGGGGTGTTTTGTATTTTGGACGCGTAAATTTTACATAGTCGAGCTTGACTATCGTGTACAAAGATCGACTATGTCTTATTAAATGTTTCTGTGCACTCCGCTTGGAGTCTAGTCTCAAACTCTGATCGAGCAGAACGCTAGGACTATCTCTCATGAATATACGGCTAGCATACGAGCAGCTTAAGAGATCAGGAGCACACACATTGCCCACCCCCCCCCGGACCGTCTGACAGTATTTTGTTCTATTCTAGTATGCAGGTAATTCCTATATTTCCATCTATCCTTTTTTCCTAAAGGGACATGCTTTCATGTTTAGATTTTCTTCAACCTAGGGGTACGGAATAAAAGGTTAGTTGAATCTGCGTATTCTACATTTTAAGACAGTTTTTTCCATCTGCTCGAGTCTTCGCAGGGAATTAAATATTTACTATGCGCTAAACATTTAGGACGTTAGGGAGCGTTTTCTTATCGTAATGTCTACCAACGAGATCTAATCTTTTCTTTGTTTGTTGGCCCCTGCCTGTCATCATATTGTGTAGGATTAGATTTGAAGGAAATGTTTGTTGTTAATATTTGAGTTTTTTGGCTCTTAAACACATTAATGTACCGGTATTTCAAACTTTTCTAAGACATCCACACAACGGCCATTATGGTAATATTATAAAAGTGTAATTTTACGATGAAATCTAGTATAATTATAGTTTTAATATTACTAAGTATGTTTTTCTACTGTTAGATATGTTTATAACGTTTCAAAATTGTCTGCTCGTCTGTGTAACATGAAAATTGACTACTACATACTAGTCACACACGATCGTCAAATCCACATCTAAAAGTATATTTATTGACTTTCAAGTCCCCGATTGAAATTTTTTTTTAAAGAAAACTAAAAACTTGTTTTCGTGATTTTCACTCGTCAATTTATTTAATAAATAATACACCACGACAGCTGTTTCGGCACACAGTGCCTCTTCAGATGGTAAGAGCTGACTAGTTACGTACAATAAAATATCACATAAAGCCAGTGCTATGAGAACGATAATCGACTTAAGTTCAAACAATAAACAATACACATTACATATACACAACTATATACAAATTAGAAAGGAACGTACATTTACTTATATAATTTCAAATTTAAAAGCGGAGAGCTATTTAAATCAGTTTGGTTGTTCAAAAGCAAACCTAAATCTTTACGCTTATTAATTTCGAGGGCTTCAGGTAAATCAAGTTTTTTACCTTTTTTCAATACATGTAAAATTTTAAAGTTATCATTAAAATTATGATCTTTTTCCAACAAATGATTCGCATAATTAGATTTACCATCCTGATATCTCAAACTGTAATTGTGATCGTACATTCTTTTTGAAAACGACCTACCAGACTGGCCAATATAAATTTTGTCACAAGACCCACAAAATAACTCATATACTCCTGACTTTTGGAGTTTCTCTACTTTACTCTTATTATTCTTAATATATCTACCAAGAGAAGATTTCGTCCTAAAAGCTATATTTATATGTTTTTGAGTAAAGTATTTACCAATTTTATCCGATACAGTACCTATGTAATTAAGTGTGTGGAACTTTTCCTTATTGGAATAGGATACACCAATCTTAATGTTTGTAAATATAGTTTTTTATTCAACAACTGATCTATTAGACTTGACTGATAACCGTTGTTAACTGCTATTTGTTTTATAATGTTAAGTTCTTTTTGAAAATCTGAATCTAAAAGTGGGATACTAATAAGTCTATGAATATAACTATGAAAAGCTGCTAACTTGTGTGAGTATGGATGTGCAGACGTGTTGTGTATAACCATATCCGTATGCGTAGGTTTATGGAAAATGCTAAAATTGAGTTTATTATTTTGTTTTGTAATTGAAAGATCTAAAAAGTTAATACTATCATTTACTTCAATTTCTATAGTAAAGCTTATGTTTCTATGTAAATCGTTAATAAAATTAAGAAAATTCTGTAATTGCCTACGCGTACCAAGAAAGATTGCCAACACATCATCCACATATCTGTACCACAACATGAATCAAAATTATTGTGAATTTGATGGGAAAATTTATGTGGGTAAAGAAGGGCTTGCTATGGGTAACCCCTCAGCCCCTTGGCTTCTGAAATATTTATGGATTATTTAGAAACCAAAATAATAGCTCATCCGTATTTTAAATTGTTCATGTTTTGGTACAGATATGTGGATGATGTGTTGGCAATCTTTCTTGGTACGCGTAGGCAATTATAGAATTTTCTTAATTTTATTAACGATTTACATAGAAACATAAGCTTTACTATAGAAATTGAAGTAAATGATAGTATTAACTTTTTAGATCTTTCAATTACAAAACAAAATAATAAACTCAATTTTAGCATTTTCCATAAACCTACGCATACGGATATGGTTATACACAACACGTCTGCACATCCATACTCACACAAGTTAGCAGCTTTTCATAGTTATATTCATAGACTTATTAGTATCCCACTTTTAGATTCAGATTTTCAAAAAGAACTTAACATTATAAAACAAATAGCAGTTAACAACGGTTATCAGTCAAGTCTAATAGATCAGTTGTTGAATAAAAAACTATATTTACAAACATTAAGATTGGTGTATCCTATTCCAACACATAAGGAAAAGTTCCACACACTTAATTACATAGGTACTGTATCGGATAAAATTGGTAAATACTGTAACGTACTGCTTTTGTTGATATATGAGAGTTAATAGCGAAAACTTTGTATGTGGCTTATTGGGTGTTCGTCTTATTTAATTAAGCTCCCAATGTTGTTATGCGCCAATTCTGTAACGTAGCGGTTTGAGATATTAAAGTTTCCGCCTCTCCGCAGTCGCCACTTATGAATTATAATAACTGAAGTTTTAAAAAAATAAATAAAGTATTTTATTTAATGTTACTCAATCTAAACAGAAATCGAGAGTGTGTGATTTGGGGTCAAGGAGGGAAGTTGTTCAGCCTTATGAGGAAGAGAGAGTAAGTACCAATGATTTACACTCGGTTTAGATGATTTCTGATTTTTTTAAATTGTTCGCTGTGATTTAAATCAGCTGATTGTAAGACAAGTTTCCACGCCTAGTTTAACCAGCCTACACTATAGCAAAATCTGATCCGATGTGTTGATCTCTTCTGTTTTTGTGCTGAAATCTATTACAACTACCCACTACAAAAATTATAACACACTTTATTATTCAATATCATTTTTCAATAATATTATTTATTTATATTATTGGTTTTTTGTTTCCTGCCACCAAAATACAAGTATCACAATTGATCTTTCCTTAAATACAACATAATCTCGACTTCATAGAGTAAACATGGAATTGTCTAAAGAAAAAAACATATATGGTTTTGTTTACCAAATTTTACACTATTTTCAAAAACATCAATTAATATATAATTCTTAATAATTCCCCAGGGTTCAGGGTAAGTTCTTTTTGTTATGAGATGGTCAGAAATGGATAATTACTAAGCTTTACAAATACCGAAAAAAATATTAAATAAATTTGTTTATTTTTCGTTTAGTATGTAGTTCCAGGAATGGCCGTAAGAGAGCAGCGTGCTTTTGTTTACTTTAAAAAACATGTGATTAAATGACTAGTTTCGTGTTCTATATCAACGTTCGGAATGCGTTTTCTTCTTGAACTATTAAACGAAATGTTTATATTACCTCTCTTCGTATGGTTCTTACTGGAATGAAGCTTTTTCTCTGGTGAGGTCCGTCTTGAGTTATAATTTCTTTACCGTCTGGCTCATATTCTATCGTCAACTTGAACTATGGCGAAACCAGGTTGAATCATCAGAAGGTTTTCTTTCACTGTTTATTAAGGAGTATAACCATTTAATTTTGATAAATCATGTATGATTATATAGTGGTCATGTTGCTTTTTAATTTTGTATTAATTTTCACTCCTCCAAAGTTCCAGAAAGGTTATTTTATTAGAATTGTAGTAGCATCATTTTGTCAACTCTATGGTTTCATTCCCAATTTTTTATTATTAACAATACTTGTTATTTCCGTCACTCTTAGTAACCCATAGTATTTTTATTATACAGGCAGTTTGTAATTATTATAAATTTATATTTTATTTACCGAAAAATAATTCTTTTCCATTCCGGTTTCTTTATCAATTTGGTTTACATAATAAGTTTTTGTTCATTTTCTTATGACCTTGTATATAAGTATTTGATAATTTTATTATCTTTAAATAAATTTATATATATTATTTATTTAGTCTCTCATAGTATTCCTACACTGCACTGCTTCCTGTTGCCATTTCCCTCATAGTATTATTTTAATTTTTTATTATCCTTTGATATCTAAATTTTTATGTTTTTTTCTTTTTTTTAAAACTAACCCTGGGTTATCCTATATTATAACACAAATATTTAAAAAAAAATATAACATTAACTTAGGTATAACAATTGGTTGTCCATACAATATAAATATTACAATAAATAAATAAAATACAGAATCAGTTAGTAGTATTATAGTCTACTCTCATAGTTTTATAATTCCCAAACCTACAGCACAATTCTGTAATAAGTTACCTTCACTTTCACCTTTTACCTCAATGGGTACACTATAACGCACTTGTCACTGTATATCACTCGAATTGTTTATCATGTTTAGTGATATACTTTAATTTAGAGCTAGTTATAGGTTACCCATTTCTGACCTTTATGTTCTTACATGATTTAATTTATTGGGACCGGGTTATGTAACGTTACAATACTTTACTCAAAAACATATAAATATAGCTTTTAGGACGAAATCTTCTCTTGGTAGATATATTAAGAATAATAAGAGTAAAGTAGAGAAACTCCAAAAGTCTGGAGTATATGAGTTATTTTGTGGGTCTTGTGACAAAATTTATATTGGCCAGTCTGGTAGGTCGTTTTCAAAAAGAATGTACGATCACAATTACAGTTTGAGATATCAGGATGGTAAATCTAATTATACGAATCATTTGTTGGAAAAAGATCATAGTTTTAATGATAACTTTAAAATTTTACATGTATTAGAAAAAGGTAAAAAACTTGATTTACCTGAAGCCCTCGAAATTAATAAGCGTAAAGATTTAGGTTTGCTTTTGAACAACCAAACTGATTTAAATAGCTCTCAGCTTTTAAATTTGAAATTATATAAGTAAATGTACGTTCCTTTCTAATTTGTATATAGTTGTGTATATGTAATGTGTATTGTTTATTGTTCGAACTTAAGTCGATTATCGTTCTCATAGCACTGGCTTTATGTGATATTTTATTGTACGTAACTAGTCAGCTCTTACCATCTGAAGAAGGCACTGTGTGCCGAAACAGCTGTCGTGGTGTATTATTTATTAAATAAATTGACGAGTGAAAATCACGAAAACAAGTTTTTAGTTTTCTTTAAAAAAAAATTATAATGGATTTTCATCAAGTAAAGGCCTCCAGTATTAATTATTTGAAATGTTATTGTATACGTTGGCTTGTGTTAAACGGTATTGGTGCATGGCTTAAATTCTATTATGTTTTTGATGAGTTTACTCATCACTATCATCATCATCATCGTCATCAGCAAGGATTAAACCAAAAAATAGTTTGTTCTCGCAAGCAGATAGAATAGAGCTGGTCACTCCAACTCTTCTTCGGATTCCCCACATCTCTCCGTTCTTTCAGCTTATAAATGAGTTTAATTAAATGGCAAAATAAACATTAACCTGAGGATGAGAACATGTTGTCGAAACACGTCGTTCCAGTTACAACGTATTTTGAACCCTGTTGACGGACCTGAAGTGTTTACTTCACTTCATAACAGCAAATTGGATTGTGCAATTTTGGGACCGCAGCAGCATGAAATGACATTCCTGACTAAGTGACTGTTCTAGTGTGACAAAAGTCAAGGTTTGCCTTTCTCGCCGGTCTGTAAGTTTACACACTGATAAAGCCAATCGATCGTGGTTTACCTTATTTACCTCGAGCGTATCGCGACAAAATATTTTCTATAATTTTTGAACCTGAATGTTGATGGCCTTCTTCGTTGGTGATGTTGTTGAATGCTGGTTACGTTGAGACCCACTGCTATCACTATAGAACCTTCGCCACATTTCTCTGTCGCTCGCTGTCCTTCTCATACATTCGTCAGTATTTTAACTTTCTCAATAAATCGGACCGATGATTGACCTCCATTTCTCTTCATTTCTACTTTGACTTAAACGACCAGTTGAAACGACCCGTCTGTGTTAAGACGTAGTAAAAAACATCAGAATCTGTTTGTTTTTACTTAATAGCAGCCGGATTTTGTAGTCTATGCTCATTTTACCCGGAATTGAAGCATTACGTCTACGGGCAGTGTTAATAGTTTTGTCTATGCTTAATAGCTGGTCATTTCAAATGCTTCAAGTGTACAGTGTTTAGTGTCCACAATTGCGATGGATGCGTGGAATTGTCCCTCATGCCGCATCTCAACCGCCAGTAATCTCTGTTTCACCAGTCAGTCTCCTGTAAATTACTGGTCCTCATATCCTTGTCCATTTTCTTTTCAAGTTCTTTGAGGCCTACCTCTTTTCCTAATATTGAGCGGACAATAGTCTAGTATCCTCCTAGGGTATCTTTCGTTGCTCATTCGCTGTATGTGTCCATATCAAATTAACGTACGTTGTTCAACTATTCCAATTAATACTTTCTTTGACGTTTCTCTCTCAGTTGTAATATCATTTCTTACGTGGTGCAGCCGGGATATCCGATAAGATCTTGACAAACAGTCCATTTCAACCGTTGCCAGTTTTCTTTATTCCTTTTTGTCACCTGCCAACACTGATGCATATATTGTAATTGGATGGACAATTGTTCTATTTAAATCAATTTGAATATTCATTCCGATGACCAGAGCAAAGAGTTTAGCTTTTGGATTGCCATTCGACCTAGAATAAGCCTACAATCTTTATAGCAAATTTGTTCTTGGCTAATTTATTACTTGTTACATTAATTATTGCTAAATTTTCCATTCCATCCGTTGTTTATCACCTCCTTTATTTATAATGCACTCATCTGAATAAACTATTTTTCTTGTCTCTCCGTGTCCGGTATCAACCCTGCTCTACTAACGACCATCGGTAGCATTTACTTGTATCGAGTTTAAGATCTATCTGTGCGGTGAAATATTCAATTAACTGAAGAAACAGTGAAAATTCTTCTTCAGTACTTGATAGCAGAGTCCTACCATCGGCCTAGCGCAGGCTATATTTTTTTTGCCCCCCCCCCCCAGTCCTGCATCGACTTCTTCATAATCCATTTGCCACAAAGGAGGACAGTATACATCCCCGCCTGACACCTTTACCGTCAGACAGTCGGTTGACTACACGAACATTAATACTTTTCCTTTTTCGTTTCAGCCATCTATGGACTGCAATTCTCCTACAATCTCTTATAGCTTATAAGATTATTTTCTCCTTCGCCAGTATTTCTTCATTCTTTGGCTCGCTTTCGCTCTTTTTCTTCCGATAACATCCAAATTTTCCCATTCAAAATTTTCCATATCCTTCTTTCACCCAGGATTTCTTTTACTCATGGTACTTACGTCTTTCCATTCTTTTTGAAGGTGAGGTCTTTGTTTACTATCATCTCGGGCTCCAGTATTCTAAGCTGTCCATAGAAAGCCGAGGTTGTTTTTTTTTTTACCGTGATCGACATTTTTCAAACTTTTCATACAACTCTGATTTCGTTTCAAATAAAATACAGAGTCATTTGCTGATACTTTTCTAGCTGGATCTCTGAATTTTCTTTAAAAATTTCCTTTCTTTATTTTCTACTTCAAAGAATCCTTTACTAGCTACTCTCTCTGTCGTACATAACCATTCCGGTTTGACTGTCGTACTGTAATATCTGAATTCAGCCTGATAGGATAGTTATTTGGAGGTGTAAATCTTCTGACTTTGTCTGAACGCTATCTCCATTTTCTTGGTCTTTATTGAATCGATGTTTGAAGTCGGAATCTTACCTAAGAATTTAAGCTTTCGAGCTTTCCCGATATCACTATATTCGGTCGTTATCGTGCATGTTCTTGTGCTTGGTTTTTCAAAAGATATTTTTCTACACCTAGCTTTGCTGCTTTTCTTCCCGAACTTCTGTCCGTTTGGTTTCACTCTCTAAATTCTTGAGGAAGAACACTGTACCGTTTGCGAAGGCGAAACATCCAGATTCTTTGTTGGTCTAATTCATTCTGATTCCGTCCGTGATGTTGTACTGACTCATCTCTTTACACTGTTCACGGATTACCTTTTCCAAGATGAAGCTGAATACGATTGGCGAGAGTTCAATCACAGTGGTGATACGATTGTGGTCTACTTGTGTCACCCCTGTTTTGATTTCAAAACGCTTTAATACTTCTCCTAAGAATTTAAATTATGATTGGATGTTTGTTGTATCATCGTTGTTGTTTTATCATCTATTCCGAATCCTTTCGGCACCTTTGTAAGCTTATGCCGGTCTATAGAATCGTATAAATTAAAAAATCCAAGAACGCCACGAATGCTTACTTATCTTCTGCTAGTTTTTTGGTTTTGACCATAGTCTTGTTGGTGAAGTTCTGTTCCACGCATGGTCGTCCTTTTCTGGATCCGCTTGGTTCTCTCCTAGTTGTTGCTCTATGTGATTCTCTATTCTATATATTATTATTATTATATACTGTGGCCGGACAAGGAGAGCGGCTGAAGGATTAGAAGACCCTTTGGCAACGCGCGCACAGGCACAATAGCTTGTACCTAGCGCCAAGGCACAGTCAACTGAGGGTGAGGTGGGGCAGCTGCGCGTGACTGTGTTGAGCCTTCTTTAACCGGCCAAACTATAATTATTATTATCCTCTAAAGTCAATTCCTTGTCGCCTCATCCCGCATCTTAAAAACTCACATATAACCGAACTGTGTAATCTCTTTCACATGCTGTTTTTAACCTGTCAAGGGTGACAGAAAATGGTAATGAAAAAACAATACAGTGTAAATTCTTGACCTTTTATAAAAGATTAAAAATGAAGCTTATCTTGGGCCCGTATTTGAGGATAGTTTTCTGTTATTTGCACAAAAACGAAAATAGAGTTTGAAGTATTTTCTAAATCAATAAAGAGTATTAATATTTGTTGAGCATAACCAATACGAGGTCTGTAGTAACTAACTCAGTTCATATTATACGGTATTCCGATTTGGTAGTATGTAATTAACATAAAACAACAGGAATGTGAAAGGAAGGTGCAGAGGTGAATAATTAGTTATAAGACTTACCATACTACCTGGTGATTGTGGGCAGTTAATGGTTATATTTTGCTTACCATTTGAGTTGAACTTACTTTTATGACAGAACGTTTTTGTTCATTAAGCAGTATGTTGTGTTTTTTTAAATAAGACAAAAAGTTAAAAGTAAAAGTATTTTCAATACATGGCCTTAATAATAGTGCTGGTTGAATTAGTTGAAAAGGCCGGGTAAAATATAAAAAGGAATATAAAGAGACTGCAAACCTTCAGCGGCAGATATCGACTGACAACTGTAAGTTTCGGTTAGAACATTGCTGGAAAAGTTTAGTTTAGTTAGAGGAATTAGGAAAGAGCGTAGGACATTCTGTGTACCAAGAAATAAACGTAAAAATTAAAAGAAAATGTTACAGAATGTAGAGAAAGGAGAATCAGTTGTATGGGGGAAAAGATTTGGTCAACTGGTCAACGCAAGACCAAGTCGTAGCGCAAGAAGCTACACGTGACTGAGACGGGAGTATTGAGCTCGCTGTACGTACACCTTCTTCTGCAAGAAACTACACGTGACTGAGACGGGAGTATTGAGCTCGCTGTACGTACACCTTCTTCTGCAAGAAACTACACGTGACTGAGACCGGAGTATTGAGCTCGCTGTACGTACACCTTCTTCTGCAAGAAACTACACGTGACTGAGACGGGAGTATTGAGCTCGCTGTACGTACACCTTCTTCTGCAAGAAACTACACGTGACTGAGACGGGAGTATTGAGATCGCTGTACGTACACCTTCTTCTGCAAGAAACTACACGTGACTGAGACGGGAGTATTGAGCTCGCTGTACGTACACCTTCTTCTGCAAGAAACTACACGTGACTGAGACGGGAGTATTGAGCTCGCTGTACGTACACCTTCTTCTGCAAGAAACTACACGTGACTGAGACGGGAGTATTGAGCTCGCTGTACGTACACCTTCTTCTGCAAGAAACTACACGTGACTGAGACGGGAGTATTGAGCTCGCTGTACGTACACCTTCTTCTGCAAGAAACTACACGTGACTGAGACGGGAGTATTGAGCTCGCTGTACGTACACCTTCTTCTGCAAGAAACTACACGTGACTGAGACGGGAGTATTGAGCTCGCTGTACGTACACCTTCTTCTGCAAGAAACTACACGTGACTGAGACGGGAGTATTGAGCTCGCTGTACGTACACCTTCTTCTGCAAGAAACTACACGTGACTGAGACGGGAGTATTGAGATCGCTGTACGTACACCTTCTTCTGCAAGAAACTACACGTGACTGAGACGGGAGTATTGAGATCGCTGTACGTACACCTTCTTCTGCAAGAAACTACACGTGACTGAGACGGGAGTATTGAGCTCGCTGTACGTACACCTTCTTCTGCAAGAAACTACACGTGACTGAGACGGGAGTATTGAGCTCGCTGTACGTACACCTTCTTCTGCAAGAAACTACACGTGACTGAGACGGGAGTATTGAGCTCGCTGTACGTACACCTTCTTCTGCAAGAAACTACACGTGACTGAGACGGGAGTATTGAGATCGCTGTACGTACACCTTCTTCTGCAAGAAACTACACGTGACTGAGACGGGAGTATTGAGCTCGCTGTACGTATACCTTCTTCTGCAAGAAACTACACGTGACTGAGACGGGAGTAATGAGCTCGCTGTACGTACACCTTTTTCTGCAAGAAACTACACGTGACTGAGACGGGAGTATTGAGCTCGCTGTACGTACCCCTTTTTCTGCAAGAAACTACACGTGACTGAGACGGGAGTATTGAGCTCGCTGTACGTATACCTTCTTCTGCAAGAAACTACACGTGACTGAGACGGGAGTATTGAGCTCGCTGTACGTACCCCTTTTTCTGCAAGAAACTAGACGTGACTGAGACGGGAGTATTGAGCTCGCTGTACGTACACCTTCTTCTTCTTCTCCTTTAACTTATTTGTTATGACTCTATCCTGTTATATAACAACGGTCCTACATGCAGTCACTCCACCTCTTCCTTGGCCGACCAATCCTCCTCTTGGTGTTTGGTTGACTATCTCTTGCCTTTTTCACTAGCCTTGTGTCATCCATTCTTGATATGTGTTCATTCCATATCCTTCGTCTTTCCGCAATCCAAGAACTAATATCTGTTACGTTACACGCATTGGAAAGCACTGCCGGTCCCAAGCCCGGATAAACGAGGAGGTTTGGTGGACAAGGTTGGTCACCTATCCACTGGAAAATATGAATGGCTCAAAGAAGCAACAGACAGCCTCGGACGGATGATACCGTATTGACCTCAGTACATTCATGAGAACGAATATTATCAGAGAGGTGAAGCTTAGACGAAGTGTGACAATTATGGGAAAGTCAACAAAGTTCATGACAACGGATGGGAACAACGAATGCCAACGTTGAACGCGCTCGCCTATTGTTGTTTGCAAAATACGCGAATCACAGTGGAATAGACAATTGTGGTTAAATTGGGTCTTTCGCATGAAAGTTGCACTATATCAAGTCTGAGCGACTGCAATGCGAAACATTTGTGTGCATCATTTGCCCCACGCCCCGAAGGAACTCCTTGAAAATTTGAGTAGGAGGAGTGAGAACAACCTCCTTATAGTCATGTCCTTGCGCTGTGTTAATTCCACGTGTTAAGTCTTAAGAAAGATATCCTGAAAACCGGCGACATCACAGTTATGAAGAAGTCCAAATACAGCACGGGAATGGTTATCGGATGTTGGACGGAATTCTTCAGCAATCGACCTCATTCTCGGAAGTATCACAGGTACCTCTGATGACGCACAAGTCACAAACCAGCGTTAAACAGACAATCGCTAGTTGCCAAGCGACAAACCGAGAGCTGCTACACGCTATGAAACTCAATGAAAAGTCGTTTAACAGACAAGAAAGCGTTTCCCTCAATGAAGGTCGTAATCGACCTCATTCTCGGCGGTAAATATACCGAAGAAACAGGAAACACACATTAATGCTAAACAAATACGTATATTACCTAAAACGTGAACACGGTTTGATGTCCGCATTGTGGTGACAGTTTGTTTGATTGTGACACGTTCGATGGAAAGGTATACTTTCACTCGATGAGACTGTCTTACTTCTGCAACACTGGAAGTGTGAAAAAACGTTGACTTCCATGCGTAATGCTATCGGAGACTAATCTGATTAAACATTTGAAAAAGGGACGTTAGCTGGGAGTGAGCGAATTTGAAATAGCAAAGTATCGTCTTCAGCAAGACATCTTCAGCCTAAATAAATATTAATGCATAATGAATAAACATAATATAAACTACACAACGTTGCTCAAATGACAGAATCATGTAAAGGAAAGTGAAAGTTGCGTAAAATATCTACTCTTACGAACAGCTAACAGCGGCAAGTACTAAATTATCTTTTGAGGGAAAATTGAAATTTTTCGTGAGCTATAATTTTTATAATGGAATTGCAATATGAGCAGACTTAATACATAAAAGAACTTAACATATACGTCTCGGTATCCCTGCTATTTGGGGGGGGGGGATCTATTTCACGAGGTGTTAAAGCTAAAAATAACAAACAAATGTCGCATAGACACAGGTCCGGAATGGAATTGTTCTCGAGTTATGCCCTGTTGAAAATTTTGCTCATGTGTTTGTCCGAAGGTAAAATAATGTAAGACGACAATTCCGGAATCTGTAATTTTGGAGTCAAACTATTAGTCACATGTGTGGTTCCACCTAAATATGCAAAAACGGGGAAGCGGTGCAGAGCTGTACCACTAGTAGTTTGCAAGAAAATTGATGAAAAGTGCCAAAAATTGAAATAGAAAAACAATTTTTTAGGTTTTGAATAAAAAACTCAAATAAAATTTCTTTCACGTTTTTTTATAATTCAAGTCAAATTTCTTGAACTTGTGTTTGTTTTTAACTATCATTTTTATATAAATTTTCTTTTTAAAACATTTTTATAAATGTTATTTGAAATTTTTCTTTATTTGATAGCGATTTAACAAACGTATTGTACACCAAATCAAAAAAATTATATATTCCAACTTAATTTTTCGCACTTTTGAGAAATGTTCTTGCCAACTACTAATGGTACAGCTCTGTCTCCCCTTTTTTGTACATTTTAGGTTGAACCATATACGGGACTACTAATGTTTCTCCATAATTGGTATCTCGGAATTTTCGTCTTGCATTATCTTACCTTCGGAATAGTAACATGGGAACAGTAACATAGTATCATCTTCTATTTTCTTCTAGAATCGCCTCGATAAATAGTTTCCTTTCCTCCAGGAACATTCATAAGTATAACCTAATAAGACTTGATCATGTTGACATTCTATTACTTATAATAAAAACCCGTAAACACACACACACACACACACACACACACACACACACACACACACACACACACACACACACACACACACACACACACACACACACACACACACACACACACACACACACACACACACACACACACACACACACACACACACACACACACACACACACACACACACACACACACACACACACACACACACACACACACACACACACACACACACACACACACACACACACACACACACACACACACACACACACACACACACACACACACACACCCACACCCACACGCACCCACACACACACCCACACACACACACACACACACACACGCATACATACATTAGACAACAATACAAACTTATTTAACGACGAATCAGAAATCTACGTACAATTGTTTCATTTACAAGAAGAAAAAATTGAATGAGATTGAAAAAACTTATATTGTAAATTCACAATATATAGTCAACTCTGAGTTGACTGTGAGAATACATCTTTCTTAATTTTTAGTTACGTAATATTTTGTATGTATTTTGTACCTTAATTACTTGATGCTTTCAAAATTTCATGGGTTCACAATTTCGGGGGAGCCGCTGGAGCCCGTTCAGTTCCCCCTTAACGTTTACCTTGCAGAATGCTGCCGTCCAGTAAGTGAGCAAACTAGCCGTACCGTGCTTAGCAAAGTACTATACATACAATGGATAACATACAGAGAAAAAGTACCAAACAATCTTCGTTTCGTCTTTTTTGTTTGGGAAATGACGCTTACTTTCAGTCTATAGGTCTATATTGAACAGCTGATTAAACTTTAAATTGAAACAGATGATAAAATAATATCCACGCTTGGATAGGCAGGTGATATGTTACTTTTGGTTGAAAATGAGGATGATCTACAGGGCAATCTGATTAATGGCGTAGCCAGTAGTTTTCTGTGGGCTTTATTGATAATAAATGGGTTAAAGATGCGTGGTAAGACAAGGGCATAGTACTTCACCCACATTGGTTAATATATATAAAATAACGACTTCATTCAAGAATGTAAGAGGGAAGCTACCCACATGGGATAAAAATTAGTCTCATCACTATGGTACTCAGTACCATTTTATTTACTGACGATCAAGTTATTACTCAAGACAACTGAAGTCAAGTTACAGCTAGTAATTCATAAGCTGCATGTACTCAGTGAAATATAATTTAAACAGTTCTGTAAAAAAAACAAAAGTTATGACGCCCAAAAGTATCTCTCCAATACGACTGTGTGAGACAGTATTGCCAATATTGTGTTAGAACAGATTCCCGGATATTTTTCCTAATCCAATTTTTCTACAAAATATTTTTCCTAAAACAAATTTCCCTAAAATAAAAATTCCTAATCTAACAGATTCCCGGATATTTTTCCTAATCCAATTTTTCTACAAAATATTTTTCCTAAAACAAATTTCCCTAAAATAAAAATTCCTAATCTAATTTTTCTACAAGAATTTTTCCTAATTAGTATCAATGAAAATTAATTATTTATTTATTATGACAGTAGAATAGTATGCGGTAATGCACGTAAATAATCTAATTGATTATTTTCACTTGCATATACTTCATATTCGTGAACTATGCGTCTTATTCTTTTTTCGTTGTTGATACACTTTCTTTTGGGTCCCACTTTGATGCTTCGCCCTAAACTCAACTCGTTAATAATGGTTTCGGTTCCCGATTGTTTATTCTGAAACTCGCCCAACGGGGAGTATAAATCTGGGTGATGTTTTCCTACGATCACTTCTGCCTCAGTCTCTTCGGTGTTTGGTGGATGCGAATAATCGGTTTTTCTAGTGATTTTGATATTTTCACCAATCTGCATGGTAACTAATCGCCCGCTGCATTCTTTCTTTTTTAGTCTTGGACACTCTCAATATGTTTTTACTCCGACGGACCGTCTAACACACCCTAACTGGGGCGCCCTAACAGGTATCATACTGCAGTTTCGTAGGGTGTTATTTGACATATTGTGTAGATGACAAGGACATAGCCATAAAGGTAGATAGATTTAAAAATACGTGTCTGCAGGACTATTTCAAGAATTTAAAGAAATTAGGACCATAAAGAGACGCAGATCAAGCTTTATAAAATTGTGGCTGTGCGCGCGTTAATGGTTTGGAATGCTGGGTATCAAGGCAGAAGGACTTATAGACAGCAGGAATGGAATTCCTTTGGGAAGAACAAGGGTATACAAGACTGGAAAGAGTGCAAAACGATGATATACGGAGCTGTAAACGATACTGAAGAGGTGATGTCCACAGCTCATCGTTACAAGATGAACTGGAGGTATCCTGTTCTACATAAGTGTGCAGGCAGATAACCCAGGACGACAGTGAAGTATTTGCCACATGAAAAAAGAAATGTGGGTCACCGAGGTTGTGATGGTGGGATCAGAACAGGCAAAAACGCCTAAACCACGAAACGAAAGCTGCGTGGTAGTAGGAGATTGGCAGTCATAGCTTACTGTGTATATTAGACTTACCTCACGACCGATAGCGAGTTGGTAATTTTTGTTATCATTTTATAATAATATTATGTTATTATAAAATATTATAATATTTTTTACGTTTTTATTTTTCAATATAACCATAGGCCCTATAGTTCTAGCAGTGTAGTTATACTTCCATTAACCCAGTACCCACAAAAAATTCAACTTGACAGTTCACTTTTTTTTAGGCGATTTAATTACGGCTGGCGCCGCCTCTCGCATCCTAGCTTCCACTGGCGCCGGTCTAAACAGTCCTCTTGCATTCATTGCATCTTCGACGTCAATTTTCCATGAACGTTTAGGTCTTCCTTTTTTTCTTCTAGAGGGTGGAGCCCATTCCATACCTTCCTTGGCCATCTCTCATCCGACATTCTTTTTAGGTGTCCAAGCCAATTCAGTCTTCTTGCTTCTATTGTTTCTATAATGTCAAGGTCGATTCCCATCGCTTGTCTTATCTCTACATTTCTTACTTTATCTAGTTTTGTTAGTCTACAGCACCTCCGCCAGTAATCCAGGTCTTATTATGGATTTATTTCTTTTATTAATTTCCCACAGTTCTGCTCCATATAGGCCTATACTTTCGAATATATTCTGATTTTATTGTTTTTTGTTATTCGTGGACTCCAAAGCAGACTGTTTAATTGTTTTGTTGCTATCTTAGCTTGTCCTATTTTTACTTTTATTTCTTGGTCGGTTGATAGTTCACTTGATTTCGAAATAATGGTTCATCCTAAAAAAAATACTTTGTCATAAAAACGCATTTGAAATTTTTAGAACAGATTTTTATTATTTTAGCTGATTTAAAATAGTCCAACTCCATACTCGGAGTTGGGAATGTTGTGGGAATGCCCTAACAGGGGATTGATTTTAGTTGCTCTATCCGATTGGATTGTTTCAGTCTCCGAGTCAGCGTAGCTAATACGAATGAACATTCGTTGGTAGCCTATGTGAAGTAGCAATGTACCTTTGTAACGCTCTTGTAACGTAACTTTCCTCTAGACTTCGATAACAGATCTGTTCACGGCTAAACTCAGCCGTGCACTCTAATAAACATTTTATTAGACGTTGTCTACTAGCGCTCGCTGGCGACATACGAACTTCCACGAACCGCCTTGCCTACGCCACTGATTCCGCGTGTAATGGAAAGAAGACATCACGAGTCTGACAAGAAGTCGCCCAGCAATGAAACGGAGCTTATGATCGTTACAGTAGGCGGAGACTACACAGGCAACCGAATATCAAGTTGTGAGCTCTTAAATTGAGCCAAGTAAAGACTTTCAAGTGCAGGATGACAGATTGGAAACAATAGCTCTAAGATGTGACAGAAAAATAACTATTATAAAAAATGAAAAGACTACCAGATTCGATAATTGTCGAACAGAAATCAAAAAGGAAAGTCTGATAAAGTCTATTGTGTGGTGCGTGGAGCATTGCGAAGAGAGATTGAAAGGATTTGCGGCAAGCGGTGAGGTGTGTCGGTATAATAGCAGCAACACGTAGTTTGGAGTGAACACGGCGTAATACGATGTGTTGAATTTTACACACCACAACGTGAGGTGTGCTTTCACAGGCTACAATAGACGTATTCATGAAACAAATTCAGAACCAACAACTGTGTGGGAGGGATAAACTGTGTGTGTGGTTTTTGTATTGATCAGCCTTCCTGTTACACGCGGTGGATTTCTAAAGAGCACAGTTTTTTTTCCGGCGAAACGACAACATTGAGCAACCGTTAAGTCCTTGACTGTGGACTGTCCGCATTTGGTATTGACAGAGGTACCAAGTTCATGGGTTGTTGCCACCACTGAATTGACAAAGCAGGAAATTAAACTGTAGTTAACAGGAACTAATTAATTTGTACAACATTTTCAGTGATTTAATTGATTAATCCAATTTATATTGTTTTTAGTTAATTGAATTTTTGTATTTTTTTTTTTGTTAAATACCTTGTGGTGATGTCGAAATCTGTACCTGCGGAATAGAAATGTATCACTCTCTCTTTCTCTCTCTCTCTCTATCACTCACCCTCACCCTCTCCCTCTCTCTGGCCTGCTCGCGCGCGTGCGCGCGCACACACACACACAGAAGGAGATTACCTAAGGTAAGTCATATTCCATGAGGATGTGGAGCTTGCCTTTTTTCACTATTTCAATAGTGTTCCTGAACGACAGACCCGTAGCCTGAACTAGCTATCTTTGGGGGGAGGGGGAGGGGGAGCCTGCTGTAAAACCCACAACCTGGAGAACCAGGAACTTTGATTTCGGGATGCTTTTCCTCTAGTGAGTTGCTTTCACCTCAGCTGACGAGCTGTCTCTGCTCGATCGGAGTAGACTAACTCAGCCCATGTGTGCAGCCGTTGGCCTACTGTGCGCTCGTCCGCCTCCACGCTAGATGCTCACCCTGCTGCCGATGTGAACCATCCTGGCAGACCAGGACCCAGGAACCGCCAGGCTGCCCTGACAGAACCCCAATCTCTCGTTTGCTTACCGCTCCACTCCGCCGAAGGGATTGGTTACCGCAACCTTGGAATGGATTACTCGGCATAACAGGGTCCACTAACGTGTAGGTGAGAATGGAGTTGGAGTGGAAAGTCTGGTGCATTTCTCTTCAATGAAAACGTGTTCGCGTCACAGCCCATTTCGGACTCCAAGTCAGCCTAAATGTCAGACGAAATTATTAATATTTTGGTTATATTCGTGATTAACTGAAAGAACCTTCGAAGATTTACAATTTTGTTAAACAAATAATTCTGTAGTTCAGTATTACTTTTATTTTTAAATTTAATATTAATTTATCCTTGGACAGACTACAGTATGCTGTTGCCTTTTTCTTGTCTCCAAGACTCGATATAACTACGAGTTCTTCAATTGATGGAATTATTTCTATGTACTAAGAAGGTCCGCTGTTAAAATAAGCCATAGCAAAATGGCGAATAGGTTTTGTCACAGGGCAGTCTAACCACTCACCAGAGGCTTTTGCAAGATAGCTGGCAAAAGCGATATCGTGCGTTACCTTTCACGAAGCTTTAGCGGCTTCCTAGACCTTGGAATCAGAATGATGTTCTCTGTCTCCCACAGGCAGGGAAAGTACCTTAGCCTCTTTATATTGGTTACAAGATTCAGGTGCCTGCAAGTTTCAGGATTACCTGGTTTGTGTTCTACTCGAGGCTTAGTGGCTAAAAACAAACATTTATTTATACCAGTAAAAGTCACTTCAACTTTTCAATTGCCTGATGTTGCATTTACTCATCACTAATCACAAAAACTGCACACTTTCTAATCAAACTTACAATGTTCCTATTCTTTGTTCCACAAACAATATACACAGCAAATCCACGTTTGAAATGACAGCCACAGTTTAAACATATTCCTAACATACTACGTGATACACTTGAAATTCTAGAGGCTAAACAAGTTAAATTTCAAGTTTAATTAACAGTTTTCCCTAATTTTCCGGAATTTAAAATTCAATATGCCTTTAAAAAATAATAATTTGTTATTTTAAATTTGTGAGGAATTTTTATCACAAAATTTATAACAGGTCGCTACCCCCCCCGCTGCCCTGCTGTATACGGGCCTACTGAACGAGCTTCTGCATATGGAATAACCTGAACCACTAACATATTATGACTATGTGGAATGTATGATTTTCCAATATCAACAGAAGAAGATCTGCAACAAAAGCTGTCCTGGAAGTAATATGTAATGGTTATTCTAGAGAATGGAAAGTGGTTTTAGGGGGTAAAAGGGGGTAAAAGTCTTCACACTCTTGGCGCGTACGTATTCTTAACTGCCGCATTGATAACATTAACAGTCTGGGAGGCATTTAATATTGTTTATTCTTACTGCGTGTTAAACTTGATTGCATATGCTCCAGAAAGTTTTGATTTCATGTAGGCTGCATAAAAACAGAAAAAAAAGTTAACGGTATTTGAACGCCGGACTAAGAAATAATGGTGGCGCACTTAAGGGAGCTTCTGTAGTAACATCTGTAACTATTTCCATATGACAGTCTCCACGCTGTATTTACCTCACCCCCCCCCCCACTACACACAAACGCACACAGAATCTTGTTAGCGGCAGGGGTTTAAGATCTGCGTAGTATTCTCCGGGTAGTAAGAAAACATCCGTAAAGTGTTACTCTAGAAATGTCTCATGTGAGGATGAGAAAGGCTAGTCTGTCTGAAAATTAACGTAACGTTTGAAAACGCAGGATTGAGTAAATCTTCTCGAGGAGAATATTATTATA
This sequence comes from Magicicada septendecula, assembly GCA_034769895.1. NCBI lineage: Eukaryota > Metazoa > Arthropoda > Insecta > Hemiptera > Cicadidae > Magicicada > Magicicada septendecula. Next base: position 415,160,145 of record CM068370.1, read on the forward strand.
CAAGTGTTTGCTGAGCTCTCAGTAAAAATAGTGTAATACGGATTATACTGTCACTTAGACCTGTGGGTAGTAAATTCGGGAGTTTACATGGATACATATAGGGCAAGGAAAGGATGGAATTAAAAAGAAGAGATTGCCTGTCTGGTAGCAAGATTTACTAGTAATGCAAAAAGAGAAGGCAACTGAAGCTCGGAGGAGAGAGCTGTTACAATTATAGCGCGGAGAGTACCGAAGTATAAGAAGGGGGAGGGAGGGAGAGAGAGAGAGAGAGAGAGAGAGAGAGAGAGAGAGAGAGAGAGAGAGAGAGGAGTCAGCGACTTTTGGAATAGATGTCAGGATGTGGTTATGGTGGATTTATGAATGAAAGGCGGAAAGGTACTATAAATTGGAAAAGCAAAACAAGGACAGAGACTTACGGTGAAAATAGCAAATCTCTGGGCCTAGATAGTCTATAAGAGCTATTTATTTTTGATAGCATTTCTGAGCATTTCGACTTCTTACTCTCCAGGAGAGAAAATTGAAGGTAGCTACGACACACTACTATGCTAGGAAAATTCTGTTGCAGATAATGATATCCTACGAGAAATGGTAGCCTACGATGGCTACATCTAAGCAGTTTGTATCCCTTTCTCTAAATCTATTTCTAGTACAATGTATCACTTCTACAGTGAATTTTTTAGACATTGTGGCAAGTGGTGACAGAGTAAAATTACAATTAAACGATTTGATTTACAATAATTTGAAACCTGTTTCCACGGCAACACGTTACGCGTTTGTGGAACCAGACTAGGAAGTGTCTGGGTGGGCAGTACTGATGAGCCAGTAATAAGAACTGACTATGTCTTGCAGTGCTTAACTTTAGAATTCGATACAGATTACGGCTTTATGCAGACGGTCCGTATTTATTACAAACGTACTCGTTAATAACGACATAACTAGGAGCTGCTCCTGGCGGGGGGGGGGGGTGAGACTAGTTTCTGATGGGTGGTGAGACTAGCTTAAGGTTGGACCGCCCATTTTCCCCAGGAAAATAAGAAACCCAGGATTCTTCCCATACAATTTTAAAATTCTTTGTGTCTCAACGTTTTTGAGTAAACCAACATGAAATATAAGAGTTGAAAATATGGAAAAGCGCTGATTTCAAAATATTCTATTTTGATTACTGTTATTCAAATTGAAGATAGTAAATCTAATGTCATTAGAAATCACTAAAATTTTAAGCTTGTGTTCTTAGTAGATATTGTGAAAATGAGTCTTCCTGAAGAAATTTTGAAAAACCCCGTTTTAGAACACCTTCGCAGTTTAATTTAAGGATGTCATCCAGAATATGTTTAAGTAACTTATAGTTCCTGTTAAAGTGCGTTATTGTTTAATGTAAAATCCAACAATAAAATCTTCTAATTTTTCCCTGCTAATTTTTGTAAAGAAACTGCTAGTATTTACCTGTGCAAAGACGACATTTCAAGCCATAGAGATATTAGACTAGAGGAGTCATGACATAGACATGAGGGGAAGTGTGTCTGGGCGAAAACGATAAAGGTAGATTAACAGGTCTGCCTTCTTATTCTGGCACCGCGTAATCGTTTTTTTAATGCTGCAAATACGTACATTATTTACCAAATACTTAAGGATTAACATTATTATGAAAACCCTATTTTTTAATTTACAAATAATTTAATTCCTTTTATTTCTACAATTATTTATAAATCTTGTTTAACACACGCAGCTGGTTTAGAGATAGGCCTACGTGTTAAGTGATTATGGAATTTCGCTAAAATTTTTAGTAGCTCTGGGGGTGGGAATTGATCCCCGTTGATACCCATAGTTACGTCAAAATTCTGCCATCATATGCACAGCCACGAACGCTTTGGTCCGTACTGGTCAAAGCTTCTACGATGCTTAACAAACGATTTCCTGTTAGGCCTGTATGCAACTGAATCCTTTGTAGTCAAGTCTAGTAACTTTGTAAGAAGATTCTACACATCTGAAGTTGTCGGAAAACATTTTTATCTCATATCAAATCGATTTTTATTCAATTAAGAGTGAAGTCTTCCCTAGATTTCTCCTTAAACTCGAAAATTCCAAGATAGAGACTGTGAATTCCGAAATTCACTCGTTAGAATCTATATTTGGTTACGTACAGAAAATCCCGCCACTTTTAGAAATTCCTATATTAATCTCTTAAAAATGTCTCAATCAAATATTTCAAGGAAGTTTTCAAACGATTGTTTGTTTTTCAGTTATGAAATAAAAAGTTAAAAATGAACGGTTACCGATAGAAGTCCGAGAATATGTTAAGTTACTCATTTGATATACATTAGATATTATCAGATTTACTTCTCCCCAAATCGTTTTTGATGTACAAGATATAAACGCGACATGAGAAATGAAATAATAGTCGAAGGTCAGCGGAAAGACCAGAAGACTGATTTTAAATAACACTGTGCAAAAAAGTAATAAAACACACAGACCCTCGTCAGCTGTAAATAAAATATTTACACTTTTACAGTTGACGGAACATCTGATAGACTTTTTTTTTAAGCAAAGAGAAACTGTAACAAACGAACACAAAGAGATTTAAAAAAACCCAAATGTCATTGTCCTAATGGGTAAAAATATTCAGACGGATGTGCTGAAAAAATTCCAGTTTATGCGTGCGTGTATTTCTTTATTCAGAAAGAGTAACACATTATTGTAAATGTTACATTCTTACATTAACGTTTAGCGAGTTTTATTATAACAACTAATGACTACTGTTTGCGTAAACAAGTTAAAAAAATGAAAGACGAATTTAAAAATAATTAATTAATTAGTGGAAGAAAAGTGGCTGGGAATTACCAGTAGCATTACTGAAACAAGGCCGGCGCGTGTTAAAGCCCTCGCGGATCATTCCATAACCCCGGATCTCTGTCTATGTTAATGTATGTAAATTATCGTAACCATAACGTGACGTTTGATGCGGTGGAAATTACCTACGATAAACCTGAGGATTGCAAGTACTGTACTGAAATTAACGTCAAATCTGATTCATATTAGAAAATCTGAATGCGTATTTTGTTTACTGATCTTTTGAAAGTTTGTGCTTATTTATATTTGAAAATATTTATTAGCATGGTAAACGAAGACATTTGCCTGAACAAAAATTTCGATCAGGATGAAAATTTGGATTTATGTAGCTAAAGATGTATACTTTAAAATAAGAAAACCTTACCATCGCGGCAGGACCCCGTTTCCGGGAAAATCGATCGGAAAAGTCGTGATTGTCGGTTTTCTTCACATAATTGTTTAAATAATGAAAATAAAGCAAAACATTTCAAATAAATGTTGTAGCTTATGATTTTATCTACAAATTTTGTCTAAACAATTTTTCGATATCTGAATTAGTTTACGAGATATAAACGATTTTCCACGTACTCTCGCTATACTACTCGTGGATGCGCGCGCATCTCCAAAATAGGAAAATTTTCAAACATGTGATTAATTAATCGATAATTTGGGATATTTATCGAAGTCGGAAAATTTTGAAAATGACATAGGACATAGAGAAAAACCTCAGCTTTCACGTGAATATATTTACATATTTCATTAAAGAATTTATCATATACAAAAATGTGTTTAAAAATGGGCAACTACATCTTATGAACAGAAATTTCGTATTTTGTCACAACTTTTTTGAAAATCATCAGAATGAAAATTCCTTCTGGATTTACTTTCTTTAATGTTTGTATAATAATAATATTAAAACGAGAAAAGGATTACTGTTAAGGGGAGAAAATGATCTTGCGTCGAAGTTTGGGTTGTTTTCCATTCTTATTTTTAAGTGTTTTTTCCGGAATTCATTTATCAATATTTTCAATGTGAATTAATCAAAATCAATAAAAATGTGCTTATAAGTACTTAAAAGTATACTCTTTCGAAAGGATTAAACATTTTTTCAGTACACGTAATATTTTTTAAATTATGCTAAACTATTATGCATAGGTACCAAAACTGGCCATATTTTAGTAAAATAAATACAACTTTTTCCAAAATGAATATTTTTGTTTGTAAATTTTAGAGCATATTAAAGAATGCACACAAGAGAGATTGCACCTATACAGAGAATACACCTATTGTAAAGGTAGAAATGAGAAGGGCCTACTAAGTGAGGTGAAAATGCAGGTGTCAGGGAAAAAAGCGACATTTGGTATTTGAGCGCGCAACGCCAGGCGGCGTGACATGGCGCACTCAGGGACCACGCAGGCGCAGGCCTTAAACAGCCGGGAAGTTATAAAAACATAGTCAGTGTTGTTGTCGCATGATTGTTACATAGCTGACATTTTAAGGTTATTATTTTTTGATAATAAACAGTTTGCGTTAACAATGAGTGAGAATTGTGAAAAAGTTGATAATATCACTTGTTTCATTTGTGAAAAAGATTTAGAAATATTAAAAGCTGTCAGTATTGAAAGAAACGAAATATTGAAATGTACTGAAATAAGCAGTGCTATAGTAGTAAATATATTTTCGGCGTGTTCAACAAAAAATGAACTTCAAATTAATTATAATTATGAACGTACTCCCCTTTTATATTTTTATACAAAGTGGTGGCGGTAACTGATGAATTTTCAGCATTATAATATTCGGAATAGTTTATACAAACAATTACATTGATCATTTTCCTTACAGAATTTAAGAAATAAACATAAAAGTAGCTACAAACCCTTAAGGTGCCGAGATTCCCCCACATCTATCGTACATTTTACTACATAAATTGTGTAGGTAAAAGTATGAGGTACTACAGTAACATTCTTGTTTTTTACAAATTTTCATTTTTTAGAAGCTATATAACAAAAAAGGAAAAAATGACGAGAGGTGTAAGTGGAAAATCGGCGTTATCTCCGTAAGGCATGAATATTTAAAAAAACTTTTTTAACCAATCTTGCTGAGAAAATCACGAGCTACAAGATTCATATACAAGTGTTTCGCTATTTCCATGTTTTAAATGAGTAGGACGGAAAATAAACGCTAAAAAGGCCGACGCTCGGCGGAAGGTCGTGGAAAATCGTTTATATCTCGGAAACAAATTAATGGATCGAAAAATTGTTTAGACAAGTTTTGTAGGTAAAAGTATGAGGTACCACAGTAACATTCTTGTTTTTTACAAATTTTCATTTTTTAGAAGCTATATATCAAAAAAGGAAAAAATAATGAGAGGTGTAAGTGGAAAATCGGCGTTATCTCCGTAAGGCATGAATATTTAAAAAAACTTTTTTAACCAATCTTGCTGAGAAAATCACGAGTTACAAGATTCATATACAAGTGTTTCGCTATTTCCATGTTTTAAATGAGTAGGACGGAAAATAAACGCTAAAAAGGCCGACGCTCGGCGGAAGGTCGTGGAAAATCGTTTATATCTCGGAAACAAATTAATGGATCGAAAAATTGTTTAGACAAGTTTTGTAGGTAAAAGTATGAGGTACCACAGTAACATTCTTGTTTTTTACAAATTTTCATTTTTTAGAAGCTATATATCAAAAAAGGAAAAAATAATGAGAGGTGTAAGTGGAAAATCGGCGTTATCTCTGTAACGCATTAATATATCAAAAAATATTTTGAACCAGTTTTGTAGAGAAAAACACGAGCTACAACATTAATTTGTAACATTTTTCGCTATTTCCATTTTTTAAATGACTATAACAGAAAAACGAACGCTAAAAAAGCGGACGCGCGGCGAAAGGTCGTGGAAAATCGTCTATATCTCGTAAACTAATTCAGATATCGAAAAATTGTTCAGACAAAATTTGTAGATAAAATTATAAGCTACAACATTTATTTGTAACATTTTGCTATATTTTCATTATTTAAACAATTACGTGAAGAAAACCGACAATCACGACTTTTCCGATCGATTTTCCCGGAAACGGGGTCCCGCCGCGATGGTAAGGTTTTCTTATTTTAAAGTATACATCTTTAGCTACCTAAATCCAAATTTTCATCCTGATAGAAATTTTTGCACACATTTGTCGAAATTTTGTCTTCGTTTACCATGCTATATATATATAATCCAAAGAATTAATGAAAACTAAACATTTCAAAGTCTCGAATATTTATGTCATTGATATTTACGCTTTTTGATATTGTAAATTATTGCTGTAGTTAATAAGTTTCTTGATCTGCCACTGTTTAACCGATTCACAAGAGGTCTTCCAATAATGGGCGAGGATCTGAAATCGGAGCTTACGCTCCCAAGCTTGTTTTTTTGTTCGGAGGCGAGAGTGAAGAATAGGTCCAAAATCTCGCCTTTGTCTTAATCATCATCATCATCATCATCATAATCGTCTTCTTCTTCTTCTTCTTCTTCTTCTTCTTCTTCTTCTTCTTCTTCTTCTTCTTCTTCTTCTTCTTCTTCTTCTTCTTCTTCACTCCATGGATTGGGCTATATCCTTTCCGGCTTCAGAGAGTTTCTGACCATTGTTTCCAAGTTATTTCATGGTCCCCCCACCAGCTGGTGTATATTTCAACGCCTATTTAGGAATACGCGTTTCTACCACGCGTTTCACATGAAACGTTCAGTCTTGTCTGTGTTAATTTAATCTATCAACAATGATGGTACCTTGAGGTCTTTCCTTATACCCTCATTTTGAAGATGAGTCCTCGAACTACATTCCCCCCAACAATTCTTACGAATTTCATTTCAGACTCCTGTATTTTTAAAAATATCTTCTTGCGGGAGAGTCCAATACATTAAAATCGGTACTCCCATGACCTTATAAAACTTAAGCTATGGTCTATTCTTTAAGCCATCTAATTGTTCCACAGGTACAGCTGAATTTATTTAATTTTCTCTGAATATTTTGATCTTTCCTGTCTGAGTTGTCACAGTTCGACTGGTAGCTTGAGGAATTGTATAATAGGGTTAGTGGTGCCAATAACAGCGCTGGCCACCACCATACGTTCCCATATAGACTTTAGGATGTCTTAATCTACCAACACCATGTAAAACCACAACCCCCACGAATGCATTCCTCAACACGTGAAACACCGGGGGGGGGGGGCAGGACCCCCAGTGGGGCTGATTCACTGATTCACGTTCCCGTCGTACCATTTTTGAATACGGCGTTGATCAATACGCCGACCCCCGAAGGACAGAATGATCGCGGACCCGACCATCGAGTTCGATTCCAAGGGAATCTCGCACGGAGGTCTACGATTTTCCTCCATCTTCCGGCGCTATAGGGACACTATCCCCCTGGGCCGAGTGGAAGCAGGATGTCGTACCTCACCCCCTCGCGCGAACAAACGCAGAACTTCACCGACCCAACGAACGCCAGTCCATTGTGAGGGGAGAACGAGTGATCCGAGCCCTCGAGCTACTGGGGTTCCTCTGTGCTTGACAAGGGACATCACGGACTGGTGTGAGCGGTCCAACACAGCTACTAACCAGGGATTCGCCACCATGGCTCCCGTTCGCAAGACGCCACTGGGGAAAGGGCGCACCCTCGCCGTTCGCGTGGCGACATGCACATTTCCCAACCAACAGTGCCGATGCCACTGGAGGTCAGAGAACCCCCTGCGCTCGAAAGCAGTCCACGTCTGGGTGGTATCTTGGACCCATGGGAGGCCACTCGCAATCGGCGGTGTTATCCAACCATGCGGCCCTGGGGCCCCTCCCCGGCCACCCGCAGGGGTCGCCACGGGTCACGCAGGACGAGACTTACCCCCCCGTGGCGGAGTCGTGTTTCAGGTTCACCTTCCGGTTTCCCAAAGAACGGATCCCCTTCAGCCTACTTGCCAGGGAAGTGGGCCATGGTTCCCGAAACACGGCGCTACTGGGGTTCACTACATCATAACATGTAGCTATTCTACCAGGGACGCTGGAAGCTCTGGCTCCTGTTCGCGCTCGCTACTAGGCTTTGTGCTAGTTACTGACCAGGAAAAGCAACCCTGGTGCCGTTCGCACAGCACACACGTTTAGCCCATTCCAACAGCTCCAATCCAGCCGAAGGAACGGTTACACCCTTGCGCGACTTGTGACGCAGTGTGTACTCGGGGGAGGGACGGAAAAAGGAAGGGGTGTAGACCCCAACCTCTCACCTCTGGGAAAAAAGTCACAGCCCCCACGGGGGTCTGAGCTGTCACAGCCCAAGTAATTAAAATGGGATACCTGTTCCAAAACGTTATTGTCAACTACAGTTTTTGTTCTTATAGGGTTCTTTCCTATGAAGGCCGTTGTTGTTGTTGTTTTAGTATTAGAGTTTTAAAATTGTATTTCTAGTTGATTGTATTTAATGTATTAATAGACCTTTACAACTCATTTAAAATTTTTTCTATAATCACCTGATCATCGGTATGTAATAACTGTTACTTGAGCCCTTTTCTGCCTACATGTAGGACAAACACTCATTCATTCTTTCAAAATTTCGTCCACATACGTATTAAATAAATTTGGAGAAAGGCTACAGCATTGCCTGACACCTTGACTTATGACCACTTCTTGTGATAATCTTCTCTTACCCAAATCTATACGAATAGTTGTCCTTGAATAGGCTCTGAATGACAAGGACAAAATGGTGTGGAAATACGTTGCTTATTGAAATATCCCACAACTTATTTCTGCTTAACTTATCAAAGGGTTTTTCATAATCGATAAAATCACGTGTGTTTAGTTCATGGAACGCTCTTTTCAATTATTTAGGCCCTATATTATTAAAAAAAAATATATCGTCACCGCAGGATCGTCCGATTATAAGACCGCTTTCTTATTATAATAAAAGTTAACCAGATTCAAAACATTCGTGAATATAATTTATAACGTCTATTTAATAGCCTAACTCATCTGTAATTGTCACAACAATTCCGTTGCCCTTCTTAAACAAGGATATCACTTTTGCCTACAACCAAGACTTGGGTCTTGCCTACAGTCCAAGACCAATTACAACTAAAATACTTTTAGAGAACTTTGTAATTAGAGCCTTTTTAGTTATGTGGACCCCATTTAGGTCTCTTTTTAAAAAAAAAAAAAACTTCCAATGACGTTAGTTTTACTGTATTCGAACGATGAAAGCTTAACGTTTCTCATCGTACAGATAAGTTTCTTCATCGATGTCTGATTCAAACGAGACACCGCAGGCTGGTTTAACTCGTCAGATTTTACGAAACATGCATCTCACTCTCCATACAATAATGACTCAATTGTGTCATATGTTCCGTACGTTTGTCACACTGGGCATGTGTGGTGCGTGCGTATTTGTGCAAGTGCGTTTGAGAGTGTCACGTGTCGGCTTTGTGTTAGTCCTGTGACTTATATACGTTGTTGTTAACTATATCTTTTATCATTAAGCGGTTTCTTTTATTGTTATTGTGTTACATGTGTCTACGAATTTTTACATGAAATATAATTCTTTTGAACAAAATATAAGTTATGTTTAATTTTTATTTGAAAGAAAGAATTACAGCATTTTTTATTTACTGAGAAAAGCATATCACACGTTTTGGATTCTTTGCTGTAATACTGTTAAGTGGAGAGTGATTATCGGCTCCTATATGAACAACATACTTACTATAGGATCACTTAATGTTAAAAGAGCATATTTGCATTTGACCAAGGTTTTGGTAAAGTGGAAAAACTGTGTAACATTTTAGTACCCGATTATTTTTACACTATACTTTCGAATATCGTAAACCTCACTAACTTCATTATGAAGTTTGGGTATACAAGCAATACTCAATAAAAGTGAATTAAAGTATTTTATAATTCTTTAAATATCACGTAAATATGATCTTTTAACAAAATGCTTAATTTGCAGGTGAGTGTGCACTTTTGAAATTGAAATATACATAAAAAGCTTTTAAACTTTTACAAAAAATGTATGGAAATGGGCTTTTAATAATAAGAAACCGTTTATTTACAAATTAATAGAAAGAAGTAAATAATGATTATTTACTGAAAAATTGTTACCGATTTTAATGGTTTTTAAAATTTTAACAAAAATCTATACATTGTCATCTTCACCTTCATCATTATTTCTACTATTTTATGTATACCACATCAAAAATATCAGTATAGAAGATTTTTTTTCAGTCAAACAGAAACGTTGTAATAGGTTTGTGAATGCCTTGAAGTTTTCATTTTGTTAAGGCTTGCTGCTGTCTCCGGTGATACAGTAGTTATATCTTTATATCTTGTATTTTACCTCAGTATAAACGTATGTACCACTGCACTGTTTATATATTAACTGACCCCGCACACTCATGAGGTTTCGCTGTTCTTCCTCAGGTGAAATAAAGAACTTATTCCAAGAAAGTTTTGCCTGACTTTACCGTTTCTTTACATACTTTTAGTGTAACTTAGATAAATAAATTTCTTCAGTAAATGATGTATTCAGTAATGATGTTCAGTAAAAGAGTTAAATATTTTTAACGTCTAAGGTCGTATTGCAGAAAACAGAGAGAAGGCTTGATGATCTGAATTGTGACGATTTAAATTGTGACAATTACAAAATAAAAAAAAATTTTTAATTAATTAAGGTTGCGTACTATTAACCATTTAAATCTCACATGATAATAATAAAAACATGTAGGTACTAAATGTGAATGTAAGAAGTAATTAATCAGGGCAAAGTATCCGTAAAGAAAAGGCATAGTGTAAATAATTATTATGTTCGTATTTAACCCTTTGCTTGCTATCAAGCGCCTACCTGTTGATACCGGAATCGACATGTTTTCCGAGCCTACTGTAATTAAAAATAATATAGTAAACTAATGTTAATAATTGAAGTATCTGTAGACACAGAGAGTAACTAAAACAATTAATTTAAATGATGTATTTTTATCTAGCGATAGTTGGTATAAATAAAAAGGTTTATTCAAAGAGAAACAGGAACTATATATGCTCGCGGAATAAACACCCCACTCTCTCTTGTCATGTACAAGGGTAGCGGACGAAAAATACGGCTCTTGCGATGACGACGCCCAGCTGTGCAGACGCACGAGCAAAATGCTCTGTTCAAAAGTTATACAATTTGTTGTTAGTGTGGATTAATTAATTATTGTTTTGTATTTTACTAACCGTTACAAAAAGTGTAACATGTAACGTTAACAAAAAGAAAATTCCAAAAACTTTGTAACAAGAAGAAAGATGTAACTACAAACGACGAGTGTTAATAAAGAAAAAACGATGACTGCAACCTTCACCGATGGACGAATCTTTTCAACATCTGACCTGTGGTCATGGACCATCTAAATGAGAACTCTAGTATACCCTACCGATGATGCAGTTCGAGACATCTGAGAATCAACGAGTATCTGTGTAGTAGACTCTACCTATCCTGCAGACGTATTAAGCCAAGAACAACCGAGACCAGACCAAGACGAGGACGACGTTTTAGGAATCCCAAGACGGAACCACATGGAGGCGATTACTACATCCAAAAATAGAGGTGACTCGATAGCACGTCTATCGAGGAATAATGATAATATTTTTGTAACACAATACTCTATTTAAGAGACTTTCAGAGACGATTGATTTTATAAGAATATAAAAACTTAAATTTGAGAATTTAATTGTAACTATTCAATATCATTCAATTGTAACAATTTAGATATTAACGTAACGTAGTGTTATTAATACCATTCTTCTAATGGAGTATATATAAAGCAAAAAGGTAAAAGTCTTGCAAGATAAAGTTTTGAATTGAATATAATTAAAAGATTAGAGACTAAATATCAATGGTTACCCGGATCCGGGGGTATAGCTAGATAAATTTGTTGTGATCCCATATTCTAAATAAAGCATTTCACTTAATTTTACTAATTTAATTTATAACGTCATGGGATCTGTTCTTTGGAGTAAATGTTATATTTCAAATGTTTAATAAAGCAAGTCTTCTTGTTACACACATTTACTGAGTATATAAATCAACAGTTTCACCTTCCCTGATTCCTTGTATGTCTTACTGTGTGTTGTTCTGATTTAAATTTCAGCTCGTCTCGAATAAGGCAGCCTGAAATAATTGGCAGAACCAATTATTTTGGGTTCCCTCCGTTATAACTCTAAAGAAGAGGTTATAGAATAGGATGCTAGATGGCAGGTTGCCTAAGTAAGTTTGGCAACAAATGGCTATTGGACAACGAAGTCTAGGAAGACCTAGTAAGAGCTGGTGAAGTGGGTATATTTTTTGGAGCCAGAACAGGTGATTCGCGTAGTCCCTGATAAAAGAAGAAGAAGAAGAAGAAGAAGAAGAAGAAGAAGAAGAAGAAGAAGAAGAAGAAGAAAATGATGTTCACGGATTTTTAGCAATGAGAGTAAACTGACATGTTTTAGCATATTCACAGGATCAGGTGATTTTTACTAGAACTGACAGATCTATGTTAAAAAGCATATAAAACACTCAGGTACTCTTTTAACATAAATTAAGAGTCTTATCTATCTTCTATATAATAAATCTCTAGAGGGGTCTACGTTTGTCCGCGATAATCTCAGAATCTACTGAACCGATTTCAATGAAACGTTGCACGCTGATAGCAGGTACCCAACGGAAGGTTTTCCACTTTATTTGATAACGCTAGGTTAAAAAGAACCGAAGTTATTGCAAAAAAACGCATTTTTTTAAACCCGCGGCTTCTATCGCGAATATTTGTATATGATTGTTGTGGTAACTGTCGAGTTGGTAAATTGCTAATGGTACATCTATATTAATAATATTCTTATATTGTAAGTTATGAATATCCAAAAAGTGCGAAACAATAGATCCATCATTCATGTTTCCTCGATACGTAAAATCAAAATTTGATAATTTAGTAGATATTTACAAACATGCAGTAACACAAATAGATGAAATGTTCATTCGTATAGAATAATACAAATAGTGTATACATAAGTATATTGATATCAGTTAATCCATTTGAATATTTACATTTTAGTAGGGATATGGAATTCTTATCAGCATATGGAATTCATATAAACTATACAATAATTCATTGTTTGATTATATTGTAACATTGATTATATAGTACACGTTCATTCTGACAAACCACACTCTTCGACATTTGAATATTCAGTATTCCTATGTGCAGTAGGAATAATTAATTGTCGAGAATTATACTTAACCTACTTCATCGAGAATTATGCGATGAGCGTCAGTGATGTAGTATCAGTGCCTTTTTTCGTTAATTTTACGTCATCGGTAAGTAATATGTGCAATATGTATTGTATTGTATAAATTATTAATTGCCCCCTAGAAATTTATTAGTATAGATAAAATAAATACATTTCAGCTTTTTTTAGCTTTGCAATGCCAAAAAGACGATCATGTTTAGGAAGATCTACTGCTGTTGCGGAAAGAAAGAGGCGTCTTAGAGCATCTGAAAATGACGTCGAAGGAGTCGAAATGCAATCAGCTCCTGGAAACTCTTCAGAAAGATCTGGATTAGAAGAAGTCTCACGGGTTGAAAGTCCTACGATTCGTGAAAATAGATTAGCGGCACAAAGACGCAGGCAAGCGAGTCTCAGATCACGAGGTCCAACTTTACGATGGAATGCAAAATTAAATAGTGGTTTCAATTATAATCCAGTTATTAACTACGCGAATGAAACAGATATCGGGTTACCGAGTATCGTTTGCCCTCATTGCAAAGCTTTAAACTGGAAAAAAGAATCACATGGATTACGTTGCTCTGCAGGAAAAATGCGATTAAATCCCATACTTCCTCCTCCAGAACCGTTAAAATCATTATTAAATGGAGAACATCTTTTATCGAAAAAATTTTTGAATGCATTAAGATCGTACAATTCAGCTTTTCAATTTACATCATCGAAGGGAGCTTCATGCCTACTTTCAAAATTCAAGGGCAAGTATTACACCTCATGGGATCATTACTCCCCACACAAAAAACGAAGTACCAAAATTTCTACAGGTGTATTTCATAGCTGATTATTTACAGCAATCTGAAACAAGAATGGATCATATTCGTAACTTGGATAAGACATTAGTAACAGAACTTCAAAATTTACCTCACGCAATCAACCCATATGTTAGTGAACTGAAAAGTGCGTTTGAATTTGTAACATCTGCGAATAATTATCAGTACAATATTGTGATTCATGCTGATCGAACAGAAAATAATGAAGAGCACAGGAGTCGCTACAATGCACCGACAACTAATGAGGTGGCAGTAGTTTTAGTTAACGAGGAATGTGATAAACTCGATATAATAATCCGTGCGAGGGATCATACGCTACATCGAACTGCAGAAACACATCGAGCTTATGATGCTTTACAGTACCCTTTAATGTTTTGCAGAGGAGAAGATGGTTATCATTTTACATTAAAATTAGTCGATCCTCAGACTGGGTTACAAACTACTAACTCGACAGTTACCACAACAATCATATACAAATATTCGCGTGCGAAGCCGCGGGTACCTGCTAGTAACTTAATAAATCCGTACATATTGAATTCTTTGTTACCGTTTTAACACAGAATTATGCACCTACTTATGTATTATTCATTTCTACTGAAACATAAAAATTAAAAAAAAGTCAATTATGCCCTTTTATTAATTTATTACAGGATACTCGTACAGTCTTAAAATTTACTGGGTAATCTTATAATTGTACAAATATTTGTCATAAAATAAAAACTTATAGACAAACAATTTGGTATCTTTTTAAAATTATGGTTAGGTAATCGGTCGGGCAATGGTTAGGTGTCAGTTACGCATGAATGGTGAAAGGTGCCCGGTCAGGATTTCCTTCTTGCGAGTTTCTGGACGGCTTTAGATTTTTGTGAGTAAAACTCCGAAAATTAAAAGGAAAAGAATTTGTTATTCACTGTTAATTTTGTTGTTACCAACAAGGATAGTGTGGAAGCATAAGGGTTACATTAATAGATATCTGAAATTTAACAAAGTCATGAAACGACAAAGATGTTGTCATATTATAATATGAATAAAAAAAAAAAAACATACCACGAAACTGGTACAAGTTTCTCCCATATTCTGTAGAGGGTGACAGTGTTAAACGTTTTGAACGAATTTTTTGATAGTCATGTGCTTATCAAGTCTTCAAACAAATTTGTAAAAGTTTACCGTGGTACGATCGTGTAGTTAAAGCGTCTTGGCTCCGTTTGCAAAGTCAAGCGTCACATGCATGAATACAGAAACTTGGATAGATGACCACATGACGGCTCGGTGGTCCCTTCTACATCCTGAATAATATTAGAATATATAGTTATTATTATATTATATGCAATATCTAGTAATTAGATAATATGATAAAATATTACATAACTATATTAATGAACGAGCGAAGCGAGTTCTTAGTTTTTTATCGACGTTTGGCATTTGTCTGTCTGTCGTCTATCTATCTGCCTGCCTGCCTCCCAATCTGTCTGTCTGTCTATTTGGGATATGCCTCACGATAACTTTTCAAAGCATTAACCGATTTTTGTAAAACTCTTGGCATATATATCTATACATATGCTTATAACCTACAGAACGCTTTTGTTTTGACATTGATCCTTCCAAAAATAAGGTAGCAGGGGGGCAGAAATGTGAGGGAACATAATTAAAAAAAAATACAACATGCCCATGTGGGGTTTCAAACAGTATTTTAACCAGAATCTGAATATATTATTCAGTTCAGAAAATTTCAAAATTTTGGGGCACCAGAGTCCAAAAAGTGTAACAAATTTTGAAAAAAATCGCAAAAATCCAAGTGGGAGATCAAGCTAAAGACACTTGTCTGAACTGAGATGAATGGAGATTTTAACCTGAATGTAGTGTTCAGGTTTAAAAACTTAAAAATTGTATGACACCAAAATATGTACTAAAATTTTGAAAAAATTGTAAAGCTTCATACCGAACATCAGAATAAACGAAATGATACAGCGGCATATCTAGAATTTGGTCTGGGGGGGGGCAGTCCGGTCGGGTCGGCTTCATACAAGTGAAGACAAATCAACATTACTATATTTAAAGTAGTTAAAAAACGTGTGATAATATCCTGAAATTAATCCCATTAAAATAAACGGTAATAACATAAAAAATATACGTCGTAGGGCCTAAATAATATTCAAATAACTTATTGAAAATTGTTTAGCAAATACTAATTGAATGAATTGATTTTCCTATATATATCATATTTCAAACGTATTCTCAAATTCAGTGTTTAAACCTGTTTGCATATTTAAAGAAGAGTTACTTCTATACTAGCGTACACAGCTGAAAACGTAATAAAACAGACTAAAAATTAAGAGGTTAACAAAATTTGGTTAACTTTTTCGACCCTCTGGGAAGGGGGGGTCCGGCCCTGTTCCCCCCAGTAAATACGCCCCTGAAATAATGTTAACCAAAATCAGAATGCAGTGTTTGATTTGAAAATTTTTATCTGTAGGGGCACCACGAGCTGAAAAATGGAAGTCAGAATGTTGAAAAAATTGTAAAAGTCTGGGCGAGTTCTGCAGCTTAGGAAACTTAGTAGTTTATAATATAATGTAATCTATATTATTATATTATATAACAATTATTATATATACATATTATATTGTCATTTAATTACTATATGATATGTTATATAATACATGGTATAATATTATGTTCTTGGATTTCGTTGTCCATGACGTGTCCGTTACTTAACTAAATACAACTATTACATTAACGACTCGGAACACAAAGTTTTTTATGAGTAAAAACAAAGTTTTACCTTACAACCTGAACCGGTTTTCACTTTTAAAAATGTGGTCTACCCATGGGCTCCCCCATATCCAGCATTCTAGCAGAAGTCTTTCTCCAACACTTAGAAAAAACAAAAATACTCACAAACAATGACATACACTCACATAAAATACTATATTGGCACAGATACGTTGATGACATTCTAATACTATACAGGAGAAACAAAAGACAATGTGAACAGTTACTAACGCACATAAACAGAATACATAAAAACATAACCTTTACTGCCGAATACGAGCACAACAATACCATAAACTTCTTAGACCTCTCCATCACAAAACTTGAACACAGGCACAAATACAAATTCAGTATATACAGAAACCGACTACAACTGACACACTAATACACAACTCCTCCAATCACCCAATACAACACAAACTAGCTGCCTTCAGAACCATGATACATAGACTTAACAACATCCCCCGAGATGAAAAAGATTACAAAGACGAACTAAACACGATAAAATATCTAGCAGAATCTAACGGATAAGACAGAACAATAGTCAATAAATTCCTACATAAAACACAAAACAAACAACAGACAAAGACAGAAAACAACAAATTCATAACACTAACATACATCAACAAACAAACTGAAAAAATAGTCCACAAATTCAAAAAAGCAGGATACAGAATCGCTTACAAAACTACTAACAAAACAGAACACACACTATCAAAACACAAACACAAAGCACAAAAAATTCGATCTACCCGGTGTTTACAAACTAAATTGCTCAAATTGCAACAAATTCTACATAGGCCAGACAGGACGTAGCTCCAAACAGAGATACATTGAACACACAAAGGCACTCCACTCCACTACAGAATCCACCTTTGCAAGTCACCTCATTGAAGCAAACCACACATACAAAATCATCGACAATAACATGAACATTCTACGTACACACAAAAGGCCGAAAACTAGACACTCTAGAACAATTGGAAATATACAAACACACGAAAACAAATAAAGACGACATCCTAAACGAACAGACACAATTCAAACCGCACGCATTATTCGAACGTATCTCACCTCACACACACAACATCGATCTTTCGAAAATCGATTCCTTCGCCCACAACAGGACGGACAGCGCTACCAGCGGCAACCTCTGAAGAAGCTTTTTAAAAGTGAAAACCGGTTAAGGTTGTAAGGTAAAACTTTATGTTTTTACTCATAAAAAACTTTGTGTTCCGAGTCGTTAATGTAATAGTTGTATTTAATATTATGTTATCATAAAAGTTTAATCAGAGACACAAGCACTCAGACTCACAAACACACACACACATGTTATGACACAAGCATAAGTTGTAATCATTATTGCAATCACGCAATACAATAATTTTAGTTATTTCCAATAACTCTCATAATGACCTCTGAGCTAATGACCTGAAACAGTTCAGTTAACAGTTAATAAGTTATTGTTTTATGTATTTCCAGGTAATACATGGGTCACTGTTCTTGAAAGAAACTCATAACAAAGTTTTATAAAACTCTGCCAGCCTCGTTAAGTTTAAGCTGTTATGTGAATGTCTATTAATGAAAGGTAGGTGGACGTGTTACTGACTGCAACACTCACTATCCCAGACAATAAATAAGGGAAATTGTTTCCTTTACGACTTTGCGCGAGGCTATAATTCCTGTTCACGTGTAATGCTTTTATTAAGCTCTCCTTTTCTGTAGCTTACTTTCAATTCATGTGACTGCGTGTATATTTCTATATTTAAATTTTTATTTTTAAACGCAATGCGCGTAACGCTGTTAAAGTTGGAAATAAAGTTTTGACATTTCAAGAGCTTTCTTATTTGCGTTAGCAATAATCGTTTTACAAGCAAGCGGTAACGCACCGTGGTTCGTTTAAGATTATATTCTCTTACAGAATTACGAAGGACAACTATGTTTGAGGAAGGACTGGGCTACCTGTGCGGTACCAGAATCGGCTCATGGCGAGTATTTAATAATTTAACTGTGAATCTGCTCACCAGCAAATCAGCGAAAACGCTGAAGCAAAATGACCCATTGGATTTACCTGAACGACACTAGTATGGTTAGATTGTTATAAGGGCTAAGTATACATTATGGTTATGGACAAGCATGCGTTTGCATTATGAAGGCTTTAACTGATTAGGTTAATAAGAATTTTCGCAGTGTAAAATTTGAAACCTTAACAGTGACTGAAAATAACCAAAATAACTATGGTATTTACAGGAAAACGACGTGGTTAGAGTGCACGTTGGTTAAAGACTAAGGAGAGATTGTGACGATTTTAAAAAAGGAAAATAATGAAATAAAAGAAATTTAAAATCTCACATTAAAACAGGACCAAACCCCTAAAGAAAATGATAATGTAACCCCGCCATAATACCCAAAATAAATAGTTTTAAAACCAAAAAGAATTCTTAATAAAATCTCACATTGTAAACTAAATCTTATGGCAATCGTTTAATAATAATAATATTTAATATAAGTCTAATAATAAAATTAAATGGGAATTGAATTGTACAGAAAGGGTAAAGCTTATTATTTATTCCTGCATAAACAGGAACTGACCAGAATTAACTTGTTTTCTGACCCCTAAATAAACTAAGTATTATTGTAAATTTGTTATTATTTAAATAATTAAATAAGACCATTGTTACGTACTTTGATAACTTCTGCAACTAAGAATATCACGATTTAATTATTTAATCAACCGTAGTCCTTTAATTAAAATTAGAAAAACGGAACTACTTTTATGTAGCCTAGTAATTGTCTTGAGATTACTACGCTCCCCTTAACTATTTTCTGCCACTTGGAATGGAGCGCTCACGCCGTAAGCAGCGTAAAGCGTTATTTCGCTACGCGTTTATAAAAATGTGAAAATCTTGATACAATGACTTGTTAAATAAGTAAAGTTGTGTGGTGATGACATCTCTCTATATTATAAAATAACGGACCATGTAAATAATACAGTATTACAACCAAGAAGGTGATAGTAAAATAATCTATCATCATGTGAAGTGTATAACAGTGAAACAAACTTTCTATCTATGTGTTCTAACTACAAGAATTACTAAGAATAACTACAGTCGCCTGAGATGAATGTACCACACCAGGGATGATTTCACATACTTCTAGAACTTCACCATCACAGTATGATAGGGTAACTACTGAACTTCAAGAAACATCAGGAGGACCGAAGAACTAATTCTGCAGCAACTTCAGGAAACACACAGGTGACATGGAGGCTTGTCTTCCATGGTTAAGAGTTACAAAATTATAAACCCCAAAAGACAATTTAAATTATCGTATTAAAGACTTTAAAAATTATGCTTTAAATGTAATAACATTAAAGACTTTAGAAAACTGACATTATAGGTAACATGTAATCTAATATTTGTTGTTTTAGAAGATTAATAAAAAACCATTCTTCAAATGGTTAGAGTTTCAATATTGTACATGGCAAGGTGACCATAATTCATTTAATATATTTGATCCCGGATCCGTGGAATTAATTAAAAAGGATGTACATCATATTTTGAGGCCCCTTTGGAAAGTAGTAATTTATATATTTAATCATATAGTAAAAGCTATGTTAACTCATTAATTAATCTAATTCTATTTGTACAAGAGGTGCAAATGTTTTTTTATTTTAATATACTCATTGCTAAATTTCTTCGGAGATGTTAAAACTTTATGTAATAAAGAGATGTCATGGTCCAAAAAGGTGAGTGAATAAATCTACAAACCCCTGTCAATTTTCCTCAATTCACGGGATCCTATTTAACTTTTGTTTACTTTCCAGTTATTTATGATTTTGTAAAGATAATGGCAGCCTGTTTAATTGACCTGAGCCAATTAACCAGGTTCCCGAATTGTTACGTTATGCGAAACGTTACAAATGCGCCACTCTGCTTAATTAATGAATAAACGATAATTAGCAAGATAAAATTGCCCTGTGTTTGTCATTTAATATGTGGTAGAATTATTCACTCTATGAATGTTAATTTAAAATACGCAAAAGGAAGAATTGAAGTAAGTAAATTCAGAATTAGGATAGTGTGTTTTTATAATCATTATGTGGTGTAATAATATAATATAATATAATAACCATGATATATAAGGTAAGGATATTTAAATATAATATAATAATTATTTAAACATTGTAAGCCTAGGGTAAAACCTGTTTAAAAATGCATTCCCCAACTTGTCTGTTTAACGACAATCTCAGACAAGAAAATGACCTGTTCCCGCTTGTACCCAACTATCCCTTTGTTACGCTCTGCCACCTCAAGTAGACAATACATCACCTCCACCTATTGTATTACAAAGTGTGTGACCCCTTGCCCAGTAACAAAAGATTTCAGACACATGTTGAAAATTAAATCGAATAAAAAAAAAAACAAGTAAATAATTTTATTATTAAAATGCGCCACTGTTTTTTTGTTTCATTTTGTGTAAATGGTTAGTGTACTTAGTGTCAATTATAAAATACTCTATTCTGTATATCGATGCACTCAGTTAGGAAATTGTATGTAAAAGTAGTATATTGTACTTACATTGTACTTAGAGGAAATTGTACTTAGCCTTTTTCTAAGTAGCATATATGAATAATATGGACGATATTTATAAGTGTATTTTGTGTGAGATTACGCACATACTCGTATATGATTATACGGGAAAAGATTAGATTGTATTATACCAATTCATGTATGTACGTGTCAAAGTATTCAGTCTCTAACACGTCAATTTTGCGACAATTTAAGATCTGTAGTTTTCCTGTACAAGCCTGCATAAATGTGTAATTCGTGTTTCTATTGACACGATGAGTTATATGAACTACTGACTAAATAAAACGAGTGTACTAATTAATTTTATGGAATGATGCTTTCCGAAGTAAACAAACGAGTTCGAAACAAAAAAGAAACCGTCTCTTAAATCAGACCAAAGTAATAATAATAAATAATAAGTAATTTAAAATAAAAAGTTTAATAATATCGTAAATTATTATAACACGTTAGTAGAATGATAATTATAAAAGTGTATTAGTGGGATAAGTAAAAAGAAATTAATAATAAAAATATGTGTGAATAATAATACAAGTAACGTTGCATAATGTAAAAACCCGGTTGTGTCCTGCTTGAAAATAATTCCCTAGCCGCCAGCTATTGTTAAATGGAACAATAGAGATATTCTCTCCCTCGAGTTAACTCCCCCCTTTGTACGCATAAACTATGCCTTTGTTTGAAGAAAACTAGTTTGACCCACATTCCACAGTAACAGCTGATCGTTGAAAGTAAAGTGTTTGTCTCCTTTTGTTTATGTATTACAGCTGATCATTTAAAAACAAAAATTATTATCTTCGTGAAATTCCGATTCTCTCAGTAGCATAAGAAATTAGGATAAGAATGAATCTAAGGTCAAGTATGGGATTGGCTTTAGATTTCTGTAGTAGAATTAAGAATTATATATAGGTAACGTAACAAGTCACAACGGCGCCGCACTGAAAAATTCTTTACAAGGGTTAAAGAAAGTTCTTTACAAGAGTTAAAGAAAGTGCAGAAAACTAACTACTAGAGTTAGAGTATGCAAAATGTAATCAGTCGGGCCACGATATTGTGAGTTACGGATAATTAAGGAAATTAGTATTAAGAATTAAAATATAAATTAGCATGGTAAGAAGTGAGATAAAGGGAATTTCACGGAGGAGAACATTTAAATGAACAAGATCATTTAAAGAGATATAGAGAAAACAAATCGTGTACTAAATTAAATTTTAACACAGAAATCCACGAGCATACTCCCAGTACGTTGCTCACCAAAAAAAAAAAAAAAACCCGGTGTCGATATTTAAGCGGAGGAGTATGTGACGATTTTAAAAAAGGAAAAAATGAAATAAAAGAAATTTAAAATCTCACATTAAAACAGGACCAAACCCCTAAAGAAAATGATAATGTAACCCCGCCATAATACCCAAAATAAATAGTTTTAAAACCAAAAAGAATTCTTAATAAAATCTCACATTGTAAACTAAATCTTATGGCAATCGTTTAATAATAATAATATTTAATATAAGTCTAATAATAAAATTAAATGGGAATTGAATTGTACAGAAAGGGTAAAGCTTATTATTTATTCCTGCATAAACAGGAACTGACCAGAATTAACTTGTTTTCTGACCCCTAAATAAACTAAGTATTATTGTAAATTTGTTATTATTTAAATAATTAAATAAGACCATTGTTACGTACTTTGATAACTTCTGCAACTAAGAATATCACGATTTAATTATTTAATCAACCGTAGTCCTTTAATTAAAATTAGAAAAACGGAACTACTTTTATGTAGCCTAGTAATTGTCTTGAGATTACTACGCTCCCCTTAACTATTTTCTGCCACTTGGAATGGAGCGCTCACGCCGTAAGCAGCGTAAAGCGTTATTTCGCTACGCGTTTATAAAAATGTGAAAATCTTGATACAATGACTTGTTAAATAAGTAAAGTTGTGTGGTGATGACATCTCTCTATATTATAAAATAACGGACCATGTAAATAATACAGTATTACAACCAAGAAGGTGATAGTAAAATAATCTATCATCATGTGAAGTGTATAACAGTGAAACAAACTTTCTATCTATGTGTTCTAACTACAAGAATTACTAAGAATAACTACAGTCGCCTGAGATGAATGTACCACACCAGGGATGATTTCACATACTTCTAGAACTTCACCATCACAGTATGATAGGGTAACTACTGAACTTCAAGAAACATCAGGAGGACCGAAGAACTAATTCTGCAGCAACTTCAGGAAACACACAGGTGACATGGAGGCTTGTCTTCCATGGTTAAGAGTTACAAAATTATAAACCCCAAAAGACAATTTAAATTATCGTATTAAAGACTTTAAAAATTATGCTTTAAATGTAATAACATTAAAGACTTTAGAAAACTGACATTATAGGTAACATGTAATCTAATATTTGTTGTTTTAGAAGATTAATAAAAAACCATTCTTCAAATGGTTAGAGTTTCAATATTGTACATGGCAAGGTGACCATAATTCATTTAATATATTTGATCCCGGATCCGTGGAATTAATTAAAAAGGATGTACATCATATTTTGAGGCCCCTTTGGAAAGTAGTAATTTATATATTTAATCATATAGTAAAAGCTATGTTAACTCATTAATTAATCTAATTCTATTTGTACAAGAGGTGCAAATGTTTTTTTATTTTAATATACTCATTGCTAAATTTCTTCGGAGATGTTAAAACTTTATGTAATAAAGAGATGTCATGGTCCAAAAAGGTGAGTGAATAAATCTACAAACCCCTGTCAATTTTCCTCAATTCACGGGATCCTATTTAACTTTTGTTTACTTTCCAGTTATTTATGATTTTGTAAAGATAATGGCAGCCTGTTTAATTGACCTGAACCAATTAACCAGGTTCCCGAATTGTTACGTTATGCGAAACGTTACAAATGCGCCACTCTGCTTAATTAATGAATAAACGATAATTAGCAAGATAAAATTGCCCTGTGTTTGTCATTTAATATGTGGTAGAATTATTCACTCTATGAATGTTAATTTAAAATACGCAAAAGGAAGAATTGAAGTAAGTAAATTCAGAATTAGGATAGTGTGTTTTTATAATCATTATGTGGTGTAATAATATAATATAATATAATAACCATGATATATAAGGTAAGGATATTTAAATATAATATAATAATTATTTAAACATTGTAAGCCTAGGGTAAAACCTGTTTAAAAATGCATTCCCCAACTTGTCTGTTTAACGACAATCTCAGACAAGAAAATGACCTGTTCCCGCTTGTACCCAACTATCCCTTTGTTACGCTCTGCCACCTCAAGTAGACAATACATCACCTCCACCTATTGTATTACAAAGTGTGTGACCCCTTGCCCAGTAACAAAAGATTTCAGACACATGTTGAAAATTAAATCGAATAAAAAAAAAAACAAGTAAATAATTTTATTATTAAAATGCGCCACTGTTTTTTTGTTTCATTTTGTGTAAATGGTTAGTGTACTTAGTGTCAATTATAAAATACTCTATTCTGTATATCGATGCACTCAGTTAGGAAATTGTATGTAAAAGTAGTATATTGTACTTACATTGTACTTAGAGGAAATTGTACTTAGCCTTTTTCTAAGTAGCATATATGAATAATATGGACGATATTTATAAGTGTATTTTGTGTGAGATTACGCACATACTCGTATATGATTATACGGGAAAAGATTAGATTGTATTATACCAATTCATGTATGTACGTGTCAAAGTATTCAGTCTCTAACACGTCAATTTTGCGACAATTTAAGATCTGTAGTTTTCCTGTACAAGCCTGCATAAATGTGTAATTCGTGTTTCTATTGACACGATGAGTTATATGAACTACTGACTAAATAAAACGAGTGTACTAATTAATTTTATGGAATGATGCTTTCCGAAGTAAACAAACGAGTTCGAAACAAAAAAGAAACCGTCTCTTAAATCAGACCAAAGTAATAATAATAAATAATAAGTAATTTAAAATAAAAAGTTTAATAATATCGTAAATTATTATAACACGTTAGTAGAATGATAATTATAAAAGTGTATTAGTGGGATAAGTAAAAAGAAATTAATAATAAAAATATGTGTGAATAATAATACAAGTAACGTTGCATAATGTAAAAACCCGGTTGTGTCCTGCTTGAAAATAATTCCCTAGCCGCCAGCTATTGTTAAATGGAACAATAGAGATATTCTCTCCCTCGAGTTAACTCCCCCCTTTGTACGCATAAACTATGCCTTTGTTTGAAGAAAACTAGTTTGACCCACATTCCACAGTAACAGCTGATCGTTGAAAGTAAAGTGTTTGTCTCCTTTTGTTTATGTATTACAGCTGATCATTTAAAAACAAAAATTATTATCTTCGTGAAATTCCGATTCTCTCAGTAGCATAAGAAATTAGGATAAGAATGAATCTAAGGTCAAGTATGGGATTGGCTTTAGATTTCTGTAGTAGAATTAAGAATTATATATAGGTAACGTAACAAGTCACAACGGCGCCGCACTGAAAAATTCTTTACAAGGGTTAAAGAAAGTTCTTTACAAGAGTTAAAGAAAGTGCAGAAAACTAACTACTAGAGTTAGAGTATGCAAAATGTAATCAGTCGGGCCACGATATTGTGAGTTACGGATAATTAAGGAAATTAGTATTAAGAATTAAAATATAAATTAGCATGGTAAGAAGTGAGATAAAGGGAATTTCACGGAGGAGAACATTTAAATGAACAAGATCATTTAAAGAGATATAGAGAAAACAAATCGTGTACTAAATTAAATTTTAACACAGAAATCCCCGAGCATACTCCCAGTACGTTGCTCACCAAAAAAAAAAAAAAAAAACCCGGTGTCGATATTTAAGCGGAGGAGTATGTGACGATTTTAAAAAAGGAAAAAATGAAATAAAAGAAATTTAAAATCTCACATTAAAACAGGACCAAACCCCTAAAGAAAATGATAATGTAACCCCGCCATAATACCCAAAATAAATAGTTTTAAAACCAAAAAGAATTCTTAATAAAATCTCACATTGTAAACTAAATCTTATGGCAATCGTTTAATAATAATAATATTTAATATAAGTCTAATAATAAAATTAAATGGGAATTGAATTGTACAGAAAGGGTAAAGCTTATTATTTATTCCTGCATAAACAGGAACTGACCAGAATTAACTTGTTTTCTGACCCCTAAATAAACTAAGTATTATTGTAAATTTGTTATTATTTAAATAATTAAATAAGACCATTGTTACGTACTTTGATAACTTCTGCAACTAAGAATATCACGATTTAATTATTTAATCAACCGTAGTCCTTTAATTAAAATTAGAAAAACGGAACTACTTTTATGTAGCCTAGTAATTGTCTTGAGATTACTACGCTCCCCTTAACTATTTTCTGCCACTTGGAATGGAGCGCTCACGCCGTAAGCAGCGTAAAGCGTTATTTCGCTACGCGTTTATAAAAATGTGAAAATCTTGATACAATGACTTGTTAAATAAGTAAAGTTGTGTGGTGATGACATCTCTCTATATTATAAAATAACGGACCATGTAAATAATACAGTATTACAACCAAGAAGGTGATAGTAAAATAATCTATCATCATGTGAAGTGTATAACAGTGAAACAAACTTTCTATCTATGTGTTCTAACTACAAGAATTACTAAGAATAACTACAGTCGCCTGAGATGAATGTACCACACCAGGGATGATTTCACATACTTCTAGAACTTCACCATCACAGTATGATAGGGTAACTACTGAACTTCAAGAAACATCAGGAGGACCGAAGAACTAATTCTGCAGCAACTTCAGGAAACACACAGGTGACATGGAGGCTTGTCTTCCATGGTTAAGAGTTACAAAATTATAAACCCCAAAAGACAATTTAAATTATCGTATTAAAGACTTTAAAAATTATGCTTTAAATGTAATAACATTAAAGACTTTAGAAAACTGACATTATAGGTAACATGTAATCTAATATTTGTTGTTTTAGAAGATTAATAAAAAACCATTCTTCAAATGGTTAGAGTTTCAATATTGTACATGGCAAGGTGACCATAATTCATTTAATATATTTGATCCCGGATCCGTGGAATTAATTAAAAAGGATGTACATCATATTTTGAGGCCCCTTTGGAAAGTAGTAATTTATATATTTAATCATATAGTAAAAGCTATGTTAACTCATTAATTAATCTAATTCTATTTGTACAAGAGGTGCAAATGTTTTTTTATTTTAATATACTCATTGCTAAATTTCTTCGGAGATGTTAAAACTTTATGTAATAAAGAGATGTCATGGTCCAAAAAGGTGAGTGAATAAATCTACAAACCCCTGTCAATTTTCCTCAATTCACGGGATCCTATTTAACTTTTGTTTACTTTCCAGTTATTTATGATTTTGTAAAGATAATGGCAGCCTGTTTAATTGACCTGAGCCAATTAACCAGGTTCCCGAATTGTTACGTTATGCGAAACGTTACAAATGCGCCACTCTGCTTAATTAATGAATAAACGATAATTAGCAAGATAAAATTGCCCTGTGTTTGTCATTTAATATGTGGTAGAATTATTCACTCTATGAATGTTAATTTAAAATACGCAAAAGGAAGAATTGAAGTAAGTAAATTCAGAATTAGGATAGTGTGTTTTTATAATCATTATGTGGTGTAATAATATAATATAATATAATAACCATGATATATAAGGTAAGGATATTTAAATATAATATAATAATTATTTAAACATTGTAAGCCTAGGGTAAAACCTGTTTAAAAATGCATTCCCCAACTTGTCTGTTTAACGACAATCTCAGACAAGAAAATGACCTGTTCCCGCTTGTACCCAACTATCCCTTTGTTACGCTCTGCCACCTCAAGTAGACAATACATCACCTCCACCTATTGTATTACAAAGTGTGTGACCCCTTGCCCAGTAACAAAAGATTTCAGACACATGTTGAAAATTAAATCGAATAAAAAAAAAAACAAGTAAATAATTTTATTATTAAAATGCGCCACTGTTTTTTTGTTTCATTTTGTGTAAATGGTTAGTGTACTTAGTGTCAATTATAAAATACTCTATTCTGTATATCGATGCACTCAGTTAGGAAATTGTATGTAAAAGTAGTATATTGTACTTACATTGTACTTAGAGGAAATTGTACTTAGCCTTTTTCTAAGTAGCATATATGAATAATATGGACGATATTTATAAGTGTATTTTGTGTGAGATTACGCACATACTCGTATATGATTATACGGGAAAAGATTAGATTGTATTATACCAATTCATGTATGTACGTGTCAAAGTATTCAGTCTCTAACACGTCAATTTTGCGACAATTTAAGATCTGTAGTTTTCCTGTACAAGCCTGCATAAATGTGTAATTCGTGTTTCTATTGACACGATGAGTTATATGAACTACTGACTAAATAAAACGAGTGTACTAATTAATTTTATGGAATGATGCTTTCCGAAGTAAACAAACGAGTTCGAAACAAAAAAGAAACCGTCTCTTAAATCAGACCAAAGTAATAATAATAAATAATAAGTAATTTAAAATAAAAAGTTTAATAATATCGTAAATTATTATAACACGTTAGTAGAATGATAATTATAAAAGTGTATTAGTGGGATAAGTAAAAAGAAATTAATAATAAAAATATGTGTGAATAATAATACAAGTAACGTTGCATAATGTAAAAACCCGGTTGTGTCCTGCTTGAAAATAATTCCCTAGCCGCCAGCTATTGTTAAATGGAACAATAGAGATATTCTCTCCCTCGAGTTAACTCCCCCCTTTGTACGCATAAACTATGCCTTTGTTTGAAGAAAACTAGTTTGACCCACATTCCACAGTAACAGCTGATCGTTGAAAGTAAAGTGTTTGTCTCCTTTTGTTTATGTATTACAGCTGATCATTTAAAAACAAAAATTATTATCTTCGTGAAATTCCGATTCTCTCAGTAGCATAAGAAATTAGGATAAGAATGAATCTAAGGTCAAGTATGGGATTGGCTTTAGATTTCTGTAGTAGAATTAAGAATTATATATAGGTAACGTAACAAGTCACAACGGCGCCGCACTGAAAAATTCTTTACAAGGGTTAAAGAAAGTTCTTTACAAGAGTTAAAGAAAGTGCAGAAAACTAACTACTAGAGTTAGAGTATGCAAAATGTAATCAGTCGGGCCACGATATTGTGAGTTACGGATAATTAAGGAAATTAGTATTAAGAATTAAAATATAAATTAGCATGGTAAGAAGTGAGATAAAGGGAATTTCACGGAGGAGAACATTTAAATGAACAAGATCATTTAAAGAGATATAGAGAAAACAAATCGTGTACTAAATTAAATTTTAACACAGAAATCCCCGAGCATACTCCCAGTACGTTGCTCACCAAAAAAAAAAAAAAAAAACCCGGTGTCGATATTTAAGCGGAGGAGTATGTGACGATTTTAAAAAAGGAAAAAATGAAATAAAAGAAATTTAAAATCTCACATTAAAACAGGACCAAACCCCTAAAGAAAATGATAATGTAACCCCGCCATAATACCCAAAATAAATAGTTTTAAAACCAAAAAGAATTCTTAATAAAATCTCACATTGTAAACTAAATCTTATGGCAATCGTTTAATAATAATAATATTTAATATAAGTCTAATAATAAAATTAAATGGGAATTGAATTGTACAGAAAGGGTAAAGCTTATTATTTATTCCTGCATAAACAGGAACTGACCAGAATTAACTTGTTTTCTGACCCCTAAATAAACTAAGTATTATTGTAAATTTGTTATTATTTAAATAATTAAATAAGACCATTGTTACGTACTTTGATAACTTCTGCAACTAAGAATATCACGATTTAATTATTTAATCAACCGTAGTCCTTTAATTAAAATTAGAAAAACGGAACTACTTTTATGTAGCCTAGTAATTGTCTTGAGATTACTACGCTCCCCTTAACTATTTTCTGCCACTTGGAATGGAGCGCTCACGCCGTAAGCAGCGTAAAGCGTTATTTCGCTACGCGTTTATAAAAATGTGAAAATCTTGATACAATGACTTGTTAAATAAGTAAAGTTGTGTGGTGATGACATCTCTCTATATTATAAAATAACGGACCATGTAAATAATACAGTATTACAACCAAGAAGGTGATAGTAAAATAATCTATCATCATGTGAAGTGTATAACAGTGAAACAAACTTTCTATCTATGTGTTCTAACTACAAGAATTACTAAGAATAACTACAGTCGCCTGAGATGAATGTACCACACCAGGGATGATTTCACATACTTCTAGAACTTCACCATCACAGTATGATAGGGTAACTACTGAACTTCAAGAAACATCAGGAGGACCGAAGAACTAATTCTGCAGCAACTTCAGGAAACACACAGGTGACATGGAGGCTTGTCTTCCATGGTTAAGAGTTACAAAATTATAAACCCCAAAAGACAATTTAAATTATCGTATTAAAGACTTTAAAAATTATGCTTTAAATGTAATAACATTAAAGACTTTAGAAAACTGACATTATAGGTAACATGTAATCTAATATTTGTTGTTTTAGAAGATTAATAAAAAACCATTCTTCAAATGGTTAGAGTTTCAATATTGTACATGGCAAGGTGACCATAATTCATTTAATATATTTGATCCCGGATCCGTGGAATTAATTAAAAAGGATGTACATCATATTTTGAGGCCCCTTTGGAAAGTAGTAATTTATATATTTAATCATATAGTAAAAGCTATGTTAACTCATTAATTAATCTAATTCTATTTGTACAAGAGGTGCAAATGTTTTTTTATTTTAATATACTCATTGCTAAATTTCTTCGGAGATGTTAAAACTTTATGTAATAAAGAGATGTCATGGTCCAAAAAGGTGAGTGAATAAATCTACAAACCCCTGTCAATTTTCCTCAATTCACGGGATCCTATTTAACTTTTGTTTACTTTCAGTTATTTATGATTTTGTAAGATAATGGCAGCCTGTTTAATTGACCTGAGCCAATTAACCAGGTTCCCGAATTGTTACGTTATGCGAAACGTTACAAATGCGCACTCTGCTTAATTAATGAATAAACGATAATTAGCAAGATAAAATTGCCCTGTGTTTGTCATTTAATATGTGGTAGAATTATTCACTCTATGAATGTTAATTTAAAATACGCAAAAGGAAGAATTGAAGTAAGTAAATTCAGAATTAGGATAGTGTGTTTTTATAATCATTATGTGGTGTAATAATATAATATAATATAATAACCATGATATATAAGGTAAGGATATTTAAATATAATATAATAATTATTTAAACCATTGTAAGCCTAGGTAAAACCTGTTTAAAAATGCATTCCCCAACTTGTCTGTTTAACGACAATCTCAGACAAGAAAATGACCTGTTCCCGCTTGTACCCAACTATCCCTTTGTTACGCTCTGCCACCTCAAGTAGGACAATACATCACCTCCACCTATTGTATTACAAAGTGTGTGACCCCTTGCCCAGTAACAAAAGATTTCAGACACATGTTGAAAATTAAATCGAATAAAAAAAAAAACAGTAAATAATTTTATTATTAAAATGCGCCACTGTTTTTTTGTTTCATTTTGTGTAAATGGTTTAGTGTACTTAGTGTCAATTATAAAATACTCTATTCTGTATATCGATGCACTCAGTTAGGAAATTGTATGTAAAAGTAGTATATTGTACTTACATTGTACTTAGAGGAAATTGTACTTAGCCTTTTTCTAAGTAGCATATATGAATAATATGGACGATATTTATAAGTGTATTTTGTGTGAGATTACGCACATACTCGTATATGATTATACGGGAAAAGATTAGATTGTATTATACCAATTCATGTATGTACGTGTCAAAGTATTCAGTCTCTAACACGTCAATTTTGCGACAATTTAAGATCTGTAGTTTTCCTGTACAAGCCTGCATAAATGTGTAATTCGTGTTTCTATTGACACGATGAGTTATATGAACTACTGACTAAATAAAACGAGTGTACTAATTAATTTTATGGAATGATGCTTCCCGAAGTAAACAAACGAGTTCGAAACAAAAAAGAAACCGTCTCTTAAATCAGACCAAAGTAATAATAATAAATAATAAGTAATTTAAAATAAAAAGTTTAATAATATCGTAAATTATTATAACACGTTAGTAGAATGATAATTATAAAAGTGTATTAGTGGGATAAGTAAAAAGAAATTAATAATAAAAATATATGTGAATAATAATACAAGTAACGTTGCATAATGTAAAAACCCGGTTGTGTCCTGCTTGAAATAATTCCCTAGCCGCCAGCTATTGTTAAATGGAACAATAGAGATATTCTCTCCCTCGAGTTAACTCCCCCCTTTGTACGCATAAACTATGCCTTTGTTTGAAGAAAACTAGTTTGACCCACATTCCACAGTAACAGCTGATCGTTGAAAAAGTGTTGTCTCCTTTTGTTTATGTATTACAGCTGATCATTTAAAAACAAAAATTATTATCTTCGTGAAATTCCGATTCTCTCAGTAGCATAAGAAATTAGGAATAAGATGAATCTAAGGTGAAGTATGGGATTGGCTTTAGATTTCTGTAGTAGAATTAAGAATTATATATAGGTAACGTAACAAGTCACAACGGCGCCGCACTGAAAAATTCTTTACAAGGGTTAAAGAAAGTTCTTTACAAGAGTTAAAGAAAGTGCAGAAACTAACTACTAGAGTTAGAGTATGCAAAATGTAATCAGTCGGGCCACGATATTGTGAGTTACGGATA